>CM066593.1:19705005-20305005 GCA_033816785.1 Picus viridis
ACCAGCTCTTCCTCCCTTGGTCTGTGTCCTCCTTTGAAGGCTCACCAGGCTTCAGACAAGCCAGCCCTCCAGGCAGGGTTTCAGGGCTGCTCAGGTGCCAGGAGGCAGAGAAGCAGCACAAGTTGTCCTTCTCCTGGTTTTAATCTCTACACCAGGCATGGCAAAAAATGTTTTCCCTTTTGCCTTCAAGTCAAGATTCCAGTCTCTTCCTAAACTAGAGTTTGGAGTTTGTTTGGCATTTCCTGTGCTTGCCTGCTTTCTGAGTTAAAAGATGGAAAATTCTGTGCTGTAATTTTGGTGTGGGCAACACAAAAACCGGTTTGGTCTGTGCAGCATGCGTGACCGCTCCGCTGCCAGGCAGCGCTGTGAAGCCCGTAGTGGTGACTGTCCTGTCTGCATCTGGAGCAGCCTGGTGGTTTAGGGCACGTGTCTGGTGATGGCAGCTCAGGCTCCACCTCCCAACGGCAATCATTAAGCTTAATCTTGCTGCCCCTGTGGTTTTGCTCTGTCCTTTAGAGCAAACTGATGAAGGGATTCCATGATGGTATCCTGCTTTTCCTGGTGCTGCAGCACTAACTAAGGGAATGTCCTCTGTATGTCCCTTCCTGAGGAAAAGGCTTGAAGGAAAAGAGAAGGGAAAAGGAAAGAAAAAAAGAGAAGAAGAGAAAAGAGAAAAGAAGGAAAGAAAAGAGAAAGAAGAAATCCCATTTTTTTCAGCTGAAAAGGAGGCAGGGAAATGATGAAATGGGATGGCACCTTCTTAGTGCCTCCTATTTAACTGGAGAGGCTTGATTAGGAACTCCCTACTTCCATTTCTGCTCTCCTGTGACACTTCCACACCTTTCCCTTGGTGCTTTTCTGTGCTCTCAAACTGTACCCCTTTCTTCCAGCACCCAGAGAACGACAGTCACAGTTTTTGTCATCCCCTTCATCACTGGCTCTGTGCAGCCTGGTGCCCTGAATCCTACAGCCCAAGGAGCTGCTGAACTGCTTCCACCATGGCAGCATCCAGCCAAGCATCTGTGTGATTTGGCCTCTCTAAAACCAGTCTCTCACCCAGCCCCTGGAGGTTTGCTGAAGGACCATCATCTGTAGATTCAGAGATTACAGGATCACAGGATGTCAGGGGTTGGAAGGGACACAAAGAGATCATCCAACCCCCTGGCAGAGCAGGACCATCCAATCTAGCTCAGGTCACAGAGAAACACATCCAGATGGGCCTTGAAGGTCTCCAGAGAAGGAGACTCCACAACCTCTCTGGGCAGCCTGTTCCAGTGCTCTGTGACCCTCACAGTAAAGAAGTTCCTCCTTGTGTTGAGGTGGAACCTCCTGTGCTGCAGCTTACATCTATTGCTCCTTGTCCTATCACAGGGAGCAAGTGAGCAGAGGCTGTCCCCTCCCTCCTCACCCCCAGCCCTCAGATATTTATAAACATTTATTAAATTGCCTCTAAATCTTCTCAGACTGTACAGCCCCAGGTCCCTCAGCCTCTCCTCACCGGGCAGTGCTCCAGTCCCCTAATCATCCTGGACCCTCTCCAGCAGATCCCTGTCCCTCTTAAACTGGGGAGCCCAGAACTGAACACAGTGCTCAAGATGAGGTCTCACCAGGGCAGAGTAGAGAGGGAGGAGAACCTCCCTCCAGATGACCAAGTGCTTTCCCTTCTGAAGTGCACAAATGGCACTGCAGCCACCCTTGAACTCTGCCTGTCTCAGGACTGTGCTCTGAGCAGCCTTTTCTTCATCCTCCTTTGTTGGGGCTCTGTGCAGGCTTTTTTTTCCTGGGAGAGAAAGGAGCAGCAGGAAAAACCCTGGAGAATTTAGCTTTGTCACAGTGACTGGTTTATATTATTGCTTCAAATTGTAGGAAGAAAGTCCTGTGCTGTGGATCAGTGCTGCTCACTGCAGTTGTTACTGTGGGGTTTGGGGGTTTTTGGCTTCTTGCAGTGCTGCTGTATATAAATTCCATCCTCTGAGGGCTTGTAGGCTTCCAGTTCTAATAAGGCCATAATGCTCATTTATTTTTTGGGCTGCTTGGAGGGAGATAGAGCTGCAAGAGAAATTTGAACCTTGTAGACACTGAAAGCTGTGTGATAGAGGTGTGTGTCTCTGTCACTTCCCAGCTTTCCTGGACACCCACCAGCAGCATGGACGTGGGCTGTGGAAATTCATTTCTCCTGCACTGGATTTACTGATCCTGCTGTTCCAGCTTGCTTTGGGCTGGGACACAGCCTTGGTGTTGCAGGGCAGAGTTTGTGTGTCGTGTATATTAAATGAGTCTTTGCATACTTGCAGTTGAGCTTTAGCTCGTCAGAGAAGGTCTCTGGGTTTTAAACAGTGGAATTGATCATTGCAAAATCTTCAGATTATGGCCTTTCACTGCAGTTCAAGTGCATCTGTGAAATGTTTTCAAGTTATTCAGTCCCCCTGTTGCATTGAGGTCCTCCTTTTCCCAGTGGTATTTGGCTGCAGGGATGGGAATGTTCTCTGGTGGAAAGTGGGATTTTTATGCAATGCTCAGCTTCCAGGAACTGCTGTTTGGTGGGAAAATGCTCATTCTGGAGTAAGATCTCGAAACACAATAAGGGCTGCTAATGTGGAGGAAATGAAAACACTGCTAGTGCTTGACTGGGACTGCACAGCTCCTTCCTGGGGGTACTGCTGATGGCTTGATCCCCTGGTGCTGCTGATGCTCAGCTGATGAGACCTGGGTGGTGGCATCAGATGGGCCCAGCACATGGGATGACTTTCCCCATGCTTTGTTCTCGTGGAAAAACCATTTAAAAAATCTTTATAGCCTGCATCTGCAGTGTTTAAAGAAGTGGGACTGAGCTGGCTGGGCTGCCCTGTAACACCACAAACCCTGCAGATAATAGAGATGTGTTTGTGTTTGTTACCCAGAGCGAGCTCACGCCGTTCCCTGCCGGCAGGAGCCCTGCTCTGCGGGTCTGGCTCCTGTGTTTATGGGATTTGCACTTGCAGTGGTACAGTTTAACTGCAACAGATGGGATCTGAGCAGCCTCCCTAATGAGCAGGAGGAGAAAAAAAGAGGTTTGCACAGCCATCCTGTACCCTTTGGATGGGGAGAGAAGAGTAGGATGAAGGCTCTGGGGAGTGCTGCACCAGGTCGCTTACTGCAGAGGGGAGCAAGCTGCTTGTTCTCTGCCAGCCTCCAGCCGATGCCGCCCCTGGGGGTTTTGCTGTTTCTCGGTTCATTTTTGTACAAGAGCTGACAGACAGCAGCTCAAAGGCCCTCAGCACTTCTTTTCTTTTGTTGTTTGTTTGCTTTGGGTGTTGGGGGTTTTTTGCGTTTCGTTTGGTTTGGTTTGTTTGGGGTCTTTCGCTTTGTGTCTGTAATTTTCTTTATTTCTTCTCTCTGAAGCTGCTTCCCAGGGAGCCTGGGCCACGGGCTGGGGGTTCCCAGGGAGCACGGAGAGGCAGGCACAGCTTTGGGAATCTGCCTTTTTTTTTTTTTTTTTTTTTGACCCCTGTCCTGCTGCTTTCTCAAGCCAACTATCGCCGAAGGCCGGAAACGAAGGGGCTGAGAGGTCAGAGGTACCTGGGGAGTGCTAAGGGCCAGCCTGCCTAAGCCTGCGGTGACTCTCCAGGCTTGTACACAAAAGCAGAAGACATTGCTTTATACTTAGAAGGTTTTCGAGCTTAGTTTTGTTCATAGCCAAGCCACAAAAATAAACCTGCAGCCCTTCCAAAAGGGGAATGTAACTTAGGGTTGACTTGGATGCTGTAGTGGGAGTGCAGTGTTGTGTTTTGGGTAGCAGCAGTATGGATGCTGCAGGAAATCGAGTGCATAGCCTGGTAAAAGCCTGTGGGGAACATCTTCGTAGCTCTGTCCCTGTGGCTGGTTTAATTTGCTCATCGAATGAGATGGGCACATTTGAGACTCCAGAACGTGATTCTCAAGCTCTGTGTTCTCTTGTAGCTTCCTGATGGTCTTTGGTGTGTGAGAGGAGATTTTTAAACGCTTTCCCAAAACATTCCGGCTGGTTTTTCCAGAGCCCAGAACACGACTCCCAGCGTCACTGGAGATGGCTTCTGAGCAGCCTCTCAAAGTTAATCAGAGCATGACTGAAGGAAAATGGAAGTGGCTTTCCTCAGTCTCAGCCTTAGTTTAAGCTGAGCTTTATTTAGACACCATGCTGTGCCAGCCTGTGATCTCCTGTCCAAGTTAAATGAGGTTGTGGGCAAGGGAAATGGGAAAGAGGTGCAGTGCCTGTGGCCAGGGCGTATGGTTGGGAAAGGGCAGCTGAAAAACTGGAATGGTTGCTTTATTTAACGGCCCTCTGCTCCTGGTGGGCCCCATCCAACAGCCCATTGTGTCCTCCTCAGCTGCAGGTGGTGTTTGCAGCCCTGTCTTCCAGGTGTTTGTCATCTCCATGCATATCCAACCAAAAGGGTTGGCAAAAGAGCCTTCCCAGCTTAACTGCCTGTGCCTTTCTGGCTGCCTGCCTGTTCCCTGCCTTTCTGGCTGCCTGCCTGTTCCCTGCCTTTCTGGCTGCCTGCCTGTTCTTTGGTTATTTGGCATCTGTGCATGTCCAGTTTAAGGGTAGGCAGAGAAAAAGTGCTGAGCTTCTGGCATGGCCAGAGATGACCTTGCTGACAGGCTGCAGCTGTTTGGCTCCCAGGCTGGGGCTCCTCAGTCATCTTTTCCCCTCAGGGCTGCAGGCTTACAAAAAAAATGCCCTGAGGAGCGGTGTTCAGGGCTTTTGCTTTTTCAGTATAAGGAATTGTAGTTGTTTGCTTTGCACCCCTGCTCCCTTGTTGTGGTGCAGGGTGGGTGCTGCATGCTCTGTGGGTGCTGACAGATGGAAGCCTGGAGATGTTTTACCTTGTGAGGATGTTTCTCTCCAAGTGATAACAAAGCTTTGCTGCCAGATGCTTGGTGATCTTGCAAGAACTACCAGAAACAAACAAAAAAGCCCCAGCATTTGGAAAGTGAGATTTCTTTCATTTTTTGCATTGTCTCCCCATTAGTTTGATAATAGGGAAGCAAATTCTTGGGCTTTTTAATTGTAATTTTGTTTGCTACTCCTTTATGACTAGCAGATTGGATATCTGTGGCTTACACTACTTAGTTCCACACGTATTTTTTTTTGCCTTGAAACCTCACAGGCTCCTTTATTTTACAAATTTGTTCCTTTCTTTTCCCTTCTTTTATGATTTTTCTATTGTGTGTCTTAAAGAGAAAAAGGGGGTGAGGGGAAAGCTGTGGATGTGCAGTGTGGGTTTTGGGGCATTGCTAACAGCAGACATTTGTAAACCATTAGCTTAAGAGTATTAATGAGAACAGTTTTGGCAATTCTGTCAAACTGGACGTTCCTTTATCTTAGAGGAAGACTTTTCCAAGTCATAAACAGAATAGAGTAGAATTAACCAGGTTGGAAAAGACCTTGGAGATCATCGAGTCCAACCTATCACCCATGTGCATGTACAGTCCGTGAACTGTCAGACATCAGAAGCTTGCACCAGCTACGATCATGAGCCACACTTCTGGCTGATGAGGCAACCAGGTCTGTTGCCAGTTCTTGGTGCTAGGGAGTCACTTTCTTTGCCAGACTGAGTTACTTCCCAGGTCTTACTGTTTTTCTTGCCGGTGCTGTGAGTGTGGAGCCTTTCAGTGCTGGTTTCTTTGGCCATATATGTCTCTTGAACACAGCTTGACAGAGGAGGTTATAACTGATTGTCAGCATTGGCAAGTGTTGGTATTTAGAAAAGAACAGGCTGGGTTTTCAGATGTGGAGTTGTAAAAACCATCTCATGGAGCAAACATGTTCCTGCATTACCTCAGGTGGTGGTGCAACTTTGTAGAAAAACAAATGATCTTCGTCAAAAGTAACACAGAGCTGGTGCCAGGCCTCCCGTTGCTCAATTCTCACTTTTTCTCAAACAAGCACCTTCATGCTTGGGAGGAGCTGCACGTAGGCATCTGCAAAGCAGCCTCATTCCCAGCCTCATTCCCACTCACAAGCCAAGGTTTTTAAAGAGTGAAGGGAAAAAAAGTGCTTGGCTGCTAGGACTTTGATCCCACCTTGATGGCTGGGGGGTTTGTGCCCCTGTCTTAGCTTGCTGGGCTGTTACGTGGTTCTTGTGCAGGACTGGGATGAGCTGACAGTCATGCCAAAGAATACAAGTGCTGCTGCTGAGGGAACAATTTGCCTGGTAGGTCTGTAAGCTTCTTAGCTTCCAAAGAGAAGAATGAAAGTCTTGTAGGAATGGCAGTTGCATGCTCGCTTCCCAAAGCTATTGAATTGCTTTTGGTCTCTGAAAACGTTGTTCTTACTGGAAAAGCCACCAAAGGTGATCTGTACTTCCCCCTCTCTCCCCCACTGCTGAGTTTTGAGGATGTCTAACGTGGGGCCAGGCGTTCAGCTAGAGAGAAAGCTGTTGGCACAGCTGCACGATGGCTGCCACTGCTGCTCTGCAGTGCCAGGGCAGATCCTCTAGACCTTCCCCACTGCTGAAGTTGCCCTCTGGCGAGGCTATTGATGGCTGAGGTGTGAGCAGTCATTCCTGAAGGGTCAGAGAGGACACAGTCTTCTTTGAGTGCAGTGATACTTCCTTGTCTCTGATCTCTCTGTGCTGAATGCCAGAACGACTCTTTAAGAATGGAGCAAGCAGTCAGGAGTGTCCTTTAGAAGATATTTTAAGTGATTGTAATACAATCTGTGTGGTTCATGGTCTTAGTAGTAGTTTTCTGGAGTAGCTAGGAGTCAATGGAGGGGTCATTGATACATGCATAAGGAGGAGGAGTTGGGAGAATAAACACAGGAGAAGACTACAGTATGTTGCAATAAAATAAGCAAAGCCCTTCTCGTGGGCTCTTGGATTCTGGGCAGGCTTTGATGGGCAGCGTGAGGCTTGCCGCTGTCATTCATTCTCCAGCCTCTTGATGTGACAGCTTCTTAACCTGGGAGGTCTTTAAATACAGGCAGCAGATCAAAAGCAAGAGAGGAATTCAAGCTCTGGGCTTGACTCTTGCCCAGGTTAGGTTATGTTACTTGGTTTAGTCTCCTTTCTCTCGTGTGTGCACCGCGGGGTTGGGGGGAGGGGGTTAGCAGTCTGCAGATGTAAACGCGAGGCTTGATGCTAACAACCCTAACTAAAAGGCTCTGCCTTTGATTTATGGCTGCTGCTCATGGCAGTGAAACATTATCTGCACCGAGAGCACACTGGTATGAGGGCCGTGCGGGATGCATCGCCTGCCCGAAAAACAGGTGGCCGCCCGTAAGAGGGAGGCTCCAAATCTCCTGCCCTGTGTGTTTTGTGTAGGGTGAAACTTCATGTTCAGCTGCTGCCTGCCTTTGATGGCTGTGCCTGTTTGCACAGGAAAAGTGGCTGCAGAGGCAGGGGGATGCTGCTCCCGCAGCTGTACTGGCAGCTTCCTTTCTGCAGTCCCCCAACAGATTTTATTGGGATGCAGGCTGTCAGTAGCAGCTATTTCCCCCTGCAGACAAGACACAGGACTGGATGACTGTGCTGTAAGTGATCCTTGGGTTTAGATGAAGTCCCCTGATCTAAAAGGGTTAATGAAATTTGTTGGCATTGTGCAGCAGAAATCTTACTTAGCGCCATCAAACACCAAAAGGTTTCTATTCTGCAGCAAACTTCAAAGGGGGAGAAGCAGAAGAACAAGGCTAGAAAGAAGATAAAAACAAACAGGCTGACTCTCCAGGATGCTGTAAAGCCTTTATTGCTTTTTCTTGGGAAGACCTTCATAATTCTACCAGACCTGCACTCAAGGCAATAAAATCTTTAAAGGAATCTATACCATCATATGTTCCCTCTATACTTCAGTTTCATAAGCAGTGCAAACATGGAATTTTACCAGGCTCTAGTCCCCGAGGGAGGCTCTTACATACACAAATAAGAGCAAGGGTATTAGTCCTTTTCCCAATTTCCCCCCACCCCTTGCATGTTGTTTACCATTCAGGTTTCATGGAGTCATATATTTTCTTGACTATTCTCCAAAGGGAAAACCACAGTAATTAGGGAGGGTTTGG
Organism: Picus viridis; assembly: GCA_033816785.1. NCBI lineage: Eukaryota > Metazoa > Chordata > Aves > Piciformes > Picidae > Picus > Picus viridis. The sequence goes on from CM066593.1 coordinate 19,713,023, forward strand.
TGTACACTAACATCCTAGCATGTCCCCATAAAAGAGAAAATGATGATGATATGACTTGGGGACTTGGGGTCAAATAGTGTTGTAAACTTCCATCTGACAGTCCCTCTCTTGGAGCTGTGCTCTTCACGGCTGTATCAAAGTCGCACATTGGGATGTTGCTGTGGGGAAGATCTCAGACTTATGTCTCCATAAGGAATATTAGCAGGACATCAGAGTACTCTTGAGATCTCTGATGGCTAGGGAGTCTGTGGAAGTTGTTCTTGAAAAGGGGGAAGGCAGAAACACTTTGAGATGTGTGCTTATTTTCTTAGGACTCTGTTTCCAATTGAGAAGATCATAGAATTGTTAGGGTTGGAAGGGACCTCAAGGATCATCCAGTTCCATCCCCCTGCCATGGGCAGGGACACCTCATACTAGATCAGGTTGCTCAGAGCCACATCCAGCCTGGCTGCAAAAATCTCCAGGGCTGAGGCTTCCACCGCCTCCCTGGGCACCCTGTGCCAGTCTCTCACCACCCTCATGGTTACCAGCTTCTTCCTAACATCCAATCTGAATCTACCCATTTCTATGTTTTTGCCATCCCCCCCAGTCCTATCACTCCCTGACACCCTAAAAAGTTATGGCCAGAACTGGATGCAAACTCTTATTGTATTTTAGACCTTCAGAAGGTAACTTTAGTAGAGACAACTTTCAGCAGTGCTCCCAAGGGATAAACTCTTTCATTTGTGCTGTATTAAAAAGTAGCTCTCTGAAATGCATGGTTCTGATCAGTCTTTGTCCCTAACCTCTGTCTTTTCCTAAAAAACATCCTTCAAACTTCTTAAGATATAGCTGTCATGGCAGCTTGAAAGGTGTGGTGTGGTGCTTGGCTAAGTGCTTCCCGTGAAATCAGAACAAGCCTGTGGGACGCATCTGTTATGAGCTCTCCAGGGAGCTTTCCTTGAAGCCAAACCTGAACATGTGTTGTGAAGAACTTGGGTGTGGGGGGGGGGGGGGTGGGTTTGCTCCACTACTTGGGGTTTTGGGGTTTTCCTCCTAATGACAAGATACATGTGGTGCACCCATGCTGTAATTTCCCAACAGCTGCTGGAGTGCCAGGCAATAAAATGACAGATGAAATGTGGAGCAGATAGAGTCATGCATGTGGGAGAAGAGTGATTACTGGGAAAGACAAGAGACACAGAGGCCTCACCTACATCTTGAAACAGTGTGTGTGTCTTCCCTCTCCTCAAGTAGGAGACAGAGGACCTCCAAAGTGTGCAGAAGAGGGCGAAAAGGACGCTGAAAACTATGTGACAGCAAGGAGCAGTTAAATAGAATGTTCTCTCATGTTTTCAACTACCTGCCCAAGAGCATGGATTGGCCCTTGGCTGCTTTGGGGTTTTAGCCAGGACAGAGTGCAAACACAGTTCACCCCAGTGCAAGCACTGCTGTTGTTCCCTGCCCCCAGGGAAAAAGTTGTGAGAGTTAGTGGACGTGCACAGCAGAAGAGATGATGCTCAGCCTAGGAAAGCCATCCTCCTGATCCTCACCATTGGACAACTGGTTAATAATAATGAGAAGAGTCACCCCACACATGTCCATTCGCGTTTCAGCTTCCTACTGATGTTGTCCTATTTGTCAGCAAAACTAACAAGCAGATTCCTGTAAGATTGCCTTCTGCCAGTACAGCTCCAAGCCCTTGAGCAGCAGGGTTGGAAGGCTCATTCCCAGGGCTCTAAATCCTGTTCATACTCCTGCATGCAGTTGTAATGCACCAGAGAGAGAACTGGATTCATGCCTTTGGCAGAGCAGTTGTTATGGTGGCATGTGAGCACCAAGTTGTGGAGGAGCTTAAAGCAAGCATCTTGCTTCTGCTGGAAGCAGGATCACCTGCCAGAGCAGGATCACGCAGGGCAGTCTGCACAGGAACACATCCAGATGGGTCGTGGAAGTCTCCAGAGAAGGAGATTTCGCAACCTCTCTGGGCAGCCTGTTCCAGTGCTCTGTGACCCTCACAGGGAAGAAGTTCCTCCTCATGTTGAGGTGGAACCTCCTGTGCTGTCACAGGGTGCAACTCACCAGAGCCTGTCCCCTCCCTCCTGACCCCCAGCCCTCAGATATTGATAGATATTTATTAAATCCCCTCTCAGTCTTCTCCAGGCTGAACAGCCCCAGGGCTCTCAGCCTCTCCTCACAGGGCAGTGCTGCAGTCCCTTCATCATCCTGGTAGCTCTCCCTTGGACTCTCTCCAGCAGATCCCTGTCCCTCTTGAACTGGGGAGCCCAGAACTGGATGCAATATTCCAGGTGAGGTCTCAGCAGGGCAGAGGAGAGAGGGAGGAGAACCTCCCTGGATCTGCTGGATATGAATCTCTGAATTCACCCCAGGATCCCATTGGCCTTCTTGGCCACAAGGGCACATTGCTGACCCATGGAGAACTTGTTGTCCACCAGGACTCCCAGGTCCTTCTCCACAGGGCTGCTCTCTAGGTCATGGCTTTGAGTATACACCAAGTCAACCAACCAAATGTTAAGGGTGTCCTGTTGTTTTCACTAGAGCTCCATCTGAGTCTGAAGTCACATGAGAATCTTCTTGTTAGGCTTGTTGGGGTTTTGCTGTATTTCTTTATTTTCTGTGGAGTGAAAAGCCATCATTTGTCCAATTCAGGCAGCTGCAGGTGAGATTTCCTGGTCTCAGCAAAGCATCCTGTAGCTGGACAAACAGCTGTCTCGTGCTGGCCTGGGACCTGGGTCTTGCATGTCTGTGAAGGGAACTCCTGTCATCTCAAAATAAAGGAGGAACTTCCAGATGTTAGAACCACGTGTATAAGGTACCTGGAGACATTCAATAGTCTTCAGATCCTTGAAAACTTGCATGAATATTGGGAGGAACAAAAGAACAAAGAACCCAAGCTGTTTGTAAGTAGCTGTATGTCACCGATAGGCTCAGAACAATTCACGTGTGCATGGTTTGCTGGAAGTGTTAACAAGGAAATGCCTTTGGTCCTTTTATGACCTTCCATGGGCTACATTAATCTTTGCAGCTGATGTCACCCAATTGAACAGGCCAGAGATGGGCAGACACTCTGCTGAATTTGTCTGCCTTAATCTATGCACTGTTGAATGCCAAAGTGCACCCACTGTCTGGATCTGAGTCCACCAGACAGACCCAGTTAAAGGTCTGTGGGGAGAGGGCAGCTCCTCTGGGGACAGCAGACCTCCCTGGAGGCTGGCATTAAGAGGAAACAGGTTGTGACTAACCCTTTTGTTTGACTGTGAAGAGGCTGGGGTGAGCAGTTCTGAAGGAGAACTCCACCTGGAAGGCAAGTCAAGGCAGGTGAGAGAAATCCCACTCTCAAATCCTCCCCAAACATGCTGGAATCATTTTGCTCCGGTTCGAGGCTTTCCCTCGTAACATAGCGCCAAGAATATTGAACTTCTCTTCAATTCAAACAAGATCTGAGTTTTTATAACTTCTCTCTCCCATAGAAACATGTGAACATGTTTCAGAATTTCCTTCTCAGCTGTGTGCATCCTTCAGGGCAGCTCTGCAGGCTGGTGGAATCAGTGAAGGTTGGAGCGCTTTGGGGATGTAATGTGTGGTGTAAACGCAGAGCATCAACGCCATAGTCCTACGATTAATAAGGCCTTCTATTAAATAAATGCTGGCTCTTGCCAAGATTCCAGAGAGACTTGTGGTAGAGCATGTGTACTTAACAGGTCAGAATGTGAAAGTAATAACACACATTCTCAAATACAAAACACATGGAGTTGTTTTTAAACTCGGAGATATTATTTTTAAATTCTTAATACCCTCACCCTTCTTTGATTAAAGGGCCATAGACTAAGTGGGGTTTTGTAAGAGATTTTCTAACAGATGTTCACTGCTGAGAACATTTCAAACCAGAGGCAGAACAGATGAAAAAGTGTAGAAGGGGGGGAATATAATATAATATTGTTCTTTAAACTTGGAAGGCTGTGGGAAATCACGGGCGCGGCTTGCCTCCTCTTACCGGTTGGCGCTTGGTGCTGGCTGGGAGGCTGCAGAGCCCCGTGTGCAGCAGTAGCCAGGGGATGAAATCAAATGGGGAGAGCGGGAGAGCTGGGCTGAGTGTTAAATAGAGGGAGAGCTGGGCTGAGTGTTAAATAGAGGGAGAGCTGGGCTGAGTGTTTGTTAAATAGAGGGAGAGAGCCTGTCCAAGTGTTTGTTAAATAGAGGGAGAGCTGGGCTGAGTGTTAAATAGAGGGAGAGCTGGGCTGAGTGTCAAATAGAGGGAGAGCTGGGCTGCATGTTAGAGAGAGGGCTGAGTGTTAAATGGAGGGAGAGCTGAGCTGAGCGTTCAATAATACGCTGCTCAAACGGAGGAATTAGGCTGGTGTGTTAATCCCAGCAATGCCCCTTGAGTGTGCAGGTATCTAAAGTTATACTAAGGCTTAAGTCTCTGAGCTGTCTTGGCTGCAGCATCTTAAGTGGAAACATCGCTCAGACTGATGGAGGTCCTGTTATCCAGTGCTCCTTTATTAGTATTAGGCTCAGTTCTTGTTTCTGTTCTGTTTATCAGCTTTTACTACAACCAGATTAGAAGCAATAGAAGCCTTATCTCAGAGAGAAAAAAAAAGAACTGATAAGCCTCAAGATTTGGTCACCAGTAAATACTATTTTGTTACAAAGACCACTGGGGAAAAAAATGAACTTAGTGGATGAAATAAATTGCCTGGACACTTACAAGCCTGGGCTTTTGAAAAGAGATTACCTTGGCTGTTGAACAGTGTGTGTTGCAGTAAAATACTTTGTAGTGGTTTGTGGGCAGGGAGATGGAGGGAGGTCTTCAGATCAAGGGATTCAGTGTCCTAAAGTATTTAAGTCTCCAAGGATGATGAGAAGATGCCAAACAGACTCCCTAGCTCTTTGCATCGAAGTGGGTGTCTTGACAGTTGCAAAGGAATCTGAGAGCAAAAATGTTTTGTGGCAACCATCAATAACATCAGCAAACAAACAGAATCGCCACACTTCAAACAAACAAACGCACAGATCTGGGGGAGGAAGTAAAAGCCAAAGAAAAGACCCCAAAGTGGAGAGCATGTCAGCTTCAAAAAATGGGGGGTGAATTTAAAAATGTCTCTGAGTGAGAACTTGCTGTGATTCAATAGCTCAGGGCTGTGGGGTTCCAGCTGCCATCCACATCTTGGTCCTCATCAGGGATGCAAGTCTGCACATGGGTCAGGCTGGCACAGCTGGCTGCTGGTGTTCAAATGTATACTGGAGCACATATTGATTTGGAACTGTCTTGCAGATGAACTTCTATGAAGCAAAACTAGAAATGGGGAGATTCAGATTGGATGTTAGGAAGAAGTTCTGCCCCATCAGGGTGGGGAGACACTGGCACAGGTTGCCCAGGGAGGTGGTGGAAGCCTCATCCCTGGAGGTTTTGAAGGCCAGGCTGGATGTGGCTCTGAGCAATCTGATGCAATGTGAGGCATCCCTGCCCATGGCAGGGGCATTGGAATTAGATGATCCTTGAGGTCCCTTCCAACCCTAACAATTCTATGATTCTAGGGGACAAATGGACAGCAGCACTGCTGTGATACGTCCCATCTATTTTGATGGATGTGAGATAACCCATTTCCCCCCTCAACCTCTTGGGTTTTGTGTTGCTGTGTGAGAACCATACGCAGAGCAGCTGGCAGCGTGAGTGGATTTGTAACTGTGACAGAGCACAAGGACACTGAGATGGATCTGAGGCAGCTTCTCACTAGCAGGTTCATTTTGCACATTAAACTGCTGAGCAGCTGCTAAAAATGGTTAACATGGAATATGGTCATTCTCACAGTGCATCTGTTAACTATTTGCTACCTCTGCTTAAGCTACTTTTAGTTTTCCTTCTGTTTATCCATGGATTTAAATAGTGGGCCACGCAGCTTAGAACAGTTTGATCTCTGTTGTCAACCTCCTCTATCATTTGCCGGTTGTCTTTAGACTTAATTCTTTATAGCATACTACAAGTGTAAAACTGGTTTCTGATGCTGCAAACCTTTGGCACATCTTTAAAAAATAATAATAACAATAATAAAAAAAAAATTAAACCCAATAGTTCTGCCTTATTATCTTGATGCTGTGATGTACACACAGGTGTGGTGCTGAGGGACAGGGTTTAGTGATGACCTGGCAGTGCTGAGTTAACGCTTGGGAGTTGATGAGCTTAAAGCTTTCTTGCAAACAAAAGATTCCAGGATTTGAGGTGGCTGCATCTGCTGTCACTTGGTTCTATTCCCTTTTTCTCTTTTTCCCCTCTATTCACTGTGTTTGGGGGAAGATTTTTTCTCTATCAAGTTTAGTTTTACACCAGCAGTGCTGCAGCTCTGTGGTGTGGATGTCAGGAACCGGCTCCTGTGCCAGTTTTGATAGGAGGAGAGCCTAACTTTGGTTTCCACACAAGAATTCGTTAAAAGCAGGAGGGCTGTCTTTCATTTTGTTTACTAGGGAAACATGTTTCACTGCAAACCAAGTCTGGAAATTGAAGAATGTAGTTTGGGGAGAAGGAAAACGCTGAGGGTTGGGGTAGCAAAGGCTTTCAGCTTGGGAGGCAGTGGCCCTGCTGCTCACCCGCCGCTGAAGAATGGTGACATCTATCAATCCATCAAAGGGCAGAGCAGTAAGGTAAACAAGGACTGTAAACAGGGACATCTGGCTCCCATAAATTAATTGGCCATTTACACAGTGAGGGCTGTTTGCATGTAAGAGGAGGCTTTCCTGCTAAGGCTGTCATACGCTTTTGATTCTCCTGGTTCATCCGTGAATTAGGTTGGCTTGTTTGAGTCAGCTGGATTTCATTTATTTTACTTTGTCACTCTTGAAATGAAGAGGAACTGGGCGGTCATGAATCATCTGACACTGACACTTTGTCTTTTGATCCTCTGGAGTCTTGCTTATATTTTCTCTTATAATAAGAAACCCAAGAGAAGAGGATGATGAGCCTGTCTGCACGAATGTCAGTTCAGACTCCTCTTCCCCTGAGAAATCTTCAACCCCCACCCCCAGGAGAGCTGTTGAGTGTAATTGATGATGCCACAGGCTGAAGAGGTTTCCTTCTTGCTAAAAGTGTTCTAAAAAGTCCCCAGATGTGAGAGCAGTCCAGGTTCCCTGAACTGACGGTGGCGATGCCTCATGAGATACTAACTGGGCATGACGAACTCCAAGGGCTGGGCTTGACTCTGGTGCCGTCAGGAAGCTGTAGGTGACCTGACTTTTGAAAAATGCAAGGGTGGATGGAGGAGCACACAGACACTGCTGCTGGGATGGACAGGGCTTTGGCCTGCATCCAGTGGAAAGACTGAAGCAAACTCAATCCAGTGTAAGGAATAGATTTATGTTCCTGGGCCCAGGGCCAGGACATGCTGAATGCATCCCAGAAGTGTTGTACTACTTAGTTCACATGCCTTTCACAGGGTTAAGAGAAGTTTGCCCTTCAGGGTTGCTCTCCTTGATTCATCCATCAAGTAGTGTTGTGGGGAGAAGAAAAAAACCCAACCCTACTAACGTGTTGTTTTAGCTTGAATGAAGTAACCCCTGCTGCCATATGTGGCACTGAGGATTGTCATCCACATTTCTGACTCTCTTAAATAGTTGAGGCTTCCTCTCCTCTTCACCCTGAGGTGAACAACACATGGTCTTGCTTTTCCAGGAGTGCAGCTGGACCACTATGTGTGGGGATTTTTTGGTTTGGGGTTTTTCTCAGTTGGTTGTTGTGGGGTTTTTTGGTTGTGCTTGGTTGGTTGGTTGGTTGGTTTGTGGGGTTTTCTTTTCTTTGTTTGTTTGTTTATGTCCTTTTGGTTTTGTTGGTTGGCTGGTTGGTTGATCTGGGGTTTTTTTTTGTGTGTGTGGGTTTTGTTTGGTCTTGGGGTTTTGATTGTTGCTTTTTTGGGGTTCTTTTAATCCTCTGCTTGCCTATTGCACCCATTCCTGAGTGCCAGCCAACCCACTGGGGAACAGGAGTAGAACTTTGCTGGAAAACAGTGCTCTAAGCATTTCTGCAGGCTTTTCTGAAACTGGTGGAATGTCCCCTAAGTATCCTTCCATTGATAAGAGTTGCTGAAGATAAGCCCAGGAGACACTAGGTAGTAGCTGTGGGGATCGTGTTGGGCTATCTTGTCCTACTGGCAATGAAATGTAACTCAAATGTTGTTTATGCAATAGGCAAACTGGTGATGGTTTTGCATCAAAATATGTCTGAAGTTCTCAAGAAGATAGAATCATAGAATTGTCAGGGTTGGAAGGGACCTCAAGGATCAGCCAGTTCCAATGCCCCTGCCATGGGCAGGGACGCCTCACACTACAGCAGGTTGCTCACAGCCACATCCAGCCTGGCCTTAAAAACCTGCAGGGATGAGGCTTCCACCAGCTCCCTGGGCAACCTGTGCCAGTGTCTCCCCACCCTCCTGGGGAAGAACTTCTTCCTAACATCCAATCTGAATCTCCCCATTTCTATTTTTTTTGCCATCCCCCTCAGCCCTATCACTCCCTGACACCCTAAATAGTCCCTCCCCAGATTCCTTGTTGCCCCCTTCAGATACTGGAAGGCCACAATTAGGTCTCCTTGGAGCCTTCTCTTCTCCAGACTGAACAGCCCCAACTCCTTCAGTCTGTCCTCATAGGAGAGGTAATCATTTCAGGAGATTTGCAGTTATATTGGAACAGGCTGCCCAGGGCAGTGGTTGAGTCACTGTCTCTGGAGGTGTTCAAAAACCATATAGATGTGCCACCTGGGACATGGTTTAGTGGGTATGGTGGTTGGACTTGGTGACATTAGAGGCTTTTTCCAATCTTAATGGTTTTATGATTCCATTCTGTGGGAGGGCGAGGGGGGGGATCAAAAAGTTCTTCTGAGGAGAAGAAAGGCCCTTTAAAACTGTTTCTTTTCATACTTATATTCCTGCTTGGGTTTCGGTGGTAATTATCCTTGATTCCTAACAGCCTCTTTTACATTGATCTCCCACCCCACCAATGTGCTTCAGTTAGATGTCTCTCACCACCTATTTCCCTCGCCCTGGTTGTCAGTGGCTTCAGCTGTCCCAGGGCAGGTCAGCCTTGAAAGGGCTGGGACCACCTGGGGAGGTTTTGTTTCTTTTGCAGCAGGAGCAGGAGGCTCTCTATCAGCCCAGGAGCTCAGAACACCTTCACAAACTGCAGCCGTGGCAAGGACAAAAGTTGTTTTTCACACATAAGGTACAAGGTCAGTTCTGGCTTCGTCTCTGTCAAACTTATTTCTGTATTCAGATGTGAATTTCTTCTTTACTGTGCTGCTCAGCACATGTATTTGGAGGGGTGGAAGAGTAAGTCCTGCTATGCAAAGCTAACAATGGGGCACACACCGGAGGGGAAGAAGCGCTGCTAGCTTACAGGACGAGATGCTTGCTCTGGAACGGGTTGGTCTGACAACATCTGTTTTGCTGCTGCCTTTTGCTTTTGACACTATGCAAAGATTTTGTTTTATTTCTGTGCTGTTTGGCAACCTCTGCCCCGAGGTATCAGGATTTTCCTCTGCCAGGCGGCCCCTCCACTGCCTCATGGTTTGGCTGGGTGGACGGACCCTCCGCAAACCTGAGTCTGGCTGGTAGGTGGTGGGCCATCTGGAGTGCAATGAGAAGCAATTTGCCATTGCATCCAACCCGGCCATCCAGCTGCTCTTGAGAAAGCACTGTGGGATTCTTATTTCTCTTTTTTCCCCGAGCCAGTCTGTAAGCCAGTGCAGAGAACCCTGAGTAAATCTGTGCAGTCGGATCAGGCAGGCTTTGTAGTAAAGAGGGAATTTATTAGAAAGCATTCAGAGAATAATAAACATCACTGAGAATTCCTGGGTTCCTGCCCATGGATTTATGAGTTCGTGCTTCAGCTGGATAAATCTCCTTGCCTTAGTTTCCCCCTTGGGATGGAGTGTCATCTCCAGCCCCCTTTCCGTGCTCTTATCTTGAAACTGGGAAATGCTATAACCCAAAGGATCTGTTAATTGTTCCTGTAAGCCCTCCATCATACATTGCTCCCTGGGCTTCTCTGATTCCTGTTGAAAGTTTTGTTGATTACTAAGTAGCTGTTACTGTCAGGATGGAGATTTAGGGGAGATCCTTGCAGGACCCCATGGTCTTGGTGAGTTGTTATTCCCCACGCCGTAACTTATTTGCCTTCTGTTTGGATGTGTTTCTCTGAGCTGCTAAGTTCCTGCAGTTGCTTCTGAGCATCCCCAGTCCTGAGAGTAGAGGAGGGATGTTTTCAGCACGAGCATGTGAAAAATGAATGAGTCTGAAGAGCAGGTTCAGCATTTGAATGCAGTCAGGTCAGAGATGCTGATGTTTTACAGCTTTAGGAGCTGCCACTGGTTATGAAACCCCACTGATTTTTATGATGACTAATTCAGGTCTGCCCTGGGGAGGGGAGAATCAGCACTGGCCATGGCTACCTCCTAGGAGCATCTTCTCTCCACCGAGGCTTCCCTGCAGCAATGCAAACCAACTCCTCTGTGGTACCAAATACAAGCCTCTTTGGGGGGATGTTTTTGAAGAAGAAATTAGCCAGCATGAATAAAGAACATATGAGACCAAACATAGAGGAGGAGGCTGTTTGTAGTTTTCTGAGCAGTGGCTTGACCATCCTGGGAAAGTAAGAGCTGTCTGGGAGTGCTTCACTAGGTGAGGCTTGCAGGGAGAGTAAAAAAAAATACACAGAGCATTGGTTTAGAGTTGTTTGGTTTTGGTTAAAGTGAAGGTAAAGTTAACTAGAGATAGAAACTTTCCTCTCTGGTTCCCACTTAAGCAGAGAAGTTCACCAGTATCTGAGCCTGTGATTTCTCCAGCCGTTAGTGGTGGTGTGATGCCTTTTGCTAGAGGGAAGGAAATGACAAAGAAAAGTAAGAGCTGAGTTCTCTGCTCTTTTCACCTGGTTCAGGTAAAGTCCTCAATGGTGTAAAATCTGCAGGAGTCCAGCCCAGAAACATATGAAAGGACTCTGGGTACATTTCAGCAGGGCCTGTCTGCATCTCCCCTTTCTCCCTCTCCAGCCTTAAAAATGACCACATTTCTGAGGCTGTTTGTTTTGCTGGAAGTTTTTGGTGCCAGGCCACCATGACAGTAAGAGGAGCAGCGTGTGACTTGTGGAGTGGTGTTGAAAGAGACCTTCCTCCTCTTTCCTTCTCACAGGGGTCTAGGTCGAAGCTGCTTATCTCCTTTCCTGGGGATTATCGAGAACTTGTTTGTGTGCTCCCAGGCCCTCTCTCGTGGGCTTCAGCTGCTTTCCTTAGGATGCAGCAGGCTTTTGGAAGCTGCAAGGCATCAGTGGCGAAGCACAGGAGCTGTGTTTGGGTTTTGATGGCAAAGATACAAGCAGCAGGGTTGTGGGTTCTATTTTTTGTTTTCATCTTGGTTTCTTCTGAAACTCAGAGCAGGGAAGAGGTTTCATTTGTGCTCCTAAAAGTTACCTCCAAAAGGAACAATGGAGGTCTTTGTGTGGCCACATTAATTCCTGTAGTGCACTTCTCCTCCAATTTCATCAGTAAAAGAAACAGATTCTATTTAATGTTTTTCTAGTGACATTCACTAATGCATTCTCTTACGAACAAGTCAAAATAGATCCATAAATTTTAAGCAGGCTCTTTGCTACTCAGGGCTGGCTTGAATATTGGAATCTCTGTCCAGTGCTGTAAAATGTAACAAGCATTTTGGATAAGTAGTCTGGGGCTAATTTTTACTTTAGTGTGGTGGTTGGTGTTGGGTTTTTTGCCCCTAATAACTCTAATTTAATCAATCAAAATCATACCACTTGCATTTCCTAAGCAGAGAAATAGTTGCAATGGATGGCATGCTTTGATTGGAAGAGATTAAGGTAGCAAGTGCTTGCTTTAAAGTTGTAGAATCATAGAATTGTTAGGGTTGGAAGGGACCTCAAGGATCAGCCAGTTCCAACCCCTGCCGTGGGCAGGGACACCTCACACTACAGCAGGTTGCTCACAGCCACATCCAGCCTGGCCTTAAAAACCTCCAGGGGTGAGGCTTCCACCACCTCCCTGGGCAACCTGTGCCAGTGTCTCACCACCCTGCAGGGGAACAACTTCTTCCTAACATCCAATCTCAATCTCGCCATTTGTGTTTTTTTTCCATCCCCCCAAGTCTTATCATTCCCTGACACCCTCAAAAGTCCCTCCCCAGCTTTCTCGTAGCCCTCTTCAGATACTGGAAGGCCACAATTAAGTCTCCTTGGAGCCTTCTCTAGGCTGAACAACCCCAACTCCCTCAGTCTGTCCTCACAGGAAAGGAGCTCCAGCCCTCTGCTCATCCCTGTGGCCCTTCTCTGGACACACTCCAGTACCTCCAGATCCTTCCTGTAGTGAGATAACGGCTTGCAGCTATGTAGGATTTGATAAAAGTCTTTCTAGGTTTATAGTGCTTTCTCATAGCCTCATTTCCCATTATCTTGTTGTGGTATAGGGACTATAACTTACTGAATGAGGAGCTGGAGTTTAATTTATGATGGGTAACTCTCTTAAAAATCTACTTTCATGTACAGATGGGCTGCATAGCACTTTCAAGTGACTGGCGGACAGAGTGGTCTGTTTGTTTTTGTTACTGCTTGATAGGGAAGACTTTTCCCCTGGGCATGTAGTACTGCACAACTGACCTATGGCATTAAATAAATTCTCTGCTTTCCTTTGGAGTAAGCAAAGCAGCCTATTCCCTGAGCTCCTTCCCCTCGCTGATTCATACCACATTGGTAGGAAGTCTGCAAATAAACGGAGCTGAATTGTTACCTAACTGTTTTACATGGGAATGATGTGCTTTCAGCTGGCTGAGGGGGGATAGGATCCATTGGAACCATTGCATCTGTGCCTGAGAATTGCTTTGACACCTTGGCCTTGTGCAAAAACTGGCAGAGATGAACATTGCTGGCACCAGGTGCTGGAGAGATGGTCGCAGCCTGGAGTAATTATAAAGCAGCAAAGCAGTGACCATGGCGTGATGGCTGTGAGCTTCAAGGAGGAGACAAGTTCGACACATCACAGCCTCCAGCTGTCATCATTGGGTAGGTGAGGACACACATACAGTGCAGCTCCACCTCCACGCTGGTGCCGAGCTGCCGAAAGGAGCATGAGAGCGCAGGGATGGGCGAGTACCGCGCAGCCTGCGCCGAGCAGCCGAGATGATTACAGCAGCTCCCATGCTAATTCTCAGCCCTGTTGCAGATTTCCTCTCTCGGTTTTACAAACTGCTGTTTGCGGGAGAGCCCAGTTTATCTTGCTAGCATCTGAGCACTTGACATGAGCCCAGATGTTGTCGACAGAAACTCCCAAAGAATTGGCACCAGATCTGCTGCTTTCCCTCTCTTTATTGCGCCTCGATTCCACCACCCCCCGCCCCGAGGAGCAGCCGTGCTCGGGGGCTGAGAGCAGCGGTCTGGCCTTTTGTCTTCAGCACACCTGACACATCTGCTGGCTTCTTGCTTTACGGATGGCTTTCCCCAAACACGACTCTGTTCTCATCGCTGGAGGTTTTTCCTCTGCTTTAATTCCCTCTGACTTCCCACCTTCTGATAAGCATTTAAAGCAAGGACTTAGGGCTTAGGTTGTTCAAGTCTCTATTGCCTGTTCCCAACATGTTTTAATGAACAACAGAAAATGAGGAGGAAGTAATGCTGCTGCCAAACCCTAATGTATGACATAAGTTCCAGAAAACATTGCAAACTCATACATAAAGTCTGAGTCCTAGTGCTCAGTGCTTAGGGTTTTATGTGAAATCCTACCTCTGTGACAGCTTTCTTAACAAATGATGTCAGACAGTGGTCTAATATAGGCCAAAGAAAGTCTTCATTTTCCTTCAGATGGTGACAAACTTGCTTGTAAAGTGAGAAGCTGTTAAACTTGGATCTTGGGTTGGATATAGTTATCTTTGATGCACAGATTCAGCCTTTTCAGCCTTGCCTCTGGTCATGTGGACTGTATCAGGAAAACTCTGGAGAGCAAATTATTTATCCCTCATTTTTGATTGCACAACCATCACTGTGTTTCCTTACAGCTTCAGGTCTTGCTTAGATTGTGTAAGAGTTACACTTTGTATCAACTTTATGATATACAAAATTGGCTTGGCACTAAGTACTTTGCTTATGAAAGGAATACTTTAGCACTCAAGTGCTGGCGTTCAGGGATATTAGTAACTCCAAAGTGTACAATGACTTCTAGCACTCAAAGTGTTAAACTTGCCTACAAAAAGCAAACCCCTCCTAAATGCATTCCCCATGTCTGGCCTGTGAAAAGGAGGTGCTGCTCCTCCTTAGCAAATGGGAGCTTCTGAAAATACTCATCTCAGCAGATTTCTCAGAGTTGTGTTTCTTTCTGAAGGCAAGTGTTGGGGCAGTCTTCCACCGAGCATTACAGCTGTGAAGCTGCAGATTGCAAGAGAAGTAGTGCTGCGTTTTTATCTGCTGGGTCCCTGCTGTAGACAAGTCTAAAGCCTTCAATGAAATGCAGCAGCAGGTTTCCCACCAGCCTTGGTGTATTACAGGGTGTTGCTCGCTGCTATTGACATGTTGCTGAAAAGCAGATTTTGATTCTGATATGGGTGACCCACCAGCCTGTCCCCTGTAGGCCGGTAGCAATCCCATCAGACTCACACTAAACTGCATCTTGACTTTCCCCAGTGCTGAGTCCAGCTGTAGTGTCTGGTTTCATGGGTAGGAAAGCAGAATATGGTGGGGGGCTTTAAATGATTAGCAGCTGCCAATCCAGGCTGTCTGCTTTTCCTGGGTTTATCTGTTTTCTCTATCAAAACCTGGTATTGCCTTTTGAGCTCTCTGGTTTGCTTTCTTTGAGGAGAGGAGACCCACATCTTTGGAGTGTTAGAAGGACACAGAGTCATTTGCTGTGATTATTTTCAAAATGAATTATTTAGTTGTGTTTGGGGTGGGTTTTTTGGTAGTAAAACATGACATCTTGAAAGAAACTTGTGCCCTATCCAGGGCTGGCTGGGTCTTCCTCAGTTATATGTACAGCCTCGAGCTTTTGTAACATTACTGAAAGCAGCTAATAGGACATCTGAGGAGTAAATCAACTCCATCCCTTATGCCTACATCCTTTCATTGTTAGCAGCAGCATTTAATTAACCACAGAGCCTGAGATGCTAACCCAGACTGTAGGAAGGTATGCCCTGTCCTGAACAAATGAGTATTAAATGAATAAAAACCGCTTCTCAGAGGTGTAAGCACAGAAAGAAATTACTTGCTCGGGGTTATGATGCGGTAGCCTTAAGGATGCTGCAACTTAAGGGCAGCAGTGAGTAAACCCAAGCCTGCTGAGGCATGGACAAGTCTCCTGCCCCATGGGAAAAGCTCTTCCAAACTATCTCCCTTATCCCAAGTCACATTTGTACTCCTGCTAGGAGTCACTATAGAGGTTTTTCGTTTACTGCCCCTTTTAGATGGCTTCTTGTCATATGCTGCCAATGCAGTCTCACCTCTGCCTCCACAGCTGCTGCCCACCTCTCTCTCCCTGAGGATGTCCTGCATGGCATCTCTGATTGCAGCTGAGTTTTGAAGAGCCAGAGCTGTTACCAACATGAGTGTCTCTGTCAGCTGAAGGAGCTGACACTGTTGAGTGATTGCTCTTTGTTTCCGACCCCTGTTGCTTGATAGCTTTCTTCTCTTTCTCCTCAGTGGAGCTCTGACTTCACTGAGATTCTCTTTGTGTATGTTGTTTTAAGCTGATAACTGAGCCCCATTGAGACAGTTGCAAACTGTACAGGAATTGATTAATGTGAGCACTGGAGTGGTGCCATTGACAAAATACTTGTGGATGTCTGTGTATTTTGGTTGGTATAGAAAGAACAGTAGTCATTAAGTGTTGTTAATTATTTTATTATTATTATTATTTCTGATTAAAGATTTTATTTTAAGAGATGTCTTGGAGCCAGGGAAGGGCCAGTTCTGAGTCAACTGGAAAAGGAAATAGAATAGAGCAGAATTAACCAGGTTGGAAAAGACCTTCAAGATCAGCAAGTCCAACCTATCACCCAACACCATATAATCAACTAAACCATGGCACCAAGTGCCTCATCCAGGCTCTTCCTAAACACCTCCAGGGCTGGTGACTCCACCACCTCCCTGGGCAGCACATCCCAATGGCAAATCTCTCTTGCTGGGAAGAATTTCTTCCTCACATCCAGCTTAAACCTCCCCCGGTGCAGCTTGAGGCTGTGTCCTCTTGTTCTGGTGCTGCTTGCCTGGGAGAAGAGACCAACCCCCACCTGGCTACAACCTCCCTTCAGGGAGTTGTAGAGAGCAATGAGGTCTCCCCTGAGCCTCCTCTTCTCCAGGCTAAGCAACCCCAGCTCCTTCAGCCTCTCCTCACAGGGCTGTGTTCCAGACCCCTCCCCAGCTTTGTTGCCCTTCTCTGGACAGCTTCCATCAACTCAACATCTTTCCTAAACTGAATGGTCCAGAACTGGACCCAGGACTCAAGGTGTGGCCTGACCAGTGCTGAGTGCAGGGGCAGAATGACTTCCCTGCTCCTGCTGGCATACACCCTAGTACTAGTAGGAGGTTGTTGCCATCAAGTTTGCCGGGTGTGTGTTGGACGTAGCAGGCTAGAACGGAGCTCTGAGGAACGCATGCCGTGCCTTGGATTATGGTAATTACAGAGCAGAGAAAAAGTTAAGCTCGTGGAAAAATAAATTTTTACTTGACAATTTACATACTGCTGTCCAGAAACAATAAGATGTACTTGATGTGCAAATAAACAGATTCTCCTCTCGGATGAATTCGAGTGGCGTGGCTCCAAGCACAATAGTTTTGCAAAGGAGAACAGTTCCATGGTTTACTACTTGTTTTCCTTTTCATCCACAGAGAATGCACAATTTGGGGGAATTAACAAGGGTCTTGCTGGAAGCTGTGCCAATGAATGGGTCTCAGTGGTGTTGTCTTTGGCAGCCAACCAGGCAGCAATTCTGAATTAGTTTTGAAGGTCCCGTTTCTAAGAAGTTGTAGCAGACCAAGGTCGGGGTTGGAATGACCCAGTAAAGCAGGAGACAAAGGCCATTTTGTATCTCAGAGTGTGCCTGCTTTAGCATGCTAATCTCCCAGGGGGGATCCAGCTCTGTGAAGTGTGCCAGGCTCCCGCAGGAGCAAGATAGTGCTTGTGTGGGCTGGTGGAAGAGGATGCAGCAGAAGTCCTTGACACAAGGTCTTCTTTAAGGAAGAAAGTGGGAGCACAGGTGGTATTGTGGGGTTTTGTGACTTTGATAACATATTTTGATTTAAAGAAGTGGTCTGGCTGAAGAATTACTCAACAGAAAAGGTTGGTTGGTGTAAATAGTCTTTACTTCTTTTTTTATCATGTAACTCGTGGGCACAAAGCCACACCAGTAATGCACTTCTGAGCCTCCAGCAAGAGGAGGGGAGCTGGGCCAGCAGCCTCAGGCGCTCAGAAGTAGCGGCAAGATACCCTGAGGGAAGGGGATGGAAGCCTGCAGGCTTAGCACCTCCTTTTATCCCTCATGTGACTCGAGGTTTAACCCTGGGAGTGCTAACCCTGGTGTTGGGTGATAGGTTGGACTTGATGATCTTGAAGGTCTTTTCCCACCTGGTTAATTCTGTGTTCTGAAGTTGCCCGGAGAGGTGGTGGAGGGCCCGTCCCTGGAGACATTCAAGCTTAGGCTTGATGGGGCTCTGAGCAATCTGATCTATTTGGGACTGTCCCTGGTGGATGCAGAGGGGTTGGACAAGATGGCCTTTTGGAAGGTCCCCTCCAACCCACATCACTCTACGCTCGCGCAAGGGAAGCCCGCCGCCCTCACGAGGCTCGCCGCAGCTGGCGATGCTCTGTGCTCGCGCGGGCTCTGCGGATCTGCTTGCGTGCTTGCAGCCCACGTTTCATGGCTGGGCCCACTGTGAAGTCTGTAATGTGACAAACATCTGAAAAAGAGAGACATCTTCCAGGGCAGGCTGTGCTGCTTAAAGGCTGAAGAGATTTTGATTTGCTGCAGAACGAAGCGCTGCGTGGCTTTGAAATGTTCTGTGTGTCGTTTACCAAGAGGTCCTTCCAAACTCCTTTTGGTTTTTTGCTGTTGTTTTTGAGTCCTACCACAAAGTATCCTGAGTGGGGAATGGCTTGTATTTGGTCTGTGGTTTTTGCAAATAGACTCTGAGGCTGGAGTTTAAAAGGCAACAACGATGAAAACCTCAGAACTTCGAAACACAGCCCTAACTCTATTTTAGGATCCAGGGCTACAAAGGAGCTGGAAGAGGCGGGAGCCAAGGTCTGCTCTTGGTTACCCTTCTGAAGCAGGGAGTTATTTCAAGCTGTCTTCCAACCCATGCTTCTTTCAGCAGCAGCTCCAGCACAAGTAGCGTCTGTTGCTCTGTGTGGTGAAATGGGCCGGGAACTGACTTGGTTACTGAAAACCATGTGGAAATGGTTCCTCTGAGTCTGGGCCGGGTCCTGAGCAGGTACTGCCATCCAAGGAAATCCAATGTCTCACACTTGGGTAATTGCTTTAGCTCTTTTGCCCCATGGAGTAACCAAGGCTGTACGTGGCCAGCTGCTCATAGCCTAGCCAAAACCCATCTGATAAACTCAAATCTGCTGCTGTGAAAAAAAGGGCAAAGGGATGCACCTGAACAGTAGAGAGAGCCAGAGATGAGAGGGGACTTGGTGAAGCAGACTCTTGGTGCAATACTGCTCAGGTTGTAAGTGCTGGGTGCTGATGTGGTGCTCAGCTGTGTCGAACTGAGGTTCTTGTACTTGATTTGTCTGGGAGAAGAAGCTGAGAGCGAGCACCTACTTTTCAGATGGCTTTTACCTGGGTTTTCAGCTGGGTTGACAAAGGCCAAGGGAAGCCCACAGCAATCTGCCCTGAGCCATGTGGTGAATCAATGGCTCATTGTGGTTATAAAATGATCAGAAGCCCTTCTAGGCTGTGGCCCAGGTAGTCGCTGTTAGAGCTGTATTAACTTCATTAAAAGAGAGAGTTGTCTTTCACTTTAATAAGCCAGTCATGCCCATGGTGTTTGGAAATGCAGGGAGATGAGTCTAGCTGAATCTCCATGCTGCCTGGAGTATTGCATTGATATCAAGCAAATTTAATCTTCTTAAAGCACAGGGTGCTTGTGTTTCACGTGGCACAGGAAGTATTGCCTGGGCTGGGAAGCCCATGGAGCCAAGAGATGGACTGCTCCTTACCTGCTGTCCCTAGAGCAAGTTTCTCTCAGGAGTAGCAGCTGAACGCTGAGCTGACTCTTCCATGAGCAATTGGGAGCCGCTTGCAGTTTTTAATTGCTAAAAGCTTATTGTTAGCACTGGGGTATCCTGTGTTAAGAGGCACTCTTTGTGGTTTTCCTTTTGGAAATGGTCCCACACTGCCTGAAAGCACAGACACGCTGCTGTCTAGCTGAGTCTCTCCAACTCCTGGAGCAGAAGGATGTGCCACGGTGCTGCCAGCTTTCCTGCTGCAGCTCTGGAAAATGGCCCAAACGCTCCAGAAATACCAATGCCTTTTGCTTATGTGTGACACAGCACGCAGAGCTCTCTGGTCTCTGTCACGTCTTATGGGGAAAAGGAGATTGGCCAAGGCGGGCTGTGTATCTGCCCCCACCCCAAGCTGGACTGGGGCTCTTACAATCATAGAATTATTAAGGTTGGAAAAGACCTTTAAAATCATCAAGTCCAAGCATCAACCCAACACTACCATGGCCACTAAACCATGTCCCAAAGTGTATTGTCTACACCTTATTTGAACACCTCCAGGGATGGTGACTGCACCACTTCCCCGAGCTGCTTGTTCTACCAAAGGGCCTCATCAGGGATGGGAAGCACATCCCAAAAGGCATGACCTGATTCATGTTCATGTAAAGAGTGAGTGCCAAGAGTATGGGGCCAGGCTCTGCTTGGAACTGCCCAATGCCAGCACAAGGGACAATGAGTGGCAGTTGAGACATAGCAAGCTCCATGGAAACAGAAGGAAGAATTATTTCACTGTGATGGTGACAGAACCCTGTAACAGGCTGTCCAGGGAGGTTGTGGAGTCTCCCTCTCTGGAGATATTCAAGACCTGTCTGGTAGTGTTCCAGTGTGATCTGCTCTAGATCTGTGTGATCTAGGTGATCCTGGTCTAGCAGGGGGGCTGGACTGGATGATGTCTCGAGGTCCCTTCCAGCCCCTAGCATTCTGTGATTGCGTGAAATGCAAGTGAGTGAGTGGTAGTGAGGAGGGGAAAAAAGAAACAAACAACAAAACACAAACCAATCCCCCCACAAACAAACCAAGCAGCCCACCCACAACCCCCAAGCATCAGTGCTGTGCTGTTCTGCAGCACCTGGCAGTTTGGCATCTTGTGGGTGCAGCTATGTGCCGGTCCCTGGTGCTGGCTGTGGGTGCCACTACGTGGCAAAGGCAGAGCTGAGCTGTGAATCTCCCCCAGCCTTACATAATCCATATCAGCTACATGTGGGTGTCTGGGCTGCTCTACAGTTGGTTTATTGCCTTCACATGCAGCTTTCATTATATCTTTTCTTTTTTTTTTTAGGAGAGGGAATAAAGAGGAACAAATCCAAACCTAAAATTAGTCATTTGAGAATTCGAGTTTGTTTTTCATTTGTTTGCAGTTAGGATGGATTTGGGCCGGGGGAGGTTTGCTGAGGGGAGGTCACAGCAAAGATGAGGGATGGGGGTCCATTGATGTGTCTTCTCCCTCAATGCCTGCAAAGACCTTTTGCAGTCACACCTACACTAATGTAACACTGAAGTCCTGATGTTTTATTAGGGATTTTCCTCTCCTGGCTCTTCTTGCTTGTGGTGTTTGTGGTGGAGATGATTTATGGCCAAGCCACCCTCATCAGCACTCACAAGCACCTCAGAGTTCAGTGCTGGGGTGGCTGATCTCCTTGTGGTGTTCCTGCTACCCCACCAGCTCTTCATGCTGGAGTGTCTGGTAGGACAGGCTCCAAGTGAAAAAAAACTAGCACAGGTCAGATGTGGTCTAAATGTTGCCCTCCTGTGCTTTGGTGGTTGTTTGTGATGTTCAGTTAATGACATGTCTGTGTCATCATCGTGTGCTGTTAGTGCTCAAGTCATGATGTGTTCTCCACTCTGATGGGGCTGCCTCAGAAATGGTTCTGCTCTTGGGTGAGATAGTGATGGTTTGCTGTGTGGCATGGTGAGTGGTGTGCACTCCAGCTTCAGCTGCAGCCTTGATTTTGACAGAGTGCCCACTCCCAGGCACCTTTCCTCACCAACCCTCATCCTGACTCAAACCCAGCATGTTTTATATGTCTGCACAAATTTGCTGATGAAAGACTGAGGGAAAGGTCTTCATTAGCTGGTGTTCCTTAGCCTCATCAAATTGCACCTCTCAGGATGCTCAGTGTAGGGGCTTTGGATTTCTCATCCCAAAACTTTTCTCTGCAGGGGCTTGGGGGGTTGGTTGCCTGGGGGGCATCTATAAAACTGGCTTTTCCCAGTGCCTGGCTTCTCCTACAACTTGTATCACCACTGGGAGAGTTGGCTGCACTGACTGACAGCTCCTCCCTGGCAGTGGGCTTGGGGCCAGGTGCTCATTAATGTGTACTTACATCCCCTGTTCAACAGTAACAAAACCACAGTGTCTGCCAGCATGTGCTGGCCACCTACCAATCACCTGGAGGTAGAATGTGGAGTGTCTATTACTGTTCTGTAATTCCTTTCCCTCTGCTCCTCCCACAGTCCCCATGCCAGGACAGGCTCCATCCCCACCCTGTGTGGTGCTGGACTGCACAGGAGGCAGCAGGACAACCTGTCCACGCTGCCCTTGTTTCCTTTTGAGGGAAATCTTACTCAGCTTCAAAAGTTTCAGAAAGTTGGGTCATGGTCCTGCCATGCCATTAGCAAATCTGTGGGGTAGGGCATACTAAGCCTGCAACAAATTTTCTTGATCCCCCTCATTCTGACTGCTCTGTGCCCTCCTGCAAAGCTACTGAGGTGATTCTAGAAGTAGTAAGAAACTGCTTTTCAGCTTCTCCCCGTGGGAGCTCATGCTGAGAGCTCATACATCTTCCTGAGGGGATGTTTCTCCCAGCTGCCAACCCAATCTTCATCTTTTCTGTTTTCCTGGGGGTCAGGTAGCAGCATGACTAGACCAGGGCTGTCCGTTTTGTGTTCATGCTACCTCTGCTTGGTCAGTTCACTACAGGGCTCCCTTCTGGTTTCCTTTAGCTACCTTGTCATCATCTTGTTTTGCTACCTGAGTGTATTATCGTGGTTGCAGAAGAGCTAAGGAGTGATCCATTGCCACCCTGCTTTCTGGTGGGAGCATAGCAGAAAGGAGAAAACTGTTCCTCCTTATTTGCGGGCTCGTTACACAGCAACCTTTTGCCCAATCTATGGATCGTTTTATTCACATCTTCCCTGGGGAGCTACTGGTTTTCTGATTTCTTCCTCCCTTTGAAGAAGTTGCTAGGAGTGATGGCACTGACCTTACCCAGCAATAACCACGTTAACTGGCATCCTGCTGGTGATAAAGTCGCACCCTGAGGCTCTTTTACGGCGCATTGCTGCAAGCATCACCTGTGGTCTGATTGTCTTTTGCTCATTGATAAATCCAATCCCCTTGTGTAAAAAAAAAAAAAAAAGACCAAACCAAACAACTAATGTGAGATTTCTAAGGAGAGATTTGAAACAGGAAATGCATCTGAGTGAAAACTGAACAAAAAAAATGCCTGTTCATGACGTGTGACTGAGTTGGATGTCAGTCAAGGCACCGTAAAGTACCGTAGCGTGAAGGCACACTAAGGACAAAGTTGCTTTGGTGATTCAGTTCTTCAGTGTGAGCACAACTGTTCTGCTCTTGGCTTTGTGTGTGTTTTTATAGCTTTAGGTTTTAAATATGTGCTGTGGAGCATCTTCTAGCATCCCCATGGATCAGTTCTAACCCCTTCCGATAGTGTTGCTATTGGAAATTGCAGGAGAACAGGCTGTTGCCTTTGCCCTGGGTTGCTTCTGGTGATGTTTTGCTGAGACACTGAACATATGTGTAAGAGCTGTGTGAGTGCCCTTTGGGTGGAGACAGGCTCCCCTGTGAGCTTACAAAAAATTCATCGTGCCTGGGCAGAGAGAGGAGGGAGAAAAAGCACTACACATCTCCCTTCCTCCCACCCACTCTTCCTCTTTGGCATCAAATAAAACGATCTCTCATATGGTAGAGTATGTGGTTCCTGATGAGCTTACTGTCTCTATACCACCCAGGATGGGTCTGGTTCTTATTGTGCATACTTACACAGTGTGCAAAACCAGACCCCTTTACTGAAAACCAGAGACTTCAAAGCATGGCTAATTGACAATTGCACACCTATTGCTTTAGGGAACAAGCTTGCAGGGTAGGTGTCATTTCCTTCCAAGTGATCTGTGCGGCTTGGGATGGAAAAGGAGATGGGGAGGGACTTTTTAGGGTGTCAGGTAGTGATAGGACTAGGGGGAATGGAGCAAAACTAGAAATGGGGAGATTCAGGTTGGATGTCAGGAACAAATTCTCCCCCATGAGGGTGCTGAGACACTGGAACAAGTTGCCCAGAGAGGTGGTACAAGCCTCATCCCTGGAGGTTTTAAAGGCCAGGCTGGATGTGGCTGCGAGCAACCTGCTGTAGTGTGAGGTGTCCCTGCCCATGGCAGGGGGGTTGGAACTGGATGATCCTTGAGGTCCCTAATAATTCTGTGATTCCTAACTCCTTCCTTCTTCAAGTGACCTTAGCAGGCATCTGTGGGCTTTATAGGGATCTTTTATGATGCAGTTTAGCAAAAGGTTTATTACTGGTTCTAGATTTGGGTTTGGCACCATGCTGGCACCCAAATGTTGGGAGAGTCTCGCCTTGAGACTTGCAACATTCAGATAAAACATCAAGCCCATACTGATTCCAACCACCCACCCCGCTCCTGTTAAAGATCATTGTGTCTTACTTGCAAAAGGCAAGGGATCATCTCTCCATCCTGTTTTCACACCGGGAGGCTCCAAGGCTTGATGTAAGCCCTTGGGAAGTGCGTAATAAATGCTCTGTCTGCCCATGCCGCCATGGAGAGCCAGCGCTGGCACTGCCGGTGTGTGATGGGAAGTACAGCTAGGCAGAACAAAACAGCTTAACAGCCCACAGCAATCTTGTAGACGCCAATATACTTCATCAGCCAATGTTTTCCTGAGGATTAGGTTAGGTTGGTTGATAAAATGCCCTGGGTGCATACAAGAGCCATTGTGTGTTATCGGCCAGGACGCCGTGGCTGATTCGCATTAGCCCTGATGTGCTAACGTGCAATGGAAGGCAGCCACAGGGACTCCTCAGATGTCCAGGGAGGCTGATGACAAGTGTTCTCACTCAGACCCCTCCAATAAAGTCACCAGTGGGTTGCAGTGTTCCCTCTGTGGGCAGGGCAGTTGGATGGGGCCACGGCTGGCAGACAGGCTGCCCACAGCCGATGGGAAGCCCTATGAGGGCTCCAGAGCGGAGCTAAGAAGAAATCAGAGCCATGGGCAGAAACAGTTAGATAAACAGAGATTATGCTTAAGATATTTTTCTTTCATTTTGATTTATGACAGCTGCACAGCCAAATCTAAATAAGTTAATCTTGCCTAATACAAACACAGAGTCATTTATCCCACAAGAAGAGGTGGTGCTGGGGGAGGGATGGGATGCAACAGCACAGGAACTCTGGCTGGGAGTTATCCTTGATTTTTCATGAGCTTGCTCTTTTCCTTGGGCTGCTCGCTCTACTATTGAGCATGACTGTAAAAAGTTGGCTGTTCAAAGCGTGGGAGCCATGTCCTAGATATGAAGTGCTGTCTTGGAAAGGAGGAGAAGGGAAAGGACTTAATGTAAGCTGCAGTGTTGCTGAGTGCACCCTAAGGAAGTTAGTAGCTATTCATATTGGCCTGGGAAGACCTTTCATGTCAGCCTTAACATCAATTTCTGGCCAGATACAAGGGTTTGTAAGCACAGCCCAAAAAGAAAAATGAAAATTATTTCCCCTCTTGAAGACTGAACCAAAAAAAGTTTTAGTTTGGCTTTTGGTGAGAGCAAAATCTGAGCTTCAGGAGTATGTTTGTCTTTTTAAGGTGAAACGCTGAGCTCCTTCCTCTCAGGCTGAGCAGAGTAAATCCAGACTGACATCTACCAGCAGGTCTCTCAGGGTTGTCCTTTCTCAGCCAGGTGTTTTTGGTGTAGAGGAAATGAGGAGCTGGACCATTGGGAAGCAGTTGTAGGAATTAGCTCTCTGAAGCAGTAAATCCATAGCCCTGCAGCTCACCAGGACTGCAGGGGGATATTTTCTTTCTGCAGCTTTGCTAGTGAGGTAAATAAAGCTTAGCAGCTCCCTTCAGCTGTGGTTTGAAGTCTCAAAAGCGAAAAATAGCTTGTTTTTTAAAATCAAGTTTTAATACTGCTCTTAATATACCCTTTCCAAGAACTAAACTCTGCCTCCTTTGAAAATGATCCTGGGGCATTGCCTCTGCTACACAAACACATTAATAAATCCCATATTTAACTCTCTGCTGTAAATCCCTGAGCTCTTGTGTTTTCCTCTTTCCTGTGTTTCCAATCTCTGTGCTCTCCACCGTGGTGTGTCTTCTCCCACTTAAAAGCTTTAATGGTGGCCATGGCAGAAATCTGGAATGGTTTTGCTTTGTAGTGAGGTTTAAACCTGTACAGCCCTACTGGTTAGTGGTAAATGCTGAAGGTAATGTTACTTAACCAAAAAAAAGCCCCAAGCAACAAATAGAACTTGTGTTAGAGGGAAAAGGGAAGGTGTCACTGGTTAAAAAGGTTAGTCTTTGATCTTTGCAACCAGTTCCTGATGGTGAATATCATCAGCACTACTAAGAGAGACAGGCGCATTCCCCAGCCCCAGGCGATTACAAGCAGGATAGTGCCGATGTGCAGGCAGCTGAGCTGCACTGCCTGTGAAATGGGACCCGGGGGCTGAAAAGCATCTGAGACTTGAAAAAAATCAGCTGGGTGAAACTGGACCTCCAGCAACAGAGAGCCCTGAGGCTGTAGGGCCTGGGCAGTGTGGCTCCTGCCATTCCTTGCCTGTGTTGAACACCAAAGATCAGCCTCTAGAGGGGAAATACCCAAGGGATGCTCGTATTGATTTTTGAAGTCTTAGTTGCTCTGAGAAAGGGAGCAACTTCCCGTCTCCATGGCAGGAGCTTATCACCATGTGGAAGTCCTGGGCTGACAGCAAATAAAGCTATCTCTGCAGATAACTTTCTAGCTGACTCTTCCAGTCACTTCTGTGCTCTTTTCCAAGCAAGCTCAGATATTGTGAGCTGCAAGTTATTTTTCTTTTATAGGAGCCTTCGCTCAAGTGTGCTGTTCCCTTGGGCTTGGGAAAGTTTTCCTCTTTAAACTCAGTAGCAGGAAGCAATAGGAGTTTCTGAGGGGAAAACACTGTGCTGGATCCCCTGAAAATAAAGTTTTACTGCCAGTAACTTGCAGCTTCTGGACTCTCTTGACTTTGGATAGAAGTTCATTTATAGTCTGGTTGGGAGGCAGGGTGGGTCATTCCCACACAAGTGTGCACTTCAGCAGGATTTTTGGGCATGGTGTCTCTCATTGAGAAGACCAATGGGGGATTTCCTGTGTTTCCTTTTAACAGCAATTAGCCAATGTCCCATTCCATTGGAATGGGATTTGGGGAGTGGGTGGCAAAGGCCGGGAGGCAATGGCAAGGTCCCACACAGAAGTGTGGATTATAAGATCTCTCTGAGAATGAGAAATAAAACATAAAAAACCCCACACATAAATGCTCCATTCTGAGGCTTCCAGTTCTGCAAAGGCAAGGGAAGATCCAAACTCATGTTGCAAGTGGGAATTGGCACTTAAATTCACCACTCAGCTGTAGCTGCAGTTACCTACTGATGTCACAAGGGAATTTTCTCTGCATTCGAGCAACCCCTGCCATAAACCAGAGTACACTGAAGTAAGAACAGACTGTGAATCGTGCCCAAGCCTAACCTAAGGCAAGACAACCTTTGCTGGAAATGAGCCTTCAAGTAGTTGTGACAGTTTGGGAAATGAGGAAGAGTTAAATCTCTCGTTACACAACCTACCATTCTAGTATTGAATCATCTCCTACCTCAGTGGCTGCTTGGAAGGGAGGCTTTTGGTTTTCTTCTCCCAGGTGCTCAGCAGAGGTTCAAATGCAACTAATATTATGGAAACTTTGGGGTCTTCTGTGGTTCCTGGGATTTTTCAAGCAGCAACAGTCCTTTGGTGGACTCTACTCTTGTGAGGGTTGCTGCCTTGGATAACAATGAAACATTTTCGGTTGCTGAAGGAGCAGCTGAATGTTGGTGTAGTTACAACACCCAATTCCTTGTTCGCTTTTATACAACAACATTTAAACTGTTAAACTTTGCTGGTTCCAAAGTAAAGAGACAAGCAAGAGTTAACAACCAGGTTAAGTCCAACAGCTTGTAAAGGCAATTTGTCTTTATGGTGTCATTGGAACCTTGCAAACAGTTTTAGGGAGGGTTTTGGACCAAAAGGCTCTTGAAAACCTGAAGGGAAACATAGCTGTACAGTGATTTATTCCCATCAGAGCACTCATATTTAGTGTCTGACCTACACAGCCTATTTTTATTTTAAAGACAACTGGATATCAATCACAAACAATGTGTAACACTGGAAGAGTGGTAAAAGGCTGATGGATTAGTGCTTCCCTTTCCCCTTTTGAAGCCTTTGAGATTGGAATATTGCTGCGAATGCACGGAAAACAGCCTCCTGTAAGACAGGCTTGGGAGGCAGAAAGTCTTTCTAGGGATGAAAGGTCAAAAGCTGGTGTTCAGAGGCAGGACATCAGGGTAAGTGTCATAGAGGCATTTTTAAGAAGCCTCCACAACTTCAAAGCCCAGACAACTGGGTGTTCGTGCCAGAGGGTCACTTCCTCTCTGAATTGCTAAGATGCACTAAGAAACCCTTTAGAGAACTCCACAGCTTAGAAATTCATGATGCAGTGCCAAAAATGGAATACTCATGGGGTCATCTTTGTTGTTTGTTTGTTTGATTCACTTTTTTTCCCCTTCCTTATAAAAATACTTTGGGAAGAAAAATACTGCTTTTCAGGATCTTATTTTTACTTGAGTTTATGCAGCCCCTGGCACAGCTTTGCAAGTCTTTGTTCTTCCACACAGAGATAATGTTAGGTTTGTTTACTCTGTTGTCATGTCTCACTGGAATATTTTTGTCCCTATTTGTAGTTAAATATTTTTCCTTTCCCCCGGCCCTGCATTTGTTTCTTAGCTGACTGCTTCCCCTCATGCCTCTGCTTAGAGGTGCGTGGTTGGGAGCAGCAGACTGGGAGGAGAGAAGGAAGGGCAGGCAGGGGGTAGTTGTTTCTCTATCAGCTTCTGTGATGGTCCTGGAGGGCAGCTGGGAAGGGGGCTGTGGTGAGTCTCCCCTTGGATACACCAATGTCACAGACCCCCTGACTTGCATCAAAGACCAGAAACTGGTATTCTACCCTGCAACTTTCACCAGCTTTGCCCTGTGCTTGCTGGGTTGGGAACATTTCAGCCACTGTTGCTGCAGAAGATATTCTTTGTTTTATTAGCATTTGAACAGCAGAGCAGCTATTCGAATTCCCAGCCTAGGAGTGAAGAAAACAGAACCAGCTCTTACTGAGAAACCTGTGGGTGTCTGGAGCAATAAAACCAGGCTCCTTGTTGAAGGGCTTGGCTTGGCACAAGTGGTATTTGACTGTACAGACAACAGGGCTGCTTGTTGAGGAGGCTTATTTTAGACTAACATTTCTGTGGGGATAAACTGGTCTTTGTCCTTTCTGCCCCCTCTGAGATGCTTGCTGATACTGCAGTCATAATAGCTGGGATGCCATGGCAGAGACTGCCAGCATGGCAGCGCCATGCAAGTGCCTCAGCATTTTTTGCACTAGTTTGGGCAGCTCTGTGGGAAGGACCCACAGCTGCTTTTCTCCTGTATTTGTGCTTAGGGAGTACTTAGGAAGCAACTTGAAGTAAGCTGACTGGGAGGAAGGAACGAGATGGGAGGAATTGGGCTAACCTTGAAAGGTTCCTGCATTTGCCAGCTGTTGGGCTTGTTTTATAAGCAGTTTGTAAATCTGATGGAATTTGTTTTAGAAATCTCATTTTGGACTGCACTTGTGCAGCTCTCCAAGCACTATGATGTTGGCAGGCTCTCAGAGTCATTCAGGTTCAAACTAGACCATGCTTGCAGGAGGATGGCTTTTTTCCTTCAAGGTCTGTGCAAGCAGGACTTGGGATTACTATAAATGGGGAAAAAAATCTACCTGTGTCTGGACCTCTTTGCCAATAATCTTCTCACTTGATGTTTTATGCTTTCCTGCAGCCCACTCTGGACCAGCAAATAATTTGTTTCAAGAGCACCCAGATCCTAATGTGAATTTTGGTTAGGCTTCGTGCAGCTCTTTGGGGGCAGCCACTGAAACACATCAAAGAGCACCAACAAGTCCATGGCAGAGAAAAAAATTGACTGTCTCCTCCTTCCCCATTGCAGCGGGTCGATGGGACCTGCTCCGTCAGCAGTGGCCCAGTGAAGTGGGGTCACTTATCTGGCCTTTTCCTTCAAAGGGCAGCAGGATCGCTGCATCCCTGATTATCATTAACATTTGCATTCTGTCCTCCCCTTGAGTCTATCCAGAGACTATTGTAATTCTGCTCAGGTCTGTGTAAGATCAGAAAATCAGTTCCTTGTGTGGCCCAAAGCTGGTTGCTCGCCATGCAGTCTGGGAGAGGACCTGCTGCATGTTGCTTTCTTTAAACCGGAGCTCGGTTGTCCTGGGTGGGTTTGGGTGTTTTGGGTTTTTTTTAACTTCTTTCTAAACTTCAGACCAGCTCCAGAGCTTGCAGTGTTTCAGGAGCTTTATGAGAGAGAAATCGAGTTTCTGGCAAATAAGACCAAGCCTTTTGTGTGTGGTGTGGGTTCTGTGTGGGTCCAAATGGGCCGGTTTAAGTCGCCTTGGTGCAATAGGACTCGTTTCAGGATTGATGGTGAACCTTGCTCCTGCAGTGAGTATCAGAAGCAGTTAGCATTTTATATACAGTGCAAACAAAAAGGATGATCGTTAGCCATAATTAGATTTTTATGGGTTTGTAAGCTGACTCATGCCCCCTGGAACTTTTGCACAGCGAGTTAGAGCCATGCCAAGGTTTAGGAAAGCAGGGTTGCTCTTTGCCTTGTAAAAATATCCAGGTTGGATGCACAGCTGTTGTGTGTTCCCTAATAACAATGATGATAATACCAAAATGTTGCAACCTTCACTCATTCCTTCTCCCAGCAGCCTTTCCATGGGATTGAGTAAGAGCTTCAGGATGTAGTTAGTGGATGCTGGCTGTTAACGTTAGGTTGAAAAGCCAGGAGCAAAAAATAGCCAAACTCTTGATATTTCTTCAGTTTTGGGGGATGCCAAAGATAGCAGGCTTCTGAGCAGGCAGCAAATCCCAGCCCAAGCTTTCAATTGCTGGGGGAAAAAGTAAATAATCAACCACAAGAGCAAGTCTTGGCCTTTTGGAAGACCTTGAACCCACGTGGCACACTGTGGGTAAGGAGCAAGGCACGCTGCTGAGCACTCCTGAAGAGCTTGAAACAGCTGTAGAGAGGTTCCCTCTGAAACTCAACAGGTGACTGACTCCTGAGCATGCCATGCTCGTCTGTCTCTTATGCCCATAAGGCTTTTACAGCTTCTCACAACTGTCTATTGACACAGAGCATACTGGATGAGATAATTCTGCTTTTGATCTGCAAATCTGTTGACATTAATTCCTGCTTTCAAACCCTTCGCAAAGAATATTCTCTTGAAATGCGGTTTGCCACTTAGGTGGTCCCCGAGGCAGTTGGCTATCTTCATAGCTCTCCTGGCTCCTCTGAGATCAGAAGTTCAGTCTGGCACCTGAAGGTCTCTGGGTTGAATGTGCTGGGTAGGACTTGGGGCAGAAACAATGCCCCTTCTCCCTCTGCAGCCTGATGTCTTCCACCATCACTCTGTCACCGTCACTGCTGCCTGATCTTCTCTGTCAGTGCCCAGCGCAACTGTGCCTGGACTTGGTACAAGCTTGACCCCAGCCCCCAGTCATCCAGGGGACTGCTGTGTGGGGCTGGTGGGTTTGGATGCTCTTCCTTTGCCAGTGCCTGTACCTCACACTTTGCTCTGGAAAATTTCTCAACTTCGCACATCACTAGCCAATAAATCACACTGCAGGAAAGTCGACTTCCTCGTTGACCAAATTATGAAATAATTTCCCTGAAGAGAACTAGAAAATTCCTAACATTGAGGAACCATTGTCCCTCAAAATTATTGTTGCCTCTGAGGGTTTTTGCATATGGGGGAGATTTCCTGCATGATACTGAGATGGTTCAGATGATGGTACACATCCTCAAAGGGCTGAGCGGGTGAATATGTGTCCATATGGAAATAAGCAGAGTGGCTTCTCCGTGCTGGTCTCTCCATTAAGAGAGGCAGAGGCTGCAAAGCAGAGAAGTCACTTTGCAGCTCTGGCAAAATGAAGGAACTGGCCTAAGATGATGTTGTACTGGGATCTGTTCAGACTGACATCACATGGAAACCCTGGGATAGGTGATGCTTGCTGAAACAGAGCTTGGTTTACCACTGTGCCGAAGCATAAAGATAATACAGTACCATAAAGCATGCAGGGTTTTTATTTAACCTCTTGGAACTGCTCCATATCCACCTGATAAGAGACTGTGGGCAGGAAACAGTCCTGTGTCACTTGGGAAAAACTGAGAAGAGAACTGGCTAGCACTTGTGCACTTCTGAAATGTGTCATTCTGGAAAGCCCTAATCAGAAACAGGAGCTCTGAGCTGTGCAGTTGATTCCTCGTCCTCCCTTGCCCCCTTGCCTGGTCACTGCTGGGCGATGCTGAAGGTTGGCAGCCAGGTGACCGAGAGGGGCTTGGGGCTGTTTGCAAGCTCGCTTTTGACTTGAGGAGTGGCTGCTGTGCTACCTCTATGGAGGTATCTATTATTTTAAATTAGGGTTTTTTTCCCCCTTAACATCTGTTGCACATTTGTCTATGGCAAGAATTACAATCCCCAGAGGAATCATTGGCTGATGTATAGATGATGCCAGATGAGGAAAAGCACCGTTTGGCACATTCCAAACGAGGCAGCTCTCCGTGTATGACACTGTCATTTGGAGATGATTTGCACAGCCGCTTTTGCCATCAGGATGTCATCTGCCCTCTCGGTGCTGTTGAGCTCTCTTGGATGCAGCCTGACTACTTAAACACACTGCCATGATTGGAAACACACCCAGGAAAACAACGGCATGTGCTTGCCTTTTGTTGCAAACGGGTTTGGTTCAATGGAAAGCAGAAGTGGTGGAGTCATTTTTCCCCTCCTCTGATGTTGATGTCAGGATTTCAAGCCTGGATGACGAGAGCCGTGGTATTTCCATAGGACAGAGCTGTTGTCAGGTCTGAATGTGTTCCCATGAATGTGGAGGGAGAACACATCAGTCTCCTGCCCATCCTGGCCAGATGTTTCCATGCTTCAGCATCAGTATCATGCACGTTCTTCCAGCTGCCTTTTGTCCTTAGGAGATTATTTTGTTTTCCATCCATTTTTCCACAGTGTAAAATGGTTACATGAGCAAGTGGTGATGATTAGCACTTCTCTCCAGATAAGGTCCAGATCCTTGACTTCCACAAGATGACGTAGTCCAACGTCCTCACTGGTCATTGCCCATGTACTTTGTTGTAGAGGAAGAGTGCCTCTATAGAATCATAGAATGGGCTGGGTTGGAAGGGACCTCCAAAGGTCATCTAGTCCAATCCCCTCTGTAGTCAGCTAGATCAGGTTAGATCCTGAACTATATCAGGTTGCCCAGAGCCCTGTGGATCCTCACCTTGGGTTGGGGCCTCAACTACCTCCCTGAACAACTTGTTTCAGTGTTCAACAACCCTCATGGTAAAGAAGGTGAATCCAACATAAATCTGCTCTTCTCTAGTTTGAAGTCATTCCCATTGCAGATAACTGTGGTGATGGTTGGGCCAGCAGCTCCTTTTCCCTCCAGCCCACAGAGCTGTTACCCAGTGCAGTGAAAATTGGCTTTAACAGTGTTATTAGCAGCAAAATCCCTAATGTGAACATCACTGTAACAACACAAAAAGATCCAACAGATCTTGTCTCCTCCTTTCCCCTTCACTTGAGCTTGGGGTAGAAGAAAGTGTATATATTGATATAACCATCCCAGTTTGCAGGAGCTGATTTGTGCCACTGAAATCTGCCTGTAGACACTTCTTTACTTTCAAGCTCTATAGTGTGTCCAGAAGACAAATATTTTGTGCTGTACTTAACTCCAATGAAGTTGCTTCATCAGTAGTAGTTGCCTATAAACATGTAGCCTCTCCCAGTTTGAGGTAGCTCCACTCCTGCAGACTTCAATGAAGTCCCAGTTTTCCCAGCATGTATCTGCCCTTGCAGACTCTAAAATCCTTAATAAAGGATTTGCTGGAGTAAAGTCTGTGGCTCTGAGAGGATGGTGGCGGTGATTTCTCCCCTGTGTATGACAAGCAAACACAGGCAACGATAAGCCAAGCTTCAAACCGGAGTGCTTCTCTCAGGCAGCACACTGGTTTTAAACTGAATATAGGACAACTTAGAAAATTGCTTGACTTTCTTGGGTCTGCTCTGTGCTAAAACTTCTATTTTCAAACAAATAAAGTAAGAGCTACTTTCCGTTCAGCTCTTGGCACTGCACCAACATTTATATAGCAAAGTGAAAGCTTTAAACCGCAAAAGAAATAATCGCTCGCTCTAATCAGCGTTGTAGGGGGAAGGCTTAGTGAAGCACTGATACACTATCTGCAACTTTGGAGCCCTGCTCCTTCCATTTACAAGAACTTGAACTTCCCATAGGTGCTGTGATAAACTTTTCAGCGGGTTTCAGAAGGCTAACAAATGATCCCATTACACCACCCGTTAAAAATCTATTTGTCTCATACTAATGAGCTGGTGGACGTGCACAGAGTAAAACTATCTGCTCCTTTTGCCGTCTTTGAATGGCTACTGTCAGGTACTCCAGCTCCAAAAGATAACATGTGTCTGAAAAAACAAACAGCTTAATGTTTCATGTTACTCTAAAACCTCTGTGTCTTTCTCCAAATGATTTATATTGTGTTTGTGATCCAGTCCTGAAAGCATGCTGAGACGGCTGGGGAGGAGAAAACTTGCTTTAAAAAGCAGAGTTATTTCCCATGCTCTGATCCCAAACCAGTGAAGTCATGAAATATGATAAAGAAATGGGAATGGAAGGCTGGGTTTATCTTTGGCAAGTTTGTTTAAAAGGACAATCTTATAGAAAATGACAAATCAGTTTTGTGATGAGCCCCACAGTGTGGAATGCCTGAGTAATCCTTCTGTGCTACACTTCATTTGCTGTCCCTTGTGGTTTGGTTTCGAGACATGCAGCTGTAGTATCTTGGAAAAATCAGCCATGTGTCATCTCTTTCAAATGGTGGCTAATCTCCTGGTTGCATATACATCTCAGGCACTAGACTGTAATGCAGAAAGAGCATTGACCTTTAAGCAACTTGAGTACATTGGGACATAGACATGGAAAGGGCTGTGGATTTTAAGAAGGAAAAATAAAATAGGCCTGTTGGGCTTAATCTGTAGGAGAAGGAACAAGAAACTCCTACAGAGGGAGAGCTCTGTAGTGAGGAAATCTGTTGGGTTGCATTGCTCCCATACACCTTCAGCTGTACCCATCTCTTGTTGTGAAGAAATGCCATCGGCTTCCTCCTGCTGCTGTTGGAGCTGTGTGAGATGTGTTCTGGTTGCCTTCAGAGGGCTGATGCAAATAGTTCTGGAGAGTGGGGGAATCGCTGATGTCATTTAATGTTTAGCAAAGATATCAGACAGCCAGGTCCTGTGCTGGAGCAGGAGTGTGTGAAGTGTAATTGCCAAGAGGAGTGCGGAGTTCTATAGCTGCTGATGCCGCTCAGCTCCGGTGACTGTGGGCTGTCAAGTTTCTCAACAGAGTCCTTGCAGGGAAGTTCATCTCCCTCTGTATCACTCAGAGATTGTCCAGGAAGGTGGAAACAGTACAGGAATGATCCATCTCCTGAGAGAGAGCATTTCCCAACAAGTCATCACATTTGTTTAATCCCAGTCTTAAATGGGTGAAGCTTTGTCTTTAAACCACTTGTCTATACTCATGTGTCCAAAAACTGTTCCAGATCTTCTGATGGTCACAAAACTCCTAATTTTTAACAACAGTTTATTATTCTTATGCCAACACTGTCCTATAGTTTAAACAGCTTTTTGAAAACAAAACTGGGTGTATCTTCCTTTTGTTGTGTTTGTAGAAATCAGTCTGTCCCATCTGTCTTTATTTTTCTAGGCTAAGCATGGCAGGCTCCTCTGGTCCCTTGGTCAAGGCTGGAACTCCGGTGTGCTGTTCCTCTCTGGCTCCCACTGGTTAAGGAACCAAAGTAGGAATAAATGATTCAGCTAAGAGCCTTCAGAAGGCTTCTCTCTGGAGCTTTATTGATTTAGTTTAATTGTATTTCCTGGTGGCAGTTTAAAAAATGTGTGTGAGGAGCACCAGAACACTGGTGTGGATCCAAAGGGCTTGCCTTGGAAACTGAGCAAGTGTGGATTTGCCGTGTCCAGGCACTGGTGAAAATGCCACAGCTTTATTGTGTTTCCATGTCCCTAAGGCAGAGATTGTGCTAACATTAGCTGGTAAGGAACAGAAGTAAAATCACAGAGTCGTAGAATTATTAAGGTTGGAAGGAACCTGAAGGATCATCCAGTTCCAACCCCCTGCCATGGGCAGGGATGCCTCACACTACAGCACACTACAGCCACATCCAGCCTGGCCTTAAAAACCTCCAGGGATGAGGCTTCCACCACCTCCACGAGCAACTTGTGCCAGTCTGTCACCATCCTCATGGGGAAGAACTTCTTCCTGACAATCAATCTCAGTCTACCCATTTCTACTTTTTTTCCCATTGCCCCAGTCCTATCACTCCCTGATACCCTCAGAAATCCCTCCCCAGCTTTCTTGTAGCCCCCTTCAGATACTGGGAGGCCACAATACGGGCTCCCCAGAGCCTTCTCTTTTGCAGACTGAACAGTCCCAACTCCCTCAGTCTGTCCTCATAGGAGAGCAGCTCCAGCCCTCTAATCATCCTCATGGCTCTTCTCTGGACACCTTCCAGCACCTCCAGATCCTTCCTGCAGTAGGGGCAGGTGTTACCTTGCATCTGGATAGTTCACTCGTCTTGAATTCTTTTTCTAGTACCTTCACACTTTGCAAATCCTGCTGATATTTTTGAAAGGTCTGAGTTTATCTACGTTTGGGTTCTTGGGGAAGACGTGCCAATACAATTTGAAGCAACCTGTAAACACGTTCTGTTCAGAAAACATCTACAGACACTAGATTGGTGCTAGTCTCTTGTCCTGTTGAGGACACATCTGGTTCTGAGCAGGGGCTAGCAAAGGGCAGTCCTGTATAGCCCATGCAGTGGTTTTAGCAAGCTGCTTTCTGTTGCAGCAGTGCAAATGCTGCCTGTGGATGAAGGCTAATTTTTTTTTTTTTTTTGAGCTGTGTGGCTGAAAAACAACCATTCTTAAAAGCACTGTCCTGGCAAACCAGCTGTGTAAATATTTCAGTGCATTTTTCTCCCTCCTGATTTGTTATTCTTCCCCCCAGCCCCCTTTGCCGTAGCAGATTGTTCACTTTTCCTTCGGCGAAGGATCTTTGCAGTTTGAAGCTTCCCCGGCGCCAAACGCGGGCTGGGGGCACCTTCCTGTCCTTTGCAGCAGCGTGTCAAGCCCTCACCGTCCTGGCAGTCAGAATGAAATCTATGTGATTCCTGGTATTTCCTTGCCAGATGACCAGATGCCAGTCACACATGAGGACAAGGACATAGCAGGCAAGTCCAGCACCTGGCTGCCCAAATCTCTGGCTGTACCATTCCCATCTTCAGTAGTGAACGTGGGAATTTCACTGTGGATCTTGCAGGAGGAGTTGTCTGAACCTGGGGTTTTGTTTTGTCCTCTAATCTCTTCAGTTATTGGCTGTATTGTTATCCATTTTTCAATCTGATGGAATAATTTTCAGGAAATCAGTGCAACTTTCTCCAAACCAGATAAGCAGGAAGGTTTTGCTTTCCTGTTTGTACAAGAGCTTTGGTTCTGTAGGCTGAAAAATCCAACCAGGTTTGGTTTTGTTTAAAAGCTTGTAGTAAACTCTGGTCAGTAAATGTTTATTCCCTTTCAGTTACCATCCTAGCAGGCACAGGGAGAAGTGTCCATCTGAAAGTGGTGCTCCAGAAATGGAGCTGCTCCTCCAGGTCAGAGCAAATTATTGAGGCAGACTTGGTTTGCCACTGTGAGCACAGCCTGTGACTGATGCTCCCGAGCAATTGCTCTGCAGACAACTCTGATGAGCACCCCAGCAGGTGATTTATGTATGGCCCTGCAAGCACCATCTGCTTGATTTAGGTTTCAGATCTTAAAAGGAGAATCTTCAGTGGTGAATCACCAAGGGCAGGCTGGGCAAATGCCAGCTGTGTGCTCTGGTTCTGGGGTATTTGTGAGCAGACTGAGTAGCTACTGCTTAGAAACCGCCCAGGTGGAAGAGGAAAGTGAGTCTCCAGTGAGTCTCCTGTGAGTCGTAGATGCTCTTATTCCACGTGTGCTTTTTTCAAACCTCAGCCCATGTCTGAACCTGAGAAGGGGATCTGTGGAGTCAGGAAAGCCTGGCAGTGTTACAGCTGATGATGTGCTCCCTGTAGCACTGCTCTCCCTCCAGCCGCGCTTCGCAGGCTGCAAACCAGCGGTATGGAAGTCGGGTTGCTACTGAAATGCAGCCTGGGACCTTTTACGTCTTTGTTGACTTGGAATAGAAAAATAGATGCACAAATGACACCCAGCCAAGCTTGCAGGGGACTCTTTAAATGGGCTGAAGGAAATTCCTCTGGCTAGAAGTTAGCAAAGCTATTCCCAGCCACACCTGCGGGTTTCCCCATCTGCTGCTCACAGGAGACACATCATCCCATGAATGACTTGCATGCTCATGATTCTACTCAAGACAGCCACTGAAAAAACTCTTTGAAAAGAAAAATAAATCAAATTACATGGGAGGGAACTGGGACTAAGCCCTGTGGCGTGGGGTCTGCTTGCTGAGGGCTGGAGAGATGAGCAAAGCTGGACTGGGGAAAATTCTCCAGCAGGATCGCTCAGAGGTGTGCTAATTAAGGGGCTGAGCTCCCCATATTTTAAGTTCTGCTTTTTCCTTCCCTTCCACTAACTTTTCATATCCATCATGATGACAGGAGGGGAAATAAAGGCTTGTGTTCAAAGGCAGGATTCGTGTGCTGTGCATGCTGCTCCAGAGGAGACTCAAGTTCAGAGAATCATTGAATCGACAAGGTTGGAAAAGACCTCAGAGATCATCAAGTCCAACCTATCACCCAACGCCTCGTGGCTAACTAAACCGTGGCTTCAAGTGCCACATCCAATCCCCTTTTGAACATCTCCAGGGAGGGTGACTCCACCACCTCCCTGGGCAGCACATTCCAATGGCCAATCTTTCTTTCTGGGAAGAACTTCTTCCTCACATCCAGCCTAAACCTCCCCTGGTGCAGCTTGAGACTGTGTCCTCTTGTTCTGGTGCTGGTTGCCTGGGAGAAGACACCAACCCCCACCTGGCTACAACCTCCCTTCAGGTAGTTGTAGAGAGCAATGAGATCTCCCCTGAGCCTCCTCTTCTCCAGGCTAAGCAACCCCAGCTCCCTCAGCCTCTCCTCACAGGGCTGTGCTCCAGACCCCTCCCCAACCTCATTGCCCTTCTCTGGACACATTCAAGTGTCTCAATATCCTTCTTAAATTGAGGGCTCCAGAACTGGACACAGTGTATTTACACTTCTTATTGCAGAGGAGTTGAGTAACCTGACCCCTGCCAAGCTCCTTGTGCCTGTAGGTTTGCAGGACCTGCATTGCCATGCGTGTGTCTACCTGCATGGCATCAATTGCTGTGGGTGGTACATCTGCCAGCAAACAGAAAGAAGTGGGGGTTTGGGCTAAGGCTGGTAGTCTTTCATCAGCAGTGCTCTAGGACACTACTTTTGCATCACTCCACTTTCCTTTTCAGTTATTATTTACTTTAGTGATCCTGAGGAATCTTAGGAGCTTTTCCTCCGTAGGTGGAGACGGTAGCCAAAAATATTCACCTATGGACTGGACATGTGAAAACCTGGCAAAAGCTAAAAGCCTTCTGGTTTAGAGATGTCAAGGCTGCATTTAAATGGACACTCTGTGTGCTGTGTCCCCCATTAAGGCACAGTATTTCCTTTGAATCATATTTTTAATGTAGTAGAATGGAATAGAATAGAATTAACCAGGTTGGAAAAGACCTCCGAGATCATTGAGTCCAACCTATCACCCAACACCATCTAATCAAGTAAACCATGGCACCAAGTGCCTCATCCAGGCTCTAAATGTCATAGAATAGAATGTAATCAAGTGGAAACCCTTTTTTTTTTTTTTCCAGAGGGATACTGACTTGTAGAATCACAAATTAAACATTAAGCTGTAACCATCCTCGTTCCCTGAGCATGATTTGCAAAAGAAGAAATAAGAAATGCTGACATCAACTGAGTAAATGTGATCTGAATCAGAAGATGATGCTGAAAGACTGTTTTAGCTTAACTTTGACCAAATTAATGTCAGTCTGCTTAGTGGCTTGATAATAAACATGCTTCTGCTTTCTGAAGCCACTACTGTATAATCTGATTACAGCTGATGTGGCTGGCACTGAGCCAGCCCCAGCTGCCTCCTTCCCTGCTGGAATGTTCCAATAAAAAGCACTAAAATTGCTTTGCAAGTGATCAGCCAAGGCTGGTGTGTTAGGACCATGGGATCCCAATGGATAGAAAAAAAAATCCCAGGGGATGCAGGTTCCTTGCAAGCTTTTGTCAGGTGGCAATCCAAGTGCTGCTTGCACCGCTGGCATTCACTTCCCCATAAGTCACCCTGGTGTCAGTGTCCAACACTTCTCAGAGCTGGAAGCTTTTCCCCCAAGCCCTGCTGTTATTGGAATTTTTTTATCATGTGAAGGGGCTGGAGACCTGGTCATATGAGCAGCAGCTGAGGGAACTGGGGTTGTTTGGGCTGGAGAAGAGGAGGTCGAGGGGAGACCCTTATTGCTCTCCAAAACTGCCTGAAAGGAGATTGGAGCAGGTTTGGGTGTTGGTCTCTTTTCCCGAGTATCAAGTGATAGGACAAGAGGAAATGGCCTCAAGTTGCACCAGGGCAGGAAAAATTTCTTCACTTGAACGGTGATCGGTCATTGGAACAGGCTGCCCAGGGAAGTGGTGGAGTCCCTGTCCCTGGAGGTGTAGCCGTGGCGAGTTGGGATGCAGTTTGGTAGGCATGGTGGTCTTGGTTTGGTGGTTGGACTTGGCGATCTTAGAGGTCTTTTCCAACCTGAGCAGTGCTGTGATTTTGTGTTGTGCTGCTTGATAGAACTTACCTGCAGTTTTGCTGCTGGCCTCTTTGCCACCACATTCTTCTGCTTGTCTGTTACTGTCTGCACAGGGGCTGGGGTTAACGTGACACACAAACCTGTGGTGATGGAAAGCTGCAGCTTTGTGCGGTTTTACTGGAACAGGAATTAGCCTTGTGATAAGCAATTAGTGAAGTGCTTTCTTTTTATTCTTTGAAAAAGTGAAGCTTATTGAAATGGTTTTGTTCTTTTACAAACACCAACAAGCAACCTGGAAAACTTTGGGGTTTATTCTTTTTATCTGCTTTTATGGGGGAGGTTCTGCAAAGTGGGTCAGATACCACAGTATTGGTTTCCTGGGCAAGTCAAATGCAAAGGATCATTTCTTCCAGATAAGAATTACTTCATTTCTTGGCATCTGGATTGCTGCTAGTGCCTAACCATCTTCAAAGACTATAAAAGTGGAGACTTGCTGCTGTTTATTCGAATGACTTTGTCCAACGCGTTGCTCCCCGGATGCTATATATACACACGGGGTCTGTTTCCTATATTTCCAAGGTTGCTGGCATGAAGTCTAATGTAGGAAATCAGAAACAACTCTCCTGAAGTCAAAAAAACTAGAAATACCTTCACCTGAAGGTAGCCAGTGATGAGTAAAGGAGTTTAAGAGGGAAAAGGGCAAAAAAAAATAGTATTAGTGAAGTCTTTCCACATTGCTAGTAAAATCCACAAGCTATTTTGGTGCTTTCATGATTGTGAGCTTTTCCTCCACTGATGATTTCTCCAGCCCTCTTGAAAAGCTCCTGAGGTGCAGAATTGGCCAAGCTCATGGGCAGTGTCCCAAGAGCCAGATCAAGACTTCAGAAACGGCACCTTATGGGTTGTGGTTTGGTTTATAAATAGAGCTTGGGATAATATCGCCACAGATGCTGGTTGTTGGTCCAGGCTCTACATTCTTTGAAGCTGGTTATCAAAGTCTTAACTGCAAAGCAAACAGACCTTTGAAAGGTGATGGTGATGGTCAAGGCTGGCTCTGCAGAAGCACTTGTTGGATTAGAGCTGGGATATGTTTGGCCATTTACTTTGAGGTCTGCTTAGATCCCAGTGATGAATAAATGCTCATTCCTTCTATGAGAAGACGGTGCCTGTGGTGGGCCTTATGGTGGGCCACGTGGATAGGTGTGAGCAGCAGTGGGTAGCTTTGTGCCAG
Source organism: Picus viridis (assembly GCA_033816785.1). Taxonomy (NCBI): domain Eukaryota; kingdom Metazoa; phylum Chordata; class Aves; order Piciformes; family Picidae; genus Picus; species Picus viridis. The sequence goes on from CM066593.1 coordinate 19,754,732, forward strand.
GTTATGACATGGGGAAGGTGCATTGTGCAATATGAGCTGTGCCCGTATGCTCTTCCTGTCCATAGAGCAGGAAGGCAGTGAACTATTTGCGGTGGAAATGGGTCTCTAAATCTCTCAGACTAAAGCAGAAACGCCTTTGGGTGCCAGGAGAGTCTGTTGCTTTGCGTCATATTCATTTGTTCTGCACGCTGTGCAAGTGGCACCTCCTTCAATGTGTGCCTTCATTGGCGAGGGTGTAGGGGGTGAACTCTGTCTCTTTATTACAAATTCTAATGTCAGTTAATAGAAAGCAGAACCATGCTCTGTTTGCTTACAGTCATCACACTCAAATAGATTAAATTTTTATATTCCAGCTGAAAAGAATTAGCCATAGATGATTGACATGCACAATAGCAGAGGACTGGTATGAAAGAAAGAGAAAATTGTATGGAGTTTTGAAAGAACTAACTCTAAAATTGCATTGAATGTCGTTTAATGGATTGCTGAGGGAAGCACCTGAAACAATAATTTCCCATAAACTGGGGCTCATTAGTGGGTTTTTTAAACTGGAGGCAAGACAGGAACCTGGAAGTATTTCAGGAGAGAGAAATCAACTTGTAAATGGGATATAAAATGAGGGACCTCGTTTCCTAACGAGATCCACCTCTGAATTTTCAAGTTGTTTTCAAGCATCCTCTGTAGTGCAGCAGATGCTGAAATCTGGGGAGTGTGCCTGCATTCTGATAAGCTGAAACAAAACAAGGAGTTGTTCTTCAGCTACAGAGAGGCATTCTGGCTTTATATTTGTACAGCATAGAACAGAACCTGCGCCAGCGGGGTCTGGATTGTGGAGCTGATAACTATTTCTTTGCCTAGCTGAGGGAAGATGCCACAAAAGCAATGGAAAGTGTCTGTTTTGTCATTCGTTTCTCTGCTTCCCATGGGATATGAGAAGTAGAAACAACTTGTGTCCCAAGCTCTTCAGTTTGCAAAGCCTTTTGTTCGGGTCTCCAGTGCTGGATTGCTGAGTTGAGAAGACACACAGACCCTTGGTAAAATATGGGCTTTGGGGTAGCTTGCATTTGTTTTGCAAGAGAACATCTAATGTTTCAGTAACTTTTTTTCAGTAGAAATGTTTGCTTAGCTAAGAGGAAAATGGGACACTGGAAGAGTTTTGCCACTTCATTGTCTTGCCCCTTTTTTTTTTTTTTTTCCTTCACATGTTTCTGCAGAACTTCTAGAGGGTTTTTAACTGGAATCTTTATTGGGCCCATAAATCACCCAGTTTCACTGGCTTTCTTCTTTTTGTTTGGTTTTTGTTAATTTTGGTTGGTTGGGTTTATAAATACATAGCACTGCCAAAGGAGACAAACAGCTTCAAGGTTGTTAAAGGCAGAGGAGATGCAGGTTCCTCCAGAGCCAGGCATGGTTTTGGTTTAGTTGTTACTATTGAATTTTAGCTTTTCAATAAAACTGGAAGGGAAATGCTATTATTTTCCCACAAAATTGTGCCAGGAAATGAATTTGCTGTGATTCAGTTTCGTCTTGGAGGCGGTGGCTGGAGCTCTTATTGGGAGTTCTCGATTATTACAGCCATGGCCGTCCTGCACGTGGCTCCAAATGGGGAATCCCACTCCCTAGGGGGGTTTTTGGAGCTTGGATGTAGGACTCCCAAAGCCAAAAGTGTGCTGTAGTCTTGCTCATCATCTGTGCCATCAGGTCTCACATCAGTGTGTGCTTTCCTACTCATCCTACAGATGATGCTGAGGCTAATTTGTTGCTCTTAGGGTTTTATGGGATGGCTGACTATGGAAGAAGGCAGGAACTGGTACATCTGCTTAGGCTGTAACTCTTTAGTGTTTTCTGGGTGTGATGTGTGAAGCTGTTTGTATGCAGGTGTGTGGGCACTGTGTGCAAGTGTCTGTGCAGCAGGTCTGCACAACCCAAACCCATGAGGGTTTCAGTGATGGGACTGTGCTCATCTAGGCAGTGTCGTGTCCCTGTAGTAAGCACTGTGCTACTGATGGGTTGAGAACCCTCTTTGAAAGAGTTAGATGAAAAATCAATCCTGGGGACTAAACTGTTGTAACTTTGACTGGAATAATGTGACTCCTTGCAATGAAACAGGTGTGTGTGTGTTTGTATGTGTAACTTGCCTTTCCTTTTGAAACAAAAGCAGAGTGGTGTTTTTTTTCTGGGTTTCTTTCATTTACTTCCCAGCAGGACAGGTCCCTGCAGAACTCCTGCCTGCATCTCAGCTGTGCTGGATCAGTATGAGATGGTGGAGGTGGTATCAGCCCCTTTTCTATGAAACCAGCACTGAAGGACACACATGTAGAGCAAATGGAGGCACAACCTCCTGTTGCTTTTCTGGAGTATGTGTGGAAAGCCAGAGGATTTCCAGATCAGTGGCAGGGAGAGGGGGTGAGTCTGCTTCAGGACACTAGGAATTCCCTAGCCTGCTCCCACACCACCTCTTTCTCTGTTAGGGCATCTCCATGCATTCATAAAAAGCAGAATTCCTGACTCTAAACTGGAAGTGAAGAAAACAGCTTCATCAGCTGCCAGTTCTGGCCCATAGCCTTTTTTCTTCAGCCTGTTCAGTTTTTCCTCGCTTCCTAATGTGATCAAGTCACAGGCAGAGTTTTTCTGCTGGTTGTGTGTGTGGGGAGAGATTTCTCTGCACAGGTATGGTGCAAAACCTAAACATTTGGTCCTGGCCACCCCCCACCCCCCAGCTCTTGTTTTGTGAACCCTTGGCTGTAGTGATTTGAGAAATTGCAGCAACTGAGTGGGTGTTATCTACCCTGCTTTCACCCTCCTCTGAAGCCAGGGAAGAGAAAACCTCCCTGCTGCAGCTGATCCCTAGGGTGAGACCACCCTTTCTCTTTTGTTTTAAATCTTCGAGTTGGTAGTTGAATGTGGTGGCATCTGCATCTCTTTGCCTCCTGGGGAGGCTCCCCAGGGGAGGCACAGCAGATGTCCCCAGGACCTGCTGCAGTCACTGCGTTGGAAATCGTGGCCAAGCTAAGCTCTGGGAAAGCTCTTCCCCACACCAGGAGTCTCAAGGCACTGGCAGTTCCCTGCATGAATAATCCCCTCTTGCTTGGTCCTAATGAGAGTTTGGGTTTACATGCCTCTGAAACGGAGGAAGGGCTGCTCCAGCTCTTCTTTGCACAGATCTGTGCGGAGCAAGGAGCTGCCAGGCTTTGAGTCTGCCTTCATTCTCCTTCTGGGTTTCTGCAGCGCTGGGTGTTCCAGTGCTCAGAGCTGCGGCTGTTGCTCTTAGGAAGCACTTACGAATACACCACCAGAAAACCCAAACCCGAGCCCATCCCTGCACACCTGGAGCTGAGAAATGTTGCCCTTTTTTGCCTCTCTCTTCTCGAAGGTGGCTGTGGGCATCCCTGTTTGCCACTGCCTCCTGCCATAGGTTACTGGCACATCAATGCAAAGAGATGCTCAGCTGCACTGGTGGCATTGGCTGAGGGCTTTCCTTTCTTTTTTTCCCCATTTTTTTTGGAGCCAGCTGTTGCTGGGGGGGGGGCTTTGTGTGCGTGTCTGGTTTATAACTGCAGAGGATTTGGGGCTCTGGTTTTTATCAGACTCATCAAATTCTCGCAGGGTCCTTAAGGCAGAGAGTGTACTTCTAGCACTGCTGCTCCACAGCTGGATGGTTATGGAAATGTTTTATTATTTCAATAACACTTTGAAGGGATGTTTGCCTCCTAGCTCAAGGAAAGAAAATGGAATCCCCTTTCTGTTGTCTTGTGGCCACAGGGACTAAAACCTCATCTGGAAAGGGCTCCCTACCTGTGCCCGTGGTGGTCTGGTAAAGGCCAGGATCTGTCTCTCAGCAGACACCCTTTGCAAAGGCCAGGTTTGGAGTATGTTTTACTCAGTGTGAGATAGTACTTGTGAACACCCAAAGCATTCTTTGGTTCTAATATAAAGGCTTCTCTGAAGAGATTTCTGCTGCGTGGTTCTGTGCAGAACTGCACTCCAGCAGGGAGCAGCAGGTGATGTGTTTATACTACCAAAAAATAAATCTCTTTAAAAACAGATTATGAAATGATAGATGAGAGGTGAATTCATACCAGCTGGTGAAAAAAAGCACTGAACTTTATGTGCACAAAATCCTCTCTTATTTTCATTGTCAGCTCCTGCTGCTGCCAGCCTTGGCGTGCCTGCCCTTCACAATGTGTGCCTGGCACCATGACCCCAGCCGGGCTTTCCAACCTCCCTGCTTCCATCCTAGGCAGCCTCAGAGCACTCAGATGGTGTCACTTGGGGTTTTCTGACTCATCACCACGTTGGTTGGGCTCTGCCTGTATCGTGCAAGGAGGGGTTTGGCTTTGAAGTCGCTCCTGGCATGTGTTCTGTTGAGCAAACGTGTAGCAGGACCTTGTTTTGTTGCTGTCCTTCTGTGTTGGATTAGTTCGTTCCTGTCCTGGTGTGTCGGAGGGGTGGTTGACAGCTGACATTAGGACCAGGTTTTCCTATGTGCAGTGCTCCCTGTTGAGAGGAGAATGGGCACTGTGATATAAAAGCAAGATCAGTTTTCTGTGTTCTTTGTGTGTGTGTCCTCCCTTCTGAAAGGAGCAATTCCCATGGATGTGAGAGCAGCTCACATGCTGGAGGTTAGGCTGAAAAGTGCTGAAGTTGGATGTCCTGCTTAAATGTGTCTCCAAAGGCAATGCATCCTACTGTTTTAATACTTAATGATAAGAAGTAGTGGGGTTGAGCCAACAGGCAGAACAAAACTGCTTCAGAGTGTCACCGATCCTGCAGCCCAGACCTGCACCTTCCTGTCTGTCCTTGGGGCTGGCAATACCACCTTGGTGGTGCTTGAACAAGGGTGATGAAAGGAACCAGAATTGTAATGCATTTACTGAATTTTATGCTCTTTGTGGCTGGAAATGAATTAATTAGCTAAAAACAATAATAAAGAGGTGACTGCACCACCAGTGAGGCAAGCAGGGTGGGCTGGACTGGTGAGTTTTGCCGGAGGGAAGAACTGTGCTGCTGGCCAGGATGGGAAGCCAAGGACAGGCCATACTTCAGAAGGATGGAGGGATCAAGAGTATTTGATGATTTGGGTTTTTTAAGTATAAAACCACAGGACCAGCAGAGGGGCACTGTTTATGAAATCCTGCTGAGTGGAAAGTCTCCAGTGATTGTGCTGGATGTGGCATGAGCCTCTGAGCCACCTCAGTGGAGCCAATTGGTGCTTCATCTCCTGCCCAGCTCGGGTGCTGGAAGGGCAGCTCTCCCTTTTGCAGGGCTTGGTTGTATGGTAAGCACATGTATGAGTAAATGTCTTCTGCTATTGCTAATATAAGCATTGTTACTACTATTTAATATTAAACAGTTGTCATGTAGACTACTCCTACCTCCGAGCTTCAGCCCTGAGCTGGACCCTGTTTCATATTCAATGCCCGTACAACAGAGTAACCCAGACATGCTGCAAGGTGTGGCTGCCATCTGCTCAGCTTTGCTCATGGCTGGCTCTGCACTGGGCCTTTCCCAAACACCACCAAGATAAGCCCACAGCACGGGCAGGGCGGTTGAGCCGTCACAAGCTGAATCCTCTGAGCTGGCTCCTAAAGGTTCTCCTCATAGTTTAGTAGCAGATTCCGGCTCTGTTTTCTGAACGACATTCCAAGGTGAACAATTAGAGTTTTAAAGCATGTGTGTCACTTATTTCCAAATACTGACTTGCAAAAAGAACAGGAGGAGGAGGTGAAGGGGGTGAAACCCAACCCTTGTCAAGTCAAGCCAGGAAAGGCGAGGCGGAAGACCTGCTTAGTCTGATGTTTAGGTCTTCCCTTGCTTATTCCATTGCCCCACCATCCCCAGCAATGCATGCAAAAATAAGATGCCCGAGGTGTGGACTTGATGACAGAGTGTGAGACCTTTTGTTTGGTGCTAAGCACAGGGTTCTGTAAGCCAGCCAGAGGATTAATGGAGTAAGTTCCTATAGACACAATGAAAAATGATTTGATTGCCAAGAAGCTGTCGTCCTAATGAACTCAGATAGTCTGTCTGTTGGAGACACCAGCAAATGGAAATGGGCTTGCATAGCTTTATTATAGTCAAAAATAGCCTTTAACTAGAACATTCTGTATTCTTTCCTGTTTGAGTAAAAGCAGGGGCTGATAGAAGTTGAAAGCAGCAGATAAGCTGATGTGGAGACACACATGGCTTGAAGCTAGTGCTTAAGAAGCAAAGAAACTGTGATCAGCTGAAGGTAAAAAGAAAAATGTTCGTAGTAAAAAGCCCTGTTCTCAAGACATCTCTTCACGTTGGTATGAAGACAAGTTTTGATTAACTCCAGATAAATTCTTTTTCCCCCTCTCTTTTAATGTGCACCTCATGCAGAATGGATCTTTGTCACCGTCTGTCTTCGTTACTAGGGAGGAAAAAATGTGGCAGCATGTTGCTGCTCGAGTGTTTGGGGCCTTAATGCTAGAAATCAATTCAATGTGGTCATCTGATGAAAATGCTCTAAGCAAACCCTGTGCTGCTCTAGATTTTTCTAGCTGTAAGGGATAAATTGCCTTCCAAATCGGCGCTGTAAGATGGGACGCAGGAAACTCTCTGAAGGCTTTTTTTGTGAGGCTGTTCAATGGACCTGGGAAATGGCTTGGAAAAGTAATTTAGGTTTGCTGGAGGAGGGAAGAGCCATGGTAATGGGAAAAGTGACTTGCCCTGGCTGGCATGATATGTGGCTAAGTGCAAGGATCTGGCTGCATCTCTGCGGGCGGGGTGTTGAACTGTGGTTGCTTCTGCCTTGCATCTTTCAGGAACACTGGGAATATTGTTAGTGTGTGCTGGGCTTTTTCATGTCCACACAGTGAAGTCACTTGAGTAGATGTCTGCAGTAAAAGGTTCTCTGCCTCAGTTTCTATTTTGAAATAAAAAGAGAAAAAATAGTTTATAGAGAGAAGGGCAACAAAGCTGGGGAGGGGTCTGGAGCACAGCCCTGTGATGAGAGGCTGAGGGAGCTGGGGTGGTTTAGCCTGGAGAGGAGGAGGTTCAGGGGAGACCTTATTGCTCTCTACAACTACCTGAAGGAGGTTGTAGCCAGGTGGGGGTTGGTGTCTTCTCCCAGGCAACCAGCACCAGAACAAGAGGACACAGTCTCAAGCTGTGCCAGGGGAGGTTTAGGCTGGATGTGAGGAAGAAATTCTTCCCAGCAAGAGAGATTGGCCATTGGGATGTGCTGCCCAGGGAGGTGCTGGAGACACCATCCCTGGAGGTGTTTAGGAAGAGCCTGGATGAGGCACTTGGTGCCATGGTTGAGTTGATTAGATGGTGTTGGGTGATAGGTTGGAATTGCTGATCTTGAAGGTCTTTTCCAACCTGGTTAATTCTCTTAAATTCAGAAGATATTCACCTGTAATACTGTTTTCCATTGGGAAATGGAAAGGGTTCTGTTGAATTCTTGACTATTTGCTTTTTAAGTCAAAACATTTCCTGGACAGCACTCTTGCTTTCTATTCACTATCTGGGCCTCAATACTTTGGATGAGGCAGTGGTTTTCTGGTCTCAGTTTCCTGTGGCAGAAGTGCAACCTAAACCAACATTGGGCCTCTTATGGGTGCTCTGAACTTTAGAAGCAACGTCATGAGAGTGAAAAATCAGCAGAATGATCAGGAGTTATTGACATAGCATCAAAATTGTTAGGTCCCTGCCCGTGGCAGAGGGGGTTGGATCTAGATGATCCTTGAGGTCCCTGCCAACCCTAACAATCCTCTGATTCTATGGAAAGATAAAAAGGCTACAAGTTGGTCGGGTTTTTTCCCCCCATAAACTATTGCCTCTGGTTTTCAGCAGTCAGATTAGAGTAGCAAAAGCAAAGTTGGTTGCGTAGAATTTAACCCAAAGCCATCATTTGCTTACTTTCAAGATCATTGTCTATCTAAAATTTTATTGGTAGGCAATACATAAGTGATCCTTAATGTTAGCCAGCAACAGAGCATGTACATGGATGAACACAGCAGTAGAAGCACTCCAGCTAACCAGATACTAGAAAACTTCACATTATTCCTGGCCATAACTGCTTCTATTGGGCAAGCCCCTGAAATAGTTGAGTTGTGTTGCCTGTCTGGAAAAGATGAATAACAATATTGTAGAGATGTGCTTTGATCTCTTCCTATGAAAAGCTCTATGGAAACTCCTAGAATTCAGGATTAAGTGCTGGATTTAACCTTTGTTGAAAATCAAGGCTGTTAAATAATTTAGGAATATTGCTTTTTAAAGCAAAATATTCATTTGGCACTGTTAATGCATTTTACTGGAGTCAGTGATAAAGTAAGGTCTGGAGTAGCAGTGACTAACAATTTAATGTTTGCATCTCTACAATATGTTCAGAGGCAGATGAAAAATGCCACAGTGCAATGAGGAATGCAGTGACACAGGCTTTGTGAATCCTCTGAGGGAGTTGAGGCAGGAGCTGGAGCTGTGACTGTGGAGCACTGGAGGCAGGAGCTGTGACTGTGGAGCACTGGAGGCAGGAGCTGGAGCTGTGACTGTGGAGCACTGGAGGCAGGAGCTGGAGCTGTGACTGTGGAGCACTGGAGGCAGGAGCTGGAGCTGTGACTGTGGAGCCCTGGAAGAGATCATTGTCAGGTGTGAAAGGAGCTGAAATGGTGCTTCTCCAGGTCAAACAGGGAGTTGACTGGTTATTGCTGGTTTAACAGACATAAAATGTAAGTCCAGAAGGATACTGCAATGCAGGCTTTGACACCTAATCTTCTCTCATTTAAACTCACGTGCAATGGCTGCTTGATTCCCTGCCATCAATCTTCGGCTTAGGTACTGCAAGCTGCAGTTAATGGTTTTCAGCAAAACAGCGATGAAAATACCATTTACCTATTTAAAATGCTCAGCAGGGAAAGGCTTCAGAATGATACCTCCTGCTCCAGGCTATTCACAACCCATCTGAGGAAGTCTCAGTTTTTCCTTATGGCTGCATGCACACAGATGTGCCACGAAGCTTTGAGCCCTTTATCCGGTTTGGAGCGTGGTGAATCGGTGCCCACCCCAGGCAGCTCGTTGTGCGTTGAGCCCTGCCAGCCAACAGATCATTTTTCTAGCCTTTAAGCCAATTTATGATCTAGCTGACGTGCTCGTTGTTCCCCTGGACCTGGCCAGTCGGCACTGCCTCCACGGCAGAGCAGGAAATTAATCTTTGCAGATATTTGACTCCATTGGCTTTCCTACCTGCTGCATGCAATTGTGGAGGAATTTGGCAAACTTTCTGGAGGACCTGCATCCTCAAGCCGTGTTCACAATAGCTCCCAGTAATCCTTCCCTCCCTCTCCTTGACTGTCTCCCAGGGCATCATCTCTTCTGCCACCCAGCTGGGTGGAACCAGAACACCCAAAGCCCAGAGAGAGGGCTTGACTATGTCAGTTTTGCAAGCCAGGGGGAAATATCTGAGGTTGATGAGACTTGTCTCATGACTAGACAATAAATACATGATCTGCTGTCATGTGAAAGCTCATCTTAAACCTTGGCTTTAATAGCTTGGGACCGCTAAAGATGTGAAAGACTCAAAGAGTCTTAGCTCCTTGGAAATGTCTCTGGTTAAGATATGGACATGGATGCAATTAGGCTGAAACTTCAGAAGGATCAAGAGAGAAGTTGCCAAGGAGGCATTAGCCAGCATTTGTCCTTCTACCTGAATGTTCCTACAGATGGCTTTACAAAAAGACAAAGGCAAAGCTCCTGTGTTGATTGTGCTGTGCTGTTGCAATTGCTGCTCTTAAGAGATGAAAAAGCAAGTAGGAACCGGAAAGGAAATTCAGTTCAAATTTCCCTTAACGAGTGCAGTAAGACTGGCACAAACCTACACTGTGTTCAAGTCCCTTTAGGTAGAACGCTCCATCTGCATAATGAAGGTGAAATCAAGCCCTGTTTGCAGCCCAGCAGGGCTGGGAGGTGCTGCTCTGCTAAAGCCTCCTGAGACTTCTGGTTTGATGCTCCCAGTACCTACCTGCATCCTGGCACAGGAAGGAGCTCACCTTGAATCCCTGACATGCAGTTTGAGCGAATGTGAATTTTGTGATGACTCTGCTTAAAATGAAAGCTTGTAAATTCAAGTTACTGGGCTTACAATTTTCATGGCTAGGAAAAGGCTGTTTGATTTGGGGTTTTGAATTTTCAAGGGTTGCAGAGACAGAACTATCATGTGGGGAGATTCACAGCGGATAACGGAGTGCATCAAAAAGATGCAGGGAGATAAATTTCCAGCAAATCTGAAATTAATTCAGAGATCCCAAGGAAATTCCACTAAGTGACCAATGTGTTGCTGAAATGCCAGCATCTCTTTTTATTCCCAATTTTGTTTTCTCTCTGAGCCATATCTATTGCCTTTGAAGTTGCTACAGGCGAGGCCAAATTTGTGAATGCTGGGAAACCAGCAGTTCTGAGCAAGGCAAAACCTTTGTAGTCTGTTCACAGACAGAGAAACAGAGTAGACAAAGATTATTTTTTACTTTTTTTTTTTTAATTAATATTTCATTTCCAAGCCTCTGGTATTTGGCCCTCAGCTTCAGCCTGGTTGCATTAAAATGCATGGTGCAATCGTGAAGGTCAGTCAGCCACTGAGAGAAGATCTTCCTGGTCAATGAGACCTGGTGAGGAGAGCGTTTCCATCCAGGCTTCTGCACTGCCAGATGGTGTAGGTTTAAGGATAACAACTCATGGGCTGAAAATGAGCTGGCTTTGAGATGCAGCATATTGCCTCTTCTGGGCAGTTGTGGGTGACTGTAGTAAGCCTCAGGAAGTCTATCCTTGGTTAAAATGTGAGCAGCACTTCCACTCACTGACCTGGAGATCAAAAATTAGGAAGTATGACATTAAAGGCTCATTGTGTGCTCATTGTGATTGCCATTTGCCCATTGTATTCTGTTCTTGTTTGGGTTCCCAGCCTCCCAGCTGCTAAACTGGAGATACCTTTGGACTGGATGGATACAACCATGAGTTCCAGTCCCTGGCACTGTGCAAGCCAGCAAATGTTATCTGGGCTCATTGGAAAACAAAGACAAAGCCAGTATTGAATCTCATGTTTAGGATGGTCACTCAGCTGAGCAACAGAAGGCAGTATGGAGGTGGGGGTTGGTCTCTTCTTTCTGGTAACTAATGATAGGACAAAAGGAAATAGCTTCAAGATGCACAAGGGATGGTTTAGATTGGATGTGAGAAGAAACTTCTTCACTGAAAAAGTTATTAAACACTGGAACAGGCTCTCCAGGGAGGTGGTTGAATCCTCATACAAACCCTATGAGGAGAGGCTGAGGGAGCTGGGGTGGTTTAGCCTGGAGAAGAGGAGGCTCAGGGGAGACCTTATTGCTGTCTACAACTACCTAAAGGAGATTGTAGCCAGATGGGGCTTGGACTCTTCTCCCAGGCAACCAGCACCAGAACAAGAGGACACAGTCTCAAGCTGCAGCAGAGGAGGTTTAGGCTGGATGTGAGGAAGAAATTCTTCCCAGCAAGAGAGATTGGCCATTGGAATGTGCTGCCCAGGGAGGTGGTGGAGTCACCCTCCCTGGAGGTGTTTAAGAAGAGCCTGGATGAGGCACTTGGTGCCATGGTTTAGTTGATTTTATGGTGTTGGGTGATAGGTTGGACTTGCTGATCTCCAAGGTCTTTTCCAACCTGGTTAATTCTGTGTTCTCATCACTGGAGGTGTTTCAAAGATGCCGAGATGTGGTGCTGAGGGATGTGGCTTCGTACCAGTCTTGGTAGAGTTCGGTCATTGGTTGATCTTAAAGGCCTTTTCCAATCTCAATGATTCTATGATTCTGTCTTGTGCCATGACAGTGCAGTTATTACAAGTGGGAGCTGACTAATGCCACTGCTCCAGAGATTTAAAGGTCTTTGGGTTTTCCTCTGGTGGTTCTGTGCTCCTTTCAATTGATTTCAAAAGAAAAGGCTACAAAACTTCAAATGCAAACCAGGCTGCATGGGATGTCATCTGGAATTTATTTGACCTCTTGCATTGGCTCTGAAAGAAATCATAAACAAATAAACAAATAAAACTTCTTTCCTAAGATAAAAAAGGACACTTCATTTAATAACTGGATTAAAAAACACTTTGAAACTTAGTGGGGGAGGTTGCATGTGGCACAAGAAAGGAAGGAGCACATTTCATTTTAATGGTGAGTGGAGATGCTGCCAGTTTACTTGGGATGAACCCTCGCTGGGGGCCTGCAGAAACTCCTCTTGTGCCGAGTACCCCACAACTGCTGCGACCTGAGCTCCCTCAAGTTAGTCAAGTTGGGTTCTTTATGTGGAGGATTTGGATATCTGAGGGGGAAAAAGATAAAATCACTGTTTTCCTTTGGAAGGAGTGAAAATTTAAAGGCAGTATTTGGAAAGGGTAACTCTTTTTGGTAGGCAGCCCCAGCACTCACAAATCATGGAAAACAGCCCTGCAGCAAAGGACTTGGGGGTGCTGGTGGATGAGAAGCTGGCCATGAGCAGGCAGTGTGAGCTTGCAGCACAGAAGGCCAATGGCAGCCTGGGCTGCATCAAAAGCAGCACTGCCAGCAGAGCCGGAGAGGTGATTCTGACACTTTGCTCTGGTGAGACCTCACCTGGAGTACTGCATCCAGGTCTGGGGCCCTCAGTACAGGAAGGACATGGACCTGATGGAGCAGGGCCATGAAAATGATCAGGGGGCTGGAGCACCTCAGGCTGAGGGAGCTGGGGGTGTTCAGCCTGCAGAAAAGAAGGCTCCATGGAGACCTAATAACAACCTTCCAGTACCTGAAGGAGGCCCACAAGAAGGATGCCTACAAAGGCCTGCAGTGATAGGAGGAGGGGCAATGACTTCAAATGAGAAGAATAGATTTAGATCGGATTTTAGGAACAAGTTCTGCACCCAGAGTAGTGGAACACTGGAACAGGCTACCAAGGGAGGTGTTTGGAGCCTCATCCCTGGAGATGTTCAAGGTGATGCTTGACAACCTGGGCAACCTGGTCTAGTTGAGGATGCCCCTGCTGACTGCAGAGATCTTTGGAGGTCCCTTCCACCCCAGACAATTCTATGATTCTATGAGATTCCTTGAAATCTAGGACGATCACCAGACTTGGAAAGCTACTAATTCGCTTTCTTCACCTTCGAGAAGCTAACTTTTACTTTGGCTCAACCGCACGATTTGGGCCACAAAGGAGTTCCTGCAGTTTTCTGTGGCACGGGATCCCAGCTCTCTCCCCATCTCCCCCACTACCGCCCCTTCCTCCCGGGGGACGCCACTGTAGATCTCTGGGATAAAAAAAATGTGTTTCTAGACATGAAACAAGCCAAATATTTGTTTATTCTGCTGCAGACAGCTGTTTAGGATGCTGTGGAAGCCTCAGCCTTGTGGCAGTTTTGCAGATGTTGTTTGTGTGTGACTCCTTCTTGGAAACCATCCTTGTTTAGGGGGCACAGAGGCTTTCTGTGCATCCCTGGATGAAGAGAGTTGAGCTCTTTTCCTTCAGCATCTTTGTCCAAGGAGTTTGAAGGAGAAGGGACAGAGGCATGTTGATCAAAATGACAACTGCTTTGGCCTCAAGTATCTAAAAGTTTTTTCAGGGCATGAACTGGGGCGCTCAGTGCGGCCAAAGTTCAACTTGAGCTGAAACAAAACCCCTTCCTTCCCCTCGAGGGCAATGTGGAGCAATCTTTGAGGGACCTGGACGGAAGTGTTTGCCATGCATAGAAATGAGTCTTCTTTGGGCCATGAGGATGATTAGGGAGATGGAGCTGCTCTGCTCTGAGGACAGACTGAGAGAGTTGGGGCTATTCGGTCTGGAGAGGAGAAGGCTCCAAGGAGACCTGATTGTGGCCTTCCAGTATCTGAAGGGGCTCCAAGAAAGCTGGTGAGGGACTTTTGAGGGTGTCAGGGAGTGATAGGACTGGGGGGAATGAAAAAAAAAAAATAGAAATGGGTAGATTGAGATTGGATGTTAGGAAGAAGTTGTTCCCCTGCAGGGTGGTGAGACACTGGCACAGGTTGCCCAGGGAGGTGGTGGAAGCCTCATCCCTGGAGGGTTTGAAGGCCAGACTGGAGGTGGCTGTGAGCAACCTGCTGTAGTGTGAGGTGTCCTTGCCCATGGCAGGGGAGTTGGAACTAGATGATCCTTGAGGTCCCTTCCAACCCTGACAATTCTATGATTCTATGATTCATTTTTCCACAGGAAAACTCTTTTGGCTATTCTGTGCTTCCAGTCTGGTTATAAAGAGCTGGCTTGGTGGGATTCATCTGGGAATTTGCAAATCTGCAAAGGTCCGCAAAAATGAACCAAGGGCTGGAATTCCTCTGCTGTGAGGACAGACTGAGAGAGTTGGGGTTGGTCAGCCTGGAGAAGAGAAGGTGCTGGGAAGACATCATTGAAGCCTTTCAGTACTTAAAGGAGCCTAGAAGAAAGTTGAGGACAATCTTTTCAGCAGGGCCTGTTGTGACAGACAAGGGCTGATGGTTTCAAACCCAAAAAGGGGGTATTTGGATTAGATAGAAGGAAGAAATGTTTTACACTGAGGGTGTGGAGACACTGGCCCAGATTGCCTGGAGAGGGTGGTAGATGCCCCATCCCTGGAGATATTCAAGGTAAAATTGGACAGGGCTCTGAGGAACCTGCTGTGAAGATGTCCCTGCTGACTTGCAGGGGGGTTGAACTAGACGACCTTTAGGGGTCCCTTCGTACTCAAACCACTGTATGATAAATCCCTGATGCATGGTGAGGAAAGGGCCTCCTCAGGGTGACGTCCTGTAGGACAAAGCAGGTTCCTCTCCAGCACTGATACTGTGCACTTACATTCAAGTACTTATGTATTCCTCTTAGGATAATTCAGCCAACAAAAAATATAGCCAAGGGTGATAGAAATTGAGGAATGTGGTCTCTTTCTTGGCAGCTTGAATCTGGCTTGGAAGCATTTCAGAGGAGGGAGGATTAAATCTCACTGCCCAGCGACTCGAGGTTGGGATAATCAGCAGAGGTTGGACGTGGCTGAGCTAGGGATTAGTGTGGCCCAGCAGGGAGTCTGGGGCTGCTGGAAATGAGGATGCAAATGAAAATATGTCAAGCATCTTTCATCCTGGGCATTTCCAAACAGTCTGTGGTGTTTTCAGGTGCTTTGAGCCTGTGGAGTGGGGAGAGATGGATGGCAAAGCTGTGCTCAGCGTGGGTTCCTCCTGCCCAGGGTTAGGTGGGAAGGAGAAAACACTCCAAGCTTGTTTGATCCCGTTTTGTCTCCTCTGGCAAGACTCAAATACCTGAAGTCCCACAAAGGAAAAGCTGATGATGTAGGCTTTGTGAAATTGTCCACTGTGACATTAGTTTGTTGTTTTGTGCAATATGTGCATTGTATGCAAATTGAGATGGTTAAACCAATGTCAAACAGGCTTGCATTTGAGAAAAGTTAATATTTCTCTTGGCAGCAGCAATATCCTTTGTTCCTTGTGTGCTGAATTAATTTCTGCTGTGATTCTTGCTCTGTGCACATGGTGATAGTGTCCAAGTGACTTGCTGAAAGGGTTCTGCTTTTTCATGAACAAGGTGGCAATTCCTCTGTTTTGCAGCCTGCGTATCTGAGACGTAACTGCTTCTGCACGGCTTCCAGAACGTGTCAGCAGACCCAAAACAGAGGAAAATTAAACAGTTTGTGGTATGAAGCTACCACAAGCAAAACAAAGCTGGCTGTGGCCCCGTGTTTGGGTTTTTCTGTCTTGCCAGGTGAACTGTGCCAGGATGCTCATTGCTGGGATGTGGGATGGATCCAGAGTGGTGGTTTAGTGCTCATGTCCTTCTTGTCATGCTGTCGAATGTGCCAAAGACAGAGTGTAAAACTAAATGCAGGGCACTTCCCACCAGGCTTCAAATGCAAACTGCAGCTTTTGGCTGCAGTGTTACAGATTTGGATTTCACTCATTGCCAGCAAGAGCTAAAACCAGAGATGGTACTGGGCTGTGCTATGCTCAGCGCTGGTCTTCGCCACCCTCTGTAACTGCTGGGCAGGAGCTGCTGCTGATGGTGCAGCAGCACTCCCAGAATAAAGTGTTTCAGCCATTTTTGAGGTTGTCACATTCACTGAAACAGATGCAAGTCTCTTTGCTGGGTGTAAATAATCCCCCTGGGTTCCATGCAGGTGAGTTCAGTGGTGGTCTGTGCTGTGGGTCCCCAGGGCCCTGCAAGATTGCCATTTCCCTGGTGCTGTTGGTGCAGCTGCATCCAAACAGCAAAGCAGTTCCGGTTTTTCAGTTGCTCTAAATTGAGAATTGTATGGAGTTAGAAATGCTGATCATTTCCATTGTCTTGTCCAGGGCAGCAAACCTCCTACAGGGTCTCCATGAGCTGCTTCTCTTACTAGGAACTGTCACTGCTTTCTCTAACCAGTGCAAGAATAAATGCTTTAGACTTGGAGGTGTTCAGTGGCTTCAGTGATGGCACTGGCAGAAGTTCCCAGCCATGCCCGTGATGGAGTCCATCAGTCAGGATGAGGGAGGTGGTGATGCAGGAGCAGTGCTGGAAGAGAGGAGTCTGCTCGACGTGTGTGCATGAAGGTTTTGAGCCAAGCCCATTAATCTTGTGTTTATTTCTCATTCCATCAGCTTCAGTTGTGTTTCTGGCAACTGTTTATTTGCTTTGGGCAGTTGTGGTCATGTTAGTGTAAATATTTTCTAATGATTGTCAAGTGTCCAGTTTACTTTAGTTTCCTGCAATTTCCTGCTGTAGTTTTAACCGAGACCAAAGAAACAAACAAACAAAAAACCTTTAAAAAAAATAAGGCAGAAACTTTCCCTTTCTGCATGCTTCAAACTCTGCTTTTTCAGGCAATACTTTTACCTCTGAAATGCCAAAGGTGCTTTCTTGTGACTTGAGAACTGAAAAGGAAGAGAAAAGAGGTGGCCTCTACTCAGTTCTCCTCCATGGTTGTAAAATGGTACAATAAAACCCAAGTGAGTCATAGCTGCCAGAGTTAAGTGGCCGTAGGACATTTATGGCCACACCATGGTTCCTGTTTGTCCTCTTCTTCATCCCATCCGTTTCCTATTCCAACTCATTCTTGTTGTCATGTATCTGTATCAAATGGCAGTGTCTTAGGAGCAGGAGGCCTGTGCGTGCCTGTGCTTTGCAGAACATTGAAGACTTGTGGTTGCTACAACAGTGATAGCGTAATAAAAGCTTAGCCAAGCCATCCTGAATATCTCTAATCTGGGAATTTAGGGTTAGGGGGCTTTTCCCCTCTTAGTATAAAGGTTCTCTGTTGCCTGAGCGCTTTCCCCAGTTTCCTGTTTAGACCCTGGGCAAGAGGGCACAGGCACCCAGGCTTGCATACTGGGCTGGCCTTGTGATGCCCTCCCTTTGCAAAATGGATTTGTCTTTTTCTTGCAGCAAATATGAGCAAGGACTGGATCTTATTTATTTTGCCCAAGTAATTTTTTTTTTTCCCCCAATATGAGAACAATTAATGAGTGATTATGGGGAAGAAATTCAGCGTTTGTTCCCCAGGCCCTATAAATAAGGTAATTGCCTTCTCCAGTGGGAACAGAGTTGGCAGAGGAAACTGTTGAACTGTGGTATTTGTTTGACATGTTTTAAATGGTTTACCAAGCAAAATCAGACACAAAAGGGAAAGGGGCTTGTCAGTCAGCTGCCTTACGTTGGGCTGTTAATGCCCCCCTGTCAGTCAGAGCAGGAGCAGCTTTCCTAGGTGGCTGAGTTGTTGCTGGAGAGCAGCTGTGGTAATTTGGGGTCATTTTTTGTCCTGTTTTTTAGGCTTTCCCATTTTATACAAGTGACACACAGTTTTCTTGCAGGATCTGATTTATTATTATATGGATTCAGGCAGAGCATTTGCAAGATTTACTCTGCTTTGTGGCATTAGAGCAAATGTAAACACGTGCAATTCCAACAGAGCCAGAAGATGATGGAGGTGGAAAATGGCCTTTGTCAGCAGCGGGAGGGGTTTAGAGAGAGCTGTGGAAAGAGAGAAGAAACAGAATTCTCAGAATTCTGAGTGGTAGTCAGGGTTTTTTGATTCCTAAGAAGACAACTGTTGGTCACCTTTGAGGCAACATAGAGGTGAAAAGATGCTGAGGTCTAGGGGAGGCTCCTGCCACATGGGGTGGTGCCCAGCATTGGGCTGGCCATGGGAAGGTGCCGTGGTGGGGTTCCCTGCCAGGGACCTGGGGTGTGAGGGGGCCCATCAGGGCTGACCCCTGCAGCAGCAGCAGCTGGCTCATTCTCTCAGCTGGATCTTGTTTTAGCTCCAAACACAAGCAAAAAGATAAGAAACAGAAACATCAGCAAGAGAGAGGTTTGACAGCCAAGTTGTGCAGAAACCAGATGTCACTCTCCATAGCTTGCTCTCACCCGGGTAACATGGCTCAGTGCACCTCTCTGCCTCTGGGGAAGGGAACATCTCTCTCCCATCCAAGCCTGCTTAGGACAAATTTTCATCATGATTGCTGCAGGCCAGCTCAGGGTACTGTACAGCCACCCAGGACTGTGTGGCAGGGATGTACAAATATGACTGCAGACTCCCATGAGGTTCTTCTGTGAGAGGAGATGCTTCCCAGAGCTCCCCAGCAGCATCCCCCCGGGGGCAGTATTTCTGCTCCCCGGTTCAGTAGGTGTCAGTATCCTGGATCAGATTCATTTAGGGTCTTTTTTTTTTTCTTCAATTATCAGAAAACATGCAGTGTGAAATAGCTGCTCTCATTGTCCAGGGGTTGCACAGCCATCTACAGAGCTGGCTGAAGCATAGGTCTAAGGTAACATGGAGGTGATGTGGTTGAAAAGCAAAATATAGTTTGGGGAATTACTCTGGGGGTGTGGTCATTCTAATTATCTGGCAAATCCAATCCCAGAAATGACCTTTAAGTTTTTCTAGAGTCTTACAATAATGTAGAGGGGAGGAAAAAATATCCTTCCCCCCTTTTTTTTTTCATTCCTTTGCCTGAATTCTTAGTTTGGTGTTGCAGATCCATATTTACTTTCTCTAATCCCCTCTTGGAGCTATTGGTATTTCTACTCTTTGCCAAGATTCCTCCCCCGCTGCCTTTTCTGAAGCCAGTGATGAGTGGAGTTGTTGTTTGGTATTTGCTTTCAGATTGGGCTTCATTGCTCTGTTTTCCCCCATCCCCTCAAAGCCCCATCCTGTAGCACAAGCTGGCTGTGCAGCATTCAGCTGTGGATGCAGTAGATGTCGAAAGGCTGGTCATGAATAGACTCATAGAATTATTTTGGTTGGAAAAGCCATTTAAGATCATCAAGTCCAACCATTCTCTAACTCTGCCAAGGCTGGTGCTAAACCATGGCCCTCAGCACCACATCTCTGCCTCTTTGAAACACCTCCAGGGATGGAGACTCAGCCACCTCCCTGAGCAGCCTGTGCCAGGCTTGGAGAACCCTTTCTGTCAAGAAATTTCTTCTAATATCCAATCTAAACCTCCCCTGGTGCAACTTGAGGCCATTTCCTCTTGTCCTATCACTTGTTACCAGGGGGTGGAAACTGACCCCCAGCTGGCTCCAGCCTCCTTTCAGGGAGCTGTAGAGAGCAATGAGGTCTCTTCTCAGCCTCTTTTTCTCCAGGCTAAACAACCCCAGTTCCCTCAGCCGTCCCTCAGCAGACTTGTGCTCTCAGGAACACTGATCAATAATCAAATGACACCAACCCAATTCTTGGAAGAATGAGGCAGACGTGCTGGAAAATTTTCCATCTGTGGGGATAAAACTGGTGGCTGAAGTAGTGGTTTGAAAACCTTACAACCCTAGTGGCACGTGGTTTGGGTTTTTTGTCTTGCTTTCAGTGTTCATTTCCATCTGTTGCTCTCTCATACATGCTGAACTGACCTTCCAAAGGCTTCATTTATCTCCATTGCAGAATTCAGTGGCGATATGTTTATATTCACGCCGGACTTCCAAGGTTTCTGCCTGCGGTATCCTTAGATCCTCAGGTGAAATTACATCCAGTCTATCAATAGCTTAGCAGTGTCTCCTGGAATCCAGAAAGCAAAATTGAAAGCAGGATTCAGCTTCATTGTGTTGCATCTTAAATCCAGGTCTGATTTTAGTTACGGACTTGGCAAGATGCAGCAATGAGCGTTGTATGTTAATCAATGGATGATGAAGGCCAGCCCTGCTGCCCTGCTTTGGGGAGAAACTTACCTTTTCTTGCAGTCTTTCAAGAACAAGCTAGACTCAGACAGTTAGCCAAAGGCTTTGTGCAGTGCCTGGAGCACAGCATTTGGAAAAGAGTGGCCTGTGGACAAAATTGGCTCCTAAAATGGTTCAAGCAAGCCTCAAATTGGCAACTTTGGGTAGTGAAACCTTGTGTGTTGGTTCTGGTTTCCAAATCATCTTTCTCTTACTGTGACCAAAGGATGCACAGTTTCTTGCCAGCCCACACACCTGCAGCATCAGTCCCACACAATCCCACCTCTGCTCTTGTCCTTTGCACCAAACCAAGGGGAAGTTGGATGCTTTTGTTTCCCTTTTTCACGTTTCCCTGGCCTTGTTTTCTTCTTCCACCGTATGTTGCCTCGTTTTTTCTCAAACCAGGGCACTGTAAAATCCAAGTGGAAACTGATGGCAGTACCCAAACTTAGCAACATATTGGATAGCTTTGCTCAGAATAATTGCCTCTTGCTTTTCATCTTATCTCAGTGTTTAAAGAACAATACCTCATCTCCTCTAAACC
The DNA here is from genome assembly GCA_033816785.1 of Picus viridis. Taxonomy (NCBI): domain Eukaryota; kingdom Metazoa; phylum Chordata; class Aves; order Piciformes; family Picidae; genus Picus; species Picus viridis. Next base: position 19,775,415 of record CM066593.1, read on the forward strand.
TTTGAACCTTTCCTGGATATGGTTTGGTAAGTTGAACTGGCAATCCAGCATTTGTTTAGCTGATCTCTAAAACCCACAGATGACAGGAACTCAAGTACTTATCTGGAGCTTAAAGTTGCACAGAAATATTGTCAGAAATAATTTAAGTTTCCTGTTTGATCTCTCAGATGCTTTCTACTATTAAAAGAAAACCTGAAGCCAAAAACCTCTGTGCTTCTCCCACACCGCTGCCTTCCTATCCTGGAGATCCTGCTTTTTGACTTCAGAATGGGAAAGAACGCATTTAGCTGTTGTGTCAAAAGATTTATCGGCCCTAGTTCTTTATAGGGCTGAAAATGCTCTGAGTCCCTCTGAAAGATGCATTTGGCTGTTTGGTAACAAACTGAGCATCTGGAAGAAGCAGCTGAGCGCAGTCAGTCGCTTCATCACAGCTTTCTGAGCTGTTCTGGACTTGCTGATCTCCAAGGTCTTTTCCAACCTGGTTAATTCTGTATCAGTATGAAATGCAATATGTAGACCTTGAGTTTTCACCATAGTGAAGGTTTAACCACTGAGCTTCTCCTCATTTTTGAGTGAGTACAATTAAAAGTATCATTGTCTTCTCTTCCTGATGACCTGGGCAAACACCAGTTTTGCTGTGTGTGCACGCAGTTTGCTTTCCCACCCACCTGAGATCTTTTCCACAGTGGAATATATGAAGTTTCATGGAAAATATAGTTTCCATTATACAGGCAGAGGCAGCACGTGCTGCAGTCATATTCACCCCACAGAAAGAACGCTGAGTTTCCTGCAGCAAGTGTGAATGATCAAAACACTATAACCCTTTTTACTGCTGTGTCTCTGACCTGCACCACACAGCTTCCAGCAGAAATATGTTGAGGCAGCTGCAGTTAAAATTGCTAGCTGAGATCTAAAAGACCACACTTAAGAGCCCAGAGAAATAAAAGCTGCTTAAGAGGAACATTTCTGTCCCCATTTAAGACTTAGGCTTTCTCCTGCCATAATGCTAATCCATGTCAAGACTGAATCCAACCAACAAGCAGGAGCATGATGGATCACACAAAGGCATTGATAAAAGACTTAAAATACACAATAAAATGGAAGAGCAGCAGCACTGCCAGGCTGCACACAGGTGACAACTGCAGAAGCCTCTTGCCAACTCCACGAAGCATAAACGACCATTCCAGGGATTAATTACAATTGCCATCAGAAGGCAAGACAACTCAAGTCCAAGGTATATGGGCTAGAGAGACAGGGACATGTGGTCATGCCCAGCCCGTGGTGACCAGGCGGCAGAGACCAGAGTCAGGGTGAGAGGGAGCTCACTCTAAATTGGGAAGGGGACGTTACAGTTAGCAATGAGACTGGGCTTGAAACAGCTGTAAGAGAGCAAGGTAAGGAAGAAAAAAAAGGTGTATCAGCATGCATAAAGCATAGTTGAGATACCAGAAAGCATGCTGACATCTCTTCGGCACAGGCCGTGCCTCAGAGGCAGTTGGCACAAGGAGTGATTAGTGAAACAGCACAAGCCAATACTCACAGAAGTTGCAAAGGCAAAAGCCTGTTACAGCCCTTTTCTGCCATGTTTTGGGCCTGCTCTGGCCCACAATTCAGTGTCAGTGGTTGTTATTATTCAAGTGCAAAGAGGGGATGATATATTGCTCACACATCTGGGGAATGTTTCAGTAACAACTTCACTGGAGACCCGAGTCTTCTCCCGGGCCAAGGCGTTGCACCAAGCTGCTTCCAAACACACGGCTCGGCCGACAGCTCTCCAAGATGTGAGCTACGCTGTGGAGCTTTGCAAGTGCACATTAAGCTGATCAATTGCAAACATTTGCACTGTGATTTGTCTAAGCGTGCTCATTTGCTTACTCAATGCCTCTCCTCTGATGAACAGTTTGTTTTAGTTGGCTGTGTCAGGATCAGCAGTCTTGCAAACAACACAGAATACAGAATTAACCAGGTTGGAAAAGACCTTGGAGATCATCAAGTCCAACCTATCACCCAACACCATCCAATCAACTCAACCATGGCACCAAGTGCCTCATCCAGGCTCTTCCTAAACACCTCCAGGGAGGGTGACTCCACCACCTCCCTGGGCAGCACATTCCAATGGCCAATCTCTCTTGCTGGGAAGAATTTCTTCCTAACATCCAGCCTGAACCTCCCCTGGCACAGCTTGAGACTGTGTCCTCTTGTTCTGGTGCTGTTTGCCAGGGAGAAGAGACCAACCCCAACCTGGCTACAACCTCCCTTCAGGTAGTTGTAGATGGCAATAAGGTCTCCCTGAGCCTCCTCTTCTCCAGGCTAAGCAACCCCAGTTCCCTCAGCCTCTCCTCGCAGGGCTGTGCTCCAGACCCCTCCCCAGCTTTGTTGCCCTTCTCTGGACACCTTCCAGCAACTCATCTTTCCTAAACTGAGAAGCCCAGAACTGGACCCAGGACTCAAGGTGTGGCCTAACCAGTGCTGAGCACAGGGCAGAATGACTTCCCTGCTCCTGCTGGCCACACTGTTCCCGATACAGTCCAGGATGCCATTGTCCTTCTTGGCCACCTGGGCACACTGTCTTTGAAAGTCTTTGAAAGAGAAATACTTTCCCCTCCCCCCGCCCCCCATCTTTTCTGTTAGGATTTTTTCATCACTGATTTCATTGCATTATCAGGACTAAAATGAGAAACACTGCTTGGGAGCAAATACAGTATTTGAATAGAGGCCAGGAATTCCTTTTGCAGTATAAGCTTTTGTGCAAAATTAAAGCCAAACAGCTGCTCACAACTTAAGTCTGAGTAAGTGAGCTAATGCTATTGCTCTGGTTCTCCAATTTGAGGCTAAATTGTTCCCTCGCCAAAGACCTTGTGCCAGCCTACCTGGTCCCAATTTGTGAGAACAAAGTACATTGTTTCTGCTGCTCTGGGATTGAAATCATTGTATCTGATGGCTTTTTCCATCGTGATTTCAAGCCTGATGTGGGAATCCTCCACGAGATTGAGATTCTACTTCTCACCTCCAGGATGTATCTTAGGTAGGAAAATAGCTTCCTGCAAGGCTTGTCCAGCGTGATGCATGGGGATGTTTTAATACACCTGAAGGCTCTTTTTGGCCATAGGTGAAACTGCATTTTGATTTATTTGGTTCCTTCCCCCCCACCCAGGTATTCTATTCTCATTGTTTTCCTCCTGATTTTGCTGAGCTCTTCAATAGCTGCAGTCAGTCATTGCTCCCCCACAATGATGTTAATGAGAGACCTTTCCTGTGTGCTGAGTGGCATTTCCCCAGTGCTGCTCAGAATACCTCTCCCTGTGCTGTGCCACTGGCAGAGTGGAGTTCCTGATGGCTGATTCATGTCTCTTCTAAATGACATTGTCAAAGAGATCATTGGTCTTGTGTGTGTGTTATGGCTGGCAGAAACAGTGGACTGAAGAGCACACAGTCAGTAATCATCTGATGTTCTTGTTTGGGTTGCAGTGCAGTTCACTGTGCAAAGTCCTCTCCTGAAACCACAGCCCATGGCTGCTTGACTTAGAATCGTTAGGGTTGGAAGGGACCTCAAGGATCATCCAGTTCCAACCCCCTGCCATGGGCAGGGACCCCTCACACTAGAGCAGGCTGCTCAGAGCCACATCCAGCCTGGACTTAAAAACCTGCAGGGATGAGGCTTCTACCACCTCCCTGGGCAGCCTGTGCCAGTCTCTCACCACCCTCATGGGGAAGAGCTTCTTCCTGACATCCAATCTGAATCTACTAATTTCTTTTTTTTTTTCCCATTCCCCCCAGTCCTATCACTCCCTGACACCCTCAAAAGTCCTTCACCAGAGGGACTTTAGAGATAACTGCACAGGTTCATGCTTTTAGATCATAGAATCACGTGGTTGGAAAAGACATTAAGATCATCCAGCCCAACCATAACCTAACATCTCTCTGTATACACACAACTGTTAGACCACATCCTTAAGCTCCTCTTCCAAATGTCTTTTAAACACCTCCAGTGATGGTGACTCCACCACCTCCCTGGGCAGCACATCCCAGTGGCCAATCTCTCTTTCTGAGAAGAATTTCTTCCTAACATCCAGCCTAAACCTCCCCTGGCACAGCTTGAGCCTGTGTCCTCTTGTTCTGTTGGTGGTTGCCTGGGAGAAGAGACCAAGCCCCACCTGGCAACAACCTCCCTTTGGTTGGTTGGTTTGGTTTTTTTGTTTTTCTTTTGTGGTGTTGTTATTTTGGTTTTTTTTGTGTTTATTTTGGGTAGGTGTTTTTTCCCCCTTACATCAGCATCTGGCTGCTTGCACAGGGTCTGCTTCCTGAGATGAACTTCTTATTGGATTATTGAGGGCACATGTATTTTGAGTATTTGGGAGGAGGATCACTGTCCTGTGTCCACCTTCCACCACTTAACTGTTGGGGACAGCATGGTAGTTTTATATTGGGTTGAATCACTTTGAAACAGCCAACCTTGTTAATATCCAGAGCTTATAGATGTTGATCTGTGTGACCCTGCTGTCACTGGGATAAAATGATCTGATCAAGTATTTCTGGTTTGTTTTGTACAGCCTTTACCTAACAGTTTTACAAGGCTTCACCAATGCTGGCTTGCTGCTCATCACCTGGTTGGATCACTGGAGACTGCAGGCTTGTTGGAAGCTAATCCAACATCATCATAGCTTTCAGGTTTACAAAACCAGGCATTGATTGCTTGTGCTCAACTTAGGCAGGAGCTCACAACCACCACAGGGCTGCAAAACGTAAATCCCAGTGACATATCCTCTGATTTCTCTTGATCTGCAGCCTGGAGGTTTTGAAGGCCAGGCTGGATGTGGTTCTGAGCAACCTGCTGTAGTGTGAGGTGTCCCTGCCCATGGCAGGGGGTTGGAACTGGATGATCCTTGAGGTCCCTTCCAACCCTAACAATTCTATGATTCTAAGTCAAGCAGCCATGGGCTGTGGTTTCAGGAGAGGACTTTGCACAGTGAACTGCACTGCAACCCAAACAAGAACATCAGATGATTACTGACTGTGTGCTCTTCAGTCCATGCTGGGATGTGCATGTGCTGGGGGTAACTTGCTGGTACCACTGAGTAGAAAAAAATATCCCTAATTGTGGCACTTTCTCCCCACATATGTCCTACCTGGGAAGGATTTTGCTGTGTGGGGGTTGTTTAGGCTTTGCTTCACTCCCCTGTGCTTTTGCTCTGGTTTATTGGAGCATATGGCATCATGGAGCCCTGGGCAAGGGTTAATGCAGATGATGGAAATATTAACAGCTCCAGAAGCTGGTTTGATATTTGTTCAACAGGCAATTGCTAACCCTCTCTCTGCATAAAGATTATGTTGCTTGTGGGACAGTGTGTAGAAAACAAAGTAGTTCTTCAAGAGGTGGAGGAAATCTCTTCTGCATGCAGAAGACTTGGAGGCTGGAGAAGGCTAAATGGAATAAAAATGCTTCTTTTGAAAGTCACAGGGGGATGAATTTAACAGCTCTTCTAAAGGTGCTGATGTTGTGATGTGGAATTGTGCAGGGTTGGATGGGCTTTGAAACAGGACACTTGGATTTTTATGTTAAGCTTGATTTGTTAACATGGAAGGTAAATCTGTTGGTGATATTAGTGTGATGGTTGTGGGCTTGCTCCTAGGATGGGCTTGGCCCCATCTCTGGGGTTCTTTATGGTTTGCACATGGCAGCCTGAGCTCTCTCTGTTCTAGGAAGCTGAGGAGCAATGAGGGTGGGAAATCCTGCCAAACTCAGCATTAACCAAAGCCTATGTCCACAAATGCTTCCCTGGAAGAACAGCATTTAAACAAAATCTTGCTCAAAGCCTCTAATGTGCACACTGCTCTATAGTCACTTGGATCTTTGCTGGATAGGTAGAAGAGAAACTGCACGATTCAGCTGCTCTCAGAGTCTTGATTTGCTGGTTTCTCCTCCAGTTTTTTTCAAGAGGATTGGAAATGACAGAGAATGTTTTCTTTTTTCCAGTGTGGGATCCTGGCTCTGGAATGGCTAATTCTGATTGTAGATAATATGCATTAGCTTTGAGTACTTCCGTGCTCCAAAAAGGCAATTCATCAAAACTCAAGTGCTTTGTGTCAGATCTGAATGTTTCACAAGAGATTTTGTAATCCAACATGTCAAACTTGGTTAAATGTGAGATTGTAACTGAAAACCAAAGGAAGCAATAAGTGCTTTGTTATCTTGCTTACCTTGTAGAAGTGTCTTGCAGTCCTAGGGGCAAAAGAAAATACTTTCTGCAGGGAATACACAGCTGGCTCACCCTGCAGAGGCGCTCCGAGATCTGAGTGTGTGCTCCCTGTGTGTGCAAACAGGATGGTGTTCCACAGGGGTCAAATCAGTGACTTGAGTAGAGCAGAGCTCATCTCCCTCTGCTGAATAATTCACTGCAACTGGGTTGCTGGTGGCTTTTTGCTTCTGCCCAGGTGGCCAAGAAGGACAATGGCATCCTGGCCTGCATCAGGAGCAGTGTGGCCAGCAGGAGCAAGGAAGTCATCCTGCCCTGTACTCAGCACTGGTTAGGCCACACCTTGAGTCCCATGTCCAGTTCTAGGCACCTCAGTTTAAGAAGGACATTGAGACTCTTGAATATGTCCAGAGAAGGGCAAGGAGGCTGGGGAGCAGTCTGGAGCACAGCCCTGTGAGGAGAGGCTGAGGGAGCTGGGGTTGCTTAGCCTAGAGAAGAGGAAGCTAAGGGGAGACCAATACCAGAACAAGAGGACACAGCCTCAAGCTGTGCCAGGGGAAGTTTAGGCTGGATGTGAGGAGGAAGCTCTTCCCAGCAAGAGAGATTGGCCATTGGAATGTGCTGCCCAGAGTCACCATCCCTGGAAGTGTTCAAAAAGGATTGGATGTGGCACTTGGAGCCATGGTTTAGTTGTCAGTAGGTGTTAGGTATTAGGTAACAGGTTGGACTTGATGATTTCTGAGGTCTTTTCCAACTTTATTGATTCTATGATTAGCGATTATTTGAACAGCAAAAAAACCTGATTTAAAAGGCTTTCTCAGAAAGCAGAACTCGAGGGTGCCTGATTGCCTGTTTGTTGCAGGCAGTGATGCTCTAAGCTAGCTAATGCTGAAGATGAAGGTGATGAATTCAGTCAAGTGCCACTGAAGGATCCAGCGTGAGTCTGGCACTCCTGTTCCCCAGCTTCATCCCTACATGGTTTTCTAGCTTGTATCCACAGCAGGAAAAACAGCCTGTGTTCATTCTGGCCTCAAGTTGTGCTGAAGGAGGTTTAGGTTGGATATTAGGAAACATCTCTTCTCTGAAAGAGTGAAGATATTGTCAAGCCCTGGAACAAGCTGCCCAGAGCAGGGATACAGTTCCCACCCCTGGAGGGATTTAAGAGCTGTGCAGATGTGGTGCTGAGGAACATGGTTCAGTGGTGACCTGACAGTGCTGGGTCAATGGGTGGACCTGATCACCTTTAATGTCTTTTCCAACCAAACCAATTCTGTGACTTTCCAGATTCCTGTTGATATGTGCTTGACTTGCCTAACAAGTATGTGTCTGAAAAGAGGAGGCTATAACTTGTTTTGTTGGGTTTTTTTTTTTAACCTTTCAAGGTGTTTTAAGCGTGTAGGAGCCACATGGGTACAATACACAGAGGTGGTCACTGTTTTAAAGAAACAGGAAGCCAAATATGTGTGCATGTTTGTGCACAGACACTAGCTGAAGGGTTTTCCAAGTCACCATCTCTGTTTAGGGCATGTGCTGAGGCAGCTGTCTCAGCACAGATGTGGGGAACTGAAGTCTGCCACAAAAACCTTTCTACCTTGCATGCAGCTGCCAAAATATGCATCCTCTTGTTATAAAAATTGGGGGTGGGGTATCCTGCAGACATCTGCTCCTACCCTGCAGCTGTGCCACTATATTATCTGGAAATGGCCTGAGTAAGACCAGCCATAACAAGAGGCAGGGGGGGATCCCATGTTTGATGTAAGTGCAATTGTGGCCTTATTCCAGTCACTTCTTAAATTATATCTCAAATTCGGTTTATCTTCATACCCTGGTGACTAAACAAAAGAGCTATATGCACTTGACTGTTTGAAGGAGCTGTCTCTGGGTGTGAGGGTAAAAAAAAGATAAATGATTTAAGGGTGTGGGGTGGAAATCCAGAGTACTGAGCAAGCAGCTCCATCTCAGTTGTTTGGAATGGAGCATAATCACTTCTTTGGTGTATAGATCATTTCACTTCTTGAATGACCTTGAATCATTTTCTTCTTCTTCTTCTATTTTTTTTTCCCCCTTTGCACAAGCTTCCACCCAGGGGATAAGGAGCAACAGTTAAGAAAAACACTTCTACTCTCTAAATTTGTCTGCTCTGAAAACATTGTAGCATCTCGAGCAAGTATTGCTTGTGTGCAGGTTTCATCCGCGCTGGTGGACGTCAGACTGGAGACTTGGATTGCTTTGCCGCACCACTCGGCAGGTTTGGGACCGTGTGTCCCATCCCACCCTCTCACTGGGTAGCCCTTGTAGCTCAGCTGTAGGTGAAGGAGAGTTTGAGGTTGTAAACTTCAGTTCTGAGGTCCTGAGGTGCTTTAGCCAAAACATAGCTGAAATGCTGCCCCTTTGGTATTCCAGTAACAGCAGCAATAGAGCAGTCTGGCTTCTGGAACAGGAGTTTTCTTCCCCGAGGTTGAGCACAGCTCCCAGAATGTTGTGAGGGCGATGCTTGTGTGCATCCCTGCTCAGAAAGGCTGTGTGGATGTATGAGAAGGAAAACAATTTGTTGCTTGTTGTGTATCTTGAAAGCAACTGGGTCATGTTTTGAACTGCCAGGAGCTTTCCTCAGCTAGCAACTAGAGGTTTCTTTCTGGGTGGCTTTTCTATTAACATAAAACATAGCCCAGGATTTCAGAGAGGTTTTGGGGGGTACTTGGTCCAAATTTTAAATGAATCTAGGCAGGGTTTTTTTGTGTTTTTATTTCATTTGGAAAACTTCTGTAGACTGCATGTTTCCAATCTGTGTCTGGTATTTACTTTGAATCTTTGGGTCTGTTGGAATCCCAAGCCAGAAAGGTTCATGCAAAGTGTTGTGACCCAAAACTGTTTAATCTTAGATCTGTGGTTTGAAGCCCACAGCCTGACCCGAATACCTGATGAGTATCAGCTGAGCAAGCATCCCAGAATCTGACTTCTGCCCATGAACCATAAACCTTTTCCCTAGGGAACAAGCAAGTAAATTGGCCTTTGTTCGGGAACAGCCAGCTAGACCAGGGCCGTGGTTTCCTCGTGCTCAATACCAGATCCCACCGTGTGCTGCTGCAAAGTTCTCCTTCCCTCTAAGTGAAGCCATATGGAAAAAGGGAAAAAAAGGAAAAAAAGAAGAAAAAAAAAAAAAAAGGAATCTACTTTTCTGAGAGTGGCTGAACCAACCAATTTGTTCAAGCCATTCTTCTGGGCGATTCATTTTTAACTGGAAAAAAAAGGACTGATGCGTTGAAGGTAACTTGAATGATGCCTAAAGGGAAGAAGGGGAAACGGAACCTGAACCATTCCAAGCTCACACAACAGAGCTAAATGCAAGCACCTGAGAGGGGTAGATACTCCAAAAGGGTGTAAAACTTAATCCTGTGTTAGAGCATAAATTAGGAATGAATTCATCCAGAAAATAAGACCCTTAGAGTAAGCTCAGCGCTTTTGATTATGTGGTCACGACATGATCAGCTCGCTGTATCCATGCCTGCAAAGGGAAAAAAACCTCCTCTGCCTTCAAGGTAGCCACTAAAAGAAGTCTTCCTGTCCCTTGGCCAAGGTTTTTACTTGAACTGTTTTCCCCCAAGTACTTCTGTGCCATAGTTTAATTGATTAGATGGTGTGTTGGATGATAGGTTGGACTCGATGATCTCAAAGGTCTTTTCCAACCTGCTCTGCTCTGCTCTGCTCTGCTCATGTACCCCCAGAAAACTCCCCGAGAGCCTTAGCAGCGTATGACTTGAAGGAGGTGGGCACAGATTTATGGTTAATATGTCTGTATGTGTGTCCCCAGAAGAGAAGGGTCATGTGTAGGGGGAGCACAAGTGAAAATACAGCACAAGCCTGGTGCCACAAGTTCTTAGGTAAAGATGTGTTTCCCTGGTTTAACATTCAAAAACCAGTGGCTGTGTTCAGTGAGATTTTAGCTGGGCAGTGGCTTTAGGCTCTCCTATTGATGTTAAAAATTTGCCTTGTCCTCAAGGAATCTTATGAAGCCCAACAGCTTGGTAGCCATTTGCCCATCAAGCTGAAGGGACAGGAGGCAATGGCAGCCTCCAAAGCCTGGCAGCATGGGTCAGTGGCCAGATTAGAGGCTGGATGGAGCGCTTGTTGCCATGGTTTAGTTGATTAGATAGTGTTGGATAATAGGTTGGACTCAATGATCTCAAAGGTCTTTTCCAACCTGCTTTATTCTATTAGATTCAGTTGTAAGGAGTAAAATGATGACACGCATACACAGTGCCCTAGATCTCTTTTTCCTGGTGGTGATGGAGTTCACTGAGCAGCCCAATGTGCAGTTCCCCAATTTGCAGTGCATTAATTAGTGCAAACAGGAGTGTTGCAGTGGGAGCAAGTACACAGCTTTGGCTCTTGACTGTATTTTGTGTAAGCTCTACAATGATGTTGGGTTTCACCTTTTACTCCTTTGTTTTAACACTTCATTTAACCCACAGCAGATGACCAAAGTGGCTGCTGCCCAGCAGGACAGCTAAGACTGTGGCCTTACCTAGTTTCTGACTAGCTATTTTTTTAGATGCACCCATCAGCTCTTCTTCATGCTGTTTAGAAACACCAATAGACTTCATGCTTTGCCTTTGGGTTACTAAATCCATCATCTTACTGGAAAGCTTATGGTGTTGTCAGAAATTGCATATTGTGTCCTGGATTAAGGCTGTTTAGCTTGAGCGTGACAAGCTGTTTAAAAATAGGCTGGTTTATGCTTTGTGTTCATTCTCCTCTCCAAAACTGTCTTCCATAACAATGTAAATAAAGAACTCCCAGAACTGATACAGCAGAGCTGGCACTGTTAGAAGAAAAGGCTCAGAGATTACCCAATAGACATTAATGCAACATAAATCTTAATTATATTGAACAAGCATCAGACTGCAAGGCCTTGGGAGATGGAGTCATTAGGTAACAGTTTACAGTGAACATTTATCTTCAAACAAATCCTCAAGCCTTCTTGATTTCCTTTGTAGTCTCTTAAATGGGTTGGAAATCAGAGGTGTAGTATGGATCCACTTTCTGCCCAGCTCTTCTGGCAGTACCCAAAGCTGACCTCCCAGCAGAGGCTAGAAATCACTGAAATAATTTCCAGTTGTGCAGACCATGGAATTAATCATGTACAGGATGGGGCTGCAGACAGCATTCATCATAGAATCATTTGGGTTGGAAGGGACCTCTAAAGCTCATGCAGTCCAACCCCCTCTGCAGTCAGCAGGGACATCCTCAACTAGATCAGGCTGCCCAGAACCCTGTCCTGCCTCATCTTGAATATGTCCAGGGATGGGGCCACAACCACCTCCCTGGGCAACCCATTTCAGTGCTCCACCACCCTCATGGTGTAGAACTTGTTCCTAGCATCCAATCTAAATCTCCTCTAGTTTGAAGGAGGCCTTTCATCCTACCACTACAGGCCTTTGGAAACAGTCTCTTTCCATCCTTCTTGCAGCCAGCAGCAGAAAGGAGAGTGAGCAGCATGGTTTCACAGACAAAAACTGAGCTCTTGCTTTCTCTTACTAACATTGCTGTCACCCAGCAAATGCTCCTCCAGAGCTGGCTGACCTGTTGCAGAAGGCTACAAAAAGAGGCTTTTTGTCCCCATCTGGCAAGACCCATGTGGGAGCATGGGTGCTGCCAGCTCCTGGGCAGGGAAGCCTTGCTTGAGCCAAGAGGCTGCAACATGTCAGCTAGCAGCATGAAGGATGTAGTGGTAAGGCTCTGTCAGGGAGCTGGATGCTCAGCGTGTGATGGAGCAATGTTCTGCATCCATGTTTATTGTTTAAGTACCATTTATTCCTTGATTAAGGGTATTTTGTCACTTATATTATTGATCACTTAGCTGTTGCTACCCAGAAGGTAAGCCAGTTTCATATCTGAAACCTGGCTTTGCAGTGACAAATGCGTAGTCAGATCTAAGCTGTGTTAGCAGCCTGCACAAAAGCTTTCTCTGGCACAGAAAGCAATTAGTAGCAAAAGGTTTCTGTTCCTCATTTTAATGCTTTAAATGCTGTGATTTGCAGGACAGTAACAGCTCTTTGCAGAATGCACAGAACTGGCAGCTCTCCTGCCAAGTTCTTCCCCAGAATTTTGGAGCATGTAAGAGCTGCTGCCCTCTACATAGCTGGCACCAACGACTTCAAAAGCGGCTTCCCAGTTTCCCAGGAGCCTGGCTGCTGCTTTCGTACCCAAACAAAACGGCAGTGACAAAAAGGCAGCAATTGAGATGTCCAGCTTACTTCTGCTTGGGTAGTTGAGAAGGGGGCAATATGAGAGGTGGTCTGCATCCAAAGGGATGGGTGTGTGGTGGGGTCCCCTCCCTAACTCACTGCCCAGGGAGCATCACTAACCTTCTGCTCTCTGCTTCCTGCAGGCCCCCGGGGAGGCGAGGGAAGCCCGGCCGGCGTGGAGAGCCAGGTAAGCATCACCTCACCCCAGTGGCATCCCTGGGCACCCCAGGGGTGGCATTAGGCTGGATGGGGACCTTTATCTGTGGAATGGGTTTGGTTTTTTTAGTTAAAACAACCAAAATACTAACCAACAACCATCCACTCAAACCACAGCTCTCCATCCCCCTGCAAAACTCCTGCTTGATCTGCCCTTCTATTTCTGCCTTGTAGCATTCAGACCTGTCACTATCACATCTAACAGTGAGTCATAGAACCATGGACTGTTATGGGTTGGAAAAGACCTTTAAAGGTCACCCAGTCCAACCCCTCTGCCATCATCAGGGACATCTTCAACTAGAGCAGGTTGCTCAGAGCCCCATCCAACCTGACTCCAGGGATGGGACATCTACCACTTATTTGGGCAACCTGGGCCAGGGTCTCACCACTGTCAGTGTCAAAAATTTGTTCCTTGTGTGTATTTAAATCTCACCTCTTTTAGGTTCAAGCCATCACCTCTCATCCTGTCACAACCCTGCTAAAAAGATTGTCTCATCTTCCTTATAAGCCCCTTTTTAGTACACAAAGGCCACAGCAAGGTCTCCCTGGAGCCTTCTCAAGGCTGAGCAATGCCAATTCTCTGTCCTAATAGCAGAGGTGTTCTGTTCCTCAGATCATTTTTGTGGCCTCCTCTGGACCTTCTCCAACAGGTCCATATCTTGTGCCAAGTGAAGTGAGGCTGTGAATTAGAATAAAAACATAGACCCCTCACCACCATGCTTGGGGGCAGACGTGCACTGGCTTGGTCCCTACATGAGGGCTAAATGTCTATGTATTGCCTGCCAGTCCCACATGTGTGGTGGATGGTGGCTGTTTCAGAGATGGGGATAATCAAACCTCAGCCCCCAGCCTTGGGCAGATCCCCTGAGCACTTGGTGTGCCTCAGACCTGGTGAAACCAGGCTGGCCTCACTGGGAGATTCTATTTGAGCTGTTTGCTTTCATGATATGCCTCAGTCAGTTTGGTATCTGGTGGGTTGCTGGGCTCTTGTTCCCTGCCTTGTGAAATGGGAAAGCACTGATCCCATTTCAGCTGGGCAGAGGTGCTGTTTACATTCTGCTGTGAGCTCTGAAGTGATGCTGGAGAAGGGAGAGACGTGGCTGGCCTTGCTTTTTCCAAGGAGAGCTGTCAAACAGGATCAGACCCCAACAGGCACACACAGTTTGCAACTGCCTCTGCATGGCAGAAAGCAGCAGATGAAATTTTATGCTTCTTGTCTCTCAAGTTCGTGACTGTTGAAACAGTGAGTGGGGACCAGGTAGATGTTTGTTTGGAGCTTCCTCTCCGCTGCCTGTTGCTGCGGCAAATACACAGCTGGGTTAGCACAAAGAGCAGCATAACTTGCTGATCATCAATATCTTAAACTCTAATTTTTTTTTTTTTTAGCTGTGGGGAAGGGAAATCAGGGGTTTGTGCTGCCCTCCATGGACTGATCTGGGGGAAGGCTGGCATTTCACAGTGCATTGTGTTTTCTGAGATATTTTTGCTCCTGAAGCATCAGGGATTACTCAAGCCCAAGGGGTGAGTACTGCACTCCTGGGGGTGATGATGGATCCCAGCCAGCTTCATTAAACCCTGCTTTCCTAGCAGCTGGGCTGGAGGGATGGCCAGCAGGTAGCTTTGACACTCTTAGTTTGTCAGTGTTTGAATAGCACTAAGGGCTTCAAGAGGCACGGTGGAGTACAGCATTCAACCAAAGGTGAGGTCAGGCAGTGAATTTGGGTTTCACATGCAGGCATTCACATGAACATTGTCCAAGATGTGTCTCTAACCCATGCAAGAATGTGGGAGGTGATGCTGAGCATGCCCTTGTCCTTCGCTGCCATCTCCTTGCTTCATGTGAGAGCTGCTGAGAAGCGACATCCTCAAGTGGCATTTGGGCATCCCTCTGATGAAGCAGAAAGCTGCCAGGGAATCAGTGCAGGACCAACAGGAAAACAAGTAAGGGGGGGGGGGGGGGGGGGGACACACCCAATCACGAATAACAACTCCTGGTTTTTTGAACATTTCTGCAATTGTGGAGGAAAACTGAGGAGAGTGCAGCAGACACCCATGAGCACACCAGCACAGACACCCTCAAAGGGACACCCCGGTTAAACCCAGCTCTTGCAACACAGCCCCCACGGCTAGCTCTGCAGATAGAAAGGGAGAGCAGACGCCCCTCTGTATATTGGTTTTGGCCCAGCTGCCAGCTGTTTGTTTTCACAGATAGCTTGAATATGTATTTCCATATTTGTTTGAGAACCTGACCACACATATAAACCAGGTCATTGTTCCTTTGCTACAGCTGATCAATGTGGATAAAGGTTTGTTTGTGCAGCATGATAGTGCCCATCCCCGGGGACCCTGCGTGGTTGTAGCTTTACAGCCTCCAGATCAGTGCTGCTGCAGCGCTGCCAAGGGCAGCATTTTTTTAGGGCAGTTGTTGAAATGGTTGTGTTGAAAAACTTTTTCTGGTTCGTACTAAAAGCTTCAATATTAAGCCCTTAGAAACAAGCAGAGAAGCTTTTGAGAGCTCATTCTGCCCCTTTTCAGTCTCACCCTCTTGTTGATTTAAACTGAGACTGAATCCTACATATTTTTTTCCTTAGATTTTGCTGTGATGGATTCACATTAAAAAACCAAAAAATTAATCCAACAGCTCTGTGTCTGCAAAGGAAGAATTCATCATCCTGAAAGCACGCTGAGACAACTGCTCTTTACCATAGGAAGATTCCATACCCTAAAAGATCCATTTTAAACCATTCTGAGAAGAAAAACAAAAAAAAGAGGGGGAGGGGAGGGAAAACCCAATCCCCAACAACAACAACAAACCCACGACAACAACAACAAACCCACAACATACCCAAACCAACCAGCCAACAACAGAACCAACCAAAACCCAAACCTGTTCAGACTGGCAGTGGGGCAAGCCTGGCGACATGTGCTGAATTGCAGGGGTCAGCCACTGTTGCTGCCTCCTGGTTCTCCCCCAGGCACGTGGTGGGGCCCCCTGTGTTCCCTGCCCCTGGGCTTGGCTTAGTTTTATTTCGGGTGGAGAAGCATAAATGCAGCAAATTCACCCTTCCCTCCTTGGGGAGCCTGCAGACAGCAGGGGTTGTGCTAAACCCCAGCCTTGTACTTCACATCTCCAGCAGTGGCACAAGCTTTTCATGGTGGCATGGTCACCCCTGCTGCCATTTCTTCCATGACCTCAGTCAGCAAGCCAGGTAGCTGGGTGAGCATTTTTGTTGCTGTCATGCCAGCTAAAACAAACCTGGGAGTAGTTGAGTTAAATGGCTCCATCTGACCCATTTTGTTTTCTCTTGCTGTCCTCTGGCTCCGTGGCAATGGTGGATGTGGCAGGGGAGCAGCACAGGTGTCCCAGGTCTGGCCATGGGGATGGAGTCTCTGGGTGACATTCATCCAAGAGGCTGCTTTGAAAAGCTAATTTATTCTGCTGTTGCCACCATGAGGCCAGAGCATTAACACCAGCAGCCTCTTTGGGGAGGGGTCACTCCTGAGTGGCCCTTCAGCTGTCCAGTCCGGTCCAGCAGTTCCCAAGCTCAATCCCATCCTGCCAAGACCAACACACAGGTCCCATCATCCTTCTCCCTGCATATCAGCCTCAGTGGTCTCTTGTGCAGCTGGAAAGCAAGCAGAGGATTGAAGACCCAGGTCCGTGGCAATGGTGCATAAATAGAGAACCTCTTTTTAGTAGAGCCTCACGTGGCACTTGCAGCCTTCCCCGAGTGTGAGGTGGGAGGAAGGCTTTGCGGCGCTGGCTGTTGTGGTTGGTCCTGACAGCCATCCTGCATGTCTCAGATACAGTTCCCCTCCCATGCCAAAGGCAAACTCATGTTTGATGTCATGTTAGTTTATTTTCTCAACGTGATGTGTCCCAGTGAGGAGGCAGTGCAACTGCTGAAGTGAGTGCTTGTGAAATAACATGGGTTTTAGCAGGGGACCCCGGAGGTTTTGCTTCCCCTCTCGCTGTGTGAGCAGGATGGGATATGGCTGTGCAGCCCTCCTGAGGCTTTAGGTTTGTTTTGGTAAAAATTGATCCATCCCAGGGTGTTCCTGAAGGGTGGATGAATCTAAGGCAGGATCTGAGAATTTAGTCAGTTTAAATATTGGTTCAAAGTCTCACTACAACTAGATGGTGAGAGGTGGTGCTCGTGCCTCTCGTAACTGTGTGCTGTTTTCCTCCCCTGGCTTGAAGACTGATCCAAAAACTGCTCTGAACCTCAAAGGAAAAACAGAACAAAATACACCTTAATTCTGGGAAGCCTCTGAATTAGGTCTGTGCTCTCCTTAAATGGAGCAAGACCTGGTTTGGACATAAAGACCTAAAGCTGGTTGCTGTGACGTTGGGCAATGCCTGTTTGTATCAGCTCAGAGCAGCTTCAGCAGAAGGGATCAAACACTGACCATTTGGGGCACAAAGCTGTCCTTACAGGTAGGCCTGGAAGGGCATTTTTTGGATGAAGTGCTGCTTCATTGGGAAATGCTGACTTGGCAAAAAATTGCTGTTTCTGGCAGCAAAAGGTTTTGTTTACGGAATTTTTCCATTTTACAAAGACTTGTAGGGGAAATGTTTTGAAGTGGTTGAAATGAGATAAAAGTCTTCTGCCCCCCCCACCCCCTCCCCACCCTGACTTTTAGTTTCCAAATCTGCACCACGCTGCCACTGTTTGTTTAATTGGAGCTTCTACCAAAGTTTTGATTCCCAGTTGTTTGTTTGCTTTTTCTTACAGCTTCTCTGTTTACAGAAACATCCTGATTTGGAACAGGGAGCAACTCAAAGCTGTTCTTAAGGAACGAAAGCAAAGCAATTTCTGTGCAGGGAAATATTCTCTCTCCCCTAGCTTCACACATGCTAACACCCCATGTTTTCCACATTAAGACCCTTCCAAACCCTTTGGCCACGAGATTGTGTGGACCAGTGTAAATACACAGTTGCTGTTGTTCAGTGAGCACGAGCATGCACGTGGGCAAACCGTGCAGGACTCTGATTTCTTTGGGGATTTTCAGTGCTCCTGGTGTTTCTCGTGATGAGGTGCATAAACAGATCCTAGGACTGCCTTGGCTTCTACTGAACTTCAGGAAAAATCAAATCTGTCCCGTATTTGATTTCAACACTGAGGCTCTCTGCTCAGAGAGTGTGTTCCCTATGCACCCCAGAGCTGAGGCACAGGTAGAAGTTATTGAGGTCAACAGCAAGTGGCAAATACTCTTTTTAGACTGATGTAGAACTGAGCTCTGTGGCTACTTATGACCGTAGCAGTTCTCCTCCCTTGTTGCTCAGGACTTAGTTACTCCTCTTACAGCCTGTGATAGTTTCAGGCTGTGCCTTTAAAAAAGGTAGCTGCAAACGCTCTAGCTGCACAGTTGAATGTAAAAAGGAAAATGTGGATGAGTTAAACCATCACACGGCCTTGAGGATTAGTAACTCTATTTACTTGTTGTGTGTATAAATACACAGAATCACAGAAGCTTAGGGCTTGGAAGGGACCTCCAAGGTTCATCCAGTGCAACCCCTCTGCCAAAGGCAGGATCACCCAGGGCAGGGCACACAGGAATGCATGCAGGCAGGCTTTGAAAGTCTCCAGAGAAGGCAAGTCTGTTCATTTATGTCTATATACACATATTTTGTATTTCTCCCTTATGCATATATATATATATGTATATATCTTCAAGTGGCCACAGAAGTGTGTGTGTGCTACCTTGGGGACAGCTCCCTTGCCCACTAAGTGCAGGACCAAGAGGAAAACAAGTAAGGTGGGGGGACACCCGACCACCAGCTCCTGGTTTTTTGAGCAGCAAGGTCTCCTCTATCTGTTCCTGAGCTGCTGGAAAGGTCTGGCAGGTTTTACTTCCCCCTCTGTCCCGTCATGGCAGGAAAACTTGCATGATAAATGCTTGACAGATTGGACACAAACGGTAGCTTATCCCAAAATTCCTGAGCTGCAAAAACACAGGGAAATGAATGGCTGTGACCTGGCATTCCCCACGTGTTTGTGCAGCGTGGGGATGATGCCACTGTGACCCGCTGGCTCTTTGGCTACACCAAACGGCCTCGCGCTAGTCGATCGGGAGATCTGGGTCATTTCTTTTTAATGAGTTTCTATTTTCACTTCCTGCTAGCACAACTGTTCCTGTTTTTAAGGAATCTCTTGGTGGTTCCAAATATCTCCACGCCCTTGCACGAGGAGTCTGCTGTGCAGCAGCAGCGTGCGCTGCAGGTCGTGGAAAAGCACAGCCCGTTTCCCTTATTTAGAGCAAATCAGTGGTAGATCAAAACTTGTGCAGTGCAGGTTATTTTGGTCTTCTCCTCCTAAAATAATCCCCCAAATTAAATTTTGGCAGGGTTTTAAATGCACTAAGGCTGTTTCCAACTTTTATGCATTATAATAAGAATTTCTAAGCGGTTTCATTCTGTCTGTTGAGATCGTAGAATCATCAAGGTTGGAAAAGACTTCTAGCATCGAGTCCAACCATCAGCCCAACACCATCATGCCCCCTAAGCTGTGTCCCCAAGTGCCACGTCTGCACATTTTTTGAGCACCTCCAGGGATGGTGACTCCATCACCTCTCTGGCAGCTTGTTCCAAAACCTGGCCACTCTTTCAGTAAAGAAATTTTTCTTCATCATAGAATCATGGACTCATGGTTGGACCTCCAAAGGTCATCTAGTCCAACCCCTGCTGCAGCAAGCAGGGGCATCCTCAACTAGATTAGTCTAAACCTGCCCCAGCACTATTGGAGGATGTTTTAGAACAGAATAGAATCAACCAGGTTGGAAGAGACCTTGGAGATCAGCAAGTCCAACCTATCACCCAGCACCATCTAATCAACTAAACCATGGCACCAAGTGCCTCATCCAGGCTCTTCTTAAACACCTCCAGTGATGGTGACTCCACCACCTCCCTGGGCAGCACATCCCAATGGCCAATCTCTCTTTCTATGAAGAACTTCTTCCTCACATCCAGCCTAAACCTCCCCTGGCACAGCTTGAGACTGTGTCCTCTTGTTCTGTTGGTGGTTGCCTGGGAGAAGAGACCAAGCCCCACCTGGCTACAACCTCCCTTCAGGTAGTTGTAGCTGGCAAGAAGGTCTCCCCTGAGCCTCCTCTTCTCCAGGCTAAGCAACCCCAGCTCCCTCAGCCTCTCCTCACAGGGCTGTGCTCCAGACCCCTCCCCAGCTTTGTTGCCCTTCTCTGGACACCTTCCAGCATCTTTCCTAAACTGAGGGGCCCAGAACTGGACCCAGGACTCAAGGTGTGGCCTAACCAGTGCTGAGTACAGGGCAGAATGACTTCCCTGCTCCTGCTGGCCACACTATTCCTGATGCAGGCCAGGATGCCATTTGCCTTCTGGGCCACCTGGGCACACTGCTGGCTCATGTTCAGCCAGCTGTCAATCAGTACCCCCAGGTCCCTTTCTGCCAGGCTGCTCTCCAGCCACTCTGACCCCAGCCAGTAGCCTTTTCTCTCATTCTATCACTAGTTACTTGGGAGAAGAGATCTCAAACTGAGTTCTAAGTCAACATCTCAATGGTCAACATAAAATGGGGCAAATGTCTCTGGGAAGAGCCTGTCCCTCGTGCAGTGGGCCTGCATGAAGGAGATGGCCGGGTGAGGGGCAGCCCCTGGGTGCACAGTTAAGTTCTTTCTTCATCCCTGGCTTGAGAAATGTTTGCCTTTCTTCCGCAGGAAGCGAGGGCCTTGTGGCCAGGCTTTTGAGAAAACATCTTCAGCAAGCCCGAGAGCTGTGTTGGTTTTAGGGAGGAGGAAAGCTCGGTTCATTAGGTTTAACTTTCTGCTTTAATGAAGATTTATCTAACCCCATTTGGCCAACAGCTTAGCCAAAGATTAGTGTGAGTCCACTGATGTGGGTGGAGAGCATCCCATGTTGCATAGACAGAGAGGAAAGCATTTTAAAAGAGCACTTGTCTGCACGTGTTGGGGGAAAACAGTAGCTGAGAAAGGACAAAGGCAATGAATTCCAAGGAGGTTATAATTGGTACACGACTGGAATCCCATATTAAAATAATTTCCTGACTGCTGCTTGTTTGAGATTTAGTTTTGACTTCTCTACAAAAGGGCTTTTGTGGGTAGCTTGCCCATAAGTGAGTTAATAAATCAGGTTTATGATCGCTCGGTTGATAAATTGGCACAGAGCCGTGGGGCTCGTGTGCTCCTAGGAAATTCAACCAAGGAAGTGAGCTTAGAGCCTGTGTCCACTTTAGTGCTTAGAAAAAAGAATTTAGACTTTGGGGCATGGAGGAAGGTTTGGAGGTTGGCTTCACCCATCCATGCTGGCCCAGGTTGTGAGTGGAGCTGAGCACGTTAAGCCGAGCAGCACAGGCTAATGGGCTAAGTGCTGGCAGCAGGCACTGCCTGGCGTTGCTCTCAGCCCTCATTCTTAGGCCTTTCTTGGGGTTTGTTATTCAGCTTTTCAGTGTTTTGATTTTTAAACAAGTGTTAAAACCCTGGAGCAGGCATTAGCTTGAGGTGTTCTCCCTGGTTTCTATTCTTGAATGATAGAAGCTGGACACAAGCTGTCGGGACTGTTGTGTTTTGGGGGTTTCTCCACTTGACTTTTCCCCACATTTTTTCTTTTTTCTTTCCTTTTTTTTTTAATTGTGATTAGTTTCTGGTTTTGATCAGGCAGGAAATGGAGCATGAAGGAAGCCCCAGTCAGAGCTATAGGCTGCCTCACAAACAGGAGTGAAATGTGGATTGCATTAGATCAGGGGCTCAGCCTTCACCTCTGTGTAGCACCGGCCTGGGAAAGCTGCACAAATTGGTGTGGCCGGCAGCAAAGACCCCCCAGTGCAGGGCAATAGAGGGGTACCTTTTTCTTCTCCTGCCATGAATCACAGCTGCAAACTGTGGCACTGGTACCCAAACCCTACTTAGTGTAGGTGTGATGAGTTTTTCCCACGGATCTAAGACATTATGCATCAGCACACCATCTGCCTCTGAGCCCAGCAAAGCCTTCAAGGAGGGGCTGTGATGCAGGTTGTGTGACACAAGAGGGATAGAGACTCAATGACAGCAACATCTGGGATCTGTGGTGGCTGCAGCAGCATCTTTGCCGGGTGCCCCTGGCCCTGCACTGCACCTTTGGCTTTTGCAAGCCTATCTCCAGCTCTTCCTGTACCTCCTGGAGAAAACAAAGCTGTGTGGTGAAAGCATGCTTCTTGTTCCTCCAGTTCCAGCTCTCGGTCTGCTTTTTGTTGCTAGAGCTGCTCTGGGGCTCTGAATGTGGCTGATGCCTTGTGATCACAGAATCACAGAAACATTCAGGTTGGAAAAGACCCTCAGGATCACCACGTCCAACCAAGAGCCCTACTCTACAAAGTTCACCCCTAAACCATAGCCCCAAGCACCACATCCAAATCACCTTTAAACACATCCAGGGCTGGGGACCGTGTGTGTATGGAGGGGCAGTTAAGAGTCACACTGGGGAAAGGAGGGGAAAGGAATGGTTTTAGCCACCCCCATAAGTACATCCCTGCCAGCAGCACAGGGATGAGGTGGTCCCATAACAGGAGGATGGGGATGGTGTTAAGTGTATCTGGGAAGCCATCCCGTTGGAAATGAGCTGAGAAGTCCTGAATGGTTCTGGTTGTGATTCCTGCTGTGTGTTGTTTTATCAGATTGTACTTTTTCTGTGT
Source organism: Picus viridis (assembly GCA_033816785.1). Taxonomy (NCBI): domain Eukaryota; kingdom Metazoa; phylum Chordata; class Aves; order Piciformes; family Picidae; genus Picus; species Picus viridis. The sequence goes on from CM066593.1 coordinate 19,797,735, forward strand.
CATTCAGTGACTCTTCTTTGTTTCTCTCTTGTTTTCCAGGACCTGCAGTAAGTATGCTGGATTTTACTGCTGGATCAACAAAGTTAAGGCTTCCCCTTCCCCCGCTCCCTTGCCCTGCCTTTCGGTGTCATTGCAAAAGCACAGCAGTTTTGGGTAGAGGTGTGTCTGGAAGTAAAATTGGTACCAGATGCTGCTGGGGGGGGTTGTTGATGGGGTTTTGTGTTTTGTTTTGTTTTGTTTTTCATGATTGTAGACAAATAAGGGGGAGGGGGAGGGAAGAAAAATTTGAAATGTTTAGTTTGCTGCCCTGAGGGACTTCCAGTAACCTTTAAACCCAGAAAATGTGAAGTAAAAAAAGAGTCTTCCTTTTCGCGAGTTCTTCAGTCCGCTTCCCCTCAGCAGAAAGAGTGCTGTACTAATATTAACGCAGCAGTGGGTTCTAAAGCTCTCTCTTGCTTTTCCTATCTGTGGTGTTTCCATCGTTGCGTTTGGGTTTGGTGGCCTCACAAGGGGGCTAGAGGGAAAACCGTAGCTTGCTCGCTTCTCTCTTTGAAGTCTTGGGGAGAATAAAGAGCATTCCTACCAATGCAACCAGGAAATTTATGGGGAATTTGTTGTTTGAAGGGGCAACAGTTGAAAATGTGTCAACTCCTGCTTCAAAACGCTCAGACGTGCCTTTGGCTGTGCCACCGCCACGTCCAGATCTCTTCTCCCGCTGGGTTTGGAGTGAGGAAACAGCATTTTTTTTGTGCCCTCCAAATGTGCTTGAGGGATTGTTTAAAAAAAAAAACAAACAAAACAACAACAACAAAAAAATTGCAGGCATTAGGTGCTTCTGGTTTTCCACCTTTCCCCCACTCCCGGAGGAGAAGCAGCACAGGCTGTTTGCAGCCGCGTGTTTCCTTCTCCAGCACTGCAGCCAACAGAGACATTCCTTCGCTTTGTTCTCTTCTCATGGAGCATCACTGGCTTGGAAAGGGATCATTTGGGAAGGATAATTTGGCAACTCTTCCTGGGCTAATTAATTTCCAACTCTGTGGTTCTATTTGAAAGCCAAAAGGTGTCAAGGAAGTGCACAGGGGCGTTGTCACAGCCCCCATGACTTTGGTTCTCCTGGGACTGGCAGTGATGCCCATGGGTTTATTTAATGGCTTTCAGCCCTTTCAATTTTCACTTCTATTTCAAGTTCATTTTTTAATGTAAAAGCTTAAGAAGGTTGTGAGTAAAATTTTTGTCTGGCCAGGCTGTGAAGGTGCAAATTGGGAAAATGTAAGACTTAGCTCCAGTGTAACCATCCTTACAGGAGAGCTGAATCAATTTGCTGTCAAAGCTGTGCCCAGCGTTAGCAATAAATCCAAGACTCTGGCTCAAGGGCTGCAGACAAAGGAACTGTTCCTCTTCAGAAGTGCAGGCTGACAAGCAACTCATTCTTCTGTAAATCTTCTGTAACTACCATCTACAGTGCAGCCTCTCCAACCCCCACCGTGAAAATGGCTCTGTGGGTTTGGGAAATATTAACAACTTGGACATTGTGGGAGCACCACTGGGAGGTGAATTCCCACCTGCCTGGCCCAGAGTTCGACACTGCTGCCCCGTCGCATGGGTCCCTGCCAGCCTCACCAAGTCCTGTGCCAGGGTCACCTCACTGACGTCATGAAGAGCATCTGCTGAGGCTGAGCACAGGGACGTGCAGCTGGAAAGGCCTTTTTGAGCATTCATGCTGCTCCCCACAGGGATCCTACCTGGTGATTATTGTATTTATCATCTTTTCCCCTCTCTGTAATCCACAGACTTTGGCTCAGTTGTTAAAACCCCCAAAACTCCCTCGCTGACTGGCAGGTTGCAAATGGAGAGGATCCCCTCTATTCCCAGCTCCATTTACACATCTCTTAAGGGATGTTTTCCTGTTGATTAGAGTACTTGGGCTTATTTTACAATGGATTTATTGAACTGCTTGGGCTGTGCTGCTGCTCAGAGGCTGCTCTCGGCCCACCCGCGGCCGGCTGGGTTAGGCTTCCTCACGTGTGCTGTCTGTTCACTTTTATGGGACACGATCTGGCACAGCCAACATATGGTGCACTATTAATTTTTCTTTGTCTCTACTTGGTTTTCATTTCCTGGTTCCCACGGCACTATTGAATTGCAAATGGAGCACAGGGGTGATTTAACACAAACAAGACCCTTTGTTTTTATTATTATTATTTATTTATTTCCCATTCCCCTCCCCCTCTCCCCCCTGCTCTTCTTTAAAAGGTAATGCCTGGGTTAGTTCATCTATGCAAAAAACAAAACAAAGGCAAACACATGAAAAATCCACACCAACCCCCCAAAATAGCCACAAAATAAAGCAAGAAAACCAAAATCCTGACTGTTTAGCATGAGCAGGCATGTGCCAGAGAGTTCTTTAAACATAACCTAAAACTCCTCGAGCCCACAGAACCACAATATTATTGTATTTCAGCAGCACTGTGTTTCACTCTATTAGTTTCTTCTGTTTCTTGATTGATTTATATTTTGTTTTGGGGGTGGGGGGCCATAAGGAATGGATTACATCTCCCATCTCTTGCCCTCTGCTAGAAGTGTATCCTCAGTTCCCTCGTTCCCTAGTAGCAGTTGTTCTCTGGTGCTTTTATTTTTTTTGGCTGTCACAAGCTAGTTGTGTTCTATGAAATTATTAGGATTTGTGGTGGAGGATTTGTGGCTGCTGGGTGATTGATCACCCTGTCTGTGAGGAAGAGCCGGGGGTGCTCAGCTCAGATGCGCTGTAAAACCCCTGCTTCGGAGGGTATTAAAATCACATGCTGGGCAGGAAAGTTCTACAATGGAAGGAGAGACTTGCCACAGCCTGTAATTACACATTTACAGTCCCAGATATTAGCAAACACTTTCTGTGTTAGCATGCTGGCTGGGGAGCTCAGCAGCCAGCCAGGGCTGGCAGTTGCAAGTGTTTCCTATTTCTCTGGGTGTGCTCCAGTGCCATACATCTCCATCAAAAGCTCGCTGTACACTTTAGCCCCAGACTGTCATCGGCTGGATAGGTGCTTGTGGAAGTCAGTGTGGTTTCTGGATGGATCAGTGGTGCTGCAGGGAGGCATTGAAAGCTGCAGGGGCACTTAGCGAGATGGGAGAAGCTCTGTACGTGGTGTGAAGGGGGTTCCAGAGCTGTTCCATGCTGTAAGAGAAGGCTGAATCTGTACATCCACGTCATGCTGACACAACCTCTGTTTGTGGTAGCAGATGACATTGCTGTACCAGACATGGGCTTTACTGCCTGCTTCTGTACCAACTAATACTTAACAGCTCCTTCCCAGGAATCTGCCTTAGGTCTGGCTTGCAGTAGGCTCCTCTGGTGTTGCTTATGGCATGCTTAGAATAGAATAGAATTAACCAGGTTGGAAAAAACCTTTGAGATCGTCAAGTCCAACCTCTCACCCAACACCATCTAATCAACTAAACCATGGCACCAAGGGCCTCATCCAGGCTCTTCTTAAACACCTCCAGTGATGGTGACTCCACCACCTCCCTGGGCAGCACATCCCAATGGCCAATCTCTTTCTGGGAAAAACTTCTTCCTCACATCTAGCCTAAACCTCCCCTGGCACAGCTTGAGACTGTGTCCTCTTGTTCTGTTGGTGGTTGCCTGGGAGAAGAGACCAACCCCCACCTGGCTACAATCTCCCTTCAGGTAGGTGTAGACGGCAATAAGGTCTCCTCTGAGCCTCCTCTTCTCCAGGCTAAGCAACCCCAGCTTACTGCCAGCTTGAGCTGTAAATGCCTTTGGGAACCCCCAGAGGGGAGCAGAAAAGGTGGTGCAATGCTTTCAGTGGGTTGTGTTTAACTCCATTGGTCTTGCAAATGTAGCTAGCAGCCTAAGTAACATCTTTCCCTGTAGCATCAGCTTTTTCTTTCTGCTTCATCACAAACTCTTAACAAAGCTTAGAAGTGAGCTGGGAGAGCTGCATCCTGCAAGGAGATTCATGGATCTAAGATCACAGAATCCTGGAAACATTCAGGTTGGAAAAGATCCTCAGGATCACTGAGTCCAAACCAGAACCCGACTCTACAAAGCTCACCCCTAAAACATATCCCCAAACACTACATCCAAACCACCTTTAAACACAGCCAGGGTTGGTGACTCAACTACCTCCCTGGGCAGCTCATTCCAATGCCTGACCATTCTTGCTGGGAAAAGATGGGGAAGCCTTCATTGAATGAATTGCTGGAATAGGAGCTGGCAGCTCAGCGCTGGCTCCTGGGCAGTTGGGCAGTCCCAGCCCCTGGCTCACAGCCCTGCAGCCTCACCAGCCTCTTCCTGGTGTTCCTTGCACCTCTTGGTGTCCATATCCTAGGGCAGGTTTATGGGCAGGATCCAGTGTGCACCGTGTGTATCAGTGGCTTCAGGGGCAGCAGGGACTGAGCACAGGCAGCAGGGCTGGGGGTGAGCTGGCTAAAGCCTGGGTAAGTAGCTGAAGAGAAGCAGGAGATGCACACCTGGGGAAAGCATGGCACAGGTGTGACCTTCGGACAGGAGAAGTGCCCCAGGAAGTGTCTGTGGAGAGAGTTCAGTCCTGGGGCTGGCTGGGGAGCCGCTGGCCCCATCTCCTGCCTGCTGCTATGTGTTGCCATGCTGCTGTGGGTGCATTGACTGACCTCTTATCTCCCTTGTTCCCCACCACAGGGGCAGTCAGGACGCGATGGTTACCCGGTAACTCTGCTACTCCTTTGATTTGTTTATTCTCTTCTTACCTGCACTCCATGATCTTCTCCATCTTTTCCATGACACCTGATTTTTGTTTCTTTGCCTGTCTTGGCCTCTTTTGCCTTCTTCTGTCTTCATCACTGATACCTTTAGAGGGATTTCGCCCTAAAACTCAGGAGCTTGTGTGGCATTCTCCACTGGTGGGGTGAAATGCTTGAGCTCTTTCGTGGTGCTTAGTCACACTCTTGCCAAAGAATTCACTGACTGCAAAGTTACTGCGAGGGCTTTGGGGTTTGTCTCACTCAGAGCTGTTGGTGGCCAAATCTGGGGGCACAGGTGAAAGAGCTTCAGGGTGCTGAGTTATTTGCTCATCTCCCAGATTTTTTCTAAGGAGCAGAGGTGTCTTGCCAAGCCTGTTGGCAAGGAAGGGTTTTACAGAGGTGAGGAGGAGGAAGGGGGATTTGGGAGTCGCTGTCCTTCCCACGGGCACTGCTGAACTCTCTCTGTGTTAGAGGATAGCGTCTTATAGGGGAGAAAGAAAGCTGCTAACCTGGAGCTGTTTAAGGTTCTAAGCTACTTTTTGTGGAAGGAAGGAAACCTTGTACTGTCCAGATCCCAATCTGCAGCCTCCCAGCTGGTTCCCCTCATCCCTACCACTGCATTTGGCTGGCTGGGGTGCACCAGCTCCCAGGGGCTTGATGGCCCATCAGGGAGTGACTCCCGTGCATGCTCTCCGTGTAAGGGGCTGATGAAAATCACTCTGTAGGTCCTCCACGTTCACAGCATGTCTCCAGCTCTGCTTCTGCTCTTTGAATGGGTACAGTGAGTCCTGCACCACCTGATGCTCTGGAAGGAGCTTCTTGGCTACTGGCCCTGCTGTTCTATTTATAAGGTAAAGAGAAGCGGTCAGCTTTCTCCTTTTTGTGGTTGATGTCCCCGTTTTATTATTCCTGACAGGGTGTTAGGAAGCCTCCTTGTCTCTGCCACCTCGTGCCTTGGCTCGGTTCCCCCTGAAGCCCATGGAAACCCATACACCATGGAAACATCTATTGAGTGTTCTCTGTGTGATGGACTGGGAGCTCAAGGGAGGAGGGTTACAAGGGAAATACAGAGCCGTTTGCAGTTTTCATTTCCCTGGGACCCCTGTGAGCCTTCCTGGGGAGGACAGCAGCAGTTCCCCAGGAGGGCAAAGGTGTGAGGAGAGGTTGAGTCTGCAGAGCAGGATTGTGCTGCTTTTGTCACTGGAACACAAAAGCGCTTGCGGCTCCACCTATTGACCTGAATAAGTTCAGCTGAGGTTGAGGGAATGGTAGGGAAGCCTGGAGCAAGCAGGGATGCTGATTTCCAGGGAAGCACAGCTGGAGGGACCCAGCACGGTGGTTTGTCTCCCTCAGGCGGTACCTGAGGTGCTGGAGCAAGGAGGTCACACAAATGCATGAGTATTTTGTTGGGAATGAAGGGTTTAATTGATTACAAATGAGGATGGGAGCTTTTGTTCTGAGCTGTTTAATAGCAAATTTAGGGTGCCTCTCTGCTTTTGTGGGAGGTGGCTAACCACTTCTGGGCTGGCAGTGTCCATGACAGGCTTGCCCCCTTCTGTGTCAGGCATATCCTGGCAAAGATCATTTGTGTGGTTTAGTTGTAGAGCTCTGAGCACCAGAAACGCTGAAGGAAGTTGTGACTTTTCCCCTCACAGCATCACCCCCAATCTGTCCCTGAGGTGTCCCAGGCAGATCCTGGCAAAGCTCATTCATGTGCTTTAGTTGTAGAGCTCTGAGCACCAGAGACGCTGGAGGAAGTTGTGACTTTCCCCCTCAGAGCATCACCCCCAATCTGTCCCCACGGGCAACCCTGGCACTGTACCCATCCCAGCTCCCAGGGAGGGATTGTGGTGCTGCTCCAGCTCCTGTGGGTGGTGTTGAAGACTGGCAGTGACCTCCAGTACTGCCACCATGTCTGCACTGGGAAAATGGCATTAGCATAGCCAAAAAGTTTTCCTTCTCTCACCTTCCCCCAAACCTGCAGTCCAGGTGAGCTGTGCAGCTGGTCCTATTCCCGACCTTGCAGAGCTGAGCCAACCCGAGCAGACACAGACTTCCTGCATCCCACATGGCTGTGGCCACACTAATTAGCTTTATCTAATAAGGAGGTGAGGATAATTGCATTTCCAAAGCAATATGTGTACCTGAAGGAGGAAGAAACTAAATATGAAGCAGGCTTGAGAGTTTTGTTCAGCAAAAGCATCTGGGCAGACTTTATTGCATCCAGTTGTGTAGTCAAATCCATTCAGTTACTTAGTTCCCTTCAGGGTGATCAAATAAACTCTGAGCTGTTTCAGGAGGTGGATGTGGTGCAAATGCAGAAGCAGCAAGTGGATATTAAATGGTGTTTGGTGTCAGGGAGAGGTGTGGTAACACGTGCATCCCTTGGCTAGCAGGGCTTCAAGTTTATTTGTGAGCTGCTGGTGCGCAACAGCTGCGAGCCGGGGAAGCTTTAAAGGGATGAAGTGAACAAGAGCTCTGGAGGCCAGGCTCAAAGAGAAAACAGCTTTTGGAAGATGCTTTCAATACAGTTTTTTTATACTTAACATTTTAAGAGGGGGAGTTTGAGCCCTACAATAAATCTATGCAGTATAAATGTGGGTTTGGGGGTTTTTTTCCCCCTTTATGATGTCCTGCAGGTTTATTATTCTTTTTTAAACATCAGAGAGGATTTATTCTATTTTGGGGTTTATGGCATATCCTACTAACAGTGCCATAACAGCTATGAGGAGTGTTGGGGGTTGTTGCTTTCCTGGTCTTCTTTGACTTGGTTTTGACATCCCATTGAATACAGATCACAGCATATACCTCAGCCTGGATTTCAGTGTAGGATCCTACAGGCAAAGGGCGGCAAGGCTCTGGAAGATGGGAGAGCCCAACTGTGGGTAGGCTTTGCAGCTGACCTTTCAGTGCAGGCAGATCTTCCCATTGTGTGGCTCTCTAATGGAGTCAGATAAGTTATGGAGAGGTGAAGCAGTGGCTGAGTGATGTTCTCTGCATCCTTGCCCCCATCTCTTCCCCAGCCCCACCTGGGAATGGTTGTGTGCTTGCCTTCAAACTACGCAGCTCTCCTGCACGGTGTTTCTCCTCTCAGTGAGCTGCTGCAGTTGTGGTTCTCCAGAAACCATTTCCTCTTCCCAGCTACCAGAGAGGCCTTTTGAAGCCAATGTCTCTGTTCCTTCAGAGTTTCATTTGCCTCTGCTACTTGTGTCTCCCTGAAGTGAGTCTCTGCTCTGCTGCTCCGTGACATCCCGGAGGGAGGATTGTCACTTCCAGTAGGAAGAAAGCAAAAGAATGAAGTTGATGAATGAGGGCAATTACTTCATGTGCATGTCTTCATTAATAAAAAGCAGAGCAGGGGGAGGCTTTGCAGAAGAGAAGCATGATATGAAACAGAGTTGTCTCCTATTTTATACATTTTTCCTTAGAATATTAGCATCAATTTCTAGCTGAGCAGAGCGGTGTTGATTTCATTCCTCTGGCACAGGACATTTGCCTTCTGAATTTTCTAAGTCACTCGTGTGGCTTGGAAGAGCCCAGGCATCATCCTGGCATCAAGTTCTGCCCACTTAGAAGTAATGCAGCTTGTTACTCCAAATAATCCAGTGCAGAGTAGAAAAGAGCCAGGTTGGAAAAGACCTTTGAGATCAGGTCCAACCTATCACCCAACACCATCCAATCAACTCAACCATGGCACCAAGTGCCTCATCAAGACTCTTCTTAAACATCTCCAGTGATGGTGACTCCACCACCTCCCTGGGCAGCACATCCCAATGGCCAATCTCTCTTGCTGGGAAGAATTTCTTCCTAACATCCAGCCTGAACCTCCCGTGGCACAGCTTGAGACTGTGTCCTCTTGTTCTGGTGCTGGGTGCCTGGGAGAAGAGACCAACCCCCACCTGGCTACAACCTCCCCTCAGGTAGTTGTAGAGAGCAAGAAGGTCTCCCCAGAGCCTCCTCTTCTGCAGGCTAAGCAACCCCAGCTCCCTCAGCCTCTCCTCACAGGGCTGTGCTCCAGACCCCTCACCAGCTTTGTTGCCCTTCTCTGGACACATTTCAGCAATTCAACATCTTTCCTAAACTGAGGGGCCCAGAATTGGACACAGGACTCAAGTAGTAGCATGCTTATATAACTACCCCAGTATAATCAATTAATGGCCTTGTGGTAAAGGAGAGGCACAGCAGAGGCATTGCTCAACACTGGCACATCTCTTTGGGGAGCAACTGATCAATCAAAATCCAAATACTCTTGCATGGGTCGTTCTCATATGTTTAAAGTCTGCCTCACTAAGGAGCTGTTGGAGCTAAGCAGCTCAGCACCTTCAGAAACCTTGTTTTGAGAGCTGTGCAGAGTGTCATAATCATCCTTTGGCTGCTGGAAATCCAGGGTTGCCCACTGAAGTCAGCTGTAGTGCCTGTAGCCAGATATCATCTTGTAAGGGTGATAAACTCTGGGTTTAATTAGTTTTCAGGACATAAAGTGAAGCCAAATGTTGTTGGGGTGTTTTCTGAGCCGATGTTGGAGGAGAAGGGAATTTGGTTCCCTGACTTGCACAACCCCAGTGCAGTGGAGCTGTGTGACCTGGGCTTGCTTTAGTGGCACCTCCAGAGTTTTCTTCCCTCATCAGTAAAGACTTCCAATTAGCTTAGACATCTCAGCAAGGGAAAGTCTGCACAAGCCATTTGTGTGCAGCCCATAAATGTATTCTGCAGGCAGGCTGGTGTGCAGGAAACGAGGAGCACGTGCCCAAGCCCGTTCCTGCTGGCAGTTCCTCCGTGCTGTTGTGGCCCCTCCGAGTTTCCCAGGAAGCTCCAAGCCATGCACTCATCCAGGCCTTTTGGAAATGGCAGCACCAGAAAGCCAGATGTGACATTAATGATAAACTGCTTTTGCAGGAGAACTCTAGAAGCAACTTGGAACTGGGCTGACTTGATGAGTTGCCTCCATCTATACAATTGTCTCCAAGTCCTGCTTGGGCACGCTCAGGGTGCAGCCTGGGGGAGTTACAGGAGGAGCAGTGTGTAGCTCAAGATTGCTCCGTGCCCAAACCAGAGCCAGCAGGCAGTGGTTTCTCTCTCCAAGAGGGCTGCCAGAAATCCCATCTGAGATATGGGAGCCCATGCTATGTGGTCAGATCTCAGGAGTTGCAGGGAAGAGCATGTGAATCTCAGACATCCCCTGGTGTGGGTGGGGGTTTTCTGTGGTTTTGGGTGGTTTTGCAGTAGGCAGATGCTTTCCAGACCCTAGGTGGTAGCTCATGTGTGGGCACGAGTGCCTGTGCCTCACATGGGTGTTTGGGTTGGTTATGCACAGACAGGATTAAAAATGGGGTATTTAGCATCTGGCATCACTAGGCTTGGGTATCCTCAAATATTGCATCATGGGGTTGGTGTCCAGCCCCAAAATGAAGGCCTCTCTTCATAAGCTGGCTACTTAGTATTCTTAGGCAGGTTCATCAGGGTGGTAACTGTAATTCAGCGTTCAGTCCTCCCTCCTGCTGAGTGTCTTTGCTTGTAAATATTCACACCCAAAGGAAGTTATTTTCACACATACCTTCTCCAGTAGGAGCCCAGAAGACAGAAGTAACCAATGCTCATTTTACAAGGCAAACGTTGTGGTTCTCGTCGGTTTCATTTCATTTCAGCATCATTTTGGTGGCCAATTCACATAATTGTTTGCCTAGAGGGGAAAACCTCCTCGAGCTGGGGAGGCAGATCCAGCTGCATTTTCTCCTGCTGCATCCGTTCTCTGGCTCTCTGACGTGGAGACAACACAGATTTTGTGAGGAGCAGCTCTTCAGGGCAGCAGTTTGTTTGTCTTTTGGTTTAGAGGTAATTTAGAGGCCTGTGGATGTGGTCTACCTGGACCTCAGCAGGGCCTTTGACACCGTTCCCCACAGCAAACTCCTGGCCAAGCTGGCAGCCCGTGGCTTGGACAGGAGCACACTGCGTTGGGTTAGGAACTGGCTGGAGGGCCGAGCCCAGAGAGTAATGGTGAATGGCACCACATCCAGCTGGCGGCCTGTCACTAGTGGTGTGCCCCAGGGATCAGTACTGGGCCCCATGCTCTTCAACATCTTTATTGATGATCTGGATGAGGGCATTGAGTCCATCATCAGTAAATTTGCAGATGACACCAAGCTGGGGGCAGCAGTTGATCTGCTGGAGGGCAGAGAGGCTTTGCAGAGGGACCTCGACAGGCTGGACAGATGGGCAGAGTCCAAGGGCAGGAGATTTAACACATCCAAGTGCCGGATTCTGCACATTGGCCACAACAACCCCAGGCAGTGCTACAGGCTGGGGTCAGAGTGGCTGGAGAGTGGCCAGGCAGAGAGGGACCTGGGGGTGCTGGTTGATTGTAGGCTGAACATGAGCCTGCAGTGTGCCCAGGCAGCCAGGAAGGCCAGTGGCATCCTGGCTTGCATCAGGAACAGTGTGGCCAGCAGGAGCAGGGAGGTCATTGTGCCCCTGTACACTGCACTGGTTAGGCCGCACCTTGAGTACTGTGTCCAGTTCTGGGCCCCTCAGTTTAGGAAGGATGTTGACTTGCTGGAACGTGTCCAGAGAAGGGCAACAAAGCTGGTGAGGGGTTTGGAACACAAGCCCTATGAGGAAAGGCTGAGGGAGCTGGGGTTGCTTAGCCTGGAGAAGAGGAGACTGAGGGGTGACCTTATTGCTCTCTACAACTACCTGAAGGGAGGTTGTAGCCAGGCAGAGGTTGGCCTCTTCTCCCAGGCAGCCAGCACCAGAACAAGAGGACACAGTCTCAGGCTGCGCCAGGGCAGGTTTAGGCTGGATGTTAGGAAGAAGTTCTACACGGAGAGAGTGATTGCCCATTGGAATCGGCTACCCGTGGAGGTGGTGGAGTCACCTTCACAGGAGGTGTTCAGGAGAAGACTTGATGGGGTGCTTGGCTGTATGGTCTAGTTGTTGGGTGGGTTGGATTGTTTGATGGGTTGGACGCGATGATCTTGAAGGTCTCTTCCAACCTGGTGTATTGTATTGTATTGTATGCTTCCACAGGGAAAATAAAAAGTTGCCTTCTGTCCCGCCCAGTGGAGGAGTTGCAGATGCATTTGTTTGCCTTCTGAGCTTCCAGCACTTCTGGCCAGGGAGAGGAGAGGGTCTGGTCAAGGTGCCAAGGACAACAGCAAGAACTTTTCTGCCCAGGTGGCGCAGGCAGATTGCTGATATGGAGCATGCCTGGCTTCTCAGGTGATGGGTTTGACCCAGCCACCTTATGCTGAGCTGGCTCATGCAGGGATAGGTTTGGTGGTGAGTTTGGCTGTGAGATGGTGGAGAAGGTGCTTTGCAGGGATTTGGTCTCTGGTTTCTTGGGCTACTTTTCCTTTGCTTCCTCGCTTCCAGTGCAAGTGCAGCTGGTGGATCTGCATCTCTGCTTCCAGTGCGTGTGGGCACAGCTGTGTGGTACCCAGGCTTGGCTTACAGGCAGAGGAAAGCTGAGAAAACCCAAGAATTTTGCTCATTAACCACAAAAGAGAGGTAATCCAAACAACAGCTGCCAACCCAGGACGGCACTTGTGGGGGAAGAATATAAAGGCAGTAAGAAGCTGAAGACTTTGCTTGAAATCCTTCCAAAACCATCGCTTGCTGACTGCAAGATCGCATTCCCAGCACTGTGGCCATCTCCTCTCTTGGAGCTGGACATTTAGAAACAACAGAATAAAATACATAGCTGTATCTCCAAACCCAAATTGGGCACCAAAGGCTTGAAACAAGCAGCTGCACAGGACACAGGGAACTCGTTTGAGCCTCAGAAAGCTGGGGGAGGCAGGGGACTCTCTTCCATGACAGCACTTTGTTGTTTCGGAAGAAAACTGGCTCAGTGTGATGCACAGATGAGGGAGCTCTTCCTTCTGAGATGCTGCTGAGCAGCAGACAAGCTGATCTGACGTGGTGGGGTGCTCCTTGCAGAGTGCTGCTGGCCCAGGAGTTGAAGCAGTTGGCTGCAGTGGCTCCTTCCCTTCTCTTTGCATCAGGAGAGGTGAACAAACCAGCTCTGGTGTGGAATTTCTTTGTGTTTGATCCAGGTGACCTTGCTTGCAAATCCAAGCAGTGTCCCAGGCAGCTCTAGCCCAGCGTTTGCTTTGGACCAGTCAGTGTTAGATTTGCTTCCAAGTGTTTTTCTTGAGCATCTTTGAGAAGACAGCCAGTAGAACAAGGAGGGAGAAAATAGATGGAAAGAGATGCATCTTCCGTTGAAGAAAAAGGAGGAAAGGTTCCTTATCTCCACAGTGAAACCCTGGTGCAGGTGGTTGGCACATCCGGGAAGAGAGCTGGCAACCAAAGTGCTCCGGGGAGCCCGCCCTGGCAATGCAAAGGGCTGAACGGCGGGCAGGGCCCAGTGCTGCCCCAGAAACGCTCTCAGCATCTGGTCTGCCTTGGGTTTTGCTGGGGGTTTTTTTTGCTTGTTGGTTTTGTTTCCCAGGGATTTCAGAAACCCTTGCCAGTGTCCATGCCCCACAGAGGGGAGCTGGGCTCTCGCTGCAGAGGCCAGCTGCATGTGGCCACTGGATGCCCAGGGTGGACCAGCCCAGCCTCCAAGGTGGCTGTTCCCTTGCAGAAGCCCCGCGGTCTGCTCTGCACTATGGGTGAAGTTTTTAGCAAATTACTGCTCCTTTCTGCTCTGTTTCCATCAGAGAATGGGCAGAGGCTGCCCAGCAGCCTGAGGACAGATCTTTTTCTTGGAACAGAGCACAGAGTTGTGTGTTTTGGTCGGTTCGTTAGCACACACTTGGCTCTTATCAGGCTGCTGCTCTGTATCCTTTGCCTGACATCTCCCATGGGGGATTTATTGCTGTCGGCTCGGGATGTGGTTCCACCTGAAGAAATGTTTCAGAGAAGCCTTTAGGGGTGTGATGATGCTGAGCCCCACCAGATGCTGTGGGCAGTGTCTGGGGTGCACTCAGGTGAACTTTGTGGAAAGAAGTTTGGGGGGTGTGGGTGGGACTTAGGTCATCCAACTGCCTGGAGCAGCCCTGTCAAGCTCCCCCCCCAGGCTGGGGTCAGATGTTAGATACAGGGCTGCTGTCTTCAGGGAGATGAATTTGGGGAAGCGCCTAGTTTCTCTCCCCCATAAAGTGAATCAGTTTTTTCAAGCTGAACAAGGAGAGCCTGGCTCAGAGAGCATGCAGGACATCAGCAGCAAATGGAATGGAGAGAGGAGAGACCCAAACCAGGGGAGGGTTTCTCATTTTTGAGTAAAAACTTCATGGCAGTGGATAGTCCCCCAAAATGTGTACACTGGGCTGCCTCCAGTCATGGGCTGATGCACACAGATAGCAGGAGTGGCCATGCCCGAGTCTGAGTTCTCCTGCATCTTGTGTTGCACCAGATGTAGAGTTTGTTCTATGGAGGGAAGCCAAATGCAAACCCTGTGTGACATCTTCTGTTACACAAGTGCCTCCTGCTGTACTTTGCAGCCAGAGCTGGCCCAAATGGGAGCTGCCACTGGTTGGAGTAATTTCTCTTACCTGCTGCTCTCATGATGAATGTGCTAGGGAAACCTGGCATTGCAAATGGGTTTTGATCTAGGAACACAACATACTGGCTTAATAAATACCCATGTCTGGCTTATCTTTTACTCCCATGACATCTTGTCTTGCTCTTGCAGAAGGCTATAAATCAGCTGATAGCTGTGTGCAGAAAGCTGTGCTCTCAGGGCCTGCCAGCCAGCCTCAGTTAGGGTGCAGACACCAGCAAGGCTGACTGGGGGGTGGGGTGACAAAAAACCCCTCGAAGAGGTTGGAGTAGCCCCCAGGCTACCTGCCACCATGGCCTGGGGCAGGGAGGGGGCTGCCCTGCCAGAGGTGCTCATGTTTGCAAAGAGTTAAATTAGCAAGGTTAAATGTATTTAAGGTTTAACTGATGCAAAAGTGAGACCTCAGTGAATGTGCTGTGTGACTAGAATAGAATTAGCCAGGTTGGAAAAGACCTTGGAGATCATCAAGTCCAACCTATCACCCAACACCATCCAATCAACTCAACCATGGCACCAAGTGCCTCATCCAGTCTCTTCCTAAACACCTCCAGTGATGGTGACTCCACCACCTCCCTGGGCAGCACATCCCAATGGCCAATCTCTCTTGCTGGGAAGAATTTCTTCCTCACATCCATCCTGAACTTCCCCTGGTGCAGCTTGAGACTGTGTCTTCTTGTGCTGGTTGCCAGGGAGAAGAGACCAACCCCCACCTGGCTACAACCTCCCCTCAGGTAGTTGTAGAGAGCAATCAGGTCTCCCCTGAGCCTCCTCTTCTGCAGGCTAAGCAACCCCAGCTCCCTCAGCCTCTCCTCACAGGGCTGTGCTCCAAACCCCTGGTTTCCCTGTTAAAGTTAGGAACATGGAATTTATGAGGGCTTGCTTTGGAGCTTTGATGTTGAAAATAAGGGAGACAAACAAAGCTGTTTTCTTGATTTACCCAGCAAGTACATTTAAAGGACCTGTGTTCTGTGTGGGGCAGCCAGGCCAGTGAGGTTTCCTTCTGTTCAGTGAGTCTTTGTTTCTCTTTGTAAAGCAAACCCGCTGTCGTGTGGCCTGACAAGTGCAAATGAGTCTCAAAAGTTCAAACCATTAGCCTCACAAAGTGTACAAAATACTCAGCCTTCAGCAGCATCTCTGGCCTGTGCTTGCCAGTGAACTGCAGAAGCTCTTTGCTTTGGGGTTTGGTTTGCTTTTAACAAAGGAGGGGGAAAAACCAACCAAGCTATCACCTAGTAATGAAAGAGTAGGGTTTGGGTTTGCATGCAGCCGTGGGCCAAAGGGGAACTTGTGGTGGACAGTGCTGCAATGTCTCTCCTGCTTTGTCTGGGGAAAAAAAGGCTAATGATTAGCAAAGGCTTCTTCACAGCCATGCCCATGATGAACTTTATTTATTTGGGTTTGAGTGCAGGGCTCTTCTCCCGTGCAGCAATCCCATCCCATTCCAGTGGCACCATCCACACTCTCCAGGTAAAGATGAAGCTGTCATGGTTTTAGTGATCTTACTGCTTCAATAGGACAGCTCCTTGTAGCAGCACCTCCAGTGCTGTGCCATGCTGCCTGCTGACAGGATTTTGAGCTCTCACATTGGAGAGCCCAGAGGTTAGGGCAGATGCAGGAGGACCCTCCCACCAGGGCCGGTCCCTGCTCACAGGCATTGCAGTCATTCTGTGTGGAGGATAGCTGCTGGTGTGACCAGGGCCATGCATGGAGGCTCTTTCTTTGCAGCTATCGAATGTTGGCGTTTGCAAGGGCAAATGATTCATGTAGCAGAGGTGGTGTTGGATGGAGTAGGAACTTGCTTTTCTTGCACTGAGGACTTCAGGGAGGGAGGAAGGGGCAGCAGTACTGGGGACAAGAACGAGGTCACATCCCGGAGCACTTCTTGTACCCTGTTCCTTCGCAGTTAGCGCCAGTGATTCTCAGCTGCTATTTAGAGGACTCACATTTCGTTCCTCAGGCCCTCTTCTCCCTTTTTTGCTTCGTCTGGGAAGCTCAGAGGAGCCACAGCAACCTGGCTGCCTTTCTCTGCTTTCCTTGTGACAGGTCTGGCAGTGTGTGCTTGGCCACAGCTTTTGCCAGAGCTTTCTTCTCATGCAAAGCGTTGCCAGCAGGCCCTGTCCCGGAACGAGGATTTACAGCATAGGAGAGGTTGGTCCCTGCTGCCTGTGCTTGCACCACAGCCCATGCCATCTAATGACCCAGGGCCCTTTGCAGGGATGCTAAAATATTGCCCTGCTCTTTTGTTCTGGCACTTTTCTCCTTCTCTAAAGTAAGCTTTTTACCATTTCTTGAAAGCCCGGAGCCAGACTCTGAAGACAGCCCTTTGAATCCCTGCAAATCTGACTGCAGGCTTCCTTCCGAGCCCTCTGCTAATTTGTAGCAGAGCAGGAAACATTAAAAATAACCATGACAGAAGATTGCCCAACTCAGAGGGGATTGTCCTCTCAATAATCTCTGCCTTCATTTTCACTAGACCTTTCCCTCCCCCTTAAAATTCCTGTTAGGTTGCTGGAGCGAGCACAGCCCTGCCAACAGCAGGAGTGGCACCAGAGGAGGAAGGCAGAAGGCCAGATAACCAGGCTGGCACCTGGGCTTGCTCTGAGCCAGGGGAAGGCATTTGTGGGGCAAATGCTAATGATTTATTGGAAGAGTTTTCACGTGTGAATCAGAGCTCGCAAGCTCCACGGCTGCCCTTTTTGGTAGGCTAAAAAATGTTCCCAAGCCTTCAGCTGATCTCAGTGTTGGGTGTGTCTCCTTTTCACCAGGAGGTGACATTGGAGACTGAGGCTACAGCTCAAGACTTCCCAGCTTCTGCTGTGGAACAAATCAGAAATACTGAGTTTTAGGTTAAAACATCTGTGAATGTAGCCCCTTCCCCTGAGGCTGAAACGGTTCATGGCCAAACCGAGGCATGCAATCATTTTTTAGTGAAGACCTTTAAGATCATCGAGCCCAACCGTTATCTGCTTCCACCAAGTCTGGTGCTGAACCATGTCCCTTAGCAGCACACCTTGGGGCATGTGATGTACTAACAAGCCCTGCCCAAGGCCCAACACCTTCTCTGACCCACGTCTGCCTTCTCGGCATCATTGTACAAATAGGCATCATTAAATAATGTATCATTAATGTATACCACAAACTGTAGATCCCTGTTGCCCAGGTGATGGCTGGGGGCTTGGGGGCTGCACCATGGTTTGTCATTACCGTGCAGGAACACCAGTGGCTGTGTTGCTGTTAGTGAGGGGTAAAACCTAGACAAGTCATTGCAGTTACCTCTCAGCCCAGCTCCACATCACCAGCTTCCCTCTACACCAGCTCCTGCCACCCTGGCAACCTGAGGGCTCCAGCCAGATGTTGCAGGTATATTTGCTCTGTGGAACTGGCAGCAACATTTCCTCTCTTCTCTTAAAATGTGGAGGATGCCACACAGAGCTGTGTCAGGGCAGAGCCAGATGCAGCCAGTCCTTACTGTTGGATGGTCAGAAGATGAGCTCTGAGATGATTATCAGCTAGGAGTGGGCTCTGACATCCACCAAGCTATGGCAGCTGGGACCCCATCAATGTCATCTTCCTCAAAGCACCCTGGATCCGTGGGGTTTGTCCCGCTTGGCTGGTGCAGTAATGGTTTTAGAGCCCTCTTTTGGGGGAAGCTGACTGAATTTTCTCTCTACCTTACCTTAAAGCATCGGGCTTGTCCTAGGCAGAAAGTTCATCCCCTCTCAACACAGTGAACACTGAACTCTGTAAGCTGTGATCACTGTGTGGTTTGGAGGGAAAGCTTTGCAACTGTGGGTGGAAGTTTGAGTGAAACCTATCCCAGGGCAAAGAGGACAGCATGAAACCATTGTGATGCTTTCCCTTATGTGGGCCCTGCAATGGGGTGTCCAGAAAACACCGTTTGCTTAGGCTTTGTGCTGGGCATGTATGTGATTACTGTTTCCCCCAAATGAAAACTTCCCCAGGAGTGGGCTTGGACTGGGGGATAGGGATTTGCTGCTTGTGTTCCTGTTCCTTAGTGATCAAATCAATGAATGATTTCTTCACTTTTAATTAAAATGACAGGAAGCAGAATTCAAATAGAAGACAATAACAAATCCCAACACAGATGTGCTGTCCTCTGTGACCCATGCAATCCCTGTGGAGGTGGTGAAGTCACCTTCATTGGAGGTGTTCAGAAGTAGACTTCATGGGGTGCTTGGTGCCATGGTTTAGTTGCTTAGGTGGGTTGGATTGGTTGATGGGTTGGATGCGATGATCTTGAAGGTCTCTTCCAACCTGGTTTATTCTATTGTATTCTATTGTATCCCCTGGCTGCTCTCAGGAACCTGCCCTTGCTCCTGCAGGCATTGGCTGGGCAGGTAGAACTGAGTCAACTAAACCTTCAGCCCAGACTCACAAAACATTCAAAAGTCTGAGCTGCTCTTGTCCATTCAGCTGGCCAAGAGCCCCTTTGAAAGCCCAATGGACATTGTTTCCCTCAAGCACTAAATGCCTTCCCTCAAACCACCATACTTTGAATAGGCCATTGTTTTGCTTGCTGCACGGCCCTTTGTGGGCTAATACAAGAATAGCTAAAAGCAGATGAATTGGTATTGTAAATGTAAAAAATCCCCCCACAAAACAAGCCAATGATTCAAAATTCTGGGACTTCTCTCAGAAGTTGAATGTGCTACAAGGGCTCTGCTCAGGTCCCACATCTTGCCCTCTGGAAGTCAAGGGAGCTGCATCAGGAGTTTCAGGTGAATCACCTCAATCAATCACAGTTTCAGGAAAGCAGCTCTGTGCCTTTCCCAGGTGTTGCAATGTAAGGAATGGAGACAAAATCCAGTCAGGAGGGGGTGTCAGGAAAAGAGAGAGTGGTTTGGTTGTGACCTGCAAGCTTTGCATTAACTTGGGTGACTTGCATTCATTTAGGCTTTCTCCTTGCTGCTGTAGTTCCTTGCAAGGAATACACATCACAGGAGCAGCATGGCCTGTGGTTGGTCACATCAGAAATCTTGTGTACAAGGAAATCCTCCTTTATTTTCAGGGCAACATCCCTTGCATAGCTCCCTCAGCCCCAGTAACAGGTAGGGATGCTCTGCTCAGGATTCAGCTGCCTGGATGATATTTTTTTCTAGCAGAGCTCTGTTATTTCATTTTCCAAGGGCAGGGTTTCATATTCCAAGCCCCATCACCATGGCAGCTGATGATTCCTTACCCAGGGCCAGAGCTGTGAGCTGGCAGGATGCTGGGTTTAACACAGCCCTTAGGCTTCTGTCACGCACTTTTCTCTCACTCAATTTCACCCTCTCAGATTGAAGCTGAACTAAACAAGGTTCAGTCCCATCAGTTCCCTAAGATGTACAGGAAAACTTTGATGCTTTATCATTGTGTTCTGCCATACTCCAAATCTCCATTTGCTTTGGTAGGTCCTCTGGGTTTACAGGGCTGCAGGGTGAGAAGATGTTTCAGACCAGCAGATCTGAAGAAGAAACCATGGTGCCCACATGCTGCCCATGTAGAGCACCCTCCCTGCACATGTGGCTGTGCTGGACAGGTGTAGGAGGCAGTGGGTGCTCGCCCCATGCAGGGCCTTTGAATTTGCAGTAGGCAGTGAGGAGAGCAGGGTTGGGCTGGGTTTGACATCACAGGAGGAGTCAGCCCTACTGCAGCTCTAGGTGAGGGTTTGCCACAGGGGCAGAGTAGGGCTCAGTAGAGCCTATGGCTTCCTCCAGAGCCAATCTTGCCCAGCAAAGTGTGTGAGCACATGTTGGAAATCTGGGAATCAATCAGGTGTCCAAGGGCTTTGCTGACTCAGAACCATTGTGCTGTCTCCTTTGGGTTTAGGTGAGGAAAGGTTTATAGTTCTTGGGTAGAAATGTTCTGGGGCTTACTGAAACTGTTGAGGTTTGGACTGTGTCCCTTCATCCCTGTGTGCCAGCTCCAGCTGACAGCAGGGTCAGCTTTGGCTTTGTCTGTGAGCCTTAGAGCATCTATGCTTCCTCCCTCAACATGCATCCTTTCCCAAACCAGCGTTTCCTGTGGCCCAGTATGTTCAGTGGCTTCATGTTAATTAGTGGCTGCACACCAGAAACAAGGAGCAAACAACCATTTATCATGTTGAATTACCATCCACTCCTATGGCCAGCCTAGAAAAGAGAAACCTGGGGAAGAACTGGGGTGGCCAAGTGCTTGGTCCTGCAACTACAAGCATCCTTCCACCTTTGTGTCACTGTGGATGAGCAAACCACACAGGCATCAGCTTGCAGGGCAGTTGTAGCCTCCCTTCCTCCACAGCAAGGCATTCCTTCCCATCCTTACCACTCGGGGCTGAGGGTGTTGGCTGATCCTCACATCTTGGGTAAAATGGGAGGGAGAGTTTCAGCAAGTCCTTTTGCAGTTCAGAGCTGACTCACTCCCAGGATCTGTTCAGTTTCACCAAACCAGGAGTGCTTTACCGCTGCTCTCTTAGTGCCAAAGAGCTTCAGGGAGTGCCAAGCGCTGTGCCAGAGCAGTGCTACCTCAGTCCTGTCACTAATCCTGTCGCTTCCTGTCACGTTCCTTCATACTCTGCCAATTGTTTGATGCCTCTTACTGTACCTCTGGGAACCCTTCCTGCTGGGTTGCATGGATGGAGGATTAGGTATATAAGTAACTTAGCCAAAGATTGTACTGTCCGTGAGTAGAGCCTCTTTCAGAGCATGTCTGACATTGCTATGTTTGCAAATTGATTTATTTTGTTATTATTACTACTTCTTCTTCTTTTTAATAATACTGTCTTTTCCTTCCCTTTCCAGGGGCCTCTTGGTTTGGATGGCAAACCAGTAAGTAGCACTGAGTGCCAAATGTATCATGTCTTTATTCATGCTGCTCTGCAACAGATAGGCAGAACCTCAGCTATTTCTTCTTGCTTATTGCTACATATAGAACTGTTCAGGAGACAAAATTGTATTTAGAAATATCATTCAGTGATCTGTAACACATGCAAGTCGAAATTCTGAGCCAGGGCTGGCCAGCACAGCTAGGGGGAGCTTTGCTTTACCTGTCAGCTCATCTCGGCTGCTTCTCCCCAGCCTGGGCCAGCTGGGCCAGCAGAGACTTTGCAAACGGGCAGCAGGCCAGATTTGGGCAATAAACAGCAGCAGCAGCACCCTGGCAGAAGCAAAGTCAGCAATCTTGGCTGCATACTCCCTGTGGTGTGATAAAAAGAGTTGTTCCCAAACTGAGTTCATTTGCCTCCGAAGGAGCCCCGGTTGGGAGCTGCTTGAGAATGTCTGGTGGGACAGCCTGCACTTCATTTGCTGAGCTGTTTTCTTGACTTCATTTTTGCTTGGAAGCCCTTTGGCTACTCAGATGCTTCACTCTCTTCTTACTTTACGGAAACAGAGACTTTTCTGTTTTCAGGGCAGTAGCCAGCTCCAATTCCTTCTGCTGGGTGGTTGCTGCAGAAGGGCTCAGCTCAGTGTTTTGTGGCCCAGTCCCATACTCTTCCACCACGTTCACTGGAGGGCACCATCAGAAGCCTTTTGAAGCTCTGGTCACAAACCAACTGCGATGTTCAAGGAGGGAGAAGTCCTGAAGTCTTTGCAACGCATAAGTCACGCTGGATGCTTATTTCTAACCAGTCAGGGAGTGGTTTGCTCTAGCTGCACGTTGCTGTGGTTGCTTTTGATCCTACCCCTGAAGATGACAGATGTGTACCTAAAGAAGTCCATTAATAAAGCACTTGCTGTGCTCTGGGCTTGGCTTTGGAGTAGCAATAGTCCATGGTGGAAGAGCAGCCTGAACCCCAGCAGCACATTGCTGCACCAGCTGCCCTCGGCGGGCACATGGATGCCAGTGGCTGAGTTGTGCACATGCACCAGGCGGGAGAGAGACCTGAGTGAGAGACAGGGAAGGTCTGAAGGGCAAAGCAAGCATATCAAGTGGCCAAACTCAAACCAGACTGTGCATGAGCTTCCTCCATGAGAGCAAGGGGCCGGTAGCCTTGCTTAGAGCCAGATGAACAGCAGGAGGGATGCTGTGTGGGGATGCAGATGCTGCTGCCGTTAGCCTCTCTGCTGACCTTCTCCCACTGCAGCCCACCAGGTCTCACTTCTGCAAGCACCACGACTTGGGCTGAGCCCCATGAGTCGGTATCTTTCAGTGCTGGAAGGGGGATGCAGAGCAGGCAGATCAAAGTGTGGCTTTGGGGCTGCGGTACAGCTCTGCCTGCCTGTCGTACAGAAAGCTGCTGGGAGGGAAGATGAGTTATGGCTGCGGCAAACAGGCCAAAGCAAGCAGCCCATCCTCCTTGTTTATTTCAAACAGATGGATAATTGTTGTAATGATATGCTGAGCATGTGTTTTTCTAGAAGTGATTTAGTACTTCAAGAAACCTCTTGCATCTCTTTAGGGTCACGTGTTTGCAAGCAGCTGTCGAGCTGCCTGCCCTGCCCTGGTCCTCCTCTGGTCCTCTGTCCTGGCAACAGCAGGCAGGCCTTTGGTGGTGCCCTTTGGCAGTGTGATGCCCGTGGGAAGCAGCGTTTAACTTAAAAAAGTGGCACATGTCACTTAAAATAACAGTGACTGTGGCTCCAGTTTGTGACCTGACCAATGCAGTCTCATTGGCTTTGATGATGTGTGCATTGAGGATTCTGCAGCTCCTTAACTCAGATCCTTCTTGTGTCTTTCCAGGGACCTCCAGGACCAAAAGGGGAGAAGGTAAAGACTGCATTAACACATGGCTTTTGGGAAAGCAACTGTATATCCTCCTGCTGCTGTAATTCTCTCAGGCTGGGCTCCCCCAACACATGACCTTACCACTGGGTTTTGCTGGGATGTGGGACCAGGTTCTCAAGTTACTGCCCCAGGAAAGGGAGAACAGAAAGAATGTGCAAAAATGTGGGATGAGTAAGTATGGCCTTTAAGCTCATCCATGCTGTAGGGTTCCTGGTAACCCCTTCAGGGGTAGGAGAGTGGCATGCAACTCTCTCTTTGCTTCCCTCCAAGAGCAAGGCTGTGGGCTCCATCATTCTGTGTTTGCATGACACAGAATTAGAGCAGCCAAAGAAGGTCATTGCTGCACTGAAAGTGATGTGAATCTTCGCATGTGTAGCACATAAGCAGTTGCTGGGGGAGCCTTGGAGTTGGAACCAATCCACTCTTTATGATTTATTATCTGTTTCATCGCCTGCCAGGGCAGAATCATTTGCTATTGTGTTGTCTCAAGCCCTTCTCCTCCCTGGTTTTGAATCCATTAAGCAACAGCAGTCTTGCCACTTCCCTGGTGTGCTATCCCCATGTCCAGCTGACCCAGTGCTCGGGGTGGTTGCAGTTCGAACTCTAACAGCTGACCCTTTGCTGTCTTTGCTGTGCAGGGTGAAGCAGGGGACGTCGGCCCCAGGGTGAGTAGCAGCAGAGCACAGTGGTTTGCTCTGAAATATGGTTGGGTTTGGTCACTGCATTGTGCAGCTTTGTCCTTGCAAACTGAGGTATGCTAACAGCTCTGGAAACATTTCGTTTTGCCATTGGACCACTTCATGGTGGTAGGTTTCCTAACTTTGACCCTGGGGAAATGACCTTCAGCCCTTCAGATACCTCCTAAAGGGTTGGACTTCCCTGGTGCTGCTTCTCTTTTCCAGTGTCAGAGGAAGCGTTCATGTTCCTCTTGAAGCTGTGCTCCTTACTTGTTGGCATCAGCATGCCAGTGTGTGGTGGTGAGACCTGGTGTCCCAAGGAAAGGCCCAGAACAATGTTGTGCAGGATGGAAAGTTCTTCCTCTCTTGCTGGGCTACTCACCTGGGAGTGTGGTGGCATGCAGGCAATGCCCAGGCTGCCCTGGAAGACAGAGGGTTTGGAGCAACTGTATGATGAGGGAAAGCTGTTTGGGCTATAACATACAGGAATTAATGGGGGGTTGTGGAAATGGCTCTTGTGGAGATGTATTGAAGCTGAGATTTCCTGCACTGGGTCCTTGTGGGGTGCAAGGGGGACATGGCTGTGCCCCAGTCCCTGCTGTGGTGATGGTGATGGCAGCAGTGGCATGAAGACTTCTACACAGCTGAGGGTTTAGCCTGGAAAAAAGGTGGCTGAGGGGAGACATCACTCTCTACAAGTACCACACTGGTTAGGCCACACCTTGGGTCCTGTGTCCAATTCTGGGCCCTTCAGTTTAGGAAGGATGTTGACCTGCTGGAATGTGTCCAGAGAAGGGCAACGAAGCTGGAGAGGGGTTTGGAACACAAGCCCTGTGAGGACAGGCTGAGGGAGCTGGGGTTGCTTAGCCTGGAGAAGAGGAGGCTCAGGGGCGACCTTATTGCTCTCTACAACTACCTGAAGGGAGGTTGCAGACAGGCAGAGGTTGGTCTCCTCTCCCAGGCAACCAACACCAGAACAAGAGGACACAGTCCCAAGATGCACCAGGAGAGGTTTAGGCTGGAGGTTAGGAGGAAGTTCTACACAGAGAGAGTGATTGCCCATTGGAATGGGCTGCCTGGGGAGGTGGTGGAGTCACCATCATTGGAGGTGTTCAGGAGGAGACTTGATGGGGTGCTTGGTGCCATGGTTTAGTTGATTAGGTGGTGTTGGATGATAGGTTGGACACGATTATCTTGAAGGTGTCTTCCAACATTGTCTATTCTATTCTATTCTATTCTATTCTATTCTATTCTATTCTATTCCTATTCTATTCTATCCTATCCTATCCTATCCTATCCTATCCTATCCTATCCTATCCTATCCTATTCTATCTGGAAGGAGGTTGTAATGAGGTGGGAGTTGGTCTCTTCTTCCAAGTAATGAGGGATATGGCAAGAGGAAATTACCTCAGATTGCATCATGGGAGGTTTAGTTGGGATATTAGCAAAAATTCCTTCCCCACAATGATTGTTAAGGCCTGGAACAGGCTGCCCAGGGAAGTGTTAGAGTTCCCCATCCCTGGAGAGATTTGAAAGCCATGTAGGTGTGGTGCTGAGGGATATTAGTGGTGACCTGGCAGTGCTGGGTTAATGGTTTGACTCAGTGATCTTAAAGGTCTCTTCTAAGCTGGGTGATTTCTGTGATTCTCTGTTGGGCATGAGACAGGAGAGCTTGCTGTGAGGTCTTTTGCTCTGTTGCAGTGATGAGTTGTGTGGGTTATGGGTGCCTCCTGGAAATCCTGGGGCAAAGTTTTGCTGGGGTGCTGGTGTATGGGCACGGTGCAGAGGCTGCATTTGGGGCTGGCACCCAAGAGTTGGCTGCTAGGTTTAGATGCAGTTGCTGGAAACACAGCCAGGATCTCGGCGGTTAACGTCAGGCAGAGATGCCTCAGAGCCACTTCTCTATTTTCCCTTGGAGGCTCTTAAGTCAGTTTTTGAAGTTGGTGTCATTTTCTGAAGCAGCTTCCAAGCGCCTTGAGTGCCTTTGGAAATGTCCTCCTCAGGCTCCAAGAGCCCCTAACATTTCTCTAGCAGATTTATGCCCTGCGTGGCTAAGGAGGGGCTCAGCATAAGGTCTCAACCTTAAGAGCCCACCCACAGACTCAGAAGAGGCTTTAAGAGGTGATTCAGCAGCACATGGGTGTGAGTTTCCACTCCTGGGCCGAGGCTGTGGATGTCTTCAGGGCTGGTGACTTGCGTGATGTTGGAGGAGATGCTGCTCGGGCTGCGAGGTCCCTGTGGTCCCTGTGCTGCTGGATAACCTGCTGGGAACCCACGGGAGGTGCCCTGGGCGTGAGCTGTGCCTGCACTCACAGGGGTGGGTGCCAGCACCTGAGGTAACACTTGTCCTACATTTTAATCTACTGATAAAAATCAGTGCTTTTTTCCTCCTGATCTGCTCTTATCCAGAGCTCTCTCTGCTGGTAGATTTATCTGTGTCATCTTGCACAAGAGTGAGTGAAGACTCAGTCACCATTTGGGAGGGAAGGGGCAGAAATGAGCCTGGCAGAGCCCTGCACAAGTAGGTCTAACAACTGTTGCCTGGCTTTGAAAATTGCTTCCGTCGTGTCTCCAGACGCTCAGGGCTGTAGGTTGGATACCAAAACTTCTTCATACCATCTGGCCCAGATTCTTTTTCATTTCTCCATTTCATCTATCTTCTTCTTCCCAGCTTCAGTGGCTTTGTTTAGCTGAGTTTGAAAGATGTGCCCCAGCAAGTCATCGCATCCAGGGGAGGATAAAGACCTGGCAGCACGCGCAGTGCTGCCTCCCTCACACATGTGCGTGCCTGTGGGCTCTGGGGTGGGGATGGAGTGTCAGTGGACACAAAAATATTAGGAATGATGGACAAAAGGGAATAATGCTTGGGGGCAGCTTTGGAGGGGCTGGCTGCAGTGAGATGAAGGCAGTTAGGGATTAGCTACTGAAAATGTTTGTGTCTGTGCTGCTGCTTTGTCTGTCTCTAATACTCACCTGCTGCCAGCATGGACAAAAAGGAGATCATTGCCCATGTGAGTGTGCCCAGGGCAGGTGGAGGGTGAGTTTGGAGAGCTGGGGGAAGGAGTTCTCATGGGGTTCACCAGGGCACTGTGCACTCTTTTTCGCAAACAGCATTAGAAAGTCTCTTGTGCAGCCTCAGCTAACCAGGATGGGGAACAAACATCCTCAGATATCCTGACAAAATGCATGGAAGTGCATTTGCAGGGAGAAGCCAAAAGCAGCTCTCCTTTGCTCTGGGGAGGAAAGAGGGAGTCAAAGCAGGATGGTCCCAAGGCAGAATTGCAGTGCCCTGATACTGTGCTTGTTCTTCTCTCTTAAAACCAAATACATCTCTAGACCTCTGTGAAGGAGGGGTTGTATAAGCCAGCGCTCCCTGACCACTCTGGATTTATTCCCACAGCTGGGGTGAGTCTGTTCTCACTGCCAGTCCAGATGTTTGGGGAAGTGATGGCACTGATGGGGTTCTGCACATCTGGGTGAGCAGATCTGGGCAGCAGCGCTGGGTTTGCTCTGAAGAGGGAGAAAAGGAGCTTCAACTAGTGAGATCAGTGCTCCTGCCTCCAGTGGCCCACGCTGCATGCTCCTGCTCAGTGGCCAGTGCCAATGGAGATGGCATCAGTACCATCTGCACCTGTGTCCTGAGCCGCTGTGAGTCTCAGCACTGCGGGGGCTGCACTGGCTCTATAGAAACAGGTTGAGTTTAGGCTGCAGATGGAAAAGAGCTTTTTCTTCTCAGCTATCTGAGGGATAAGAAAAAAGTTCCCATTCCTGCCTGGCTCCTTGGACTACTCTGAAAATCTGACTTAACGCTCTTGAGTATCTTCCTGCCCACGAGAAGCCACAAAACTAGGTCCTTGAGGTCTGCCACAAACCCCTTTGCTCTCAGTAGAGGTCTTTTGGTGGTTTCTGTAGTATCTGGAGGGCCTGGCCAAGTGCAAGGGCTCTGTCCCCCCATCAATTTCCACGTGACATCACCCTTGGGTTGTTAAAGTCTCAGGATTTCAGCATTGTTCCTCCTCAAAATGGCTTTATTGAAGTGAGGGCTGAGCTAAAGCCTCTCTCTACAGCTTGGAAGAAAGCTTTGGGAGAGGTTTCTTTTCCAGGGTTGGTTAGATTCTTCTGACTTCATTTCCCCCCCCCCTTCCCTTTATGAGATGACTGTGTTAAAGCTTTGATACTTGGTGTACCTGTGCATGCCTGCTGCTGAGCCTGTCCTGGGAGGCTGGGCAGGAGGTGAGCTTGCCCATGCAATATTTACCCCAAAATTGAATGTGGGGATTATCTGTTACTTGTGTGAAAGGTTTAAAAGCTTTGTGGGCAATTTGGACAAGGAGTTTTGTTCCACAGAAGCCTTCCAAAATCCTGAGGGAGGATATGCTCCGTGCTCCCATGGCTTGTCATGGCTTTGCTCTGTCCCTTTGGTCCTCCTGTGGATGTGTGCAGAGATGGATGAAGGAAAGGGAGACACAAGCAGCGTCCTGGGAAAGGAAATGTCTCACTGCTTCTCCCTAGACAGAGAAGTGGAAAGGCTAAGAGACAATAGCAATGACTACTGACATGGTCTGAATACATTGTTTTTGCATCATATAAATCTGAGAGATTGATCTGCATGCTGCAGGCTGGGGAACACATCAGTGTTCATTTTAGCCTCTGAAAAAAGATCTTATACGTGGTCTCGGGAGAGATGCTGGGATAGATCCCCTGTGGATGTTACTGGAATAATGCTCTTTATTCTGCAGAAAGGCCTGCAGTAGGGAACCCTCTGTACCCCAGCTGCTTTGAATGTCCTATTGTACAGCCAGCTAATGAACAGATATTTGTTTGTCTGCTTGCTGCTTCCCCGGCTCCAGCGCACCCAGAACCTTCAAACGACCGCTGCTGGCTACCTGGATCATTCCCTCCTGTTCTATATCACTGCAGCCTTCAAAACTCATTCTTCCACTGTGCTTTCATCTTAAATTCTTGCTCTTTCCTCCTCTGCCTCCCACCTGACCTGGCTAGATGGTTTTCCCCGGCTCAATCATGGATTTCTGGCTAACGACCAGCTTGGCTTTAGCCGGCGAGTGCTCAAGGTAGAGCTGTCCCATCTGTGCTGCTGCTTTGCTGTGATTCTTTCAGCTGCTTTTGGTCCTTCTTTCTGGCTGCTGGTGCACTGCTGCTGGTTTGATTTGTCACTGCTCTGGCTGCTTTCAGAGGGGCTTGTTGGGAGCATGCTGGTTGCAGTTTAGGAGGAGAGAAGACACTGAAAGGATTTGGCCACTTGTGGGAAGTGAGGTCAAGAAGCAAAGTCCTATAAATGCTCACACGAATAGTGCTGGTATTGCAAAATAAAATGCATCAAACCTGGAGTTGTCTGAGTCCTCCTGCTCCAAAGGTGACAGTTTAATTAAGCAAAATTCAGTGGGAGACTCTCAACCTAACCTGACTAGATGCAGAGTTCAGCATTTGCAGTCACTTCTTTTTTTGACAACTATGCAAGTGACTCAGGAGCACAGATCTTGTTGAAAAGCTGTGGGGGTTGTGCTGCTAAGTCACTTAAGGACTTATTAAAATCCCACACTTGTCCCTGATTTGAGGGTGGACCACATATTACACGCAGTGCTCATACTGCTGCAGTGGTAACCCTTCCAGATGTTGCTAAAAGATTTATGAGATGGCCTTTCCGTGAGGCTTTCCATTGTGCAGTCGCATGGATGTGCCCGGCCACAGCCCCAGGGTTGGGCTGTGGTGGCTGGCAGGGGGTTGGGAGCTGATAACTGGGTGGTGGAAGTCCCCTGGGGTGCTGCCCTCCAGAGTGGGCACCTACCAGACCTTCACAGTCACGCAGAGATCCAGCTGCTGCTTTGGGGTCCTTGCATCTGAGCAGTGCCAGGTGTGAGCTGTGCTGGTTGCTAGTGTCTGACCTTGGCTGTGTTTGAAGGGTCCTACTAAGCACTGCTCTTTTTGTGTGTGGTTTTTCCCGTGGTGTGGGGTCCACTAAGCTCTGGAAGTGTGTGCATGCTCTGTGCCAGCACGTTGTTGGCTCTGGGTTGTTTCTGGGTACTGTCAAATTGGTGGTTTCCATGCAGACAGTCACTGCACAAGGCACTGCAACAAGGGCTTGGAGAGATGAAACCTTGTTGGAAGGCACTGAGCAAAATCCTGGTGAAGGAACCAGACCCAAAGGGTGTGAATTGGCCATGAGCACACTTCCCAACTGGAAGCTGTAAATAAACAGCTCTGGGAGAGGAGAGGCCGGGGTGCTAACGGCCCAAGGGTGCAGTGCATGTGCTGCGGCCACCGCTCGCCACCAGCACCTCCTTTCACCATGTCTGTGTGAAATTCTTCCAGGGCGACCAAGGGCGAGATGGAGCCACTGGCCCCCCGGTCCACCAGGACTCCCAGGTGCCAGAGGGCCTCCTGGTGACACGGGAAAAGATGGCCCAAGAGGACCTTCAGGCCCCCTGTAAGGACGGGAGACGGACAGCGAGCGCATGCCGCGCAGTTCCCACCCCAGAGAGGGAGAGAAGGTTGAAGGGTGTCCCCTTCCCCGGTGCAGACACCCCAGCCACTGGGGCCCCAACCTGTGCCAGCAGTTGGGCCTTGATGGCTGCTCATTCAGCAGGGCATTGGGCATGGGGCCAAGGGAGCAGGAGAGGACTTTCCATCTTCAGTTTGGGTGCAAAGAGATGGATTTGGAGCGTGTGTTTGTGGGTGCTGGAGGAAATCTCTGCCCCCGCCTGTAGCGTTCAGTTGACCTGCAGCAAATCTCCAGATCACTGACAGTTGGCTCAATAAGTTGAAGCTGCTGAGCACTGTGATGATTGCTGAGCAGTTTGGAGAGAGAGGGACGGTGGCTTCAGTGTTGGCCTTTTGATTTTTGCAGGGTCTCAAGGGTGAGCCAGGAGAGGATGGCCTCATGGTGAGTATTGCCCAGCAGCATCCATGTGTCCATGCCTCTCCCCTCTTGCTCGTCGGCACCCTTCAGCTCACTGCAGCAAGTGGGTTTGTGTCATTGCTTATGGAGGCCAAAAAAAACCCCATGGGAAATGACAGATGTCCTAAAATGTGTTTGACATGGGGTACCTGTGCCCTGGGGAGAAGGGAGGACAGCCTTGGTTCCCTCGGCTCTTCTGGAGGGATGTGCTGCTCCTGTAGCCCCACTCCTGCACCTCTGCAACCTTCTGGTATTGTAACTCCAGTTCACAAAGGACTAGATTTGGACATTGGGAAGAAGCTCTTTACCACGAGGGTGATGGAACACTGGAACAGGTTGCCCAGGGATGTGGTGGAGACCCCATCCCTAGAGATATTCAAGATCGGCCTTGATGGGAGGGACTCTGAGCAGCCTGATCTAGTTGGGGGCGTCCCTGCTCGCTGCAGGGAGCTTGAACTAGATGACCTTTAAAGGTCCCTTCCAACCCAATGCATTCTATGATTCTAAACTGGACAAAAATGTGCTTATTCTACACAAATGTTCTTTTACAGCTTGTGTATTTTCTTATTTACTGTGGGAGCACAAAGAACTCACAGCTGTGTGTGCAGGGGAAGATGAGAAGTTGGCATCTGTGTCGTTTTAATGGTTTTTAATGGGAATTTAAATGCACTTGGAAAGGTTTTCATCCTGTTTTATTCTATTGTCAAACAAGTATCCCAACTACTCTTGTATTCAACAGGGTGCCAGGGGACCTCCAGGACCAAAGGTGGGTAATAAGTCATTGCTTACCTAATTTTATCCCAAATTCCTGAAATGTTGCTGCCTTGGGGGTGGGGAGGGTTGGAGATGAACACAGATATTTTGCACTGGACTTGCACTCATCAGTGCAGAGCAGGAACAGAATTTCTGAGGTATCTCTTTAGGCATTAACTTGGAGCTGCAATTGTCTGCATGTGTCACCTGCTCAATATCACAACCACTGCCCCTGTTAGAATCTTGAAATGGGAGTGGAGGGAGCCATGGCCAGGGCTGGGAGCTGGTGTGCTGTGGGAATGTGCTTCCTAGCAGGTTTGTGGGGTGGGGAGAAATAAAAATGGCCAACACAAGGCAAGCATTTTAACCTTACCATTAATTTTGACCTATGATTAATCTTATTTCCTGTTTTGTCCCTAAACTTTTCTCCTCCGTTGTTGTGGTGGTGTTTGTTTGTGGGTTCATTGCTGTTAAAGGGTGAGCCTGGCATCCAAGGGATAAAGGTAAAATGGTGATTTGTTTTATTATTACTTCTTTATTTGCTTTTATTGATGCTTAACAAGGGAAATCATTGCCAGAGACTGAGGGAGAAGCCATGGTCCTGGCTGTCCATACCAAGCCCTTCCTTGTGTTCCCTGAGGTTTCCCACCCCTGCACTCCCAACGCCCAGGCACAGCTGTGCCTGCAGCCTGCTTTTCATCCCCACAAGCAAGGCAGAAGCTGCAGCCACATCTGCCCAGTAGACAAAGAATAAAACAGCAAATTCCAGACAAAGCAGTGGGTCTTGAGCCCTGTCACTCCAATAATTCAATCCGAGCTGAGGGGTGCCTGGAGGCTGCTTCTGCCCAGGGGCCCCTGGTGTGGGTTTGAGGTTCCTGGGATGGGCATCACCACACAGCACCTTGCTCTCGTGGGGGTTGCCCACTCTCTGAAGGACAGGCACGCTGCTTGGGTTGGGCACTGAAGACTGCTGGAGATGCATGTGTCTAAGTTCTCCATGCTTCATCCTGGCAGTGCCATCAAGCAGTTGATAAATCACTGTCTTTAACTGAGGCCAAAAAGTGTTGACAGGGCCCAGCCTTTTCCTCTTATTGCTCTGCCCCAAAACAGACTCAGCCCTGGGCATTTTTCAAGCTAGAATTTGGCTTGAAACATTTCATAACTGGCCAGTCAAATTAACCTCTTCAGTACCTACAAAGTGGGATTATTTCAGGAGAACAGTGAAGGGTGAGCAGTGAAACAGGAATATCTCCTGGCAGCTGGGCATGCTGGGGGCTTGTGATGAAGCCCATGAGGATGGGTGGCGGCTTGCAGAAAGTCCTTGGCACCAAAAAAGCCTAAATGGATTAAGTATCTAATTACTATTAGAGATGGAAGAGCACCTTCCCCAGGACCTGCCTTAATGAAATGCTGGGAGGTGCCCATCCACCTCCCCAGGACTAGGGAGGCAGAGGCAGAGCTGTGTTGGGAGCAAGCTGCAGCTTTCCCCTGACCTCCTGCAAACCTGAGTGAGTCTCGGGTCTCTGCAATACTCTGCAGGGTCAAATAGCAGGTTGGATCCTAATGACAGGTGTTTATGAGCTTTTTCTCTCATCAGGGTGATGATGGAATCCCTGGGGAACCAGGTCTCATGGGCCCTAAGGTATGTTCTACTCTGTGGCCATCTAATGCAGCATCTTTTTCCATCTCATCTGGGGCGTGTTGAGAAGCACATTCCTCCCCTCAGATGGAAAAGAACCAAAGAATAGGAGAAGGAGAAGCATAGCCCACCCCTCCACCACACTGGCTCTAGAGGCCCATCAGAAGTCTGCAAACTCAGCTTGTTGACTGTGTCAGAGAATTGCCATTTCAAGGCTCCTCCTGCAGAAATAAATTGAGGAGTGCTGCTGGGAGTGGCCCAGAGCTGGGGTTTGGGCTGTGGGTTTGCATTGCCCAGGTGCAATGGGCTCTCCACAGAAGGCTTCTCCAAAGGTTGCAGTTCTGGGGCTAACCTTATGGCTGAGCATACCAGCCACAGCCAAACTGTTAGGCCTGAAAGCTTCATTTTTCCCTCAAAACCTCTCCTTTTGCACCTAGGCAACATGATGTATTATCTGTGGGTAGAAGCAGAGCTTTGCTTACTCATGTGTAAAGTAAGGAAATGATAACCTGAAGGAATCTCTTCTCTATCTGCGTTTGTCAAATGTGCCTTGCTTTCAGGGAGAAAAAGGAAGTGTGGGTCCCAAGGGAGAGAACGGCACAGAAGGCTTGCCAGGACCCCAGGTAAGTCACAGTCCACCAGCTGGGAAGC
This sequence comes from Picus viridis, assembly GCA_033816785.1. NCBI lineage: Eukaryota > Metazoa > Chordata > Aves > Piciformes > Picidae > Picus > Picus viridis. The sequence goes on from CM066593.1 coordinate 19,831,316, forward strand.
CTGGCACAGTGCTAGAGGCAGAGGGTTTCGGCTGAGTTGGAGTTTTACCCCTTTGCCTTCCCAAAGGCTCAGAAAACTCCCAAACTGAGACCAAACAGGGGAATGTTCAGATGTATTTTAGCTCTCCCTGGGGGTTTAGTGAAAGCTCAGAATAGGAGGGTTTGGAATAGTGTCTTGTGTGGCTTTTCCCATCCAGTTGCCTGTTTCTCCCCAAGAGAGCCAAACCTCTGGTGACATCTTGATGCTGTCTGTCGATGGCTGTGGCATTGCCTCAAAGCCCAGAGCACGCTGGTGCTGCCCTGTTCCACTGCCCTTCATCCCTGCCAAGCAATGCAGGGAGAGCCTCACTGTGCTCAGTGGTGATCACAGGATGTTAGGGGTTGGAAGGGACCTCTGGAGAGCATCAAGTCCAACCCCTCTGTCAGAGCAGGACCACAGGTCACACAGGAGCTCATCCAGATGGGGCTGGAAATTCTGCAGAGGAGGAGACTCCACAACCTCTCTGGGCAGCCTGTTCCAGGGCTCTGTGACCCTCACAGTGCAGAAGTTCCTCCTCCTGTTGAGGTGGAACCTCCTGTGCTGGAGTTTCCATCCATTGCCCCTTGTCCTATCGCCGCTGTGAGAGCGCTGTGGCTTTCCAAACTTCCCAACTTTCACATTAAAACAACAACAAAACAAACAAACAGACAAAAAAAAAGGGGAAAAAAAACCCCAAAAAATAAGGCAAGAAAAACCCAACCAAAAATAACAAAGGAATGGGGGACAAATATTTTTTAAAAAAAGGGGGGGGGGGGAAAGTAAAAGAATAAAAAATGAATGAGGGAAAATTTTAAAACATAGGAAAGAAAAACAAAACCAGCAGCAACAAAAACCCCACAAAGGAATGGGGGGAAATGCAAAAAAAAAAAATAGGAAAGAAAAAAATATATAAAAACACAAACAAATGAGTGGGAAAAAATACCAAAAACAAAAGAGAAAAGGAGGGGAGAAAAAAAAAAATTTTAAAGGAAAATTAAGAAAGGGAGGGTGGGAATTTGGCACAGCCCTTCCCTTTTCCCTCATCTCCCCTCAGGAGTGGTTTAAACATGAGAGCTGAAGCTTTCCACACACAAAACTGAGCCCAAAGCAAAGGGAGGCCCTGCGAAACCTCAGCACAAAGAGCTGGAGCTTGGCAGGCTTGGAGCGGAGCGCGGAGCTCAGCCCCGGGCAGCCCACGCTGCTCCCTTGCCCTCAGACCTTCTCCCAGCTGCCTCACACCAGCCCCGTTTGTCGCAAGATGAATTTGCTCTGAAGTCAAACCTGGGCTGGTTTTGTAGGGTTGGGGGTTTTTTGCTCGGAGAAGCAGCTGCCCGTCGGTGCTGTTCTTAATCTGAACCACACCTTGGTGCCTCACCGAGCCGTGGTGGTTCTGAGATAAATATCCTTCCTTTCCTTGGCCTCTTTCAACCAAAAGCTGTGATTTTGATTTGCAGGGTGAACCTGGTGAGAAGGGAGGAATTGGCTCCATCGGACCCCGGGTATGGACGGTCAGGGCTTTTGCTTTCTCAGTGTATTGGCCTTGACCTCAGCTGTCCCCCACCACCTCTTTCTGCTTTGTAGTTGGTTGAAGGGTTTCAGGATCAGTTCATGGCTAGAAAACAGAGATGGTGCAGGTTTCACCAAACATTCTGTGGGTACTGGGCACTGCCACAGGAGATAGCTCTGGGAAGTGCAGTCAAGTCTGATTTCCTTATCAGCATGGCCCTCCTGTGACCCATATTTTGCTGGGAATAGGGGGAATCAAGGGAGGGTTTCTGTGCAGCTCTCCAAGGGGGAATCAAGGGAGGGTTTCTGTGCAGCTCTCCAAGGGGGAATCAAGGGAGGGTTTCTGTGCAGCTCTCCAAGGGGGAATCAAGGGAGGGTTTCTGTGCAGCTCTCCAAGGGGGAATCAAGGGAGGGTTTCTGTGCAGCTCTCCAAGGGGGAATCAAGGGAGGGTTTTGGTGCAGCTCTCCAAGCGGGAATCAAGGGAGGGTTTCTGTGCAGCTCTCCAAGGGGGAATCAAGGGAGGGTTTCTGTGCAGCTCTCCAAGGGGGAATCAAGGGAGGGTTTCTGTGCAGCTCTCCATTACACCTTTGGAGGTCTGGTTGGATGACAGAGCTGTCAGACTAGGAACTGATTAAATTGGCAGTGTCTGCGAGGTGATAATCCCCAAACACGGGGTGTCAGGTCTTTGCTTTCATGCCACCTACTTCTCAGCCGCTGCAAAAACTAAACAGGATAAAAAGTAAACAAGGTTTGTTCTCGCTTGCAGGGTCCCCCTGGCCTGAAAGGGGAGCAGGGTGACACCGTAGTGATTGACTACGATGGCCGAATCCTGGACGCACTGAAGGTGAGCCCCACACCAAGGCCATGGTGATCCCCGTGGTTAGTGGGAAAGGGATGAAAATCTGCCAAATTCTGCACAGTGATGCCACAGAATACAGAATTAACCAGGTTGCAAAAGACCTTGGAGATCAGCAAGTCCAACCCATCACCCAACACCATCTAATCAACTAAACCATGGCACCAAGTGCCTCATCCAGGCTCTTCTTAAGCACTTCCAGTGATGGTGACTTCACCCCTCCCTGGGCAGCACATTCCAATGGCAAATCACTCTTGCAGTGGTTTGAAACACATAATATTCCCCACCGTCATAATCAGAATCATGTTGTGGCACCAGGTCTGTCCCTGTCCTGATCTCTTTCCTGAGATCTCAGGTTCAGCACAGACCTAGCTGGGAGGAGGAGCTTATTGCCTCTGGGAGCTGAGGGGGCTGAGGATGTACCAGCAAAACCAGTGGCAAAACCTGAAGCTGTGAACTTGGGCTGGGTTCCAGGCTCATGGGATCCAGCTGTGGGATGTGAGTTAATAACCTGCAGGTAAAAGCAGCTCGGCACAGCCTGTGACACACAAACACCTAATGCAACAAGTGTGAGCAGCCAGAGTACAGCTGAAACACTGCTGGCTGTGGGAGCTGTTCCCATGCCATGGTGTGGAGCTGCAACTTTCACTGCATCCATCCTCTGGAGCAGTTTGCTCCACAAGGGAAAGGATGCCTGAGCCCTAGCCCTCCTGCCCAAGCAGTGCCCTGCCATTCCCTTATGATCAAAAAAGGCAAAGAGAATAAATATTTAACTGCAGACATATATGAGAACCATCTTAATTGTTTTACAACAGGCTGCAGGGATACACAAAGTGCTGGTAATGACCATTTGCCAGATGTCTGCATGGCATGCAGCTTTGTGAGTGGACTGTGTGGAGTGCAGTGGCTGGAGAAACTCCATCAAACATCCAGGGACTTCACCTGCTGGGCCCAGGCCCTCTCCCGTGTGCTGCATGTGGAGCTTGCCAAGGGACATGTCACTGTGGCTCCCTAACTTTGCTGTTTTCCTGCTTACTGGCTGCTTTCAGTGTGTGCCCTGTGCCCTGTCTCATGGACACAGCTCTGGAAAGGGGGAGGCTTTGCAGGGCTTCCAGTGTGCTGGAATGGAGCAGAAGTGGAGTGTGTACTCGTGGGAGAAAGTGCTTGAGGGTGTGACAGTGGTTTGGTTTGCAGCTGAGCAAGACCATGAGCTTGGCAGTTGGAGATGCATTTTGCAGCTGGCAATTTGTGTTCATCTCAGGGCAGTTCATGGTCTCCAAGCCCAGCAGTGCCCAGGAAAAGCAACTTACATAAGGTGTGCAAAGGGCTCCTGCTGGTAGTGCTCACACCAGCTCCTTTGTTTCCCCTCCTTAATTGCACCTCCCTGGGTGTGTGGCCATGTTTTCAGCAAGATGCTTCTCCCCAGCCTGGCTGGCTGGAGAGGGGAGAATGCAGAAAGAAACCATCAGACCCGGGGCCACACATCCAGCTAAAGTCATTTTGCCTCTAAAATGCAGGTCCTGTTGCACCTGGACACCCAGCCAGTGCTGGTTGTGTGCTGCTTCTGCGTGAACATCCCTGGTACCAGAGAGGCCCCGAGGTCACTTTGTGTCAGCTGAGCTCATCAGGGTGTTTGGGCAGCCCTGGGCTCTGGCAGGTCCTGCTTGGGAGCAGCTCCCAGCTCGTCCCCAGCAGCATGAGGACAGGTTGCTGCCATCTTCATCTTAGCCATGCTCATGCCTGCTTTGTTTGCTGTTTCAGGGTTCCCCAGGTCCCCCAGGGCCACCTGGCCCCCAGGGTGCTCCAGGTCCCAAGGTAAGCCTGACCTCTGCCGTGCAGAATGCGTTTCCAGAGGGTAATGTGGTGATGAGCAGCTCTCCATGTAGCAAGTGTCTCCCAACCAAAATAAGGCAGGAGATGCTGACAGGGGGCTTGAGGCTACACATAGCAAAGGAAATGCTATTTAGCACCTTCTTGGTCTGAAAAGGGAGATTTTCAGACAAAAGCCAAAGTTTTGTCTCTGGTCTTCAGCTTCATCCAGAGGATGTTGTCCCAGGAATAAATTCCCTCCCAGTCCCACTTGTGATGGGTGAAACCTGTCGCCTCAGATTTCATCACTGCATACAGTGGGAGGCAGAATCCAGTCAGAGAGGCAGATGTGAGGAGGAGCCAGTGTTCCCAAAAGCTGTGCCCAGCTGCCCTCCATCCCACTCTCTTCATGTGCCACTTCCTGCCCTGGCACCTTGTCCGAGTGGGGCTGCTCTGTCCTCCCCTTCACAAGCAGTAGCCTACAGTCAGCTGTAGTTTATACAAGAGGAGAATTTAATGTGCAGAAAAGCATCTCTTGGCAGAATGGGACGGGGCAGGACTTTGATGCCTCTCCAGGCCTCCATGCTGCCCAGATTCAGATGAGCTGGCAATGCTGACACCACTGAACCTCCTCACTGCTGCTCCTAAGCCTGACAGTGCCAAAGCCATAACCACAGGGGCTGATACACAGCAATAACTCAATTCATTGCGAAATGCCTTCCTGAGACCGTTGCCTGATTTAATTTAGCATGGGTTCCCCTTTCTTTTGTATCTCTTCAGGGAGAGCTGGGCTTGCCGGGTCCACCCGGACTGGATGGTGAGAAGGTGAGAAAGGCAGAGCTGGACTGAGTGAAACCTTGCAGGAGCTGAGTTAAAGAGGGGTTTACTGTGTGTCCATGACGGCTGTCGCTGTCAAAAGCAAATCTCAGCCTGCCAGGAGCAGGCTCTGCCCTGTAATGTTCAGCTGCATCTTCTTGAATTCATGGTCCGTTGCCTGTGGCCCTGCACTCAGCCACAAGTGTGCAGAGGCTGCTCGTGGCCACATCTGCCCAGCTGAAGGGGCTGCTTTTGCTCGTGGCTCGTCAGACACCATCTCAAATTCTGTTGTAACCCTTCCCAGCCCTGAGTGGCTGCAATCCCTGCTGTGGCCCAGGCAAATTCTGCTGCACCAGCAAAACTGGCATGGCTGAGTGTTAAAACCTTCTCCTGAGCTGCTGTGTGATCTGGGCAGGAAGGGCAGAAATGGCTGGGGGGGGGGGGGGGTGGGGTGTATGTGTTAAGTTTTCTCTTAAGCAAGCTGTTTTCTGTAAACTTCCAGGGTCCCAAAGGAGCAAAAGGTGACCAGGGCAGCGTGGGGACCACGGGACAGAAAGGAGAGATGGGAGAAATGGGCTTGGCAGGTCCACCGGTAGGTGCCTCCTCCTGCCCCTGTCCCTCTGCTGCTTTGATGTCTTGGTTTCTGCAAACACTGTGGAGCTGGAGGATGCAGGAGCCTGGAGTTTTGTTGCCTGATGATCACAGCTCACAGGATGTTAGGGGTTGGAAGGGACCTCTGAAGACCGTCAAGTCCAAATCCCTTGCCAGAGCGGGACCACAGAATCCAGTACAGGTCACACAGGAACACATCCAGATGGGGCTTGAAAGTCTCCACAGAAGGAGACTCCACAAACTCTCTGTGCAGCCTGTTGCAGTGCTCTGTGACCCTCACAGTGAAGAAGTTCCTCCTCATGCTGATGTGGAACCTCCTGTGCTGTAGTTTCTATCCTTTGTCCCTTGTCCTGTCACAGGGAGCAAGTGAGCAGAGCCTGTCCCCTCCCTCCTGACCCCCAGCCCTCAGATATTTAGAAACATTTATTAAATCCCCTCTCAGTCTTCTCCTCTCCAGACTTAAAAGGCCCCAGGACTCTCAGCCTCCCCTCACAGGGCTTCAATCCCTCCAATCCCTTCATCATCCTGGCAGCTCTCATGATGATGACAACAGCTTGTTCAGAAGGTGACCTAAGCTGGTAGCAAGGAGAAATATCTTTTCTCCAAGTCCCCTGGGGATGAGCTTTGCCTGAGAGCAGGCTGGAGCTCAGAGTAAGGCAAATGTCCTTTTTTTCCCCCCTCTTGTTTTCACTTTCCTGGAGGATGCATCACATCAGCATCAATTTTTATCTTCCAGGGAGCAGAGGGACCGAAAGGAGACAAAGGAGACACCGGCTCACCGTGTCTGCAGAACAACCATGTAAGACCCTGCCACTGTAAAGCCTCTTCCACAGCCTAGGCTCAGGCCAAGTCAGGGGGTGCAGGCTGGAGCCACTGTTCCCATCTCCATCAGCATGGCAGAGGGGAGCAGAACCCAGCTGCTTGCTCCAGGAGCCCTCAGGTGCAGCCGAGTGGGGGTTTGTTTGCTAGGGAAGGACACTCCGCGTGCTCAGCACTACCGAGGCACTTCAGCTGTGGCAGTGATGGCCGAGATGCTGCTTCCTGCTGACATTTCCTTCTAAGATCACACTGGGCTGCTTGGAGTTTTACAGGATTTCTGCATCCTTTCTTTCTTATCTACACCTTTTCCTTTAAAAAACCACAACCAAACCCCAGTGTGATAACTTCTTATTATTGCCATGAGAGCTCTCTTTTTTTCCCAGGCTTTTTTTGGGGGGGTAGGGGTTGGGGGTTTTGGTGGGGTTGGGGGTTTTTGGGTGTTTTTTATTGTGGGGTTTTGTTTAATCAAAAGGGCTGATTTCCAGAAAATTGCATCATCTGCTCTGACATCCTTCCTACAACTGGCAAACACAGGGAGGAGCATGAGTCCTGCCTCTCCTGTCAGAGGCTGGCTCTGGCTCGATTCGTGTGCTTATTGAGATTGATCTGCTTCTAAATACTCCAAGCAGCTCTTTGATGAGCAGATTATTTTGATCAAAGGGGTTCAGTCAGAGGGCATTAAATCATGACTGTGGGCTGTGTGAGGTTTTCACTCCCAAACTGCCTCTTCTCTGTGCCCACCCCTGTTAAATTCCCCCCTTGGATTCCCTTCTGCAGATCATACCTGAGCCTGGACCCCCTGGACTACCCGGCCCTATGGTAAGTGGCTGGAAAGCAGCTCCTGCAATTGAGCCTTGCTGCAGACTTGTTGTTGCATGTGAGCTGTGAAGGAGGAGGGTAGTTTGCCCTCTTTAATCATCACGGGCTGCTGTGAGTCTGGGAGAAAACTGAGGGAAGAGCTCCAGCGCTGGGGGCTGTGGCTGGAGAGACAGAAGCACTTGATTTAGATCAGCATTTTTGGCACACCTTGCAAATAACCAGGGGGTTCCCTGGAATGGGGAAAAGAGGAAACCTTGTGGGATAGGAAAACCTGCTCCCCCTGTGAGGATCTGTGTGTCTCCACAAATTGGCCCCACATGGTAAGCTTTTGGCATCAGCTGCAGTAGGAGAGGACAGAGGTGGTGATGGGCACGTGGAGCACTTCTGATGAGATCTCTTCAGTTGTTTGGTACCTACAATGCTCCAAAAGGCTGAGGAGCTGTCAAGGGCATCTGATGCCTGTGGTGTGTCCAAGATGCACCTTGAGAGACCATGCTTTAGAAGAGACTTTGTCCCCTGGCTTAGAGGGCTGTGGCGGCAGGGTGCTGCCCTCCAGAGCTTGCTGTCACTTGTTCCAGCAAAGCAAAGCTCTTGCTCACTCCCCAAAGCTCCTGTTGCAGAACTTCATTGTTGCACACTACACCAAGTGGTCCTTTTCAGTTCCTCTTCCCCCTGATGTGGCATTGGAGAACCAAACAAACAGCCACCTGCCTTGACAAGAAATACGTGGCTGTTGTCAGGCCAAAATTTGAGCAAGAAATGGTTTGGGAAGCAAACTTGGGGGTTTGGGGTTTAAATTCCCTTTTTCAAATGCACCATTGTCTTTCCCACAGGGTCCTCCAGGAATCCAGGGGCCTAAAGTAAGTCAATAAATGAAATGTCACCCACTGTCTCCAGGCTGCCAGGGCATTATTTACAGGCTCACAAAGGCCTGGCAGCTCTGGGGACTGATGTTTCCTTTTGTCACTGTGACCACACACCCCTGGGTTGTGCCGTTTGGAGAAGCAGCCCTTTGCCTTCCAAACACTTTTAAAACCTGAAATCCTCCTCCAGCACAGAGCCCTGAGCACAGGCAAGTCAGGGTTTCTAAACCTGCATTTTCAGCTGGGCTATTTTTCAGTGTGGTTTGGTCAAGAGGGAATCATTGCCAGCAGCAGGGCTGTAAGCATCCCAGGGATAGTATCGTGGGAGGTGGTGGTGGATGCCGAGGGCGGGCAGGGCTGCCAGATCTGCTTGGTTGATGTCATTTTGTACACACAGGGCTTGGATGGTGCAAAGGGAGAAAAAGGTGACAGTGGGGAGAAAGGAGACCACGGCGACGCTGGCCCTGCTGTGAGTTGTCCTCCCATATCCTCTTCCTGGCTGTAGATAGAAAGCTGCCTTACAACAGCCAACTCCAATGTCTTGTTTGTGTCTTCTTTAAGGGTCTCCCAGGAGCTCCAGGGCTGATAGGTTTACCTGGCACCAAAGGAGAGAAGGTAATCACAGGTGTGGGGAAGGAGGGCTGACCTTGTGGGGTAATCCTAAAAGAGGGGCTCTAAAATCCTGCTGCAGTGGGTCCCACCTGAACTGCAGAGCTGGGCTAACTGGTGCTGCCCCAGTACATGGCCAGGAGCTCCCCTCGAGCCTCTGGGGCTGCTGGGCAAGCCCATGCCACCACTACCATGTTTCACCAACTGGATCTAAGTTTGTCTGCAACACCAAACTCGGTGTGACCTGTCTTAATTTTTGTTCCTACATCTGCAGGGGAAGCCAGGGGAGCCAGGACTGGATGTAAGTATGGGGTCTGGAGCACAAGCCCTATGAGGAGAGGCTGGGGGAGCTGGGGTTGCTTAGCCTGGAGAAGAGGAGGCTCAGGGGAGACCTTCTTGCTCTCTACAACTACCTGAAGGGAGCTTGTAGCCAGGTGGGGGTTGGTCTCTTCTCCCAGGCACCCAGCACCAGAACAAGAGGACACAGTCTCAAGCTGTGCCAGGGGCAGGTTTAGGCTTGATCTTAGAAAAAATTCTTCCCAGCAAGAGAGACTGGCCATTGGAATGTGCTGCCCAGGGAGGTGGTGGGGTCAATATCCCTAGAGGTGTTTCAGAAAAGCCTGGATGAGGCACTTAGTGCCATGGTCTAGTTGATTAGTTAGGGTGGGGTGATTGCTTGGACTTGATGATCTTGGAGGTCTTTTCCAACCTGGCTGATTCTGTGAAACATCCTTGTGCTGTGTGTGGGAGCATGGACAACACACATGTAAAGGCCATCAGATTGCTGCAGGTTGTCCGAAACCTCTGTGGCTGCCCCTGCATGTAGGCTGCTCTGCCTAAAACAGGCTGGCTGTGCAGTGAGGCCTGTAGCGGAGGGCTGGATTCAGGCCAGTTGCCAGCCTGTCAGCAGTAACTGCTCAGCTGAGGATGCTGCAGGGCTTTCCCCTTCCAGTTGGGAATAGTTGTGTTGGATTCAGTGAAACAAAAATCTCTTAAGAGCTGGAATGCCACTGGGCTACAGTAAAGCACTAACTTCCCCAAGAAACTGCTGGCATACCAACTCAGCAGGAGGGCAATGTCATGTTCTTCACCATGGGAGGATGCAGTGATCGCTGGAGGTTGCTTATGTTGCACTGAGATGTTCCTGCACTAAACCCACAAACCTCTTTTGTTTTGGTTTGTTTTTTCCACCTAAACCCTTGTTGTGATAGGGTTTCCCAGGCCTGAGAGGAGAGAAAGGAGAAAGAAGTGAAAGAGGAGAAAAGGTGAGTGGGTTGTGGCTGTGGGGCTGTTCCTGGGGGCAGGACTGGCTGCTCTGTTTGGCAGGCAGCAATGTTTGCCCTGGCTGCTGGGTCCCTCTCCAGCCTGGCAGAGTTTCTCAGGTCACTGCTGTGGGGCCTTTTTCCCTGGCACCAGTATTTGCATGGTCCCAGTGTAGGGCAGGACATGCAGTTAATTTCTGCCCACTTGGAAGCCTTCCTCCACCTCATCACAACCATTGTGGGGAACTGGAGCAGCCTGGCAGCTCCAGGTTGTGAAGAATTGCTGGGTTTAGTTTATAGCCCTTGAAAAATGGATTCAAGTCAAAGGTTTTGTTACAGAGATCCTCAAATAAAGGGATGCCCAGGAAGAGGCAGGAGTCCAGCTGAGCACAGAGCAGTGGCTGGAAGCTGGTGCTCCCTCCAATCCGGTTTCTAGCAGAAATCTGGTCATTTAGTTACAAAATCATCTGTTAAAATATCTCCACCCAGCTGTAACTGAAGGTTACTCAGCTGAGGTTACACTAATGCAAACCTCCCTGCTCTGGGGGAGGTGTAGGGCTCTGCAAGTGCTGTGTGACTTAAAGCCAAGAGGTTTCCCCTCCTGCTCCTGATGTTTTCCTGTTGTGCCAACAGGGTGAGCGAGGAATCCCAGGCAGAAAAGGAGCCAAGGGGCAGAAAGGGGAACCAGGCCCTCCTGGACTGGATCAGCCTTGTCCTGTGGTATGTCTTTGATTTCACTCATCCCAAGCACACGTTGCCAGGACTGAAAAGGAGATGAAGCCTGGCAGCCAGGGAAAGGGAGGGAGGGTTTGGTAGGTCTTTATTTTGCAGTAAATCACAGCAGATGGTTGTTGTTTTCTCACTTCTCTTAATGGTCTCTTTTATCTGCACTGCTGGAAGTTCACTGCTTGCTGTAAGGGCTCCTCTCTGGCCAGATGGGTGTGAGCCACAGCAGTAAATATAAGAATCTCTGTGTAAAGACCTTCTTATTGTGGTGGGGAACAATGGGCCTCAGTAATGCTCTTCAGGATAGTGTGCCCTGGTGAAGCTGCCAGCCTGGCTTTGGAGCACATAGGAGATCAGGGAGTAACCCACCATGGTGGGTGGGAGGTGGTCTGTAAACGAGGTCAGCTCCATCCCTTCACCTCTGCAAACCAAGCAAGGGATGAGCCTGGCTCTAGCTCCCCTGTGTGGGGAAGCAGATCAGAGCTGACAGCATCTTAGGGCTGCCAAAGATAGCTGGAGCTCCCCAGGCTGCCAGGAAGTGTCTCTGGGAGAAGAGACCTCCCTCTGCTTCTCTGCCTCACACAGCAGCTCGTGGCTCAGGTCTGTCCCCTCTCAGACACATCCTGGGCCACCTCTGTGCAGTGCCTTTCCAGGCAACCTCCTGGGTGTCTGAGCCTGAGGAAGGTCAATCTCCCAAGTCCACTTCCAGAATTTCTCATTTCTTTGATAGGGCCCAGAGGGAAAAAACTGAATCTATCCTGGCTCATAGGAACTGGTCAAATCTACCTCCTTTTCATGACTGATTTCCATATAAAAACGAAAACTAGAGATCCCTTCCCTAAAACACTTTGAGGCTACAAGGTGAAAGGTTGATCCACATCAACTATTGATCTAAAGCTGCATAAATGTAACTGTTAGCCCCTAGTGCAGCTGCACTTCACTGACAGTGCCAAATACCTGCCCCAGCACGCTCCAGAAACCCATTTCTTGTCTGAATGGGTCACTTTTTCTTGCCCTGGCAGCCCAGCTATGGTGTGCAGCTCCACTGCACCAGCAGAAGGCTCCTTCAGCCAATAGACTTTGTTTTACTTGGAGATTTCATGTGAACTGCAATTAGCTTTCTTGTTTCTGATGGATCACCTTTCCACCCTGGACACGTTGGATGATTTAACCCTCATCTTTTGCACTGCACTGTTACAAACACGAGTCTCTGCTTTGTGTACAGATCTTTCCCAGATGACAGACCCTTCACGTCTGTGAATTCCTCCCTCCCTCCCCCTCACCCCCCATACAAACCACTCTGCTGACTTGCCATGTCATCAGAACTGGAGGGGTAGATTTCTGGCCCAGTCCTCCTGCACTGAAGCATGAGTGTCTTCTGGAGTAACTCCCGTGTCCTGGATCATTCTCAACAAGCAGTGATTTTTCCAAACAGGGAGATCATAGCATTGCAGGCAGCAAAAGGGACCCGGGGTTGCCAGGCCTGGGTGGGGTGAGCATGCCCTGCCCTTTGGTACAGTATCTTCTCTCTCTCTCTTGCATGGCTTGTGTGTGTTTCTGCTGTGGCCAAGCCCTGTCCCTGCTTCTCCCAGGGAGAGGAAGGACATGAGGCAGCAGAGCTGGAACAAGATGTTTCACTTTGGCATTCAGGGAAGGATGACAAAGTGTTGTGCCCTCTTCCCACAGTCAAAATGACTTTAGATAAGGAGATCCCATAGGGGATGCTTGCCCCTTCATGATAACAGATGCTAAAAATGAGTTGTGTCCTCTCAGGACCCACAGCCCAGTTTGGTTCCCCTCGTGCCTGTGCTGCTGCAGCCCTCAGAGTCCAACTCCCAGTTGGGTTCTGAAAAGCTTTCCCCAGCACAGCCAGTTCTGCAGAGCTGGGGCTGCTGGCACCTGGGCCATGACAGGGGCATTTGCCAGTCAGCCCAAAGCTCAGCCCCACAAAGCTCAGGTTGAAGTTCATGCTCTGTTCCCCAAAAGGGCTCTGCACAACCAGCTAAAAGAGGTCCTTGTTTCGGTTTTGTGCTGGTGGTTTGGGTTTGGGGGGGGGGGGTTTTTTGTAACCATAGAAAATGCTGCATGTTGGCTGATTTATGTTTGTCTTCAGAGGAACAAAAGGACAGTGAGCTCTCTTTCAAAAAGTCAAATTACTTTCATATGTGTCAAACCAATTACTAGCAGCAGCCCCACTCCAGCTCTTCATGGTGACTCCCCAGAGATGTTCTGTTTACCAAGTATCTCCCATCTGAACTGTGTAGCAAACACAAGACCTCTCCGTGAACTGCAGGAGGTGCTTTCTCCCACCACTACATGACTAGCAAAGCACTTGCACAGCTTCCACCTATGTATGCAAGGTTGAGCTGCAAGCTGGCTGGGAGTGTTGTCTTCATTCTCCACCCCACCAGGAGGTGGAGGCTTTGCTGGGTTCTTGGCGCTGGCCTTCAGTCCAGGAGCATGACCATGAGCCTTACACACCGGCTGCAAAGCTCCTTCTAAGCTGACAGGTCACTTTGGAATCACTTGAGTGATACCATGAGGGTAGTGGAACACTGGAACAGGTTGCCTTGGGAGGTGGTTGGGGGCCCCAGCCCTGGACATACTCAAGGTGAGGCTTGACAGGGCTCTGGGCAACCTGATCTAGTGGAGGATGTCCCTGCTGACTGCAGAGGGGTTTGGACTGGATGACCTTTGGAGGTCCCTTCCAACCCAGGCCATTCTGAGTGGTAGAAAGGTGATGTTTATGATGGACAAAATCAGTGTTTTGAGTGTATGGGAAGGAGAAAGGGCCCAGGGCAGAACTCAACCCTGTTGATGTTAGGATGTGCTTTATCAGCGGGTCAGGATCTTCCTAGATCGATCAACTGCTCTGTGCCTTGTCCCCTTCACCCCCAGCCAACTCTGGCAAAGGACAGGTTGTACTGTTTTTAATGAAGAGTATGGACCAAGCTCTTGAGTGGTGACAGCAGAACACTCTGGTTTCTACCTAATGTTAGAGAAAAGCACGTGAGAATAACTTGACTTGTCACACTGTGAGTAGCTGGAGAGGGTCACCTTACTTCACTGCATCTGTTTTATTGGGCATAGGCTGTTTTACATACAAAATCAATACAGAATACAAAACCAAAAATGTGGTGGCTGACATTTACAGTAAAAAATGTAGAAATGCCTTTTGCCCTGCACCTGCACCAGCAGTGAGCTGCGCTGCACACCCATCCTCGGGGCTCTGAGGGAAAGGTCAGGGCCTGTGCGTGCTCTGCAGCTCTGCATGCAGACATTCATGCCATCAGAGAACCAAGAGCATTGGGAAGGGCAGCTGAAGTCAGCTCTTTCTTCTAAAGCATCTTGAAAGAGATGGTCACACACGGTCCATTCCTCTTCTAAGGGACTCCTTCCTTCTCAGTGTTTTCCTGCTGGCAAGTTAAGTGCTTCTGGCTTTCTGACTCCTGTGTTTCTTACATCTCCATCAGAAGAAGACAAATATTTTCACTCCCTTTGCACAGTCCACAACTCAGCCTACTTCAACCAGTTCAGCAACTCAAGATTCCTTAGAGAAACTAAGTACTGGAGGATCCCATTGCACACCATTAGGATGTCACCTGGAACAACAAATTGCATTGCTGCCCCCAAACTGAAAAGCTCTTATCAACCAAAAAAACCCCAACAACCCATCCCAAAACATTTCCACATCATGCTCTCCATAGATCTGATTGCAGAAACCACCTTAGAAAGCAGATGATGAAGTTAATTAACTGTGGTTCCAAATTTCTGTATTTGTCCTCATTTTTTTTTTTTTTGTTTAAAGGCAAAGAACTGTAGATTTAAATTCTTTTTCTTCCCCTGGGGTGTATTCAGTTTTGTGTTGTGTGTGACACATGGAGCACATTGCCTGCATACTCATTCTTGTGCACAGACATTAAATGGGGTTTGCATGGTCATGAGTGGTGCTGCTAAAGCTTTCATCATGGTGAACATCTGAGCTGCAGATTTTGGGGTCTGACACTCGGGTCACTGCCAGCTGAAACTGAAACCTGTGCATTCGATTTTGCAGGGGCCAGACGGGCTGCCAGTAGCAGGATGTTGGCACAAGGTACAGTAACAATCCTAAGTGTAGATCCTGGAGTAGGGCTGGGGCGATTTTGCTTGCTGCGTGGCCATTGCTTGCACTGCTGCATGTCCTTGAAAGCAACAGCTTATGTGCCTGGCAGACGTCATGTCCTGCCTTGGGAGAGCAAGGTTCCACCCAGCTTCATGTCTTGTCCCCCACAGCTGTAGACTGGTGCTAGGAATGCTGCTCCAAGCACTGGATAAGCATCACAAAGCCAGCTTTGGCGGCGGTGCCTGCCTCTTCTTAGGCTTGCTCAGGCCAGCTGCTTGTTACGGTCCAGACTCGGCTGCCCCACTCTGCAAAACGTGCTCCTTTGACTTCCCCAGCCCATACCCTCCAGCTGAGACTGTCACTGTGGGTTACCTCTTCCCCACGGGGTTACAAGACATTTGCTTCCAAACGCTTTTGTGCCGTGGTCTTTATGACTCACAACCAGGAGGCAGCTCCAGTGCTCTGAGCAGTGCAGCTGGGTGCAGGTGGCCAGGTGAACTTGCAGTCTCACACACCCAGAGCAGCCAGGGGTTGCAAGTGCCAAAGGCAGCCTGGGAGAATGAGGAGAGACTTGTGCCCCTGCAAATCCGGGCTGGGAGGAGGGTGCTGTAACCTCACTCTCTGGCAAGGAAATGATACTGAAGCTGAGTGGAATCACTAAGCCAGTTTCAAAGGTGTGGAATGTGGACGCAGGTCAAGTTAATGGCAAGCATGTTACTAACTGCTTGCAAAGCCTGGGTTGGGATGTGAGTACACCCTTAGCAGCTTTTAATTCTGTGGTAAGTGGCTGTGAGGCACACTGTTAATATTAAAAGAAGTCTGTATGCAAATCCCTCTAATATTAACACTAAGATTAGTAAGTGCAATGAAGGGAGCATTTCTCTTTGGATTAACAAGTTTGTCTGTGTGTTCTTTTGCAGTGATCCCTAAGCATGAAGCACAACCTGTAAATAATGTGAGATATTTGGATCTTTTTAATTTTTGTATAAAAAAAGGAGAAAAAAAAACCAAAAAACACACCAAAAAAAAAAAAAGTCCCACACCCAAACTTTTGACAATAATATATTGACCTTTTTTTATACTGGATTCTGCCACATATGGACTTTGGAAATACTGGAAAGCTCCCAAAGCCATAGGACAGGCATGACACCACCAGGATTTGATGAAGGTCCCAGTGCCAGGGCACTGCTAATGCTGCTGTGTGAACTAACAGCACTGAGACAGCCTCTGCCTAGTTGTGCCTTATTGCATGCAGGAGGGATCTCTGTCCTCACCTGGCTCTCAACTCTGTATTTACATCGCACCTGCATGCTCAAAGGGCGAGAAAACCTGGCTGAAAACAAAGAAGCAAAAAGGATGCAGCCCTAGGGAAAAAGGGAAGCTGTGGATACCATCTGATCAGACAAGAGGACTTGCAAGCTGCAGAGGAAACAAAGCCAAGCTCCATTGGTTGCTACGTGCTGTTGACATTCTTTGGCTAACAAAATCGTGCCTATCTGGGGTTATTTACACTTGTATCAACAAACCCTTTTGCTTGGTTGTTTGGTTTTGGGATGTTTTTTTGGCTGAAGAGGAAGCACCTCTGGGTCCTGTTCTGGGCTGTGTGGCTGAATCCCTTTGGGAGGCTGTAAAGCCCGGTTTCACCAGGACACCTCCACTGCAGAACTGCAGAACACAAAAGCCAAGTCATACTTTTCAGCGTAGAGTATGCAGGACAGGGGGGCTCTGCTGCAATCTTTTCTTAAACAACAGAACACAGAATGTTGCAGCTGGGGTTCCCAAAACTTTGACGTTTGGAGTGTTTCATTGTCCTGGTTTGTTGGGTTCACTTGTGTTTGGTTTTTCTCTTTGTAATGCTGCACGCTCCTCTCGTCCTCTTCCTTCTCGTCCTCTTCCTTCTCTCCCTCTTCCTTCTCGTCCTCTTCCTTCTCTCCCTCTTCCTTCTCGTCCTCTTCCTTCTCTCCCTCTTCCTTCTCGTCCTCTTCCTTCTCGTCCTCTTCCTTCTCGTCCTCTTCCTTCTCTCCCTCTTCCTTCTCTCCCCTCGTTTGGTCTCTTTCTTTCAGTTATCTCAGGCACCCCCCATGCAGAACAGGGTCCTGAATAAAAGGAGGGTTATAATCTTGCTATCTGCACGTGGCAGTAAGTTAGACCAATGACAAATTTGCAAGCTGTTCCACGGGTCGCATTTGTAAAGATGTTGGGGGAACAAAGAGATGGTGCAGCAAAGAGCCATCAAAAATTATTTCAGGGAAGAAGCAGATGGCTTGCAGCTAAGTCTCTTCAGCTTACAGTGAAGATCAAGAGGCCACCAGGTTCCTTTACAGGGAGGAGATAACTGTATATGAACAAGTTCTTAAGCTGAACAGAGGGAAATGTACAATAATCCTTCCAATGGGTAGAAGGTGAAGCAACACAAAAACCAAGTAAAGCCAGCCATGGGTTTTTAATGGTGGGACTGGTTAATGCTAACCAGACCTGTGATGCCATCATTCTAATGCAGGTTTCATTTTAACACATCATTTCTGGAGGAAATACTTTAGCCCAGAATCAAGCTGCTAGGCTCTGTGTAGGAGTCTTAGGTGAAATTAAGAGCCTGACCACAATATCAAACCAGATGTTGTAAGGGCTCTCTGTGGCCTTGATCTTAGAGAATACAGAAGGGAGTCATTTTTGGTGCTTTGAGTAGATGTGAACCCTCTGTTAGATCCCAGTTCCACTGCATCTCTTACAGCAGCTACTGCCAGAGAGGACTTGAGAGAGGGATGTGACCGTGCAGGGGCTGTCTGCCCAGTACAAGCTGACCTAGCGCTCTGCTAGTTCTTGCTCTGCTACTCTGAAGAACAGCAGGAACAGGCTCAGTGATGTTTGACTGATGTCTGTGAGTTCTTGTGTGTCTGTGACAGGGTCTTAGGTGTCCTTGAGCTTATTCCTTTAGTCAGCTGGGAGCATTTGTTATCTGCTGGTACAAGCTGAACTGGCCACCTGGCTTGGTAGATGTGGACACAGAAGACTTACAGCTGTAGGCAGTGAACTTCTGTTACCTGTCTTTGATAGCTGTTTAAGGGCTATGCCTATACATTGCTTGCTTTGTGGCTGTACTTTGCATCTTCACCAATTACTGACCACTTTCTTGGTCACCATACAGATTAAATCCATGTCAACTCAGATCAATTCTAACAAATCAAGAAACAAGAATTATATAACTCAAAACAGCAATGAAAATGCATTTTATTTACTTCCATTTCATGTTAGCTACCACTTTTGGTGCAGGGGTTTTTAAAGGCATAAGGAGCAGGTGAAGAAGCTCCCACTGGCTTCTAGTGCTTTTGAAAAACCCCTTTTACTGTCCCAAATTAAAGCTTAAAAAAAAAAAAGAAAAATCTTCTCCTGTGGAAGGTTGAAGGCAAGTCTCTCATTGATGTCACTGGGAAGAAGATCTGTAATTGTTCCCTTAATGAACAGTTTGCTCTTCCCAGCTCCCCCAGCCATCTCCAAACTAAAAGCAATTCACTACTCCAAACCACGCTGTGGGCTTCTACACTCAAATTCCTGCAGGTGTGTCCTGTTCATGGAACCTCTGCCAATAGCAATGAGAGTTCAGTCCCCAGAATGACTGCAGAAAGCACAAGAATCTGGAAGTGTCCACAAACAATCTACAATGCAGATAGAAAAGTCTTGTTTTACATACGCTGGCAAAAACTAAACAGCTTTCTATCTAGCTCCTACTTGAAGAAGTTTGATATCACTGAAGCTACAAGACAAGCTAACCTCCAAAGCTTATGAAATTATATTAAAATTTATATTTTTCTCTGAGGAAATGCCCCGAAGTCCTATTATCTTCAGGTAAACAAGTCAGTATTCCGTCTTCAACTTGGGGAATATCCAGTGCTTGTAGGCATCAACTGTGACCACTGCCAGGCCTGCAAAACATTGATACAGAATACCAGAAGAGTGCTTTACCTGGTGCTGTCATGGCAGCTGTCCCCCTCCCAACACAGAGCCTCTGCTGCCACAGAACCCACATTTGTTTCACCAATGGCAAGGAAGAGAGCTCCTTCTGGAGCGGCTGCACCTCTGAAGCAGGGCTGTTCTTCCCCGTCCCCAAGGCACAGCCTGACCAGTTCACAGTGTCTCCGTGCTGGTCAAGGGGGAAGGCTGCAGCCGGTATCCCTCACACCCACCGGTGCTACCACCTCAGCTGCCAAACCCTTTAGTGACCATCTTAGGCAAATGCCCTCCCTGCTGTGGTTTATTCTGCATCCCAAGTGTGGTGAGTGCAGCACCTACAAAGGAGATCCACCTGTGCAGCTCTGCTATGTTCAGGACATCTGAGTTAGGACTTAGATCTGCAGCCTGTGGGCAGTAGCTTCTCTCAACTCCTCTCAACTCCTGTCACTGCCACTTCTACTGGAAACAGTGTCAGGAATGGATCCTGCTGTGTTCAGCACCCATCACCACCTCAGCTACAAGGTGATCATCTACTCTACCAGCCCCTTCTGTCACCAGAGCAGCTGAAACCTGCGGAAAGCAGAGCTCCTGGGAAGAGGGTAAGGTAGAGATCCCTGGACGAGGCTGTTGTGGTTGTGGCCTGCACTTGAAAACCCCTCCTGGTCTCAGCTGCGATGGTTGCATTTGGCCTTGATGCTCTGGGCTCGGTGTTCTCTATGATCGTGCCACGCAGACTGACAGAGTGCCTGAGGGAACTGCTGGGGTTTGTACTGATTGCACAGGGTCCAAGGGGAAATTGGTGTAGACTTCCACATACTTTCCACACACATATCTTTACAAGAGTAGGTTGTTAACTGATAAACAGTTGTACAGCAATCCTGAGCTTATTGGGAAGAGTTAAACAAAGCTGTGCTTAGCTCAGCAGATTGATGCCAGGTCTGTTGATTGTTTTTCCACGTGAAAATGTTGCTGGGGGGTTGTTGAGTACTTGGAGTTTGCACATAGCTCACAAAAGATGAATTTGACTTATAGGCAGTACTGGCAGTCTTGTTCAAAAACTCAGGAACTACTTCAGTCTCTCTCACCAAGCCTAGTGCCTTTTTCCCCCCCCAGGAATCCGCTCTGGTTGGTTGGTTTGTTTTTTCCTCTAGTTTGAGAGAATTTGAATTTTATAGGAATTCAGAAACACAGATCAATGCTACCACGTGTCAGGAGCAATCAGGATGATTGACAGGGAGGCTGCTAATGCTTATGAAATGTAGGTCAGTCTGAGACTGAGCAATTGATTTGTCTTGATCACTGAAATATTCAGTGTTAGAGCTTTGTGGATTCATCAATAGGGATTTTAGATAACACACTGAGTTACTGCTCTTGGGCACCTAAAGCCCAGCCAAAT
Organism: Picus viridis; assembly: GCA_033816785.1. Classification (NCBI taxonomy): domain Eukaryota; kingdom Metazoa; phylum Chordata; class Aves; order Piciformes; family Picidae; genus Picus; species Picus viridis. The sequence continues at coordinate 19,851,478 of CM066593.1, forward strand.
GTGTGTTTTTGTCTTTGCTTTCTGGCTGACAAAACAAAACTCCTTAGTCTACATTAGCCAACCATGAAAGCATCAACGTTTCCACTAAGGTAATGCTGCCCAAGAGCAGAGGAGAAGCAACTTTCTTTAAAGCTTAACTACTTAAAACTGTACCTAAAGACCATCTTCACAGTTGCCACCACCATCTAGCCTTATTAATTTTGGAAGCAAACCGAGTCCTAAGAAGAGCACAAGAACTCTCACTTGAAACCCCTAAGCAGTTGTCAGCCATGAAGCTGTGCAGGCAGGGTTACCTTGACATGGCAAAAGGCAAAGACCTACTGCTCACTGTGGTTCTAGCAGCAGCTTGGGTGCTCCAGGAGTGGTGATGGTGCACCCAAATATAAAAGCAAGAGCACTTTGTTACTAAGCAAGGGGAATAGGTTCTGGGGGAAGGGGATGTGGCCAAGCAGCAACTAGGTCTGTAACTCCAGTGCTGGCAGCTTGAGAGGCCTCTCTGCAGAGCATAAACCTGATGCTGATGGGGGTAGGTGAGATTAGTTAAGAGGCCTGCAGCTGAATCCTGGGCTTGGGCACTGAGTTCTAGGGCATATTCCTGGGTTATTGAAGAGGTGGCAAAGAAATGCCATTCTAACTCCAAACTGAAGCTCTTGCCAAGCCTGAAATCCAAGCAGTTGGCTTTTAAGGGCTTTTAAAACCCAATTAAGATACTGCCCTGTGCTTTTAGTCTCATGGGGCCCTTCTCACACACACTGCTTCTAACACTTGCTGTACATATAATGGTGATGAATTTCTTGCCATAGAGTTGTTCTCCTGTGTATTTCAAAATGTCTCCTCTTAGGATAAGAGACTTTTGGATGTGTTTTGGTTTTAGGAAACCAGTAGGTGAAATGTTTAGCTTTTGTCTTCTGCCATTTTATAACTTCAGCACTTGAAACCTTTAAGCCAACCAGCAAGACACATGTGAGGTGTCAGCAGTTCAGCACATGCTGTGCAATGATGAAAAGTAATCCATATGGAGTGACACAGGCCAGTACTCCTGGTTTGAAGGTTGTTATAGTAACCTAGTACCCAGGAAGCACGTTTGTGATGAGCAAGGCTTTCCTGCCAGGAAGCTTACATTGTAGACTGGCTATTTCTTCTGCCCCCATGTGCAAGCCCAGTGTCCCCACCTCAGCTGCTGCAGCTGAGCACAACTGTGTTGGCTGGCACAGTGCTGAGCTAGATCACATCAGCAAGGATTTCAGTTTGCAGTGTTAATGTTATCTCGCCAGCCACAGCTCAGAAAGAATCCGTGGCTTTGGGTTGTTTTATACATGGTTTTGACATGAGCCCAATGTAGTGGACTTCTGGGCCAGAAGGAAAGAGCTCACCCATTTGTAATGCAAAGCTGAATCAAGTGTTAAGATGCCAGAGATCTCCAGCTTTATGGCAGTGGTAAATAACCATGGTCAGTGTAAGTGTGCCTTACTAGTCAGTGAATGTAGTGTGAGCTAGAAGGGATATGAGAGCTTGGCTTTCCTAGGCACTGAATGCTGATTTAATGCTGCCCCCTAGAGATCTTGTTTGAGTTTTAACTGAGAGAAGTTTTAATGCCAGGACCAATTCTATGCAAATGTAATACTGTGGCACTGCCTCCTTAATTGGCAGTGCACACAGGGATGGGCACACTTTGTGCACAACTAGATGGTTTCAGCAGAGATTTGTAAAGCAGCAGCATGTAGCTCGATGGACACTTATGAATCTGCTTTCCAAATCTGCTGTTTCTTTCTTGGGAGGTACCATCCCATACTCTCCCTTCTTTTGAGTTAGTCTCTGTGTTGCCCAGACCATTTAAAGCATTCTCCAAATAACCTCAGCAGGAGGTTACCTGTCAAGTTCCCACTTTAAAATTTTAAAGGATGGAAGCTTTGAATTGATTTTCTTATTGATTTTCTTGGCAGACAACAGAATCATATTTAAGGTAGGCAAAAAAAGTATTAGTCACAGTACATGATAAAAATGTTAACATTTGGTGTCCCCCAAACCTCTTCTCCTGCATAAACACTGTACAGATCTGGCTGAATTCAGCTCAGTGGATTTGGTTCCAACTTGTACTAGCATAGCTAGGATTGTCCTCAGAAGGTGCCCAAGGGTGGATTAAAGCCCCAGTACTGCTTTATTTCATTGGAAGCTCCTAAGTTCTATCTCCTGCTGATGTGCTCAGCCAGCCTTCCACTGGTGAATTATTTGGATGGATTTCAAGAGGTCTTAGACACTTTAGCTTGCCAAGACAATCACTCAGGCATGCTCTGACCTTGGCAACCTTACAGGACAGCATTTATGTAGGAATAGTTCTTGGACACTTCTGCAATAGTGATGATTTGGGGATATTTTGTTTAGTAAAAAAAGGTGGAGAGGGGAGAAGCAAACATCTGCTCGCTCCAGCTAATCCACTCTCACTGTCCCTTGCTGGAGTCACCTGCCTTGGCACTGCAGCCAACCTGACTGTAATTAGTACAGTCAGAAATACCTCACAGCTCCACTTTGGGGGATCCACTGCAGACTGAAGCAAACCAGTGAGGAAGAAAACCATTTCCTAAACTTTGATTTCCCTGATTACCATAAGCTAGAAATTACTTCTAGGATTTTCACAGCCTCAAGTAGACTCCTGCAACTTTCTCCATACGCCTGTGTACCATTAGATGGCACAAGCAAAGGGATGTCCAACCACTGTGTAACCTGCAGCTCCAGTGCTGTAAACCTGTCACTTAGAGACTGATGGAAGAAGGACTTAAGAGATTGTATGGGAGAAAACCACAGTGAGGGTGGGAACCATGAGGTTTTGATGCATAGGAAGTGGCATCGCTGGCAAGAGAGTGGAGTAAGAAACACATTAGCAACATTTGTGGCTTCCTTACATCTTAGCCCAATAATCAAGCCCTGTTTGCCAAGTTCTGGCAGAAGTTGCCTCATAGTTGTGCAGTTTCATGAGCAGTCGAGCTCAGCTGTGTGTCTGTGAGTGGTTTCTTATCTAATGTAGATATTAATGAAGACAAACATAAGGTGGAGGTGTCCCAGGCATCTGTAAATGACACCGATCCCACTTGCTGCTTTTTGTATGCTGTTAAGCACTGCACTGTATGCTTGGCTTTGGACAGTGTGTTTTATGTGGTGTTACTAAGTGCAAGTGGGTGCACATCAAACTTGCATTGCTGCAATTACAGTAACAAAACTAGGACCTGATTTGGCAAAGCAAAAGCCCCCACATTACCCCCTGGAATGTCCAAATTAAGCAGAAGAGGCAGCAAATTGCCATCAGGTAGAATGGGTGCTGGGGTTCTGTTGTGTTCTATAGACTCTTTTGTCATGCAGCAACTTTTTGTGCTGTTATTTGGTGGTTCTTTCTTGTGCTATCTTGAAAAATCACAGTAGCACAGTATCGCTAAGGTCGGAAGAGACCTCGAAGATCATCGAGTCCAACCTGTCACCACAGACCCCAAATACTCAATATGATGACAATGCCACAGTCAAAACTGAGAGCCACCTGCTCCAGTGCATCCAATTACTCTGGGCATAGAAATGTTTTGAAATTGGCCATTCTGGAACAGCATCACCTGAGAAACTCCACCTGCTGCTGTTTACAAAGCTAAGTTAAAACCTCAGATCCTGTACACTGCTCAGAACAAGCCATGCAATGTGTGCTTTATCTGCCCTTATTTGTTTTGAAATTATGCTGAGAGGGCTTAATCCTCTACCACGTTATGCAAGTGTCCCTTATTTGTGAGAGTGGTTGCATCACTCCAGTCAGGCTGTTCAGAGGAGAAAGGGCTGTGGGCGTGGGGGGGGGGGGGAGTGTGCAGCTTGGACAGCTCACAAAGATTAGTTTTGCTCTGAACACATTTACAAGGTATTTTAGACAAGGCTGACTAAATTCCTGTCAAATCTCTCACCTTTAAAAGGAACTATATAGAGATACTGAAAATGCAGACAATGCACTTAACATCTTCTCTCTGCAAACTCGTGGTGGTTTTTAAGCATCTGTGTGCCAAGGCAAGTATTCTATTTACTCATTCCTTTGGGGAACAACTACTTCAAAAATGAAGGCATAAATAACAAAACAGTATTTCTTATCCATTGTTTTTAACATTTTTAAAATGGTATTAATTAGTACTGCATCATGTATTTCTAGTTTAAAGCTGTAATGGACAGTACAATAGCTTGAGACCTCCATAAATGCTATGGGGTTGTGCTTTCTGTAACAGAAGCAAAGAGTAGATTAGCAGAACCGGTCTCTCTGTACAGAATACTTTTACACCTGTGTGAATATGTACAATGAACTCTGCATTTGTAACCAAGAATAAACTTTACAAAGTGTAAATGTTCAGGTTATTATAAATAGCTACTAAATATCTTAACCAGACAAGAGTTCAAATAAAGATCAACAGCCATGATTAACTTTTTCCCCCCTCTGCTGTCTTTTGTTACTTAAAACCTGAGTTTTATGCAAGAACTGAATTTGACTTCCTAAGCTCAGCCTGAGTGCACAGCAATTTGGGTTTGGATTCTCTGGATTACACGAAATTTAAAGTGCTCCTGCTTATATTAACTGCACCTGGAGGTAATTGTTGGTGGCTGTATCTAGTGAGCAACCAAGTGTGTAGTTTTAAAAGGGTTTGCTCTGTTTTCTAGAGTCTTAAGAGATCTTGTCTGTTCAAAACAAAATGTCACCAGGTACTTAGAAGGAAATAAAAGAAGTCTGACATCTTCCAGAGAGAAGCTTGATACATTTGTGATCTCATTTATGGGATACAACACCCACAGTAGCAGAGGACTTGACCCGGAACACTCTTTCTGGTTCTTTATCTTCGTATTTTTGATTCATTCCTAACAGAAATGGAGGAATGGCCATTCTAACCTGATGACAGCACTGCCTCCTTTAATCCTAAATATTGCCAATCCTAGGATTGGCTTTTAAGTGATCAGTGATAAGCAGACATGTTTGTCACTGACCAAACACAAGAGTACAACACTATAAGTGGTTGGGGGGGGGTTACTTTTCCTTCATATAAGTGGGGGGGGGTTACTTTTCCTTAATGTAAGTAGTGGGGAGATTGCTTTTTCTTAATATAAGTGGTTGGGGGTTGCTTTTTCTTAAACAGTAAAGTATGTGCTGAAGAATTAACACAGCTGTAGCACCTAAGCTACCTTCCCTCCCACCTCAAATTGGTTTCAGCTGCAAAAGAAACTTCCTTGCTGCGTAAGTATTTCAGAAGAGGGAGTGTTATGATAGAGTTGTAATAATGATCCTGAAGAACACTCAAACTATCTTATCTCCTCTGAGGTGCCTGGTAACTGAACGGGATCTAAGCCCATGTGGTGTAACAGCAGGAGTTACAGTTCCCATATGAGCTGCCAGCAGCCTTGCAGGACAGCAGTGCTCTCCCCTGTTTGTGCTATAGGATCTTGGAGATACAGCTTCAGGAGTGGTGACTTCAGGTGAGGAGTCCACTCTCACAGCTGGAGGAGCCTGAAAGCACTGGTGAGCTACTGCTGTACTCCTACAGCTGTTTGGGAGGTTTGGGAGGCCAGGGGCCGGGCCCTATGGTAACGGAGGTGCAGGGTTACAGTGCTGCTGGAGCAGGCACGCAGGCTGTGCCCGTTCCCGTGCAGCTCTGCCCAGCGGTACCAGTTTCCCGCTGGGGTCAAGCTGCAGGAAAAAGCGCTGTGCTGCAGCGGGACCCCAGCGCCTAACTGCTCCCACCGGTACCGCTGCTAACGGCCTGGCAGCGGCGCGGCCCGCAGGGGGCGCCACAGCGTCGGGGCGGGTCCCAGCGAGGGGGGCGGTGCCTCCGCTCCCCTCCCCGGCTCGATCCCAGCCGTGTCCCGCCCGGGCCCTCCGCGGCGGCGGGAGCTGCCATGAGGTCGGCGCCGCGGTCCCGGCAGGAGACCTTGGCCCTGCGGCGGCAGCTCATCGGGTAAGTGCTGCGGTAGGTGAGCCGCTGCTACACCGTTCCTAGTGCCGGCAGAGTCCTGCCGCCGGGCGCCTGACGTGGCTGCAGGGCCGCGGGCCGCCGACGGGCTCGGCCCCAGGCGGGGAGCGGCCGCGGCGGGGCCCCAGTGCCCCAGGCCCTGCTGGCCGGCTCCTCTCCCCTCCCCGAGCCCGGGCGCACGAGTTCCCCTGCACGTCGGCAGCGGCGAGTTCCGGCCGCTCGGAGCCCGGCCCCCGAACACCACCACGGCTCCCGGGGCTAAAGCAACAGAGTTCCTTCCTCGGCACAGAGTGCAAAGCCTGCTTTTACTGATGTCATTAACAGCAATTACCGTCTCTTAAGGGGAGAGGTTACGAAACTAACATAGAAAACCTGACTGCTATGTGCTGCGCCTGTTTTAAGTGCCCAGAAAGCACTTCCCCAGCTCAGCCGAGAGCACGGCGTGGGGCTGCACTAAGCCCCCTGCAGAACGGCCATGGGGCTGCCAGACCGGGCTGGGCTGGGCAGAGGCTCTGGCTGACCTACAGCCTGGCTTCCAGAAAACTTTTCATCACACCAAAAACGTGATGAAATTAACAACATATCTCTGCCCAGGTTGGTAAGTACAAAACTCGGTTCTAAATTTCCTTGTATTGTTTCAACTGACCTAAAAAATCCGAAGCTCAACAGACCCCTACCAGGAAGGGCAGTGAACAGCTACATGTAACTCTGGGAACGCTTTCACAGAATTCCAGCACGCTGGGGATTGGAAGGGACCTCTGGAGAACATCCAGGCTAACACCCCCACCCCAGCTAAAGCAGGACCACCCACAGCAGGTTACCCAAGCCACCAGGTGTGTTTACAGTCTCTCCAAAGGAGACTCCACAACCTCTCTGGGGCAGCCTGCTCCAGGGCTCTGGCCCCCTCACAGCAAAGGTTTTCTTTACCTTGTTCCTTATTTCCATGTTGTACCTTATATAAACTCACAACCAAGGCTACTTTAGACGGTTTATACATTGAGCTAAAAGCAACTGGAACTGTGTCAGTTGCACAAACCTGAAGAGCACAACTCTCTGCATTTAATCTTCCTGAAACCCATTTGCCCTGCCACGGGAAGCCTAAAGAGCTTTCTTAGCATCCATTAAACAGTCAGGATAAGCTTACCAAAAAAACCCAACAACCCCGACTGTTTTAATCATCCTACTGCCAGCTTACACAGAAAGTACAGGATTCCTCTAGGAGAGCACCAGTGAAGCAGTGTCTTATTTGATCATTGTCTTTTGTTGTTCATTGGACAATGATTTAGTATTTATTTATGGTCCAATTGGTTTGCTTTTGTATAAGCAGTCTTCTCCTAAATGAAGCATGAAAGTTTGGCATTGCCCTGCAGAGTCAAATCTCTTGCAACTCCCGCTTAGGCAGATGGGTTTCAGTTGAGGCCATTTGGCAATTCATTTGAAAAGTGAAACAAAACAAATGTAGTTAAAGTAGACCCAGCCTTATAAAATCACTCAAGGTATCAGCTCAAGTTAATGAAGCTTTATGCAGATGCTTCCCCTGTACAAGTGTCTGGAAAATCAGGACCTTGGCAAGAACAGCAAGAATATAATAAAAATAACCACAAGGCAAGAGGCACTTAAAAGAGGGTTTCAAGAACACAAAGGGGAGACAGTAAGGAGCTGCAGTTAAGACTGGATGAAACCATAGCACCAAATCCTGTCTGTGTGCTGTGGCTAGATTCCTTTAAAGGTTTTTCTGGAGTTCTGGAGTGTCTTCTTTTTTTCCTGCGAGTCTAACAAAATTTGTCTTGATTTAGAGCACAGGGCCTGTTCTCTTCCCCATACATTCCAAGCTTTGTTTTAAGGGCCAGAATGAGGATGGCAGCACGTGCCCACAAACTGGGGTAGTATTTATCAATGAACTGCACTGAAAAATAGCAGTAGCAGACTAAACTGTGACTTCTAGAACTTGCTCACATCTGTTTTGCTTTCTGCTGCTTGCCATAGCTCCTCTTGCAAGCTGTTCTTCTCTGATGATCCGCTGAAGATCGTCAGGGCCAAAGGCCAGTACGTGTATGATGAGAAGGAAGGCAATACCTCGACTGCATAAACAATGTTGCTCATGGTAAGTTAAAAGCCCTGTGACTCCACACCATGCTTTCCTAAGCAGAACAAGGAGCCATCAGCACTTTTTGCCAGTTGTATTGTGCTGGGGGCAAGGCTGTTTAACTGGAGAAGTGGAAGAGAGCTTCCTTGAGCCTGGTTTGGGAAATTACAGATGGCATTCAATGTCTGTGCCAGACGTGCTTCCTGTTCTGTCTTCCTAGGAAAAACATACTTGCCTAAAATTTATGGATTTCTTTTTTCCCCATGAAAGCTCAAGTAAAGCACCTAACTGTAAGATTAACAAATGGCTCAGTGGTTTGTGGTGTTTGTGGAAGTTACTGCTAGGCACAGAGCCACAGGACCACTGCTTGGTGTGCTGCCTTAGCTGTGCCCTATGAAGCAGCTGCTGCTTTCTTCCAGCACTTTAGAAGCCCTCTAACCAGTCAGTGCTGCCACCAACACCCTAGAGCAGAGCTAAGAATTCTTCTGGTGGTAAAGCTTACTGCACACTCCCTAAACCTCTAAACTATGTCATTGTCTGAGTCCAAACGGCAAATCAGACACTATTTTAACACAGCAGTTTCTAGTATTAACTACAAACGTTAAAGCACACAGTAGCAGGCAGCTTCAAACTTGTTGAGGGGGAGAAATGAATTGTTTAGACAAAACTTACAAGGTGTACCGACATCATCTTCTGCTGAAAATGTAATTATTAATGCCCCACATGATCATCAGTGGTAATTTTTCTGTACTATGAGAGACATGTATGTGTTGAGTTAGTACGTTAATGAACACCGTAAGTCGCATGGAAGAACTCTTAAAGCACTCTCCCTGCTCTCTTGCAGTTGGACATTGCCATCCAGATGTAGTAAAAGCAGCAAATGAGCAGAACCAGCTGTTAAATACAAACTCTCGTTATCTCCACGACAACCTGGTTGACTATGCAGAAAGACTTTCAAAAACACTGCCTGAGAAGTTGTGTGTCTTCTACTTTTTGAATTCTGGGTAAGTCAGGCCCATCAGGATCCAGTCTGGGTTTTCACTAGGTCCACACAGACAAGTGTACGTGGTGTGGATGACTAGTGACAAAAAACGTGGCTTGGGGCTTAGGTTTGTGAGCTGTAGTCCTTTACAGAAACTCAGTGACTTTGAAGTTCACATCTAGCAACCTCTCATCAGGAAATTTAACTGGTGCTTTAAGGAGTTTATTCTATTTATAAGGCCTTTGGACTACAGAACAGTAACATAAATATTTACTCTACTAGTTTCTGAGTTGTCTTCTGAACTGGGAATTGATTTAGATGTAACTATGTAGATTTCAGGGAGGGGAAGGGGCGTATTCTGAAACTACAGCTGAAAAAGAGCTGTTTCCAAAGCAGCTTCTGTACTCCAGCTTTGTAAGATGGATTCTGTTCTGGCTAACACTCCTAAGTGAGTGCTTATTGGAAAGGAAATCTGTGAGTAACATGCTTCAAGATCTATCTGTTCTTTGCAGACACCAAGAGCACTGCAAGGGAGGTCAGAATTTCAAAATTCAGACCTCTGTAATTTAACTTTTTCCTAATGCTTCCCTGGTAGATCTGAAGCGAACGACCTTGCCCTCAGGTTGGCACGGCAGTACACAAAACATGAGGATGTTGTTGTTTTAGACCAGTAAGTACACTGCACATTCTCTCTACTTGCAGGGTATAAGGTCTCAGTTTTGGTCCACGGTCAGAGCACTTCTGAAAACCTGTTGTAGTAGAAAGACTGTAAGCAGGAAGTTGAGGGAAGTGATTATTTTCCCCACTCTGTTCACTATGCTCAAGACCAGCTTAAAGAACTGTCTCCAGGTTGTGCTCTCCAGTGCCTGACAGATGTTGGCATACTGGAAGGAGGCCAGCGGCGGCCTGCCACAATGGGCAGAGGGGCACAGGCTTGAGAGGTCAAGAAAATCGCATTTGTTCAGTTCTAAGAGATGGTTACAAGGAGACCTGACTACAGCTACAGCTGTTTAATGGGAAGGAATAGGAAAGATAGAGCCACTCCTGAAGGTGTATGAAATAGGAAAAAAGACAACAGCTCTTAATTGAAACCTGAGAAATTCTGATGAGACTCCTGGAGAAACTTTCACCATGAAGGTGGTGAAATACTCAGGATACCCAGAGAGACTGGCAGCTCCATCATTGGAGGATATTCAGAAGTAGGCCAGTCATGACCCTTCCAGTTGTTCTACAGTCTTTTACAAGTGCTCATGACTTAACTGCTGTGGTTCCAGTCACTGGTCCTGACAAACCAGTAACAGAACTGTCCCTCTGCATCCCTTTTATGAGATACAAAATAATCCCAAGAGTAGTAAGATTATTGACAGAAACTGCAGAGCTGAACTGACTGTATTCCCACCCGGGGACACAGCCTGGCTACTCTTTACCAGTAATGCTAATCCTAAGGAATTCTTGATACTGAGGAAATTACTGTTTAGTTCTACTAATTGTTTTTTAAGTGCTTACCATGGACATCTGACATCCTTGATTGACATAAGCCCATATAAATTCAGAAATCTAGGAGGACAAAAGGAATGGGTCCATGTGGTATGTACTTCAGCCTCTAACTATCAACTACTTGTCAATTTAATGAGTTCTTATTTATGGCATACCGAATGTAACATTCTGTTCCTTTGCATAGGCTCCTGTTCCAGACACATACAGAGGACTTTACAGAGAAGACCATGAAGATTCAGTAACAGCCTATGCTAATGAAGTGAAAAATATTATTGAGCAAGCACATAAGAGAGACAGAAAGGTAAGAAGTGATTCCTTTAGCCGTTTGTCTTGCCTTAGAAATGAGCATGGCTGTCACCAACATTCCAGGATTACTGAGCTCCATGGTATGGACTTGTCACACAGAAAAGATCACATCATAATGCAAGAACCATCTAACAGCAATGGATTTGCTAATGGTTGACACCCTTTCCACACCTTTCCATACTGTGTTCAAACATGATGTGCTACCTGTGTTTCAGATTGCTGCATTCTTTGCTGAATCCCTGCCAAGTGTGGGTGGTCAAATCATTCCCCCAGCAGGCTACTTTCAGAAGGTTGCAGAGTAAGTGGTCATTTATTATCTCAACTTTAACAGAATTGCTAAATGTAGGTGATAGCAAATGCCTCTGCCTGCTGCAGCATATGGCTTGATAAGCAGGAACTGGCCTGTGCCTTCACATTAAAATGTAAACTTGGTGTGGCAAAGATCTGCTTTTAAATACCTGATCTAGTGTGAGGGATCCCTGCCCATGGCAGGGGGGTTGGAACTAGATGATCCTTGAGGTCCCTTCCAACCCTAACACTTCTATGATTCCATATAAAATTTAGGCCTGAAACAGGTTTGTGTCCTGGAAGCTTGCAAAATTAATGCTTTCTGCAGGTTCTTGAGTAAATGGAACATGAGGTTTACCTTTTGAGACAATCAAATCTGTTCTGTTACAGGCATGTGCACAAGGCAGGAGGTGTATTTATTGCTGATGAAATTCAAGTTGGCTTTGGCAGGGTTGGCAAGCACTTTTGGGCATTCCAGCTTCAAGGAGAAGATTTTGCACCTGATATTGTCACCATGGGGAAACCAATAGGAAATGGGCACCCCATTGCCTGTGTAGCAACAACAAAAGAAGTTGCAGAAGCATTTGCAGCCACAGGAGTGGAGTATTTTAATACAGTAAGTAAAAAGCTACCTAAACTCTTTCTCTACAGGAGTCTAATTATTCAAATCAGATAATCATGCAGTGTTTTTATTAAGCTTTATCACTCTCACAGTTACTGTTTGAGTATAGAACTTTGTCTTTACTGGCTCCCTCTGGCAGAAAGAGCAGTATGCTCACTACATCACTGTGTCTACACTTTCAGTAATCTAGTTGTGTTTTCCTTCCCTTTCCATGAATGTGTGTTCTTTTCCTGAGCTCAGTTTGGAGGAAACCCTGTTTCATGTGCAATTGGATTAGCTGTGTTAAATGTGATTGAGAAGGAAAACCTTCAGGCTCATGCCACAGAAGTAGGCAACTTCTTGATGAAGCTACTCAATGAGCAGAAAATGAAGCATCCTATGATTGGTGATGTCAGGTATCAGTGCCTTATTTACATTTCTCTCTGCTTTGGTTTTGTCTCAGTCTGTCAAACAGCTCAATCCCACTGATGCAACTTTAACAAATGCATTAAATCTGTGTTTACAGTAAAGATCAACAGCCTGATGTACATTAGATTAAAACAAACTGTATCAGACTTTGGGTAAATTCAGGTTTGTCACTTCAGGCCAATACTGCTTTACTGATTTATTACTCGCTAAGGGAGTTCACTTTTCTTGTTTGAACTCTTCTATCAAGTGCACTAAGTACAGAATTAGTGAGCTGGACAGAAAATACACTTATGTCCTGCACTGCCATCCTGAGCAGATAGAAGTTTGTACTGTGTGACTACATGTCTTCAGAACAGTAATACCTTTCCTATTGCTAGCCCAAACACCAGGCAGTTTTCATGCAGTACAGGTTTGGACTCACAAAAACTTCATAGTATCATAGTACCAGTCAGGGTTGGAAGGGACCACAAGGATCAACTTGTCTCAGTATTTTAGTTCACATGCAGTTCTTTCCTCTGACACAGACTGACTGTTTTTATTTCTTTTGAAGGGGTTCTGGCTTATTCATTGGAGTAGACTTGATCAAGGATCAAGCAGAAAGGACCCCAGCCACAGCAGAAGCTGAGTATCTAGTAACAAGGTAAGAGAGAGAAGCACATAGTTTTAGTTTGTCATTGTGTGCTTGGTACACACTGATCTCAGCATTTGAAGTTGTTAAAATGTAGCTAACTGGCAGGAAAAGAAAGACAGACAGAATCTGGACAGCCTGCCTGCTGATGCTTTTACGTGTTTGACTATGTGCAAAGGTAAACATAATTCTTACTTATTTCTCTTTCCAGACTTAAGGAAGAATATATTCTACTGAGTACAGATGGGCCAGGAAGAAATGTACTTAAATTCAAGCCCCCAATGTGCTTCAGTATGGAGGATGCCACCTTTGTGGTGGACACAATTGACAAGCTACTAACAGGTAATACAGATGAAAGCTGCCTGCATAGTGGGTTGTTCTTGGACTGCCTTGAAGGCAATGCTGAGTCTGCTTTTGGAAGTGAGAAAGTATAGCCAAGAGGGTAGATGAGCACATAAAAAAATGACTCTGGGGCAACACAAGTTTAGTCTTCACTTCTAAACCAGAACAACATCAAGTTCTCTCACAGAACTATTCTTTACTCCACAGATGCACATGCCTTTTAAAATAGCCTTGTTCTGGCAGAGTGTTTACAAATCTCAACGAGGGCAACTGTTCAAATTCTGCTCTTGAAAGGCATAATCTGTGTGCATTTGCAACTCAGTTTTTTTATGCAACCTTCTTTACACTCAGCATACACCAAAAAGCTTCTCTAAGTCATAAGTTTGCTGAATTGATGCTTATTGTCTTCCCAGATATGGAAAAGGAACATCTGAACCAACAGGAAGCATCCACTTGTTCTACCTGAGCAGGTATTTATCTAGATTCATCCTTTTCTATGTTAAGCAATGGGTCATAAACAGAACTTCACAAGCAGTGTCATTGCTAGAGCAGGACCAAGCTTCCTCACATGTTTATACTGGAATTTCTGGCAATCTAGAAGCATGGACCAGACTTGGGTACACCTGGTGTTCACAGCTACCTTCCATCAGTGTGACACTTGTAGTAACACTACATGTATTCATTGGTTTGCAGCCTAGGTCCAACATGTCTCACAAATGCCTAGCACTAGAGCATGCCATGTTTGTCTGGGAAGCTTTAAGAGTGACCAGGTTTAAGCCTTAGAATGCAAATGACAGATGCCCATCAGGACAAAAATACAGCTTTTGTGCTAGCTGCTCAGTGCCTTAAGCCTCTAGCCAGAAGCTGTTGCAGCTGCTTAACTAGTCATCACCAACTCTCCCCTCAACTCCCCTGAAGGGCAGGAGCACTGTATATTCTGCATGCCACAATCTATCTGGGAACCTCCACTTAAGCCATCAGCTTTATGGAGAGCTTTTACTTGTGTTAGGTTTCATAAACAACAGCAGTTCTACCACTACAGCTCTTCTTTTGCTTAACATCTCACTTTGAAATTGCATTTTCATTTGTCTCTCTCGAGCATTTTTGACTATTTTGTAGGATCATTTCAGGTTCAAGGCTGTTAGCTCAAGCATCAAATTACCCCTACACTCTGAAGTTCATGGGCATCAGTATTATACCAAGTACCATTAAACCTTCCAAGCCTTGTAATCTTAGTTGAGGTGCCTATAACTTGCTTACACAGGGAGCATCTATCTGAAACTCCTTTTGCCAGACTCATGAGAACAGCGAGTGCTTAGTTAGGACCTCAATAAAAACATCCTTTGGTACACACAGTACTACATGAACCTGCTCTGACTAAAAAGACACCCAAGCGTTTTTTACTCAAGTGCGTAATAAACCTCTAGGTATCTGGACAGGAATGTACCTCATGTCATCATGTAATAAATGTCATCCTCGGTGGCCTCAACCACCATACTGCATTCAGTGCCATGGCCCTGAGCTAAGGAGAAACATGCTTTTAGTTCAGTGCAATATTAGTATAGCAGGCACGAGAAAAATGTGTTAATATTTTATTTAGCAAGGTAGTGAAGAGACATACAGCTGTTTGTACTACTTATTCTTCAGAACAGAAAGAATACTCAACAGTGCCAGTTTAACTTAAAGGCCTAATGACTTCATGTGCTTGTCTACAAGCTAAACTAAGCATGAAAAATGCCTTTATTTTCTACAGGAAACCAAGAATGCAAAAAGCCTCTTACTAAGTACAGTACTAGTAGGACACTTACATAGAATGTAAGCGAAAATGAGGCAGTGAAGTAAATTCCTTTTAATGATGCTTTTACAAAAAAACCGTAACATTATTTTTTTTCCATAGGTTTCAAACAATGTTCAAGATCTACTACTAAGAAACATTATTCTACTATAATAATGCACACTTAATCTTCATCCTAGCATGTCTTAGACCAGATAAGTTACCTTTAAATTTGTTATTTTCAGTTATCTTGTTAGTAAAAGCTTTAGGAGAAATAAATATTAGAACAGCTTGTTTCAACTCTGCCAGAAGTGTGGAATGGAATTTTATTTAAAACAGCTTATCTAAAACTGGTTATTATAAAGGAATGTATTTCTAGTAGCTACTATAAATACATTTAAGTGTTTGCTCTTTCATGTTACTTCAGTAAGTTAAGATGAGCCAATGGTGTCTCTTACATCTGCTGCTAACCAATGCAAATGCCATTCTAGATGCCAGTGCACCCAGTCCTCCCTAAGCTCCTCTAACCAGTTTCAGTAGCCAGTTCCAGAACAAGGTCCCTAGTAACACTGTATTCAAACACCAGTCTCAGCATCCAGATCAAGACAAAAACTTCAGTCCCAAATTTGTAACATTAGAAGCCTGAGGAACAGACAGCTGAGGGCCACAGCTCCCAAACCAGCTCTTAAAAAAAATATTCTGTCCTCAAGAAATACCCAAGCAGGATTAGTCCACTGAGTACATTACAGGCATAAGCAACAACCTTGTATACAAGCCCTAGATTTCATCAGGCAACTGCATGGTCTTTATATCACAAACTTCTCATGCAAAGAGAGGGAAAGCCAGCTCTGCATTTAAGTACCAGTATCCTCAGCTTCTACTTAAGGCCACGTAACCTGTCCAGGAAGCATTACCTACTTCCAAAAACCAAAGGAACAGCCAGCTGACAAACTACTGCTAACACCTAGCCAGAAGTACTGCAGCAGTATGGTCCTGGTACTATGCAAACTCACTGTCAGAAGGTAAACTCTTTGCTAGAAAAATACTTGGCTACCCTTATTTTGTAAGTAAGAGTATGCAGTAATGCAGGTCAACTTTTCATGGAGACAGTGGTACTTTAAGATACTGTACTCACTTATTTCAGTGTTCTGCAACTGTTATTTGCAAGTAAGTTGGCCATTAGGTTACATACTCCAGCATCTGTGAAGCTGTCATGTCAACTAGCAGTTTTAAAATCTGATTCACCTTTTTTATGCTTCAGATTTCCATTTAAGCCCAGGAAAAGTCTTACAGACTTCTAACCTTACAGCAAGTTTTTCTTTCCAAGGCCAGCCAGCAGGGAGCAGCAGATCAGAGTCCCTGCAGGAACAGCTGCATCCCTCGTTAAAAACTGAACAGGTCACTAACATCTGTCAGATTTTATCTTTAAAAGGTAAGTGAAAATCAAATTGATTATTGCAACAAAGATTGGAAGTTTACTTTGTGCAGCAGCACTTGCTGCTTCTCTGTAAGTCTGAGACTGTTCTGCAGCAAGACAGGAAAACTCACATGATAGTTATTGCCTGAAAACAGTGATAAAGTAGTCCAAAAAAGGAAAGGTTATTTCTAGCTGGCCACTTGTCTCTAGAGAAGGAGGTTTTGTGTTTGTTTTTGTGTTTTGTGTTTTTTTTTTTCCACCTACAAGTTTAGTGGAAGTTCTTTTAGCCTGTTTTGATACACAAAAAGGCTGCCAAAATTCAGACTTTGCATTGGTAATTTCATGTCTAACCTGCCTTTCAAGGCTATTAAGGACATGCATGCTGTTAAGGACTTGTAGAGAAGTTTTAGGCTTGACAGTGACACATGAAGTGCAGCCAGCTTCTTGCATAACTCTTAGCTTCCTCCTGCCATGCTGTCTAGACTCCCATGCCCTACCTGAAGCCTGTGCCTCCAGCTCCTCCTAGCAGAGCCCTACAATACAGACACTACCACAGTTACGCTGAGCCTGTGCCTATCTAGAACATGAGCCACCAGCACAGCCTCTGTAAGAGCTGGGGCTTTCTACCCAAGTTTTTCTCCATAACCTCCAGGCAGGAGGTCATGCCACTTCACTGCCAGTGAGCACAACTACCAATACAGCCTTCTAGTTTTAAGATTAAAAAAAAAAAAAACCAAAAAAAACCACACATTTAAGCACAACTCTTCATCTATCAAGGTACTGCCATGAGCTAAGTTCTGGGAACAGCATACTGGCGTTTTACTAACACATAAGCTGAAGAATGGCACAAGACACTAGATTACGCCTTTTTTATTTCAAAAGCTAGGATAGCTTCAATATCCATGTCATGGTGAATCAGAACACATGTAAAATACCTTACAATACATTAGATTCCAAAAAGGTACCAAAAAGTACAGTAAAATTAACACTTCCATTACAGGAAATGTATGACACAAAAACAATACAAAATAAAAAGGTGGAAAGTGACACTGGTTCCCTAAGATGCATCTCATTCTGTACAACTGGAGTAATGCAGAGTCCATAGTTAACTCCAAGAGGCAGTCCCTAGATGCAGAGCTGCAGCTTTAAGCAGACCCTCAAAATCAGTTTCAGTTTAACCTATTGATAAAATCATTCATTAATATCTTCAGCAAGGCTGAAATTTACACACCACACTGTCTAGACAACTAGTTATCTGTAAGTATTAAACATGTAAAACATTTCCAGGGAGCTCTTCCAAGTAAGATGCACATTTAACAGGCCATAGAAATTTATTGTAAAGTTAAATTTGGTACAGAACTGAAATAATCCATCTACAGCATTGTATACAAAACCTATGCAGTCATTTTCCAAAAGAGACCATGCCACTGCATACCTGAATAAGTTTGATCAATATGGCTTGTAGTTATTCTGATGACCACCACGTCTTGGTGTCTTCCCATAATTTGCACTGCCTTGACCTATGAACAAGAAAACAAATGCATTAAACTGCTAATTAGTTACGCTTGCTTATACCCAATACAGTTCTCTTTACTTACTGTAATCATAGCCTGGTCCATATCCATAATACCCATATCCTGAATAATCATAGCCTCCATAGCCACCATAACCTTGCTGATAGCCGTATCCTTGATTCCCATAACCCTGGTTCCAGTAATTGCCATAACCTTGATTCCAATTTTGACTTTGAGCTATAGAAGGGAAAACCATCCACAAAATCCCATTTTAGTACACACAACTTATTTAGAATGTGTCCATACTAAAGTAGTGTGTGTGGTACTCACCGCCGCCTCTTCCACCTCTGCCTCTTCCTCCATAGCTACCTCTTCCTCCACCACTACTGAACTGTTGCTGCTGGTATACTTCTTTTGGCTGTGCTACCTTAATCTCGCACTGAAAATAAAAAAAAAAAAAAGGAAGAGTAAGCAAGTGTCCTGTGGCAGCAGCACCCAGCCTCACCACCTAGGAAAGCCAGAGGTTGCTGTAGTGGCAAAGAGGATGTGCACGCTGTGCTGTCACTGGAGCAGGACTGTATCCGGAAGAATCTGATTTATTGTGCCACCTGGACAAAGGTAAGTCACTGTCGGCCACTCAATGCAGCCCAGTGCTTTGAGCTTTTTATATGACTTGTGCTCCTAATCAATGGAAGAGATGCTGAGGCCACCTCAGCACAGGCACTGCTCCTGTAGGAGCCATGAGGTTGTTCTCTAATCTGGCACAACCTCCAGCATGAGGCTGTTGCCATTGGACTGACTGCTTCACCTGAGCTGCACTAGATGAACCAGGCTGAGAAATGCACCTGAGTAAGTTTTCCAGGCAGCCTCTGTGTATACCCTGAGCATCTCTGTTGGACTGTGTAGTACACCTGCCAACACTTAAAGCAATTGCTTAATCAAATGCTAAGAACAACCAGAACTGGCATTTCCAAGACAGACAGGCTGCCAAGCTGCAGCTCAAGCTGTCAGCCAGCTTCCTAGGTCCTGAATCTGTGGACAGTACGAGATGAAAGCTACTGCTGTCATGAAAGGAATGATTCCCTGGGATAGCAGCACCTGAGCAGGCCTGGCTTGGAACTCTCCACCACAGGTGCTTTAAGGTAACCTGCTCCTTTTATTATTGATATGTCATAGTCACTGGATACTGGAATGAGTTCTTCACTCCTTTGGCACAAAGTTTGTTTTCAGGAGAGAATGCTTGCTAGCTACAGTGTCTTAACTACCAGTGTATGAGGTTTGCCAGAGTTTATTCTGTGCTAAGATCTGTCTTAAACTAAGTGCAAAGTCATTGTGTCCAACAGTAGGACCAGATCTACAAGGGCTTTGAAGTTAGTATATGGTCAGCACTTGCTACAGAGAAAGGCAACAGGGATGCCTCCAGTCTGCACATGTCCTTTGCCTGTACTCCTCACTAGCTTGACACATGAGCCTCTGAGCTGTTCCCACAGCCATCAGCTGTTCAGAGCATCTCACACCACTGTTAAAGTAGTTCATATTAGCTGACAGGTACAAGCTGCCTTAAGCACACGTTTACTCTCTGGATCCTTGTATTGAATTTATACAAGGCAAAAGCAGGTGCTTCTCAAAAAACATCAAAAAGCTACCCCCATGTCAGACACGGTTTCAGCTGTGTACAAAGTTAGTGTCTGTAAGCCCTGAATTTATGGAATTATGCTGAAAACAGTTACGTATCTATTGCAATGTGTTTAATAAATATGATCAGATACTTTACATACAAAAGTCACCAGAACATTGCAAGTAGTAACATTTCAAGTATTGGCAAAGACTTTGAGTAGCCTCTGGAACTAAACTTATGGCAAAACACCCCTGTGGTAAGATGCAGGCTGTTCTTATTACAAGGTACTTAATCGTTTTGGTACTTTCACGTCAGAGGTCTACAAAATCCCTTTCAGAGTGCAGATGTAGTGGTATTATGTTCAATAATTTGGACAAAAATTGGCAAGTCAAAATTTGTACCTTGCTTCCACTGACGTTATGGAATTTCTTCTCCAAAACCTTCTTCACTGGATCCTCTTCCTTGAAAGTGATGAACACAAACCCCCTCCTTTTGTTGGTCTTTGGATCCATTGGAAGTTCAATTGCTTCAATCTGAAGGTATGAAATACTATTTTCAGACTTGCATCTGGGACAGCAAAACTGTACATTTCCTTTCTATGAACAAAGCTGCAGTTTTCTTTTCCTACTAGCACTGGTTTTCAGCCCAGGTTTCCATCATACAACTCTTAAAAACAAGCTAACCATCAGATAAAAGATCTGAGTTAAACACAAAGGTATCTAACAATGGAAGCCATCTAGTACTGTATGTGTTGTCTTTGCTCTCAAAAAGAGCCCTATCTGGATCAGTTACAGAAAGCCTGATGCATCTGAAGTTAATTTAATTTGCAACCTGCAAATTGCTGGTAAACACAGAGCAAGTGGAGACTATGTTTCAGTGTTTACTTAGATACCATTACCTACCTCTCCAAACTCTCCAAAGTATTCTCTGATTTTCTCTTCTGTGGCTTCTGGGTTAAGTCCACCAACAAATATTTTCTTCACTGGATCCTTTTTCATTGCCATGGCCTTCTTGGGGTCAATTAGTCGTCCATCTAGCCTGTGTTCTTTCTGTTCCAGAACCTGAAAGATAGTTTGATATGATTAACTCAGGCTTAAAAAGTTTTCCTTGCAAGTTAAGAATCCAAAATATGAATCTTAAATTCACCTTTTCAACACTCCCAGGTTCTTTGAAGAGAATAAATCCAAAGCCTCTGGATCTTCCTGTGTTAGGGTCCATCTTTATCGTGCAGTCAGTTACCTCACCGAATTTGGTGAAGTAATCTTTCAAGTCTTTTTTGCTTGTATCCCAACTGAGGCCGCCAACAAACATCTTCCTGAAATTTCAGAGAGAAGAGCTTTTTAGATTCAGGGTACTACAGGGAAGCACAAGTAGTGAGATGCTTAATGGTACACCTCAGCAGCATTGTCAGAAACAGGACCAACTGATGGAAGTTAACAAATTTTTGCCTCCTGTCAAAAGCTAGTGATACTGCAGAGTGCACAAGGACAGGTTTGCCCCTGCCCCTTTTGGGGGGAATGACACAACACACTCTGAGGTTTACTACAGGCTACAAAAACAGTAAAAATTGCCTAACATCTCTCCCCAGTAACTTATGTTCTTTCAACAGTGTTCTGTTATTTGCAACAGAGCAGTATTAATTATCAAGCACTGCCAGCTCAGTTTTGGGGGAGAACCTAGGATCACTCCTACTGCATCGGAAATTATCAGGATAGCAGAAGGCAACAAAAGCAAATATTTGAGCTCTTGCAGGGTTTGGACAAATGGATGTAAAAACACTAGCCATGAGAACAAGCTCCAAAACTTAAACAAGATATCTATGACCTCCAAGAACAGTCACAACAGATGGGACTTTGGACCCGCCTTAACTACTACATTGTGCACTTCTTGCTGCTTAGTTACTCAATCTACTTCTACTTTCATAAGTACTACAGAGTAACTCCACTAGGAGTCTTGATTTCATGGAAGGCCAATACAGTATTTCCCTGTCCCCTTTCCTACACAAAATATCCTCTGAAGCATCTCAAAGAACTAAACACTAGTGACAATACAGAAGTGAAGCTAACAACTTCCATCAGCCAGTAAGGCACTCTCCAAATGAAAACATTCATAACCCAGCTGTATTTTCTATTTTCAGAGTTTCCAAGGTAACAAACTAAGCTTTTAAAAGCATTCAAGCCTTTTTATTTAACTACAGAATAAAGCAGTTTAAGTTGTTGTTACTCTGTTTAGAGACAACCTAGATTTGGCACTAGCAGCACATGAGAAACTAGACTACATGTAAATAAAATTGGCTCTTAGTGTTTATGTGCAACTTTGCTACCCTAGAACTAGTATCCATTTACATTCAAAAAGGCCATATGAGAGAACACCCTCTATGTGCTACAGGGTTTTTTCCCCTTAATCTGGATGAAGGCATATCCTTTGTAGGCTAAACCCTTATTTTATTCAGGCGATCAAGCTGTGCACTTGACAAGTGCAGCATGATATACAGGGTGTATGCAAGTCAAGTCTCTATGCTTTTTGCAGCCATTACTGTAGAGCCTTGCAGGAAAGGTCTTACCAAGTTTCTTAATCTCTGTTATTGAGAGGCTTAGTAAAGGTTAACTCGATGGATCTCTTCTCATCACATCTTACTGCCCATGCATGACTGCTATAACCTGCACTGACACTGTTTTTTTCTGTAGCATCCCCATAATCATCAACTCCACTGAAAAGCAGGATCAAGAGCAATCCAGTGGTTGGTGAGCAAGTGGTTTGTCTGCAGGCAACTTCAGGTGATTTATGCCATCAGGATGGGGCCATGCGATGCACACAGATACTGCTATGTGTTAATTTCACCTCTTTCTTACAAGCAGTAACTATTGCACTTCATAATTCACAATCCTTAGTTTTGTAATCTGGATAATTTAAATCTACAAGTATTTACTTTAAATTTAAGGCCAAATTCCAAGCATTTGGTGTTGCCTTTAGAGGTTGCACACACTAGACAACTGCACTCCCACAGTGTTGTCTCTTTCACCTCTTTGAGTGTAGCAGTGAAGCTAAATCAAAGCATGTTTCAGCTCCTAACAAAATACTCCTAACATCATTACCCTGAATTCTGCCTTGGACAGCTCTTCTTTTAGCACATGCTGAATTTTCCATATAGGTCAATCCCTCTCAATACCTGCTTTTCTTAAAAGTTTTATTTCACACAGATTTGGGGTTGCAACATGTCACCCACACAAAAATGGTAAAGAGCACCACCAATTTTTCAGGGCAGAATACCGTGAAGTAGAAAGAAAATTTGCACATAACTCAAAGGTACGGTTCTTAATCCTTCTAGTGTCTGCAAAAGGTACATCCAGTTAGCTTATAGGAAACTAGTGCGAGTCTTACTCCTTCCCTTACAGACAGAAACCTATTAATGCTACTATGGCTTCAGGTCTCTGTTCAATCTGAGGGAACTAACCCTCGCGTTCAGGGCCCAAGGGTAACAAAAGGAGTTCTAATTAAGTACAGGGGGTAGCTTGAATCGCAAAGATTCACTTAAAAAACAGGCAGGTGCTTTTCTAGTCAAGCGTGTAACTGATCAATTACGATAGAAAAGAAATAACTCTTCTGTACACAAGAATGTCACTGCCAAAACACAGCAAAGCTATGCAAACTCCTCCAGGAATCACTCACAGGAGATAAGGCGTTTTCTGACAATGCTGCGAAGTACACCAAAATCGCTCTCACTATTTTAAACACCCCGTACATTGTCTCAATCGGGCTGGTTTTCCTTTGCTCCTTCAAAAAAAATACTCGTAACGCTGATCTAGTTCCCAAACCCGGGATTACTTTTTGATATACGTTACACAAAACATGTTCGCATTCACACCCAGGGCGATCGTCCGTGCGATCCCCAGAAAGTTTGAAACCAGCCCACCCCACCCCGCCAGAGAGCAACTCCTTCCATCCGCTCCTTGGGATAAAAAGGGTAAGAGTGAGGAAAACGGCGGGATGCGAAGCGAGCTGAGGTAAATCCCCTTCCATTTTACAGCGTGAGACGGCAACAAACCCTCTGCCCGCCCCTCCCCCCGCCACCACATGGCGCCAACAAAAGGCAGCTCCAGAACAAAGGAAGCGCTGGTGCTGCAGGGCCGGCGGCTCACCGCCCGCCCGATCCCTCCGCAGCGGGGCCGCCCGCCGCCCTCCCCCGCCGGGCGGAGCGGAGCCCGGGGCAGCGGAGAGCGCCAGCCGCCCGCCTCGTTTCCGCTCCCGCCGAAGGGCCGCGCTGGGGCCTAGCGGCCGCGCTCCACCGTCGCACATGGCGCCCGGGGGGAAGAGGAGGGGAGGGGGGAGGCGCGGCCTGCTCCCGCCTCAGCCCGCCGAAGGAGGCGCGACGCTTACCCCGCGTCCTCCTCGTTCTTGCTGGCGTTGATCTGGTCGCCTTCGGCTCCATTCTGGCTAGCGGCCGTCCCCGCTGTTCCTGCCGCCGGTGCAGCTCCTGCCGCTGCCGGTCCCGCCGTCGCTGTGCTCGCCGTTGCTGCGCCCGCCGCCGCCGGGGCCCCGCCGGTTTCGGCCTGCTGCTCTCCGGCGTTCTCGGCCGCTTCATGCCCATTCTGGGTGGCGCCGGCGGCGGCCGCCAACTGCTGCTCCGCTTCGGACATGCTGCCCCGTCCGCAGAGGCAAAAGGGACGACAGGCGCCTGCAAGAAACGAGTGCGGCCCGCGGGTGAGCGAGGCGGCTCCCCGCTGGGCCGGTCTGATCCGGTCCCGTCACGCCCCTCCCCCCTTTTCCGCCGTCGCCATCCCGCTCATACTCACTTTAAAACCCGCTCCCAATAAAATCCGGGCCGGCCGGAATCGGATTAAAATCCCCCACGCGCCGAAGCTGACACCCCTCCCCGCGGCGCTCGGCTGCTCCGCACCGGCCCCGCCGCCACCCTCTCCTCCCCCTGAGACACGTACTCTCCGGCCCAGAGCCTTAACGCGTGGCCGCCTTTATAGCGCCGGAGCCTCAGCCACACAGCAATAAGGAGCTTCTTAGTTGGTCGTCGCTATCTGTCATTCATACCGATAGGCTCTTCCAGTTGGCTCGGCCGCGAGGGGCGGGCGGGGTAAGGCGAATGGCGGCCCGCGGGACTGGGCTGGGAGGGAAGCGGGGAAGGCGGAGGCCTCTAGTCTTGGTGCTGAGGGTGGTTCTCCCTGTCTGCGGAGGGTGGGAGGAAGGCGGGCAGCCACCATGCCGTTATCGCTGGGGTAGCCTAGGATGTAGGGGGTGCTCAGGGAGCTCCGCCCTTCCTCGGGGACTGCGAGTCTGGCCGTTGTTCTTGTTTGGCGGGCGGAGAAAGGCCCGCTCCGGCGGCTGCCCGATTGCCCTGGTGAACGTTACCGCCCTCGCCAGGTGTGAGAGGGAGGAAACCCAATCCCTGAGGGCGCAGGGCCTTGGGCGGGATGGAGTCAGCGCACTTCTGGCGCTCTTCCGCTGTTCGGTCGTGCTCGGCGGGACTCGGAACAGCATGCCGTGTGGAGCCCTTCCCGCCGCGGCCGGCGGCCCGACCCTGCCAGAACTCTGCTGTGGTAGCCCAAGCCCGCGGGTCCCGTACGGTGAAGTTGTGGAAACGCTCCTGTGGCTTCAGCGCTGTATTTACCTACAGTGTTGCCCTGGTTTAACTTAAGGTGTGGTATGTGCACTTAGTCAGTTACACCGGCATGAGAGGTGTACTTAATGTTTCCAGCTCTGCTGGTTTTGCAACCGAGAGGGCCAAATTTTGTTGTTTTTAATGGAAACTTAAATTTTATTATTACATAACTCCAGGAGCTGGTGTCCTGATCATGTGCCTAGGCCTTAATTCCTTTTGCCTAAAGATGTATCAATCTTACTGACGAAGTTGTGTGTGAAAAGTGCAAAAGGTGACTGGTGCTTGGGCTCCACATTTTTGTACAATGTGCCTTTCCTAGTACCTCACTTGGCCATCTCAGAGGGACAGTTTGGCTTCCAGATAGGCAAAGTTTACTGACACCTTAAAACGGGGGCGGGGAGGAGAGGGAAGTTAAGCCCTTGCAGGCAGAAAGTAACAATTACTGCCTAACTTACTGTAGTAATGAATGAATGTATTATTACTTGCTGGTTTCACCCTCTGTCAGATATCTCCTCTGCCCCAATGTGCATATTTTCATCTGCTGCTACAATTCAGAAACAGTGAGCACATAGCTACTGGTGAATAAAAATAAATGGTGGTGACACATTTTGTTGTTAAGTAATCTGGTGTAGGATCCAGGCTGTCCTCCAGTGAACTGCTTGTAGAGCACTTTTTATCCTCTGCAGGATTCATTTTCTGAAGTAGGAACTTGGTAAAACACCACATGAGGTAAGCTTTGTAGCAATGCAAGAACTAGAGTGTTGAACACAAGATCAACGTGGTGTGTTTAGGGTAAGGGCCTGATCTGCCTTTTTTTTTTCTTTGCAATAGAATAGTTCCATTCCTTCAGGCTATAAGCCAGCTTTCTTAAGGTAAAAGGGGAGTGGGGAATACTAAGCATATGGTATTGAGATTGTATGAAAAATATCCCTTCACTACAGCTGAGAATTTCAAGCCACTCTTTTACTTTGGTGCTTGTGGTACTTGCTATGAGCATCACTTTAACTGGTCCAAGCTCAGCTTTCTGCTTTGATACCCATCACATGTGCAGCAAGACTGCATTGCATTTGTTACTGGAATTGCAACTGATTTTCATGGAATTTCAGGATTTAAAGTCCTTGGCCATAGCAGCTCTTTGCGTTTGTAAATCTCCCCACACCCCTCATATTTTTGCTGCTCAGAAATGGAAAAGGATTCAAGCAATCTAAAAATAAGGGGCCAACACAGGTAGCATCAGGAACAGACAAGCATCATGTGTGATTTGTCAGCCAGGTGCTCTTAATTTGTAGGTCTTCTGCCACACTTCCAGCCCAAGCTAGAACAGCTCAGGACTATCTTTAGAGATGTTCGTCTCAACCTAGCCTGCTGACAGGGTAAACTATGTGGACAAGCTCTACACCAGCTCTTGAGGCTAAAGCTTCTGCGGCAGTATTACATGAGGTTAGGACTAGTAAAGAGGGTGTAGAGTACCTAGCAACTTGAAAACCTGTTTGCAGCACAGGTTGTCTGGGTTATCTGGTACACGTTCATCTTATGAGAATATATATTTTTTAAATTGTTTTTTGTGTATTGAACTTAAATGTTAGAAGCAAAGACATTTTTCAGCAGATATTCTTTATCCTACTTTATACCATCTCTGAGGAACTTAACTCACATCCAGCAAGAGAACCTCTTTTGGTTTGGGTTTTTTTTTTCCAGGCAGCTTAGACTGTAAACACTTTGGGCCTGTGCCAAAAAGGAATGGTTTGTGATTAAAAGCAAATAAGCCACTGTCTATCAGCTGGTTGCCTTCATTTATACAGTGCTGTTAGCCTGCTTCAACTGGAAAATACGCAGGTACAGGTTGGTCTAAGTGGGATGGCTGGTGGTAAGTGCTGCCACCCTTGTGCCCTGTCCACCTTTTGCAGACTTTCTGTATGCAGCCATGGCAGCTGACTGGCAGCAATTTATACGAGTCTGTCATGTAAGTTGAGGCTCAGTTGATGAATGTAACCTGAGTGCTTTTGATGATCTATTACTTAATTTTCTTTCAAGAATCACTGCCTCAAACAACCCCTTGGTATTCCATCAAGCCTTGCTAAGGAGTGGATTGATTGTCATGTCATTTGGACTTTTTCATGCCTTTCTCTTTTCTTTTTTTTTTTTTTCTTTTCCAGTTCTTTTTGCTTTGGTTAACATGTCTTGTCTTTCCTTTCATAGCCCTTGCACTGGCACTGTGGTATGTGTTAGCCTTTCCCTACTTGCTTTAAAGCTGTACTCCTTCCCAACTGCCTGTTTCTCCTGGTATGGTCCAGCTCAGTCTCTCTTCTTGGCAATTCCAAACAGTGGTTCCCAACTGCCAAGATCCTCTTGTGATTCCCACGTGCCCCATTTTAATAGCTGTTTGATCCCTTGTATGTGTCTCATCCACCAGCAGGGTAACGATGTGGCTGTAGACTGGCTAAGCAGCCTGGTTTGAAAACCGAGTGCCATGACTAACAAAGTCACTCTTTCCATATCTAGATATCAAAGGCTGAGAAACTTGAGAATATGGATTGTTACAGTTATTATTTGTCTCACCAGGCCCCATCATGCCACAGGTAATTTTAAAGAATTCTTCTGGGTTGTGACTTGGGTTTTGTTCTTGCATTTCACTCCCCACTCAAAGCCTGTGGTTTATCAAAGAAAAAATACAGACATACCTTCTTGGGTGGTAATTCTCCTTACATGACACTTTCACTGCTGAGAAAAATGCTATTGTCCTGTTTGCCATGTTTTAAGCCTATAATTACTGTGATTATTCATGGCACTGACTGAAATGTAATGAGTTTTTCTGGTGTATAGACATTCTGATCTTGGGCCTAATTCTGCTGTTCTATCAAGCTTGCTGTCTGTTCACACCGTTGCTGTGCCATACGTGCCTACATTGCCTCCTTCCCTTCTTGATACTATTTCCTTGTTATTTTGATTGTGTTCATATTTCTAGGTCCTCTCTCCTAAAAAAAAAAGGAGAACCAACGTATCATTCACTGCCTTGAAATTGTTGGTGTCATTTATTCCTTTCTCACACCTTATATTTGTCTTGTTTGTACTGTAAACATCTCAGGTCACATTCTACTATATACAAGATACCATCCTGTAGGAAGCTGCTCTCTGAATTGGTCTTTATGCACAGCATAAATAATTTACTTCATTTTTAAATAACTCTGCAAGTAATCTCATTGATTTTAATGATATGGCTGAAAGGAAATGCTCAAAATAAGGATTGCAAACAGGCTGCTTTATGCTGCATGGATTTAAGATGAAGAGAAGATGCATTGACAGTGTAACTTTAAAAGATTGTCCCCTGTAATTTGCCAAATAAAAGATTTTTATTGGTTTATTCATACATGCATTTATTCACTGTGGATAGTATCACACTGAATGCTTATCTCCAAGCTTAGTGGCCTCAGGGATAATCCAGGCCCATATTGTGTTAAACATGATGTAGAACAATTAAAGAGCCAACATGTGCAAGTGTCTCTGCTCCAAAAGGTTAGGCGAAAGCCTAGTATCTATCTGCAGTGTCTATGCAGGATGTCTGTATACAGGGAAGAAGGAGCTTTATAGAAAATAGGTTGTCAATGCAAACCTTTACAGGTGTTCAACAGTAACTTTTTGTGGGATGAAGCAGGAAGGTCTTTATTTGGAAGAGCAGTAGTGGGATTCAGTTGTACCAGATGGCAGGAAGCAGGAGATATCCTTTCAGTGTCAAACAAAAGGGTATGTAGGACCAGATCGGTGTGTGGATAGTTTTGTGTGTGGCAGAGAAGACTCTCTTTGGAAAGATGTGGAGAATTAACATAGTTAAACTGAAGAACTAAGAGAATGGTGTTGCAGAGCTTTCTGAATGGAAGCAAATGGTTTAGTTGCTGAAAAGGATGTCCACAACAACTGAGATGAGAGATTGAGCAGTGTTCCCAGCCATGTCAATAACTGAGAAAGATTGCATCATGATTGACATCTCCACAGCAGTTTATACCAATCTGAGCCCAAACCCCACATTCCTGGCTGTAAGATCCTACCCAGTCCTTTGCAGTGTTGGCTGTAAAACAACTCAGTAGAAGAGTGGTTGGTTTTCAGCCAGATGCTCTGTGTAGTACATGCTTCTTACCAAGACTTGCAATGGAGACACCTGAAGTTTGACAGGAGACTAATGAGGCAATCGCGTCCATATTTTCCCGTCAGGATGTTGATCTGGAAGGGAAGGGAGGAGAGCCAAGAACAGCACTCACCACTGTTAATGTAAAAGAAGCAAACCAATCTGTAGGTGCTGGAGGGTCAGAACAGACCGAATGACTAAAGCTGTGAACAAATGGAAGAGTGGGTGTGAAGATCAGGAAATGAAATAGGATGAGGTTAATAAGGCAAGTGATGGGGTTACAGAAGATGACTAAGTAAGTTTGCTGTTACTGCCACTTGGAGACCTGTAGGAAGGGGAAGTATCAGAAGTAATTTTTTTTTTTTTTTTTTTTTTTTTTGTCTTTAAAGACAATGGTGAGATAGCAGGTAGAGGAGAGCAGAAGGGAAAGCTTGAGAAGGGTTAGTCAGCAATGGAAAGCTAGCTAGGATTAGAGGCATGCAGATAAGCTGCAAAAGTAGAATTGTTTAGCTGTAAGAAGTCAGAAATGGAGGAGAGAGCAGGCGTGCGGGGGAAGTCAGCTTGATCACAGGACTTCCGTCAGAGACGCTGCAGTGCTAAAGCAAGCATGGATGAAGCAAGTGCTGAAGGTGAGCTGGTACTGTTGGCAGTTTACCATGAGAGACACAAGCAAAAAAAGTGGTGGCTGGAACTGGTGTGGTAGATGTATAGCTAGTAATAACTACTAAAGCAAACACATTTTTCTGTGCTTAACTGAAAATGCAAATAAACTTAAAATGCATGCACACTTTAATCAATGTAGCTAGTTATTCCTTTGGCTTTTCTTCACTCTTGTTTTCATCATTCTACTTCCCTCCTTTCTTAAGAGTCTACAATACATTATTTTCTCCAACTTCTTGCAGCTTTGGAGAACAAAGCTCTGAAATGTTTTTCCTTTAAAAATTATTTATGTGTTACTCAAATTCAACTGCACCTGCAGCTACAATCTTCCAGTGTTATTATGTTCCATGCCAGCTAAAAATAAGTGAGACAACTAAGGCTTCTTAAACCGCTTAACAGATAAGATACAGCAGCAAAGCTATGCCCAGAGAAGTATTCAGAGCTCTAATGGTTCATTAAATTGTCATTTTAGTTGCACCTTTTTTTTTTTTTTTTTTTTTTTTTTTTTTTTTTCTTTTTTTAGTTTCTTTTCTTCAAACCACATCCCTGGCCTACAGAAGTCAGGGAAGCTGCTTCAGACCAGCCTTTTAGTTATCAGAAATGTTTTTTTCCAAGCACTCTAACATAATATACATAAGGTAATGATATTAACACAGGGTTTTAAGGTCAAGTTTATGGAATCCAGGGCTTTATAGGAAATCTTTGAGATGCTGCAAGTGTGGAAAGGCAGGTCTTTGTTAGGGAACACATAACAATGTTTCCTCTGAACACGTGGGGCCGCTTCACATTCGTAAGTCTGCGTTATTAAGCCATCGTGGGAAGCGCAGCAGGAGGAAACCCAGAGCAATTGGCTGCAGCGCCAGAGGCAGTCTCCTGCTCATTGGCGAGCAGAGGATTCTCTGAGGTACTAAAATTAGACAATCTCCGCCCTCCAGAAATGCTTCTGGAAACAGCCAGACGAGAAATCCTGACACAGACCCAGGGCCCTTGCTGGGGAGCGAAGCACAGCACCCTGCTCCCAGCAAAACTGCAGCCAATAAGGGTGCACTGAAAGAGGCTTCATTTTTTTTTCCCCTCTAACCTGGTTTGCTGAAGAAATAAAAAGTGCACAACAAAGAAATTGCAAGATATTAATGCTAGCAGTGTTTTACACAGCTATTAAAATCAGTATTTCTTACATAATCCGTATTCAGACTGCCTTTGCACAGCTATATCTGAGCTAGGACTGGCAGACTTGTGCCGACTGCCTTTGAAAAGAAACAAGTCTTGCTGAATTAACACTGGGAAAACCCAAAACTGGTGAAGTCAGATTATTATTTAATGAAACATTTTAATCCATTGTATCGGTGCAGTTGCAACATTTATGATTTTTTTAAAATATTGGCTAAAGTATTTCTGTTACAGGCACGTGTTTATTTCTTTAACAGTGAAGTCTTTTAGCTGAATTACCCAGTTTTGTGAACTTAGAACCTTTTTTTTTTGTTTTTTTGAAGGCATGCGAATAAAAACTTCAGTAGTTTATTTTTACACATACTTCAAACTGGCTGCAAGGAAATAATTGCATGGTTTGGGGTTTTATCTCTAGTTTTGCATCATTTATATTATTCCTTGCAAAGATTAAGGCAAAGTTGATTTTTCTTAGACTCGAGCCAGCTTTCTCAGTAGTTTTCCTCTTTCCTCTGTTAACCAGGGTACCTAGTGTCAGCATCTATGGCTCTGAAAGTGGTGTGGTGGATTTGGTGGTGGTTTGTTTGTTTTCTTTTATTTGTTTGGGGTTTTTTGCTTCTTTGCATCTGCTTTCAGTCTGATTTCATAAACCCCCTGAAGCCTATATACCTGTCCTCTCTGTGTCTCTTTGTCAATGTCACCTCAAGGACTCAAACGCAGAGGTTAATTTCTGCTGACTTCACCAGCAGAACACACATCTTAACAGCACCTTGGACCTCACAAATTTTTTTGGAGAAATTGATAATAAGAGGGGATGGGCCCAAAGGGGAGGGGAGCTCTGTGGTTATCAGCACCACTGGCTGGTCCACACCCCGATAGTGCCGGGCCAGCTGGCAGGCGTTCAGCCCCCGAGCGCCGGCCGCAGCCTCCGCAGCCCTGCGCGGCAAACAGGGTGACAGGGAGGCCATGCTAGAGCGCCCTGCGCTCCGGCTTCCAGGTTCCAGTGTGCGTGATCTCATCGGGTGGGTGACGGCTGCGCTGTAATTGCGTACAGCCCGAGAGAGATGGGGAAGCGGGGAGTGTGTAAGGAGCGAACATACTGTCACGACCGCGGTAAAAATCCCCAGGGGACGTGGCTTCCCCGGCTCTGTTTATGGCTCATCCTGTGGTTTAACTCGAAAAATAATGACTGCTTCCTATTCATTACATGTTTGTTTTTGTGATACACGTGAAGGAGCGCTGGATGGAGGCTGCAATTCAGTTAGAAATGCTGAGAAGCACTATTAGAGAGCTGTAGGTTCAGGTTAGTACATCTGGTGTGCTGTGAGGCAGCATACTGTAAGCTCCTTATCGTGCTGGTGTAGATCAGGCATGTAAACAGGAAACCTCGTGCTTGCTCCCACAATAAATATTGATAGTAAATAACCTCAGGAAGTGCTGGTGTGCTTATTCTTATTTCCCAGTTACCTCGTTTTATGAACATCAGCTGTGGGACCGTGCCTCTCTCAGCAGTCCTGAGTGCGGGGTAAAGCCAGCATAAACCTTTCATTGTCATGGGGAAATGAGACTTTTTTGATCGCTCCCCCATAGATCTCCCTGCCCCCTTCCTTATTCTCGTATAACACAAGGAGCCCATAAACAGGCACATGTGGACCTCTGATATTTACCCGGAAACCGCGGCCGCCCTGGGCCTCTGGATGCGCTCCGCAGGCAGCGGCCTGCCGCAACCCGTAGAGCACCGCTCCCCAGCCGCCATCTTTGATCCGCCCCTACCCGGCTCCCACCCAGCTGAGGGGCGCGGAGGCCATCTTGTGGCCGCTCCGCCCGGCGCACGCCCGCCGTGCAGGCCCCGCCGTCGCCTAGCAACGGCGGCGGAGCGGCAAGGTGCGTGGCATGGCGCTGCCGGCGGGAAAGGCCCGGTGGCACCGGGCTGGGCAGGGAGAGGGAATCGGCAGCAGTCGCCGCGGGGGCAGAGCACCCTGAGCTGGTGGCGCGGTGACGGTTCCCGCAGGGTCGGGGGGCTGAGCCGGTCTCTGGGTCGGGCGGTGGGGAGCGGTCAGTAGAGAGGAAAGAGGCGCTTCCTTTGGTCTCACTCGAGTCCTGCAGGAGCTCTCGGGCCGTCCGTGGTAGAGATGCAGGGGGGAAAAATCATCCCAACCGTGAAGGCAGGTGGAACTGAGGAATTCTATCTGGGTTGTCTAGCAGTGTACGTGTACCTTGCTGCCAACTGTGTACCTGTACCTTGTCCAGTGCCGATCAAGAGAGCCTTGGAATGGCAGCATGGAGGCAGAGGGAAGAGAGGGGAAATAAGGTCACAAGTCTGTTAGAAACCCGTCTGCATGAGTTTCTCTATTCACAGAACAATTTTGTATCCTAATAGCTTGCTAATGGCCTGATCTCTCAGCTAGAAAACTGGCACTTTGTCTCGAGTGCCATAAAGATAAGAATTAAATAACAATTGAGAAATACCCTGAGGCTTACAGGTGGAATAGGTCCAAGTATAAGTC
The DNA here is from genome assembly GCA_033816785.1 of Picus viridis. Classification (NCBI taxonomy): domain Eukaryota; kingdom Metazoa; phylum Chordata; class Aves; order Piciformes; family Picidae; genus Picus; species Picus viridis. The sequence goes on from CM066593.1 coordinate 19,884,997, forward strand.
CCACACTGCATTCTTCGTGCATGAGGGTACAGATTCGGGATGTGGTGGAGCCTGGCTAGTTCTTGCACATATCAAAGTGTATCAGGACACTTCTCTCATGCACTTTCTGAGTTAATTATTGAAATATACAATGCATTTTGCAGTTGGCTATGAGCATGCAAATTTTGACTTATTTTCCATAAAATACCCCAAGACTGAAACTGGGAGAGTGAACTGTAGGGTGTGGACTAGCCCAGAGGAAAATCTCACATGGATTTTGTGAAATGGAGGTGACCTTCTCCAAACCTAGGATAAAACGGTAGATATCGCCACAGGTGGCTGTGCAGTAGGCAGGCTTCCAATATCTTGAACTGGTGTCCTTGCAGTATGAAAAGGACATGTGAATTCCTAATTTAGGAGCCGAGATGCAGATGTTAATGCCCGAACCTCAGATTTTTGTGGAAAGAACTCTGGCTCTCATCAAACCAGATGTCGTTGACAAAGAAGAAGAAATAGAGGAGTGCATTCTGCGATCAGGATTCCTGATTCTTCAGGTAACAGGCTGTGATGAATTTGTAAGTCAGAGCAAAGTTTATCTTAGCTTCCAGCAGTCAAGCCAGTAGCTAAAAGCTAGTGTGTCCAAAAGTCAGTTTGTATGTTTCACGTGCCCTCAACCACCACTGCCAGGTTCCGTAAGGGTTGATGTTGTTGGTGCATGGCATGGAACAGAGCACACCAAGCATTTTTCTGACCACAGGAAAACACAGATTTTGTTGATAAACTCAGGTCTAACAAACCTGTGTGGCAGACAACGTGGACTGTCCTGAAGGAACTCTTTGGAAAGCAGATTGTTTTGGTGTCCCAGCACAGTGTGCAGCTGCCAGGTGGATGCTTAAAGAATTAATTGGATTAGGTAGCTGGCCAGTTGCAGTCTAAGGTATTTTGTTTCCATTGTTTTTCATGTAGGTGGACTTTATGGACATTTAAATGTATTATAAATATTTCATTTAAAGAGGGCCTTGCTGATCTTGTCCTTTTACATTTTGGACCTGATGTGGAGGCCGTGGGAGCGTTGCACTGACCACTGGTGCCGGACCCCGTGCTGCTGGGAAAGGCTGTGGAGTCTGACTTCCAGCAGATTGTATTAAGCTAATATTTGCTGTCAGATAATAAGAAATGTGTTCTCCCACTCCTCTTTTGTGGTTGCCTACATGCACTCGCTCCATTTGAAAAGGAACAGTACAATTACCCAGAGTCTGGGAAATAAAGCAGAGTGCTGGAAGCGAGGGTCCGCCAGGCTCTTCAGTGAGGAGCCGGCAAGGCTGTGCCCTGCGTGGCAGGACGGTTTCCCTCGCTTTTAGCTGTCGTTCATAACCGGACCGTACGAGGTGACCTCATTGTGACCTTCCAGTATCTGAAGGGGGCCTACAGGAAGGCTGGGGAGGGACTTCTCAGGATCTCAGGTAGTGATAGCACTAGGGGGAACGGATTGAAGCTGGAAATGGGGAGCTTCAGGCTGGATGTGAGGAGGAAGTTCTTCACCATGAGAGTGGTGAAGCCCTGGAATGGGTTATCCAGGGAGGTGGTTGAGGCCCCATCCCTGGAGGTGTTTAAGACCAGGCTGGACGAGGCTCTGGCCAGCGTGATCTAGTGTAGGGTGTCCCTGCCCATGGCAGGGGCGTTGGAACTAGATGATCCTTGTGGTCCCTTCCAACCCTGACTGATTCTATGAATCTATGATTCTATGATATGCTGCACCCCTCCGGTTCCACGGCGGGTCAGCGCCTCGCTGCAGGGATGGGACCGGCGTGGTGGCCGCTGGAGGGCACTGTGCTATCGCGCCTGCTACCGGCGGCGGGGCGCGGCGCGGCCGGGGCCTCCCCTGCCGCCTCCTTCCTCCTCCTTCTGCCCTGCCTCCTCCTTGTCTTCTGTCTTTCCTCTGCCACCTGCCACTCACGCTTCCTCCTTCTGTGTCTGGCCCCGCGGCAGCGCCCCTTGGCCAGGGGAGCTGGCTCTGTGGCGTTGAGCGAGGGACTGCTGGGCTCCCGGAGATGATTTTAACTCTTGTTTGCTTGCCCTTTTTTTTTTCCTTCCCTTTTCTTTTCCCCATTTTGGAAATGTAATAATTTGTCTTATTCTTCTAAATGCCCATGTTGACATTTGTTCTTTTTACTTTCCTCTCTTCCTTTTAATGGCTGTTTCATCGGGCACAGCCTGGAACCCAGGAGGTTTCACCTGAATGTGAGGAGAAACTTCTTTGGTGTGAGAGTGCTGGAGCCCTGGAGCAGGCTGCCTAGAAAGGTTGTGGAGTCTCCTCTAGAGAGATTCCAGCCCCACCTGGATATTGTGATCCTGGGCCAGCTGCTGTGGATACCCTGCTTTAGCAGAGGAACTGGACTGAATGATGTCCAGAGGCCACTTCCAGCTCACACAATTGTGTGATTCTGTGGTTTATGTGAAATGTATCAGAAGACAAAAGAAATTACTTCTCTTTATTGTTTTGTTTAAATGGCAAGATGTTTATAGCATTTCCTGATGTCTCCAGTGACTTTTTGGCACCAAAGTTATTAAGAATCTGAATTTGTGGTACTCTTGTCTAAGTCTGGGCTTGAAGAATGCACATTTTTTTCTCCCCTTCTTCTCTTCAGGACTGCCATATTCCTTCATAACTTCCCAAATTTACCCTAAACCTGGCAGCTTGCAGGCTAAGCAGCTAATGTGATAATCACAAAGCCAGAGTACTGAATGAAAATTAGAACAATTGCATAATTAATGGTGTGGGCTGAAAAGAAAATTGTTTAAAAGTAGAACATTGTGCTGGAGCAGCTGAATAATTAAAGCCTGTCCTTGTAATGCTCTTCACTTTTTCTGTAGTGTACCCTGACTATCCTTTAAGTCATCCAGCAGTTAAAATGCTGTAGTTTGTGTGGGCTAAAATCACATCTTACTCAAATGGCCTGATTGACTGCTTAATTAACTAAGAAAACTTGTGCTCTTTGATACTCTGTCTCAAAGAGAACGACATCTGGGGGAATCAGTTTAGACTGAGACATTATTCGATGCCTGCTGTGCACTTGGAAAATACAGCTGGAGCAGAGGACTGGATCCTACCTGAGGTAGCAGGCTAGCTAAAGTTGGCAAGCTTGTTTTTTCACTCTTTTTCTTCTCTATAGAGACGGAAGCTCCAGTTAAGCCCAGAGCAATGTAGCAACTTCTATGCAGAGCAGTATGGAAAAATGTTTTTTCCTAATTTAGCAGCCTATATGAGTTCTGGACCTTTAGTTGCTATGGTTCTTGCCAGACATTCTGCAGTCTCATACTGGAAGGAATTGCTTGGACCATCAAACAGCTTAAGAGCTAGGAGAACTCACCCTCACAGGTAACAATCTGCTGATTGGCCTCGGGGAAATCAGTAAGATTTTGTCCTTCTCTTAATTGAGACCAGAATTTCTCTCCTTTTACAGTAGAGGCACAAATTTTATCTGTTTATTTTTCAGTTTTGTGTAACACAGCCTTTCACCTGTGGTTATTTTTTTTAGTATGTAAAGCTCACTCATTTTATGGAGCATGCTGAACACATGAACATAAATTGTAGGTACCTACATATATTTTTCTATAACCAAAATCAAGCCAATGCCTTGTTAGTTATTCCACATAACATTGATTTTTATGTGCTCTTGAAGTGTAGACAATTGGAAAGGATTTGCAGCTGCCTACCAAGCATTTTTTTCCTCTTGTTTTTAGCTTAAGAGCAATCTATGGGACTGATGATCTGAGGAATGCACTTCATGGCAGTCACAGCATTTCCTCAGCAGAAAGAGAAATTCGATTCATGTTTCCAGAAGGTAAAATGGTGCAAATGACACATTGCCAGTCTTGGGAGGATATTGTCCTTCCCTATTACTGCTTGTCTCTGTCCAGACTCTAGATACAATTAGACTTAGAAGAGGTTGGATTTGTTTTTCTTTATGAGGATGCGAGTCTCTTTATGTATGAGCTGGTATTTTCTGCTGTGAAAAACATACCACATCTGAAGAGCCATTACAGGGATTGCTTCCACTTTTCAAAGCTCTGTGGTCTTGGAATTAGAGCAGACTGAGCTAGTAAATGAGAGGAAATGGGAAGCCATTACACTCTAGCATGTCCTTCTGGCACTGTCAGCCCTGGAGGCTCCTGTTGGCTTGAGAAGACCAGACTCTTCTTGGGCTGAGGCTGAGTAATCCCTGTTCAACAGGATACTGCAATTCCGAAGTTAAGTGCCAGAGAAGTGGGCCATAGAACCTGGGAAGTCTGGGAGAGGATCTCTTGTTTGTAATGTAACAGGTGAAAAATGGCTTTGCTCTTTGAGAGATGCAAGAGAAACTACTGGAATAACTTGTCTGGTTTTGTCCACTGCAAACAAGAGGTTGCACTTCCCTACAAACCCTAGCCACTGTAAACCATGTGTCTTCTCTTCACCCTAATGTCAAAGCAGGACTTCAGGTGAGATTTTTAGGGTCTTCAGAAGCCAGTTTCACACTGCAAGAGGAAAGTACTAAGTGTGGGATATATTGTTTCTCCCCTGCCTCCAGCACATGGTCAAGGACAAAAGTTTTCCTCAGGTGATCTGATTTTCTCCCCTTTCATAATTGGCTATAATTAGTAAGGTTACCTCAGGGACCTTGTGAAGGGGTTCAGAGAGTTTCTTTGCAATTTGTTGTGGGAGAAGCTACAAAAACCATTATGTATTATTAACTTATTAAGGAAAACAGCAGCTCACATATACACAACCTTGGAAGGAATGCCGCTTTTAAATCACTCTACAAGTTGCTTTCCAACACCTGTGGTTATGCTTTACAGCAATCTTGGAGCCAATTCCAGCTGGCCAGAGAGCCAGGGATTACTTGAACCTGTATGTAAAGCCAACCTTACTGGCTGGGCTGACTGCCCTGTGCAAAGAGAAGCCAGCAGATCCTATGGTATGTACCACTCTGTCAGTGTTGTGTTCTATGCTCTGTGATGCATTTACTTCATAGTAGTAAAGGAAAACTATTCCTGTTACAAGAGCTTTGCTAGCTGCCTGCTGATGAGCTCATCAAATAAGGCTTGCCTTGCAAGAAGGTGATTGGTTTGTTAACAGATGAAACCAGGGCCAGGACTGAAGGAAATCAGCCTTGATAAAATAGCAAGGGGTATAGGTGGTGATGTTCTAACATGTAGCTGTTGTAGACAGCTGAAAGATAAATGAGTGCTATCATAGGATGTCCATTTTTGGGTTTTTTTAACTTTATTTACTCTTTCTGAGGTGAGTTTGAGATTAATATCTGTCATATGAGAACTACTTAAGTGAGGTCAGATGCTGATCACTCTGGTAGTAGTTAACACAGTTAAGTAAAATTCTCTAGAGTTCTTCGCAAAGCTCTCTATATTTTGTCTTTGTTACGTTTAATATTGTTTAATACTGCTTTAGGTTAAGCTGTTGGTTTGACTGCACAGCATTAATTAGCTCTACAGTTCACCAGGAAAGTGAATTATAGTTCTTCAGGGTGAAATCTAGCTTGGATGCTCAAACTGACCTACAGAAAAATCATTTTTGTAGATATCAAGCTGATCCATCTTGCTCTCCTCTCACATGTTCTTGTTACAGCTCTTTGTGGAAAGACTAATTTCCTGTTGAGTTGGTTGTTGCTTTGGGGTTTTTTTTGGGGGGTGAGGGTTTTGTTGTTGTTGTTTGTGGTGTGTGTGTGTGGTTTTTTTATTGTGGTTTGTTGGTGGGGGGGTGTTGTTTGTTTTGGGGTTTTTGGGGTGTTTTGTTGGCTGGTTTTTTTTTTTTTTTTCTCTGATTGGTCTTGTGGTTTTTGTTTTGTATGTTTGCTTTTTCAGTCCTTAAAATCAACATTTGTCTGGGAAAATATGATTAATGTTATTGTATTCTTCAAGTTCAAGTTGTTGACACTAGTACTTCTTCAAGAGTCATCTCTTTACCATATTAAAATCTGATTTCTTTTTTCCCCTCTTCTAAGTCACCTTTCTCTCAGTGTTTGTTTTTACTTCCAATTCATCTCAGCATCCTGAGCACAATTTTCTAGCCACTTAGGTGGTAACTAATAGTAGCTTCATGGAGCCCATGCTTTCCTCCTTTGCTTGCAAGAAAGCTGTGAAGTAGTACCAGTAGCTTGGCTACAGTTAGAACACTTTTGCTCCTTCTTCCCTCTCCGTAACATCTGTGACCTTGTAACAGAAGGAAGTTCTTTACAAATTTCTCTTCTTCCCAAGCAGCCTTTCTAAGGGCTATTGCAGTTTGGAATTGTTTTCTTGTTTGCTTTCCATGTCTGCCTCGTTCTTACTGTTCTGCTGGCTAACCTGTGAGGACTCTCGCAGCGCTTTGCTCTTTTCGTACCTGATAATAAAGGAAGAGTGTTGCTTGCCTTATTGATCTACTATTCTATCAGTTCTTTCACTTCACAGCATGGTATGAAGTTTGTGGTATTTAGCATTCCAGAAACTAGTTGTCAACAGCCTTGTGAGGTAAATAAGGATGTGTTAAAAACAGCTCTTTACAATGGAGAAATCGAGGCAAAGGGTTAATTTGCCAAAGGCCGGGTGAAGTTAGGACTCAGCATTCCTACCTCCCACGTTCTGTAAGTACAATGTGCTGGAAAAACGTAGAGGATGAATTTCAAAAAGCAACCATGTATTAAGTTTTAGGTGCTCTGGGGTAATGTCAGTGCAAAATCCTGGCACTTTTAATGCATGATTAAGAAATTAAGTATCTCTGAGTGTTGCTGGGGGTAATATTTCATGAAGCAGTTTCAGGCCTATTACACAGTCTCATTCTAAAACAGACCTTAGGATTATTTGAAGTATGGCTCAGAAGTTCTTACACAAAGACAGACATTGCCTGAAAAAAGAAGTTGTTTTCTAAAGGTGAGTGTGAATTGTTCAAAAGCAATATAAGCTGTGAAGATTTAAAAGAACATTTTTTAAAACCCAGGTTTATTTGTGTGTCTGTTTTTTTTCTGAGAGGTCTTCATTTTGCAGCACAGTAGGAGTGTGTCTGTATCTGAGGTTTCAAATCATGCTTTTGATATTGTCCTGTACATTCAATGGGAAACAACAGAGGACTAAATATGTTTGCATATTTTTTTTTTGTTGTTGCACAGACTTGGCTTGCTGACTGGCTGATTGAACACAACCCCAACAAACCCAGGGTGCAATATCAGGTCGCTGAGTAAGAGCATCAGGAGTGAGAGCTTGATGAGAATCACCTCAAGCATTCCAAGTTAAGATACATGCTTTCATTTTAGTGTATCCTTTGGCTATGTAAGTCCATATTAACTGAAGTAAATGTTACTGTCTTAATTACCTGTGTCTTTGTGGAATAAATGAACTTATGCTTACCCAAGATTTAATAGTTCAAGTATCTTTGCTATTGACAAAGTGAATGGAGAGCTACATGATAAATCTGTGGTGTCATCTGACTAGAAAAATACAAACCTCCCATCAAGGTATGACTTAACTGCTGTTTTCCTCATTTTTATGGGTTTGGGTGTCTGGGGAGAATTTGCATTAGCCCAGACTCCCCAGTGCCATACAGCTGGCCTCTGCCTTGTCAAACAGCTGAGTTTCAGCACTTTTTTAATCAGGCACAAATTCCGCTTTGAAGGGAGGTACTTGTGAGGAACTTAGAACTCTCTTGCTGGAGGCATATTAGCACCTTCAGCATTTTAACTGCTGCTTGCATCACCGACCTAAGGTCACTTTTCAAGATGGGTCACTTGAGCACTTGTCAATGTAATTTGGAGGATTTATTTGAAGTTAGATTAGTGGTGAAAGGCACAGTGATTATAAATCGGCCTTTGATTTCCACTAGAAGTCTCAAGAAGGTGTATTTCAGTCAAGGACTAATGCTATCTTCCAGCATTTGTTTGAAAGAAAGGTGCTTAATTGGAGCAGCTCAGCTCAAGGGTGTTGTTTTTTGTTCTCCTGCTCTTCAAAGGTATGCTGATTTCTGTTGTTTTCCTTGTATGGTTGTTTACCCTTGAACTTCAATGTGTTCTATTTGAGAGTTTAAAGAGAAAGCGTTAGGGGCCAGCTGCTCGGCAGGCAACGGCTTAAATCCACACCGTTACCTTTGCTGAAGTTTGGGGGCCAAGGGACTTCTACATTTTGTTGAATGAGCTGCTGTTGTGCTGTTAATCTCAAGCTTTGTATCTTATGGTCTGAGTGGCTAGGATGGAGAAAACAATGTCACTTGCACAACTCTGAAATCTTAGTATGCTTGACTAATGCTAACCAGCCAAGCAATTCCATAATTGAATGAAAAACCTTGCTCCCCCAACCTGAGTAATTACCAGAAACTGAAGTCATCTGTCTGTAACATTAAACTTTTATTCCACTGAGAAGATAAACAACTGGCTTAAACACTTTTGCCAGCCCAGAGAATAAACATTTAGAAACTGGTTCCTACAGTATCAAGACCAGGACATTTAGGGGAAGAAATTTAAAAAAAAAAAAAAAAAAAAAAAAAACAACCTCAAACCCAAGCCCTCAAATATGAAGGGAAAAAAAATCAGATCTGCTTATAACTAATTTATTTTGCCTGTAATTATTGTCTCCATATGTGTCTGATTGCTCCTATTGCAGGACAGTTGTACTTTGTGGTTTCCTGTCAGCTGAACCAAAAAGTTTCTTTTTTGAAGATGCCAGAAACTGAAATCTGGTGAATTCACAAGACATTCTCCTGTGTTTTGTTAGTTAGTGTGCCATTTGCCTACTAATTTTGATGCAGTGCTGCTTGACAATAAATATCTCCTGTCTGTTACTGCTGGAGTTTTCATTTTTGGTTTTGTGTTATGTTGTACCTGGGGAAGATCAGAACTTCCATAGAGAATGTGTGGGTCCTTACAAGGAGAAAGGGCAAAAGCAGCTGATGTTGCAAAAGTTACCTTTATAACCCATGCAGCAAGACATTTAAGTCATTCAAGTGTGTGTCTGTCATGGATTTATTCTCCAGTATTAGAGCTAACACCTTCAGTTGCTGACTGGTGTTCACATTTTTCCAAAGGAAGAGTAGAAAGAGAAAAGACACCTTCATTGTGTGGGTGCCATCCTGACTCACTGTATCTGCACATCCAGGCCAAGGACTGCTGCAGCAAATCCGACAGCTGAGATCACAGCATTGATAAGTAGGATGTGGGCAGAAGGTCAGCCTTGGGAATGTGATGTGGGCAGCCAGCCTGGTCCCCTGGGGGAGCTGTCACACCACAGGAGAGGCTTCTGGAGGACTTGCTCCTTACATTTCTTTTTGTCTTGAGTTTTCCCTTTGGCTCAGGGCAGTATAGGCTTTGCCGGTGCTCTAAATCCATATCACAGAAAATGTATCTTTGGGAAAAACAGATGAGCTGAAAGATGTCTTAATGTTTGGTATCTGTTGGTGCAGGCTGCTCTCTGCAGGAGCAAGTGCCCTGTCTTCTCCTTCTGTCAGGTCAAAATAATTACCTTGTCTGTTGAGTTTTATTGGGTATTTTTAACTTTGAGGGAGTTCATTTTAGTTTTACTGCCTGAGTGCTGGAATAGAGCTGTGTCCATAAACTCAGCAGCTCAGTCCGTTTCCCATAATTCTGTTTTCTTAACAGACTATCTCCTGGAACCTTGCTGCTTGTATGCTTGCTGTCACCTGCACTGGAAATTACTCTTGTGACAATACAGATGAAACTAGTCTGAGGTGTACAGTGTGAGACAGTTCAGCCTTCCTGTCTCACAAGGGATTTACTATCTTTAAGAGCAGTTACACTACCAGGAACTTTGAGCATGCTTTAAACATGGCAGAAACCTCAGTCAGTGCCAGTTCCCCATTGCATGTGTAAGTCAGAGCATTCCAGCTTGCTGAGCTTCAGAGATGAGTTGCTGTTCAGAACTCGGGACTTTAATTCAACAATAAATAGTTACATGGAGGTTTTCAGATCCTCATCTTTCTCAGGTAGGGGGGAAAGGATTTTCTTTCTTCATTCAAGCTGTTAATTGTGACTGTCCTTTTTAACATCAGTGGTCTAAGCAGCACTGGTACACTGGTGATAAACTGATGGACATCTGTCTTGTGGCACTATATGAAGGGAAGGAGTGATTCAGTTCTTTTCAGTGCCATATTAGAGTGACAGCTTCTATTCAAAGACACAAGGGTCTTAGTTAATTATAACTGGTTAAGTTGGGGCAGTCAGATTAAGATAACTCATTCTGGACAGCAAATGTTGGTCAATTTTGGCACTACCCCACAACAGTGGTGTAAATACCATGGGTTTAAAATTTCCTGTTCAAACAAACAAAAACCAGCAGCAACAAAAAAAAAAAAAGTCCAAATAACCAAACAAGCAACAACAACAAAACTCTGAAGAGTATTTTTATTTTATTGCAGAGCTTTTTGCACCTTGTAACTTGCACTTTTTTTTTTGCAGTACTGTTTCCTTTTAGATGCCAGACAGTAGGTTTGTTCTAGGCAATAGAACTTCAGTCCTCTCTACTGATTACCTGCTGCTTTGCTTTACTCAAGCAGGCTTAGCTCAAAGCAGCATGGCAATATCACAGGGACTATCACAGGTACTTTCTTGTTGTGCTGTTAGTGAAACCTGCTGTCTTTTGGATGGTCAATCAAGAAGAGATGCTTCTACCTAGAAATCTTCTGGAGTCTGGATGAGCTCCTCTGAGTCTAGAGTGTGTCAGCAGCATGAGCGATGTGTTGAGTCTCCTTGGGAGGATGCCTGTCAAATTATTGTTATGCTGCCTCCTGCCAAGTGGTGCTGGAGAGGCTGCCACAAGCTCAGTGGAGAGCCTATTGTTGGTCTTCTGAGCCAGAAAGGAGGCATTGTTGTAAGAGAAGCAGTTGGTGGGAGAAGGCGGCAGTTTGCAGACAGGTGGGTGAATGATACTCTAATAATGGTTACACTGAAGGATTAAGGATTCTTTTCAGCTCGCTGCTTGTGAGTGGTTTACAGCTGAGGGAGCTGATGCTTCCACACAAAATACTCCACGTAGTGCCTTGCTGTGTGTGCTTACAGTTGTCTTGTGTGGCATCATATTTTGTCTCCTGAGACCACTCACAGCCTCTTTCTTGCTTAGCTGTGGTGCTGTTCTGAAGCAGGGCTATTTAAACCCCCCCAGACTCACGTGTAAATATGATGGTAAAAAAAGGTGCAGGTATTGTACTTCATTTTGAAGTCTACTCACTTGGGATATCTGAGTCAGCCTGGGAGGATCTTCTGTGTTACTGGAGAGAATTGTGAGAGGCAGCTGGGTGCAGTCTGTCCCCGCATGAGGAATCTCATACGAACTCACTCGAAATTCCAGGGAAATTTTATGTGCAAGAGCCGAATTTGGTTCTAAATCCTCTTGGCTTCAGTAAACTACTCTGCAAACCACCCACGCTCCTTTATAATCTATTTATAGTCAGTGCCTAAGCTCTCATTTCCTTGCCAGGGGACAGTTGGGTTTTGTTGTGTTTCCAGAATCATCAGGTTAGGGAATTCTGCCCTTCCCAAAGCAAGGTCTCATTGCTGTGCTGGCTGGCGGGTCTTATCTCTTTCAGGTGCTGTAAAGCTTTGGTTTCTTACTGGGTGGCATTCCTGCCGCAGTGTGAATGACAGCAGCGGTTTGTACGTATTCAGTTGTGCGTCAGGCCTCAGCTCTCCACGTGAGAAAATTCCCAGGAGCGCTTAACGGACGCGTGCGGATAAACCTCCTGCACGCCCCATAAAGCCCTTTACTGTGGGCCAATATAAAGCAGTCATTACAGGGTGATGTTTAAACTTCTGAGATGAGCACAGCCTTTCAATTGCACTTACTTATTTTTATAATGTGTAATTTAGCCACTGAGCCCTGAGAAGTTATGGCACAGCGAGGCCTTCTTAAAAACAGTGCTTCCAACTGGGCTTGCAGTTTGCTCCGCTGTAAATCTGGAGCCCTTCCACTCTCTCAGTTTAAGGAGAGAAGGAAGCTGGGATCATTGCTGGGAGCTGCTCAGATGGTATGTTATCCGTCCATCTGCGATGTATTGTCAGGTGTTGGCGTGGCACATTCTCCACTCCTGCGGAGTTTGTGCCAGGTTGCTCTGGAGCCAAACTCAGACAACACCGTTTTCTGCCTGCGGAACGTGTTGCCATTTGCCGTTTTGCTAAGGAAGTTGTGCAATGGTACTTTTGCCTGGACAAGGGGAGTTGGATCAGGCCTCTGTCTGAAAAACAGATGCTTGTTTCTGTGACCACCACACATTGAGCTAGCCGTGAGATCGTTCCCTGCTACTTAAAGCTTCCACCTAAGCTGTCCCATGAGGCAATTTCAGAGTTCTTTTTTTTTTTTTTTTCCCTCCCTTCAAAGGTCTTCCATGTAAATATACTGAATTGACCAACAAAGTTTTGACCGTGACTGTCTTTGTTTTGCAAAGTTCTCTTGTAAACAGGCACCATGCTGGCTTCCCTGAATAGCGCCATCAATGCAATTGAATGGCAGCAACAAAGGGGTAGGAAATGAAATGTCCATTCAGTTTCCTATTCATGTAAGTGATAGTTTATCATAGTGATTATTAGCTTCGTGGAGTTACGATCTGTGATGGTTCTTCAGCCTTTTATTGGCCCCCTCCCCCCTTTATTTTTTCTTCAAGGAACTGCAATAAACGTTGCCTCACCTGAGTGCTGCCTCGGTGTCGAGGCATTCTCCAAGCTTACTGTTAGGATCCCAATTCATGCATCATTGCCTATGGCAAAGAATGTCACCACCTTACAAAGCAGCTATGGTGTGTCTTTACCAGTTGCTCACCCTCCCTGCAAAGTGTCCTTTTTTTAAGATGTGGGGTTCCTGGAATGAGCAATTTTGAGTAGTCCATAAACATATTTTTGATAATGATATCTGTTTTCTTTCTATCACCTCTGCTCAGCAGATGAGACAACACTGGACAAAGGAACTAGCAGTACACAAATGGTGCAAGTGTGAAGGTCAGGGACAAAGAAGTGAAATGACTCTCCTTGTGTCATCCTTTGGAGAAGCAGCTAGATCAAGAATAAAACTGATCTCTCTTTAGTTCCAGCTTTGTGTCACATCAGTTGAGCTGCAGATCAGTGTGTCCCTTCAATAAAAAAAACCACAAACAAACCCTGCTTGTAGTGAAGGAGATTTGGCACTGTGTACTGCATCTGTAGCCCAGCCTAGTGTCCTCTGAGGGAAGGTGGAGGAGGTCTCTTCACTGTCTCTTTCGGAACAGAACACAAGGCTCCTGTGTTCAGGCTTGCCCACCAGTCTTCTGTGTGCCTAACCCCTTGCCCAGTACCCTGTGGACTGCTAGGCTGAGCAGCTCATGTCTTGGAGTGCTGGTGCCCAGGCACTACTTCCTGCACTGGACTTCGGAGTGACTGCACAAGCAGGTGGTGCCTGCACACACACTGCTGGCAGCTGCACATTTTAGTACCTACCTGGATGTAGGAATGGGGAGTTAAATACCCGTGTCCTCAAGGTTTGCCAGTGGTTTGGTGCTTGGATGTTTGGCATATCATTTTGAGAGGTTTCCTTGCAGGCAGTGACTGTTACCTGAGTGTGTGGGGGATGCTGTTCTAATGCAGAAAGCTGCTGCTGTTGCAAGTCTGCTAAGGACTTCTGGGCTTCCTAATCAGTGGTCAGCAATGGCTGGCCAGCTTTCAGTTCAGCCAAGGCTTATTTTTAAAGATAACATGTATTGCAGAATAACCTGAAAGAAGCAGCTGGTCTAACACCTCCTAAGAATGTCTTCTAGTGGAGGAAAAGGTCACAGCAGCATGTCTCTTGCCAAGGCATTGCAGTAACTGTTACCTGTGAATTCACTTCAGTGGGGATTAATTGAAGCCAAAACGACATTTCAAATAAAAACAGTCATAAGAAAACTTACAGGTAACCTAGCTGTGGGAGAGGGAAGCTGTAATGGAGAGTGGGGGTCCTGCTTCACCTGTGGAAATGAAAATGAGCAGAGCCAGCAGAGCTCTGAGCTTGTGTCTGTACTGAACTCGCAGGTTGCAGTGCAGCCTCGAGACTGGAGTGGTTCAGCTCCAATGCTAGAGATGAGTGTGGCCAGGAGGGAGGATCCACATTTCTCTGCTTTAGCAGCATCTCTGTTTTGTTTTCTAATCTGTATTGCTGTCTACGGCCACGGAAGGCAATGATCCAAGAGGAAACTGCACAGCATGTTCACTTACACCATCTTTTGGAGCTGTGAAACAAACAGGTAGGGAAAAGGCCAACTGAGGACAAGTGTGTTCCTCTGCTCTGCAAAGCTCAGCTTCAGCTGCCTGTGTCACCTTCAAAAAAAGATGCTTCCCTGTGCTTCCACCATGCAGATATTCTTCCTGAGCTCTGCACACCTTTAATGTTGGGGGAATTTTCAACCCACCACATCACCTCAGTGACCACCACAGGTGTGTGGAGGCAGGACTCACCTGGAGGCAGAGAGCAAGGACTGATGGACCAAGTACATTTTCTACTTATTCCCCCCAACTGTTTTCTGTGCTCAAGCAGTTGATGTGAGCTTCATCAGGTGATGTGAGGGGGAAAAGTGTAAGGTAAAGTGTATTTTTTTTTCAATGAAATGAAGAGTTTTGTGTGTGCTTCTATAGATTTACTGCAGAAAATAATGTTGGGCCACATCCTTAGGCACTGTGATCCGGTGTGATTCCACTGAGGTGAATGCTGTTAATGTTAGTTTGGTTTTGACCTCAAAACTTAACATCCTAGCAGCAGAAACTGGCAGCCTTTGATTTTTCACTCCCTTGTACTGACAAGACATTGGGTCTTTATCTCTCCAGTCCCAATGAAAATCAGTTTCATTGTCACCTGGTATTACCTTGCAATTCTGCTGCAGTTTTTCTTCGCTGTGCTTGAGAAAGTTGAAACGCAGAAGACTTTTTGGAAGTCGCCACCTGTGTGTGCCAACTTTCCTGTGCCAGCCCAGCAGTACCTGTGCCAGGTGGGTTTCCCAATGGTAAAACATGGCTGTTCTGTGCACACAGGTGTAACATTAGATTGTTTCTGCTCATGGAGCTTGTAGGAATTGCACACTGGGCTAGAGATGACAGATTGCTGATGGGAATTTGTTCAACCTTTAAAGGGGAAAAAAAAAAAACCAGCTCCTGCAAGTTCCTTCTTACCTTGGTATGTAGTGCAAGGGGAACATGTTGAGGCATGTCCTTTGCTGTCTGCTTTCAACAACAACAACAGAAAAAGGGGAATTCTTTAGTTAAATAAAAAACCTGGAAATTTCCCATTTCCCCCCCCCCCCCCCCCCCCCCCCAGTATGTTTAGGTAACTGAAGCACATTCCCGCTTGGAGAGATGGGCCTGTTTTGCAAGGGAAAACCAAAACATTCCAGTGCAGCTAATACTGCAGCTCCTCTGGTGTCTTAAGTTCAGGACACAGCAGGAGGTGCAGACACCTAAGGGGAACGTGGTAACTTTCTCGATCTTTTCTTTGGAAGAAGTAATATGAGTCACAATTAACCCCTTCAGCTGAAGTAGTGAGGCTCTGAGAAATGAGAGAAGAGGTTGGGGCAGAAAGAGGCTGCCTCGGGTAGTCTAAGTCTCTGCATAAACTGAGCAGATCTGTTCTTGCCATTGGTGCTGCTGTATCTGACTTCCCTATCTGGAAATCAAGGGGGTTTGGTATCATTCTCTGCTTTCAAAATGCTGTTTCTTCCTGGAATGGCTGAAAGTACAGAGAGACTGTCCTGAGGGAAGGTATCTTGACCCTTTGGAGGACATGTAGTGCCCCCCACATAAAGAGGGTTGTGCTCATGTGAACAACTCATGGAATTTTTTCTTCCTGACTACCAGCTGTCTGACTTGCCAGCCACACTGCAAGTTTACTTGAGTGCCCACTGCAGTGGAGAGGGCATTTTTCCTTGACTGAAAGGTTCTGAAAACTCTTTTCAAGCCAGGACTGAGTTATTGTGGTGGTGGTGGTGGCAGTGGGGTTTGGTTGGGTTTTTATTGTTTGCTTGGTTTGGTTTCTACTGAAGTACTTAAAGGGGGTTTATGAATTAAATTGAGCCATCGCTTACCTGTGGGCTCTGCTTCTGGCATGGGCCTCTTAGTTCTAATGGTGTGTCCTGCCAAAAAGAAGTCTTCTTGTCTTGCATCACTTCAGGCCAACCCAATGCATTCATCTTTGTCATTGCAGGAAGCATAATTCTGCTCCCTTTCTTACAACCATCTCTTGGACATCCTTCCCTTTGAGATGTCCAAGTCTGATGTAATGCTCTTGCTTTGATTATCTTGCCTTGGCAACACCAGCAGGCCTGGTCTGGCTGTCCTGTCTCATGGAGTACACCAAGCTCTAGTTAGAAAGGGCTTTACAGGGACCATTATCAGTCTGTTGGCACAAAATGTTTTGTTCCTCTTACATGACTGAGGTGGAAGGAGTGGGTTTAAATGTACTGGGCATGTGTGGCATCTGTTTTTTCCACCATTCCATGGGACAGAACCTGGCAAGCAAATTGCCTGCTCCTCTAGACCATCAACCAGGGAGTCAGATGTGTTGCTAAGGAGGTCTTGAGATAATAGGCTATGGCCAGATCCAAGCATGTGTGTCTTCTGACATCCTAAAAGGGATAACATTGCAGTCATGAGGAGGCCAGCCAACATACCCACAGCCCAAAGGTGTTTCCAGGTGACCTCTCAGTGCTCCCAAAACCTTGTTGCTGGTGAGGCAGAGGGCTGAGAAGCCTGAGTTGGGTGGCTCTGGGTCTTTGGCCTGCTGTGATGTCTTCTTGCATCACAGCAAGTGCATTCTGAAATGTCTAAATGAGAGTACAGGCTGCTGTGATTCCTTGCCAAGCAGCTGCATTATTCACCTCCTCCCCAGCTGTTTGCATATTTGCAGGGGTGCTATTTGCATGCCATGCACTGCAGGCCTGTGGTGCAGCTGGGCAGAAATTGCCTTCTGCTGGGAACTGACCAATTCTGCAAAGTTCAACCCTCCTAGTTACAGGCATCAACAGATAGTGGATGTTGAGGGGAAAATGCATTGAAAACCTTAACATGTACTAGGTGCACATCATCAGCTGCCTCATCTCTGCAACCTGCAGCTTTTCCTGAAGTATAAAAACCCTGCTGGAGGCATTTCAGGGAAAGAGCACTTTATGATCTGTCACAGTGTGACTCGTAATGGCAAGCAGCTTGTAGCAGCAGCAGTTGGGACCATAAAGTGCTGTCTTGTTGCCTGGCTTGTCATTAGCAAGTGAGGACTTTTTCTAACCCAGATAACATCTCCAAGTGTTTCTTCCTTAGGGACTGGTGGGTGGATTAGCAGAGGAACCTTGGAGGAACAGAGTGAAAGCCAATGTGTCCGTGGTGGTAGGGACACAGTTGGTATGAAGAAGATCAGCACATCCAAACTTCTTTGTAAGGATTTTTGTTGGGTTTTATTACCATTAGTCATTTTCTGATTTATCTGTCTTGAGACTCTCTGTATGAGCAAAGGGGGTGTGTGGGTGGTGTGTGTGTGTGTGTGGGCGTGTGAGTGTCTTCCCAGGTATCTCAGAACACAGGGATATGTCTTTGGTCCATCACAGACAGCTGCACGCAGATGAGATGGGCAAGATGGAGATTTCACATCCTGTTGCTCCCTGCCTGTCTCTAGCAGATGATGCTTGTGGAGAAGCTCCTCAGTCATTAGATGGCTGCTGAACAATGATTGATGGTCCTTCACTCGACAGAGCAGAGGACAATGCTGGGCTAAACCCGGGGAGTGGACCTGCCACTGCTTTTTTTTCTTTCCCCCTTCAGTTCCCAGCTATCTGCAACCCTGGTGACAAACTGCTGCCAAATGCAACTCCTGCAGGGTATCTCTCTCCAGCGAGTCTCCTGGATGAACAAGCACCAATCTGCTTCCCAGCAGTGCTTCACTGCCTTCTGTTGTCTTTTTTCCAACCTTGGGGCCTTCGGTTTTTTTCCCCATCACCATGTGGCTGTGGGGGGAAAAAGGTGTCTCAAGGGTAGAGAGGTCTGGGTGAAAAGCTTCCTGTCATTCAAAGCACAGGCCAGGGTGATGTGTGTTCTAAGGAGTGGCACCTCAAGGACAAGTCTGTTATTCCATGGCTCTGTAGTTGATACATTCTCCCAAAAGCCAGTGATCTCCAAGAAAGAAATGGCCTGTCTGGGAAAGTAAAGCAAGAGAAGTAAACTGTGTTCATGGGATGCTTTAGTGCAGTTGTATCTGCTTAAAAGGAGGCTAAGCTGCGTGCAGGGGATGATAGATGAGTTTCTTTTTGCATGTGGATTTAATAGCCTCCCAAGATGTAACTGTGGGTTTAGTGCTAGACAAAGTCACCAGCAAAACAATTTCCCTGGGGTGAGGTCAGTGTCCTGCTGTCAGATTTCAAGGGAAGAGTTTTTGTCAGTGGTTAGCTTGGTTATGAGGCAGGGTGGTTAATAGGATGCTGAGCAGGTCACGGTGGTGTGGAAACCAACAATATCTTCACACAACAGCCAGACAGTTAAAGTGTCCCAAAGACCATCTGGGGTTGCAGGCTCTTCTTGGCTTCCTTTATTTCATCATAGCTGCAAACATCCAAAGCCTCTCCATGCTCAGTTTGATGTGAAATCTGAGACCAGAATGATGGCAAATCCTTGCTCAGAGCAGTCCCCTCTGGAAAGGGGGATAATCTAAACTGGCCTAGCTAAGGCTCCCCCACAGATGTGGCCCTTGCTAGGTTAAAGCACAGGAAATTGTGAGCATTGGGCTCCATCCTGTTTGACCACTTACACTATCTCCTTATCAATGTACCTGGCCTGGCCCTGGGAGATTGGATGGTGTCTGGATGCAGGAGGTACAATTTAGTGCTCCCAACTGCTTGAAAGGGACCAGACGGTGATTTGTGACCTCTCTGGTGATCAATGAGATAAAGCTCTGCAGTGGGGATGTCTTCTGCCCTGCCACTGATCCTGGCCAGAGCCTGCCCAGCCTCTTCATGCACACCTAAGAGCTGAAGCTGAGTGAAGGCTGTGACCTGAGCACCCCTAAATCGAGAGCTGTCTCAAATCCAGATTCAAGTCTCGTAGCCTGCAGTAGATTGGAGGGCAAAAACGATCATGCTACAGAGGGTTTAGAGGGAGTTTAACTAGTAGGTGTTTTGGTCGGAGGCTGAGTCTGAGACTGCCACCTGAGATGTTAGCCCCAGCGTCTGCAGGGGCAAATCCCATGGGATGAAAAAAAACCAGGAGGATGGAGTAGTCTGAGCTGTGTTTGCCCTGGGCTAAGCCTCGTCAGCTCAAGTGAATCAAAGTGTAAAGGTAGCTGTTTCACTCCTGGACCTGAGCAAAGCCATCCTGAGAGTCTCTTCCCAGTGCTCCTGTCCAGGCTCAGCTGCTGCTGGTGCTCCCATGCCAGCTGAGCTGTCCCCTGGAGCCACATTTGCAGCCTGCCGTGGACTGGAATTACCTGCTCCCCAGATACCTGTGGTGCTGCCACAGTGCTGGGAATGCTCAGCACCTCAGGAGGTGTTTGGGACTGAGTTAATTTAATTATTCTCTTGCTTACTGCCTTCGAAATCCACTTAGAGATAGGGAGGAGCTGCCTTGTCCCTATCAGAGTTGATGGCAGCTGGCCAGCAGAAGTCTCTCCCTGGCAGGAGTGAGGATGGAAATCTGAGCCAGAGAAGGTTTAGCTCCAAGGCACTGGGCAAAAGGGAGAGAAATAGAAATTACTGTGTTTAAAGCTGCCAGCTATGGTCTTGATGGGTGATCCCCTATAAGTATCAGGCCAGGAGCCTGTTGGAGTAGTGTTGTGAGTTAGACAAGTCTGTGGAACCGGGAATGAAGATGAGAACCGTTGTCCTTGCCCTTGCCTATGTCTGACTGAACTGTCAGGCTTCATCTGCATCAGTGGCAAGAGCCCCACGACTTCACAGCCCAGTGGTTCAGAACAGGTAACTCATCACAGCAGTTTTGAGCACTGGCAGCCAAGTTCTCTGGGGGGGATGTGCAGTCACTGCCCCAAGCAGAAGAGCTTGCAAGCAGCAAACTCGGTCCACGCATGGCCTGAGTTTGAGCCCAAAGGAGAGAACGCTGGTGCCTCTCCCCACTGTTTTACAGTCTTCCCACTGCCCTCACCATTACCATCTTTTATGGCATCTCATGAGCTATTGAAAGCATCAGAAGAGGAAATGAAGGGCCCTATACTGTCCAGGCTCTGTGGCTGTATGTCCCCTGACGAGCTATTCTCTCCTGGCTGTGCCCACAAGTGGCTGGGATGAATGTTGCATGGCACACTGGAAAGAAAAGAGAAGCTTTCTCCAGCCTAAAATACTGCTGGAGATCTCCCTCTCTTAGTTTCCATCCTGTAAACCTCTCCACTCCCTTTCCACAGCAGATGTAGGCATTCTTTTGAAATTTCTAGCCCTGTCTCACATGGTTGCTGCTCTTTGCATCCTATCTATGTCTGGTGAACATTTCCCAGCTGTGGCAGTCAGTCTCTGCTCCTTATTGCACTTGGAGTTATCACCAACTCCCTCTCCTTTCCCCCTCTGCATTTCAAACCCCTTGGAAGCCCCTTTGGGCTTGAGCCCATGACCTGATACAGGCTTTGAAGAGAGTCTTTTGTAAACTCCAGATGTGTTTGGACTAAGTCTGGGAGTGCTCTCACATGAAATTGTCCCAGCAGTCACTCTGTGCCCAAATAGCAGCTTGCTTAGGGAATGTGTCATCTTTCTGGTTCCTTAATTATAGACCATTGGGTGTTTGGAGGGAGGGAGAGTGGGGTGGAAGAGGGAGAGGAGGAAGGAATGGCTTTGGAGAGTACATTGCCAGTTATGTTCATTTGACTTTCTCAGATCCATCACTCTTCTGTTGTATTGCTCCTCTCCTTGGGCCTTGTTTGAAAGTGGGGAGTTTACTGCACTGTAAGCCAGGGCAGCGATTTGCAGACTGGGGGGTGGCGTGGGATGTGTCCTAGGAGAGAGCAGGGAACCAGAAAAAGAAGTGGGGAAGCCTGTGAATCCCTCCACGGAGGTGTGAATCTACGGCGTGTTACCCACTGCCCCTCAGCCCCCCACGGGGACATCTTTGTGGGGGAACAACCTACCTCATCCGCACCTCCTAGACACCATGACAGGCGGCCACCCCTGAAGTGAGTAAGGAGCAGCGGGTGCGCCAAACATTCGGCCCCTGGCTCCCTGTACATCTGTTGGAGCAACCCTGGGATAAAAAAAGCCCTCCCAAGAGACCAGTGCTGGCTGATCCGGCACCCTGGATGGAAGCGTGGTACGAGCCCCCGGCGAGCAGAGATTTGTCTGCTCCAGCCCGGGAGAGCAGATGCAACACATCCCTGCAGACAGACAGCTGATGGAAGGTGTTCTCCCCAACTGAGAAATGTTTGGGAAACACTTGTAACTCTTTTTCTCAGGTGCTGCAAAGCGGATTTGTTTTGTAAATGGTGAAGCTGTTAATTGCTTTGACTTTATTAAGAGGGAGCCGAAAAGGTGTTAACGAGTTTCTGCTGTGCTGTGCTGGCGATGAGCCACCACGAGGAGCTTCACAGGGAGAAGGTGGTTGAGTTGCTAGGAAAGTAGCTTTGCTTTCTAGAGAAGGGGGGCGGAAATTAGGCACCAGTTTAGCCAATAACCAAAGACTCGGGGAAACGTGTGCATTTCCTAGGAGGAGTTCAGCTGGAATCAACACACAGTCCAGCTGCAGGGCATTCGCTTTCTGCCAAGCAGTACGGAGTGGAATGTCCCCATGGCAGCACAGCAGTGAAGGGCTGAGCTGCAACAGCTCTTGAGGGTTGTTTTCTCCCTCTGCTTCTCCCAAGGGCACAAGGAGAGGGAAGCTCCTGCATGCCGTGTGAGCTGCTGGTGGGTTTAGGGATCTGACTTGTAGCACCTCACTTCAAAAAAAAAAAAAAAAAAAGTGCTTAGGACTGGAGCTGAGGTTTCAAAGTCCCTGAAGTCACAAACTGGTCGTTAGAAAACTCTCCTACACGCTCCAGCAAGCCAGACAACCAAATCTCCCAGCTTGCCCTGAGAATCTTGGTCATCAAACGCTGCAGAAGGCACCACACAGATGCTGTTTCATCCTCTTCTGTGGACCGGGCTGAGCCGGGGCTGATGGCGGCCCTTTAACTTTGTCATGCTAAGGGTTGGCTTTGCGAGGCGCCACGGGCCCGAGGCTGGCTTTTTAGGACTTGAGGGAATTGCTGGCACTCGCTGGTTTCACTGCACCAGATGCAGTGTGACCGGGAAGCCACGCTGCATATGAAAAGGTCACTTAACCCTGCTGAAGAGAGGAGATTCTAACACTTGTCAGCTTGAGTGATGGAGACTCTGCATGGAGAGCCATAATATTCATGTCAGAGAATTGCCAAGCCCGTGCGGAAGTCCCGAAGATGGATGGCTCCGGGATGTACTCCTGACACTTTAATACGGGGGGAGGGATGCAGCACAAACATCTCATACAGAATTATAATCCATGAAAGGGCACTGCTGGCATAAATTAAAGGTAATCCACCGGGCAAGGATTTTAACAGCCAAAGCAAAGCTGCCCGGGCTGAAGGAGGGCTGCTGGGGGGCAGTGGGGGTGAGAGCAGCCCCCCAGCTGGAGTGGGAAGGAGCAGCACTGGACCAAAATGTGGCCACCTCCAAACTGCTTTGCAAAGATCTTTTGCAGAGCCTGCACTTTGTGAACTAAATAAGTTCTTCCTCACTGTACAGCAGGGTGACCTGGCGAGGGGAGGGGTACCTCCACCTTCAAGCACAAACAGCCCTGCCAGCCTGTGGGGAGAGGCCAGTGAGGCACACAGCTGATGGTGGTGTGAATTCTCTCCCAGAGCCATCCTTGCATTCCCTCCTGGAATCCAAAACAACAAGAAGGATCCAATTTCTGCACTGGTGACATCTGCCCAGACAAACACAGCCCCACACCTGCTCCTGTGTGCTGGAGTGTCCCAGGGACATGCCACCCGTCCAGTGCAGGCTGCTGTGGTGCCTGAACTTCACCTTTACCTCACACAGTGATGGAGGTGATCCTGGCCAGCACCACACGTGGAGTCGTGCCCATGTTCCTGCCTGAGGGGGAATCAGGCTTGGGGGCATTTCTGGCTGTGGGGAAGAAGAAAGCAGAAGAAAAGCTGGTAGCTGCTCATGCTGCTGCTGCTGAGAGTGCTTGGATGGGTACCTGGATGGCGGCAGGGCCAAAAGGCACCAAGTAGAATGGTCCTGGGCTAGATGGGAAGGACTGGGAAAGCTTAGCCTGGGCTATGATGGTGGTACAAATATCCCAATACTGATCTTCTGGAACCCTATCAGCTGAGCAGGCTCCTCTGGCATAAACCTGCCCTGGTCTGGACTGCTGCATTTCTGCATGTAAAATGTTTCCCTTTCTCATTAAAAATGGGATACAAACCAGCCCTTTCCCACAATAAAGGCACAGACATGATGCTGGGAAGGTGGTGGTGTGGTGGTTGTAAACCTCCACAAAGCCAGCAGTGATTTCAGGCCAGTTCAGCTGCTGTCCCACGGGTTACTCTGGCCGTGACATTAGCTCTGCCCCACAGACAGCCGCTCTGGCAAAGCCTCCTCAAACGTGAAGGTGCTGCTCCAGCACTGTCCAAGCAGCTGCACAGCCCTGCCTGGGATGCCCAGCGAGGTGTGCAAGGTCCAGAGCATCCCCAGCACCCTTCCCCAGCTCTGCAGGGAACCTTCAGCCCCAAAGGGGAGAAACGGTGCTGGCAGATCTCTGGGGGCAGGCAGTGGGTTTTGATTTGAGTTCATACAGCACCTGTCCCAGATTCAGATTTTCACTTTCTCATGGTAATTAAGATGATTAGGGTTGATTACTGCGGGACCTCAGCCTGCTTCCTCCTCAACCCTTTAAAGGGTCAGTGCAGCTCTTCCTCAAAGCATGCAGTGAGTTACAGGTGCTGGGGATCAGTGTCCTCGCCTGGAGCTGACTTTGGTAATCATGAGTAAACGGCTTCAGGTTTGAAGGCACCATCAGTCAGTCCCCTCGAGTGCTCTTTGGCTGTGGCTGGAGAAGGAGCCCGTGCAAAGCAGCAGAGGACAAGACTTTGCTCTCCTTGTGAGTTGTTATTTGTTTTGAAAACTGCTGTGCAGGAGTTTGCTGCTCAGGTAAAATCACTATAGAAAGGCTGGAAGCAGCCTGGTGGATGGTGTCCTGCCGGCAGCTGCGGGGCTGGTTCCCCTGCGCATGTGGCGTTTGTGCCTGTGCTGCTGTGTGCTCCTGGGCAGGGTGTAGGGGCTTCCTGACAGTGCCCTGATGGATTAAGATGATCCTGAATTTCTATTGTTTTGTGGTGAATGTAGTGAGAATTGATGACTGTCGTATCCAAGCAACAAGGGGAGGATGAGAGAGCTTCAGCTTCTCCAGGACTGCAATATCTCCAGCAAGCTCTAAGCCATAGAGTTGTTTTTGTGTTTGCTCAGACTTGGTATTGTCTCTGAGAGCTATAAAAAGAGAATGGAAATCTGTGCCATGGGTTGGTATGTGACTTTCTCCTGAGTTTGTTTCAATTTGCATTTGGTTTCTGGCTTTTGCATAAGATACTCTCATTGCCTTAGCTAGCCTGAGTGCCAGAAATGCAAATGGGTTTCAGAAAGCAATTAGACAAATTCAAGAAGAAGAGTTCACCTCCAGCATGGGAATGCAAGGTGGTGGATACAAGTGCTGGCTTGGCAAGCCCCTGGCTGTGGGTCGGTGGGAATGGGAGGGCTCAGTGGGAGAAGGATGGGTCCCAGCTGCAGTATCTCTGCTAACCTCTGCAGCCCCTGGGATGGAGCCTGCCTGGGTCAGAGATCTGCTCTGGTGCTATGGGCACCTGCAGACCTCTCACTTCTTACTTTCTGCAGTAACACTGGTTTGAGAAGTTGTTGCAGAGAGACCCATAAGGTGATACAGAGCATGTCCTGAACACGCCTGCTCATGAGGAGTCCTCTTCTCACAGGACTGACCTGGGCAGTTTATTAACCCTGCTATGGGGATAAAGCAAAGATGACTAATTTTTGATGCTGTCCTGGTGAAATGCTGCTTCTCCCCTCTGAGTGCACAGCAGCAGTGACTGTCCTGTGCCATATATGACCTCATCTGGTGGATCTAGGGGATTTTGGCATCCCCAGGGGCTGCCCAGGATGGGACTGGTGCTGGTGAGCACCCACCAAAGGCAGCAGCAGTCTGGGCAACCACAGCAGGCACTCCAAAAGCAGAGCCTGGATTTTTTTGTGGAGGCAAGGCAGCCAGCGCACCAAATGCGGGACAGGCTTGTCTGATTTTATCACTTCCAATTCAGCCTAAATGCTGGTGGGTTGCAGATGCTGTTGAGGCAACACTGTGCACAAATCTTGGAGCATTTTTCCTTGGTGGTGTGATCTTATTAGTTATGGAGATCTTAGAAACAGCTACTCCAAGAGCCCCAAACTGACAGCCTGCTGGTGTAGCCCTCCCAGCTTTAATGAAACTGCTCTTTGCAAAAGTAGATGCATGGGAGTCAGTTGTGCTTCCCAAGTTCACAGTATCACAGTATCACAGTATAACCAAGGTTGGAAGAGACCCCAAGGATCATCAAGTCCAACCCGTCCCAACAGACCTCACAACTAGACCATGGCACCAAGTGCCATGTCCAGTCTCCTCTTGAACACCTCCAGGGACGGCGACTCCACCACCTCCCCGGGCAGCCCATTCCAATGACGAATGACTCGCTCAGTGAAGAACTTCCTCCTCACCTCAAGTCTAAACCTCCCCTGGCACAGCTTGAGACTGTGTCCCCTTGTTCTGGTACTGGTTGCCTGGGAGAAGAGACCAACCCCCTCCTGTCCACAACCACCCTTCAGGTAGTTGTAGAGGGCAATGAGGTCACCCCTGGTCCTTCTCTTCTCCAGGCTAAACAACCCCAGCTCCCTCAGTCTCTCCTCATAGGGCTTGTGCTCAAGGCCTCTCACCAGCCTTGTTGCCCTCCTCTGGACACGTTCAAGTGTCTCGATGTCCTTCTTAAACTGAGGGGCCCAGAACTGGACACAGTACTCAAGGTGTGGCCTAACTAATGCAGAGTACAGGGGCACAATGACCTCCCTGCTCCTGCTGGCCACACTATTCTTAATACAGGCCAGGATGCCATTGGCCCTCTTGGCCACCTGGGCACACTGCTGGCTCATGTTTAGGCGGGTGTCGATCAGCACCCCCAGATCCCTCTCTGTTTGGCAGCTCACCAGCCACTCTGACCCCAGCCTGTAGCTCTGCATGGGGTTGCTGTGGCCAAAGTGCAGCACCCGGCACTTGGACTTGTTGAATGTCATCCCATTGGACTCCGCCCATCTGTCCAGTCGGTCGAGGTCCCTCTGCAGAGCCTTTCTACCCTCTAACTGACTAACATCTATTCCCAACTTGGTGTCATCTGCAAACTTGCTGATGACTGACTCAATTCCCTCATCCATATCATCAATGAAGATGTTAAAGAGGATGGGGCCCAACACTGATCCCTGGGGGACACCACTGGTGACTGGCCGCCAGCTGGATGTGGCACCATTCACCACCACTCTCTGGGTTCGGCCCTCCAGCCAGTTCCTAACCCAGCGCAGAGTGTTACTGTCCAAACCATGAGCTGACAACTTAGCCAGCAGTTTGCTGTGGGGGACGGTGTCAAAGGCCTTGCTGAAGTCCAGGTAGACCACATCCACAGGCCTCCCCACGTCCACCAGACGGGTCACCTGATCATAGAAGGAGATCAGGTTGGAGAGGCAGGACCTGCCCTTCCTAAATCCATGTTGGCTGGACCTGAGCCCTTGGCCATCCTGCAGGTGTGCAGTTATTGCCGCCAGGATAATCTGTTCCATCACTTTCCCTGGCACTGAGGTCAGGCTGACTGGCCTGTAGTTTCCGGGTTCCTCCATCCGTCCCTTCTTGTGGATGGGGACCACATTGGCCAGTTTCCAGTCATCTGGGACCTCTCCAGTGAGCCAGGACTGGAGGAAAATGATGGAGAGCGGCTTGGCCAGCTCATCTGCCAGCTCTCTCAGCACCCTAGGATGGATCCCATCTGGTCCCATGGACTTGTGGATGTCCAAGTGGCTCAGCAGGTCCCGAACTAGTTCCTCATGGATTTCTGGGGTACTACACTGCTCCCCAACCCTACTACCCAGCTCAGGAGGCCACTCATCCTGGACTCCTACCTTGCTGTTAAACATCGAGGCAAAGAAGGCGTTCAGGACCTCAGCCTTTTCCTGATCTTCGGTCACCGTGTTCCCCTCCAGGTCCAGTAAGGACTGGAGATTCTTCTTGCCCTTCTTTTTAGCATTGATATATTTGTAAAATTGCTTTTTATTTTCTTTCACAGAGGTGGCCAGTTTCAGTTCCAACTGGGCCTTTGCTTCTCTAATTTTATTCCTACATAATCTAACCACTTCCGTGAACGTACCTCGAGAAGCCTTCCCCTCCTTCCAAAGGTGATACAGCCTCTTTTTTTCCCTTAATTCCTCCAGGAGCTGCTTGCTCATCCAGGCCGGAGCCTTCCCCGCCGGCTCATCTTTCGGCAGATGGGAACCGCCAGTTCCTGTGCCTTCAAGAGCTCCTTTTTGAAGTAGGTCCAACCCTCCTGGACCCCTCGGTTCATGAGGGTTGGTACCCAGGGAACTTTACAAATAAGTTTCTTAAAGAGGCTGAAGTTTGCCCTCCGGAAGTCCAAGGTGAAGGTTCTGTTGGTACTCCTCCCTATCTCCCTGCATATTGAAAACTTCACTATCTCGTGGTCACTGCACCCTAGGCAGCCTCCCACGGTCACATCTCCCACCAGCCCTTCCCTATTGGAGAGTGTGCTTTACACTCCCTGCTTTGGCTCGAGTGTGTGCCGAGGCTGTGTTTGCTCTGGGAGCCATCAGGGGGCCCAGGTAAGGCAGCACCAAAGCATTTGTAGTGTGGGCGCAACGTGCTGGCAGAGCCTGAGGGTTGTTTTGCACTTCTCTCTCCTCCTCCTCCTCTCTCTGGAAAGCAAATCGGGTAGAATCATAGAATCGTTTTGATTGGGAGAGACCTCTGAGATCATGGAGTCCGACTGTCAAACTGAGACCAAAGTGCCATGGCCACAGGTTTCTTGAGCACCTCCAGGGACGGGGACTCCACCACCTCCCTGGGCAGCCTGTGCCAGTCCCTGACCACTCTTGCAGCAAAGACATTTTTCCTAATATCCAACCTCCTTTGCCCCCACATCATGGATGTGGGTGGTGGCACAGCTCTGGCTCCCTCCTAGGAGCAAGCCAGGTTGACGTACAGCCTTGGAGAGACCAGGAGAAGAGCAGGACCCACTCGGGCTGGCAGCAGCCAGCTCGTGTCCCCTGCTGCCCTCCCCGCCGTGTGCGGGGCTGTTTGAACCCGGAGCAGCAGGGAACCAGCAGATACATTCACAACTGTCCCCGAGTTTTCTCTCCTGTCCCCAGTTCAAAGGGCTTCTCTGCTGTCTTCGAGAACTTTGCAGCCGACGCTTTCCACATCAAAGCCCGGCAGCCTCGCATTGTCTGGGGGCTGTCGGGCCCAGGCAAATTAAAGAGGAATTAGGAGCTTCAGACTCAGCTTTAGCCAGGCAGTGCTGCGTACTCAGCACTTGACAAAGGTTAGATATTGCGGTGATAGCTCTTAAAGCAAAGCCTCCAGGGAGTGGAGGCTGGAGCCAACCTTTATTGATGCTTGGGAGAACAACGCTTTGGCTGGCTTTGGTGTATTGTGGATGAATTATGAGAAACCTTGGAAATTTTGGGTTTTATATAGAAAGTGGCAATTTTGCACCTAAAGTCATGCTGCTAGGAAGCCAGAAGGGGGCGAGGGGGAGGGAAAAACCCAAACCAACAAAACAAACCAACCCAATCCTTTTTGTTGTGGTGTTTATTGCAAAATACAGTCCAAAATCTAACTCTTCAGGGATACCTTCAGAAAGAGATCATGCCAAGCGATAATACAACTTATTAATAAACAAGGCATTAAGAATTCTGAATTCTTATCTGCTAATTAAAAAAAAGGAATTGTAAACTGCTTAATTTCATCCAGCACAAACGCAGGAGGCCACTGTCTATTGGGGGCAGGGGGTTGGGTGGGAAAATACAGAATGTAAAGAGGAGGGGAAGGGGAAAAAAACTCGGGGGGAAGGGGGAGGGAGAGAAATGAAGTCTGTAAACACTGACTGTAAACTTCTCCAAGTCCTCTAAAGGCTGCAGTGGTTGCAGTACAACCACGACACAGCAAAACCTCCTCTCCTATCAGAAAGTGCATCAGTTCTGCCCTACACACGCTGCTGGGCAGCTGCTGTGCATGAACAGCCGGGCTGGGGCTGCTCTGGCTGCGTTACTCAGGGTTGCCAGGATGGATCTCACCCCACTCTTGGCCACAGGAGCTCCACTGCTGGCCTTGGCAGACCGGCTGGTGGTGGCACAAGGGGTTGAGTCTACCCTAAAGTTCTTCCCTTTGTCCAATACACAGGTAAAGTGACTCCCAAGGAGAAAGAAGCTACTGGTAATTGGTGAGGAGAAAACATGGAAGCGAGGACCCTGGTGCCCGCAGCGCCCTCGCCTTGTGCTTCCTAAGCTCTCGGCATCCTTCTGCAGGAGATCCACATCACCTGGCATGGTGCGCCCCTCTCAGCCTTTGCACCCTGGGGACACTTTCCCACCCCAGCTCCACCAGCAGCTGCGGAGCGCGGGGACACCAAGGCCTCCTCCTCGGGCACCACGGCTGCCGCCTCTATCTTTGTGGCCCTTGTTCCTCCGCCTGCTGTGGTTGGGGGCGGCGGCGGCGGGGTCCCGGCGGGCGCAGAAGTGCTTGGCCACCAGCTGCCGGCACTGCTCGCACCGCACCGTGCAGCACCAGTGGAACTTGCAGTTGCAGCTGGCCACCACCTCTGTCCTCCTCTCCTCCACGCGGAGCCCGCACTCGGTGCAGAGCCGCCGGCAGCTCCTCTTCTCCCACTGCGAGAGGTTCTTGCCGGTCTGCAGGCACTCGCGGCCCTCGGTGCCGTGGTGGCCCAGGCTGGCGTTCCTCGTACAGTAGTCGGGAGAGTCCTCCAGGAAGACCAGCTCGGTGGCATGGACCTGCTGGAAGGCCTCTGCCGTGGCCCCGCGGCTGTCGGCGCTGTTGCCAGCCCTCACCCTCCTCTTGTCCATCTCCAGCTTGTGGGCCTGGTCATATTTTATCTTCAGGTAGTTCCCAATCTCGCGGAACTCGGCCAGCTGGAGCCAGCAGGTCTGGATGCTGCAGCTGCCTGACACCCCGTGGCACTTGCAGGCTCGCTTCATTGTGGCTTTCACAGCCTTGGTGGAAAAGGTGGAGAGATTAGGAGCAGCAGAGCATCATCACTGAAATGTCAAAGCCAGGCTCTATGGCACTCCTAATTCTGGGAGCAATGGGTCAAAAGTGGCTGATGCTGGGCATGGCTTCAGGCCATTCCAGGACAGGAGCTGATGCTCTTATTTCAGTTCCTGGAAATTGTCTGTCCCTCTTCACTCATTTAGAGGACAGAAATAACAAGTGGGCACCAAGTATTGCCTCCAGCCCTTGCAGGAGCTGCTTCTCCCAGCCTTTGTCAGGTCATGCCCTTCTCATGCCGCTGGCCTCTCTCATGGCAGCAGCAAGCCTCCTCTCAGAGGTTTCATTCAAAACGTGTGAAACTGCTTTGGAATAATCATACCCAACCTCTCTGCATCTCCTCCAGGCCAAGCACTTCACAGATATTATCTGCCTATCTTCCTCTGGTATTTATAAGGTCCCAATCACTGGTATCTATGTGAGATTAAGCCCTGACACACCCTATGAGATAGGTATGTTAAGTGTTGCCGTCCTTGTTTTTACAGACAAGGAGATTTGGCAAGATGCTGAGAACCTCAGCCCAGGTGAAGAGCAGAAGGTGAGTCTGGCAGCTGGCTTCTGAGTGGGGCCAGCTCACATCTGGCTTCCCTGGCCAAAGAGCTTGGAAATGCATATTGGGAGAAAGTAAGGTGGTTCTTGCTTTGTTTTACAGACCAGACAAGCACGAGGTGAGCATAAAACCCCTGCACTTCTGAGTGAGTGCTCTCTGCTGGTATTAACTGTCTGCAGCTCCAGCTGCAGAGGCTGGAAGTTCAAGTTTAGGGTCAGATTCTGGCTGTACTTTTTAACCCATGCCAATGCTTGCAGGGTTGGATTGTCATAGGAGGCTGATAGATGGGGACCTGAACAATCTACTTGACCCCCAGGTTTTGTTTTCAACGTAGAAAAGACAACAGAAATAATAATAATAATTGACTTACCAGTCTCCCAACTTCATTGTTGTGCAGGTTGATCAGTGCACGAGTATCATGTCCTGTTTCCAGAGCATCCACAAAGAGCTTGGAGATCCTCTCCCCAAAGTCCACATTGTCACTGCATCCTCCCCAGACCCAGCCTCGGCCCCCTGCAAGACAGACAGACACACACAGTCTAAGCATGGAACTGCACCGAGGGGCCAAATTCTGCCCTGAAATGCTGAGGGGCTGCTTGTAGGGGAGGGAGAGGTGATGCCAGCCTGTCCCGGGAGGCAGCTCACCGACGCGGCCGTTGCGGGAGTCGTCACAGCCGCAGCTCTCGAAGTCGCCCAGGCTGCAGTTCCTGGTGAGGGTGTACATGACGCCGGCAGAGCTGATGGCATGCACGAAGGATGTCTCCCGGGTAGCTAAGGGAGAGGGCAGAGAAGCTGTTGCATGCAAATAGAGATGTCTGACCCACTTCGTTGGGAATGAAGCTCTCCTGTGCTGCCGAGGCACGAGAAGGGGAAAAACCCAACGGTTTGTGCCCGAGGTAAGGTGCTACAGAAATTAAATGCTCCTGACTGGAGTCTCTTCAGGCTTCAGCACCAAGGGTTTCAGCGGTCTGGCTGAACGTTATGCAGGTGTCTGTGCACAAGGTAGGATCTGAGGCATGCTCCAGTCCTGCTCTGGCCAAGGTTAGTTACCACTCCCTTCCCCTGGCACTTGGTTGTCCCTGTCCTGTGCTGCTCTGGGGGCACGCTCATGCTTTGATCTTGCCTGCTGGGGAAAACTGTCATTGATCTTGTCTCAGTTGGTCCTTGAACCTGTGCTAAAGAGCTGTCGGCACCCACGGTGCTCATTTAGTCTCTTTTGGAGCTTTCCTAACAGGTTCAATAGAGATGCTGCTCCAGGAAAAGAGATTCCGGCTTGCTGGAGCAAATAGTACTGAAATACTTCCACAACTTCCTTGTGAAGGTAGTTTCTTAGTGCAAGTCCCCGATCTCTCCCTCTCTCCTGTGCTTCTCCCCATCGCAAGCCCCAGCATTGTGCTCCCTGGGGTGCTGCACACACAATGGCAGGAGCAAGCCCGTGGAGCAACATTGCTGGAGGGAGCAAGCTCTAGCCTGGCATGGACAGAGATCCGGAGACAGCCTGGCATTCCAAGAAAAACGTTAGGACTATCGATCACACCAATTAATACAGACAGAGGAAAACCAGCCGTGCTAATCTGGGACACTAAAGCCCTTCTCCATCATTCAGTTTAATCTCAGCCCCAGCTCTCTCCGGAGCACATCCTGGCTCGTACCCAAAGGCAGCCAGCTGGGGGATGCCGGAGGTGGCAGGCAGAGGCGCACTCACCGCTGCGGAGCCGGTTGTGAGTGGAGAGCTGCAGGGCACTCTCGGGGCAGTTCCAGCGCTCCCACCCAAACTGGAACTTGCACTCCTCCATCCCGCTGTGTGCCCCGGCCGCCACGCTGCTGGAGTACGTCAGGTAAGCCTGGCACGGGAGAACGGAGGGGTTAAAGCCCACTGAGAATTACCATTTATCAATGAAAGCAGAGAGAAATGGGTTGGGAATCCTATTCCCTTGGCACTCAGTAGGACACCCAGTAGGATACATTCCAGGAAAGAAGGTTCCTTGGCAAAGTCCTGTTTCCCACTTGCAAACCAAAATTACTCTGCTTAAATGCCTGACAGCCCATGTGCTAATTACCTTGGGTCCTGTCATCAGAAAGTTATTCACAGACCTGAAATAAAGAAAAGAAAATTAATCACACACTTCACAGGCTGAAAAGCATCCTCCTCCCCCCAGCAAGAAAAGCCCTTTCGGCTGGGTTGGACCTTACCATGCTGCTGCATGGAGAACAGCGCTGTAGAGCCCTGTGAGGGAGAGGATGAGGAAGGTGCTTCTCTTCATGGCTGTCACAAGGAGCGGGGCTGGATCTTTCCTGCTGATGCTTGGCTCTCCGCAGGGCCACCTCCCTCCGCTCCTTCCCAAGGTGAGCTGTGGGGACCGAGGAAAGCTGCAGGAACCTACAGCCCT
Organism: Picus viridis; assembly: GCA_033816785.1. NCBI lineage: Eukaryota > Metazoa > Chordata > Aves > Piciformes > Picidae > Picus > Picus viridis. The sequence goes on from CM066593.1 coordinate 19,918,248, forward strand.
GATATTTATAAGGTGAAGTTGTGAATAGTCAAAACCCCCCATTCATTTGCTACCCAATGACTTAATGTGGTAAAAAAGCTGCCTCTCCAATGGGTGACAAGGAGCCGCCTAAGGTTGCACTTCAAAAGGCGGCGTGCTGCCCCTGGGAGCGGGATGGTCTGAAGGAGAGCAAACTTCCCTAACAATGGGACACGTTTAACTCTCCTCCCCACCACCAGCCATCCCTTTCTCTCAGTCCCTAGTCCACTTGCCTTCTCCTTTTCATCCTCTGCTTGCCAGCAGAGGCTCAGTCCTCGCGTCCCTCCGAAGTAAGAGGCTGATGCATTTCTATAGCTCCCCTGCTCCCTGCCTGCTCCCTCCTCTGAGAACTCCCTGAGGAGTTTTAACAACCTTTCTGCAGAGATCTCTAGGGGACAGACCTCCCAGGTCTGCCCGATTTGAAGAGATGTGTTTAACGGCAAGGTTTTTCCCCCCCTCCTCGCCTCCTTATGATGAAAGTTTCTGCATTTCCATCCTGATAAGAGCGTGCAGGGCTCGGGAGGGTTTGGAAATCTCTCTCAATTCACGCGGCTGCAGCTTGGGAACACTGTGTGAATCATTTATGTGGTTTGCTCCCTGCTCCAACGCTGTAATTAGGGGAACAGTTTTCTGGGGTTAGTAATTTCCCTACGGTGGAGGCTGCTGCAGCAGCAGGCAGCAGGGCTGCTCGCCGGCTCTGCAGGGCAGGAGCTGCTGCCCCTGCCCCTGCCAGGAGCCTCTGCCACTGCCGAGCCATCAGCTCTGTTCAGGGGAAGAAAATCCTTATCAGAGGAAACCCAAAAAAGCCTCTTAATAGTTACAGCCAGTATCCTTAAGGGCTGTACGCAGCGACAGTGAGATGGTGTTCAAGCAAAATTCTTGGTCTGCTTTCTCCTGGCTCAGTGGTCCCAGCAGGGGGCTGGCTCACCCTGGACAGGGATCCTGCTTGCTGAGTAGGGCAGTATGGGTGCTCAGCCCCAAAGCAGTGCCGCGTGGTGCCAGCAGTGCCAAACAGCCCTTCAATTCTGCCAGGCACTGCCCCGTGGCACATGGGCAAAGCACCTGCCTAGTGCTGGCTCCATTGCAGGGCTGTGATGTTCCCCTTGTCATCCTTGTCTTCCTTCTCCTCTTTCTCCATTCAGCTCCCTGGCTGACCCCTGGGTGCACTGGTTTGCTGTCATTAAACGCTGCTACAGCAAGGGGTCTGACAAAAGGGCTCCAAAGGTGAGGCTGAAGGGAAGAGGACTGCATGTGGCACCTGTGCCAGGAGTAAAAAGGACCACAGTGGCATAAGCCCCATCTCTGCACCTGGGTGAGCAAGGATGGGCAGTGCCGCTGTGGTCAGGAAGGAGGCTGTGTTTTAAACACCTTTGCAAAGAACTTTGCCGTCTTGTCGTGGAACATAATGAGAGCAAAGCAGAGCCGGCAACCTGCCCCGTGGTGTTACATCTCGCAGTGCTGCGAGCATGGAGCACAGATCTATTGGCTCATCAAGCCCCAGGCAGATGGGGGCTTGTCACTCCCCTCCCTCCTTCCTAGGAGCAGGCAGATGAGCTCCTCTGGCTGCAAAAGGCACAAGGACTCTCCCTGTCCTGCAGGCAAGAGGAGAGCCCTCTCCTCCAGACCCTGCAGAAGGGAAACCTGGAATCAGTTGGGCAAAGCCACAAGCAACTCTTTGCAGCTGGAGGATTAAAATTGCAGATTGGTTGAAATGCAGGGATGCAAAATACCTTCCAAGTGAGCACAAAGCTGGTGTAGCCCCGCCAGCATGGCAAAACCCTCTGTGAGTCAGCATTTTAATCGTTACCATCCCAAACAGATCCTTCTTGTTAGAGCTGTCAAAGGACAATTAGTGGGAATCCAGCGTTCCCCAGGTGCCAGTGAAGTTCATTGATTAAAGCCCACGCACAGGGCTTGGAAAGCTGCTGTGCATTTTCTCTATGCGCGGAGGTCCTTTCGGGGTTTGTGTCTGGGGGCATATTGATGGTGTTTTGTTTCTCCTCTTGTCTGAGAGAGCTCCTACAGCTAGGAAAAAAAAAACAGAACCAAACCAAAGCCAACCCCGTTGGTGTGTCTGCTCTGTCAGTTCACACATGATATTGCTATCACATGGCAGAAGAATAAAAGCATCTCTGGGCGTGAAGCCGCCTTGAGCAGTCGCTGCCGCTGGCAGGATCACACAGCCCTTTCCCTGGGCTGTTCAAAGTGCTCTGTCCCATTAAAGTCTCAGAGACCTGAAAAGTCACTTGTAACGTTGTCACTTGTGCTAGTTGTCAGCAAACAAAGCAGCGTGTTGGGACAAGCCTTCCTCTGCTGCTGCAGGGTTACCCTCGCCCCTCCCGTTTACAGCTGGGTGCTGGCGAGCAGCAGTCAGTGCTCCTGTGGGGTCATCCTGCCCGACAGATCGATGAGACTGCAACAATCCCAGTTGCACTGCTGCTGGACTTTCCCACCTCAGGCAAAAGCAGGCTTTGGTCTCGCTGCCTTAATAATTTTTGCACTCCTGGAGTGCTTCATGCAACGCGCTGGCAGTAAAAGAGGCGAAGTACAGCTGCCTCTGTTTGCAGCTGGGTAAACTGAGGCACAGGGGAGGGTCAGCTTGAGAGCTCAGGGTAAAGCAGTGGCAGAGCTGAAATGGGTGTAGCTGTTTGGAAGCTGATTTTGGTGCTTTGGTCTGTAGATCACTGGGTGTGTGTGGATGAAGCCTGGCTGGGCTCTGGAGGGCTGCAGGGCTGGGGGTTCCCCAGTACCTATGAGTTAAGCTCACTGGTCACAGTCTGGGTTGCCTGAGCTGTAGGTCCCATCTGTGAAATGATGCTGAAGGAGTTTCCCTTCGGTTTTCTCACTGCCTGGAAACTTGCTTTTGGTTTGGTTTTGGATAGGGCAAAGAAAAAAAAAAAAAAAAATCCCAAAGGAAAATTCTGTTAGCTTTGCCTGGGTTATGCAGAAAATGAAGTGTCAGTTGTTGGGGGCAGCCTCAGACCTCCATGCAAGCTGTCATCTGTCCACTGTGGTGGTGCTGCTGGAGCCTGTGCTGGCTCCATGTGCTGTTTCAGGGCAGGCTGTTTGGAAAGCAGTGTCCCCAGTGCCAGCAGGAGCCCCTTGGCTTTACTGGTACAATATTGATGCTTTCTCATTTCCTTGCTATGTGGCCAAACAGCCTGTGCTGCACAAGGAAATCCTACGATATTCTGGCATCTGCCCCAACTCAAGAGACAGCAAAGAGCCCCAGGTACACATCAACCCCTCTCCACCCCAGGATATGGGTTTTAAGAGAAGGCAGGCATGAGGTAAATCAGTTCATATAAATAAGTGCCACATGCTCTGCCTGGCAGCAGGTCCTGCAGGGAAGGGCTCTCAGGGCAGTGAGCCCAGTGGCTGTGGGCAGCAGGACGGGAAAGCACGGAGCAGTTGCTAAATTGCCCTTGGCAGGTGACACATTCAGAGCCCCAGCGTCAAATCCTGCGTTGCTGGCTTGGTTGCAATAAAGATCCACCTGGGTGGGTAATTAGGAAGCCAGCCCCTGACTGGTGAGCTGGAGAATGGGTTATGGTGCTGTCCTGCATGGCTTGCCCCAGGAAGCCAGCTGAGCCCCCCACGGCGATGCCGTGTCCTTGGTCTGCACACAACCAGCTGCTCAGCAAGAGGGATCTTATCAGCATCTACAAGTGCCTGAGGGCTGGGGGTCAGGATGAAGGTGCCAGACTCTTTTTGGTGGTGCCCAGTGGTGGGACAAGGACCAAGGGGTACAAACTGAAACACAGGAGGTTCCTCCTCAACACAAGGTGAGGGTGCTGGAACAGGCTGCCTGGAGTGGTTGTGGGGTCTCCTTCTCTGGAGAGACTCAAAACCCACCTGGATGTGCTCCTGTGTGACCTGCCCTGTATGATTCTGCTCTGGCAGGGGGTTGGACTCAATGATCTCTGAAGGGTCCTTCCAACCCCTGATGTGCTATGGTTCTGTGACATGTCCCTTTGCTTCAGTGTAGTCCATCACCAGGGCCTCCAGGCAGAGGGCAATCCCCCTGCGTGCTCAGCTCTGTGCAGAAGTGTGGGTGGGGGGGTTGGTTTGTTTGGGGATTTTTCCTTGTTTGTTTGTTTTGTCTTGGTTTTGTTTTATTTTTTTTTTCTCCTCAGTCTTCCCAACTTTCCCATGTTGGGGAGAATATGTTCCCATTGCTGTGCCTACTGCACAGTCCCTCACGGGCTGCTGTGGCTCCCAGTGGGAGCAAGCACCAGCAGGAGCCAAGCCCTGGCCCAGCAATGCTGGTGGGAATTTGGTCTGTGTGATGAATGGGTTTTGATTAAAGAATGGTAATTGAGGACGGAGGTGAAACCAAAATCAGGTTTTGTGTCATACCTCCCCCGTGGGCTGAGCCCTCCTCATTGCTATTTGGGCACACAGTTAGAAGTGGCCCAGTGTTCCCTGCAAAGAAGGTTAAAATGTCCAACAGTGTCAGCTTTGGGTGTGCTTTCCCAGTGACAAAACCATTCTGAGAAGTTCCCTTCTCCTGAATCTCCACAGCACTTCATCCCCACGCAGCTGTACCAACACAACCAGTTTCTCTGTCTCACTTTTAGCTCTGATTCCCAACAGAGTCTGATGTGCAGAGTGATGAGACAAGAAATGAGCTTCAACAGAGGAGTCAGGAGGGAGAAAGTCCAAGGTAAGTGGTTCTGCTGCTGAGGGGGAAACATCCTGGGATAGAATACAGGACCTGCCAAAAGCCAGGACCACAGGAGGCACAGTTTGGGCTTTGTCTTTTGGTTTCAGGAAGCAAAAATATTGGGATTGGAACCAAATTCTGAACTTTCCAGCCACAGGATGGCTGGAGACATGGATGCTTCCCAGCAAGGGCTGTCAGAGTGATTGGAGAAGAGCATAATGTGCTGATGGGGGTCATAGGAATGAAGCTGGGGCATTACAGGATCTTGGGCCTGAGTTTGGGCTTGCAAAGAGAAGAAGGAGCCAATGAAGGAGAAAAAACCCTCTTTTTTCTCATCAGCAAGAGAAAAGGGCTCAAGGGGTGCATTTAATTTGCTGTGGGCCCATCAGGTGTCAGGAATGAGATAGGTGAGTGTGGCTCTGCCTTGGTGAGGGGGACAGGCTGGGTGGTGGGCCAGGGACCCTGACAAGGTCTGACAAGGGCTCCTCCACTCTTGGGGTGCAGTGGCTGGCAGGGGATGTTCACCCTGCACACAGCAATGCCTATTTCCCAGGGGAAAGCTGCTTGGTGATCTGCAGGTTCCCCATGTGGTGCCAGCCCTGGATCTCAGCAGCCATTCCTCGCAGCAGGGCGTGGAGCTGAGCAGGGTAGGTCTGTCCAGGGTGGCTGCTCGTGGGCATGGGGTGAGCTGGGAAGGCTGCAAGCCCTGGCCAAGCTGCCTGGGGGAGGCTGCAGGCACTGCTGCACATCTGCTGAAGCAGGAGCTCACCTGAGTGTCTGAGACAGCAGCCTCAGCCTGGCAGCCAAACCAGGACGTTGCTCCTGGGAAGAGCAAGGCTGCTTCATTTGCCAGCAGACAAAGGGCATTTCTTCCCCTTTCTTCCCCCTGTCTTGCGCTGCACGTTTTAAAACTGCCTTTCCACTCTTCTCACTCCAAGCACTTCCCCACTCCCCTCCTAAGCATTTGTCTCCCTGTCCTCACCCATTTCCAGACTCCCAAAGGCAGCTCCCTTGCCCTCCCGGCATGGGGGCAAAGAGCAGATGAAGCTGCAGAGCCAAGTGTCTCGTTGAAAGCTCTGGCACGTCCCTCTGCAGAGGCGCAGGCAGCAGCAGCTGCCCCTCTGTGCTGTGGAGGGAGGTCACATCTGCCTCAAACTCTCCCAGCCCTTCCAGTGGAGCAAAATTTTCCTTGCTGAGCATCTACCCCTGGAAAAGGGCTGTCTGGGGCTCTTGGTCCATCCCGGCTGCACTTACTAAATCCCAGTGGCTATTCCATGCCTCTGCCTCCACAGCATACTTCTGGGCAATGATGTGTGCCAACCTGGCCCTGCCACATCTCTGGCTGCCCTGAGCAGCAGGGCAGAGTAAACTATCCATGTTTAGATCCACCTTCAGATCTTGGTGGCTCTTACGAGGTCTCAGCCACCTGGTCAGCCCTGGAGAGGCAGCTCCATGACCTGATCATCCTCACCTCACCTGCCACCTCTAGGTGTGTCCTTCAAAGCCTGCGGGGCTGTTTACCCAGCAGCATCATAAAGCAGGGCCAAGTGGTTTGTTTTCCTCTCCTCCTTTAAAGGAAGTGTCATGCAAAGCGGCGTTAGTGCCGCAGATAGGTTACTGCCTGGGCATCTGCACGAGGGCAGCACAGCTCTGTCCTGGCAATGTGTCACCTCAGCAGATAAAAGCCTGTCCAGGAAGAGGTTGGGCACTTGATATGGAGGAAAATTATCACCTTCTTCTTAATTGTTCCTGGCCAAACTCAAGTTAAATTAACTGATTACAACCTGGCTCATGTGATGCTCCCCAGCCTTGCCCAGCATGGTTCCTCACAGCGTCCCTTGGAGACTGTGTCCCCTCCTTTCCCCCATACACTTTGTGGCAGGGGGAACAGATTAACCCAAAGATCTTAATTTCTGAGCTGAGGAGCCGTGTCTCAGTGCTGGCTGTGTCTGGCACACTGAATCTGGGAGGTTAGGAGACTCATTAAAAAAGGTGATTTGAGCTAAGCATCTTCTCTTAACACATCTTTATTTCTTTGGCCAGAGGTGATCCCGAGGGCAGAAACCTGAGGCTCTCTGGAGGAAGTCCTGGGCCAGACAGCAAATTTAAAAGCTCTTTGAGCCTTGATAGGAAAAACAAAGTGAGGAGAAAACTTGCTCCTGGCACCTGCTTTGCCCCACAAAGGTGGTGGGGGGAACCTGTGGTGCTCAGGGCCTTGCTCCAGCACTTTGCTCATCTCCCCCAAGGGGCTCTTCTTGCCTTCTTGCCTTGCCTGTCTGTTCACAGGCACTGAGCTGAGCATTTCCATCTCTGAGTGGAATGGGGCACGGTGTGGATGCTGCAAACAGTCTGCAGATGAAGGCAGTGCCATGCATTTATTAATCTTTGAGCTGGGAGGAGACGTCTCCTGTGCTACCTGAGCTCAGAGGGAGGTGACAGCTCGTGGCAAGGCTTTCCTAAGGCACTTGTAAGCCTTTGCTGTTTGGTTTGAAGCTGATCTGATGGGAAGGTGTAGTGTGGGGATCTGTCTCACTGGTCTGGCTTGTCAGCATCCTCCAGACATGGAGACCCATTAGGAACCTCCACAGGCTGATTTCCTTGATCGTATTCCCCCTGCAAACATAAGCTGTGGTAATTTTGGCGGGGAGCTTTGGCCCTTTGAGGATGAAAGCAGCACATTCTGCATCTGTTAATTCAGGATGGTGGATGTGGAGGAACACCTCCAGTGCTGGGATCAGACACAGTGCTGGAGCCCAGCGTGACCAGAGGGTGCAGTGGCAGTGGGGATGCCTGGGATAATGTCCCCTGGGCAGTGTCTCCTAGGCAATGTCCCAGCAGTGTCCCGCAGAGTGTCCCAGGCAGGCTGGTGACAAGGCTCCCCCTGTGGGATGTCCCCGCACCACACACCCGTCCCTGCCTGCACCCACTCACATCCAGGGCACCAGGGTGGCTGGTGGACATGTGTGTGGGTGGGACAGGCTTGCAAGATGTGTGTATGTGCGTCTCCCATCTGAGTAGTTCAAGGGTAGCTGGATCTAAAGCCCCCCGGGTGACCTCACCTGCCAGAACAACCTCCAGGGATTCTGCAGTGCTCATTGCTCAGCCTGGCTGGTCCAAGCTTGCTGATAAAAGATTCATCTGTGTGGCTCTGTGGTTCATCTGGCCGTGCTCAAAGGGACAAGGAGCAGTGTCTTAGCTAAATGTCCTGTCAGGGACAGGAAAGCTTTGTCTGCGTGTAACCTCTGTGACCTAATGAAGGCTGTACTCGGGGTCTCTGCATTGCACCAGCCTTCTGCTGCAGGCAGCTGGTTGCTATCACAGCTCCCAGCTCACACGTGGTGAAGCTGCAGTGTAATGAGATGATGAGGCTTGCTGGAGGGGAGAGGCCCATAGCACAGGTTTCCCAAATCCTGCCCAGCTCACCTCCCTGGAAGTGCTCAGCACTTTAATCCCTCCCCAGTGCTTCCAGCATCGTTAGTACATATTAACCGTGGGGTAAGCTGGGTGCTGCTGGCCCTGAACACTGGCAGGTCCAGCTGGAGGCACCAAGTGTCTGCAGGAATACCTGGCCCTGCTCCTGCTGGTGTCCTGGTTCCTGCTTGGCTTATGCAGGAGTTATCAGTGCCTGGAGGGGTTAATCCCAAGGCTTTTTCGAGGGGTCTAAGAGCAACTCCATCCCCCAAAGCAAGACCCCCTCCCAGGTCTGGTGATTCTATGGTCCTGCTTTGGCAGGGGGGTTGGATTTGAAGGTCTCCAGAGGTCTCCTCCAACCTCTAACTTCTGTGAGCCTGTGCACACTGGATGGTGCAGTTACCTCAGTGTCACAAACAGCATCTCTGCCATCAAGGCATGGATCTGGGACCTAAAAATGTTTTCAGCCCATTCTGAATGCTGAGTGTTAATTTAGGTGAGGCTCTTTTATTTCCCCCTTGGCTGTGCACCACTGAATGCTTGAGACAGTTTAGAAGAGCAGGTTGGTTAAAGCTTTCTTGAGTCCTTCCTACAACCAGAAAACTAATGAAACTGAGAAGCCAACACTCAATGTGGGGGCAGCTCCTGTTTGAAACGAATAGTCCTCATTTAGCTATGGTGGTCAGAGAGGCAGACTCCTGCAGCCACACTGGTGTCCTGACATTTCCAGGTCCCTGAGTGGTTTTGAAACACATTAAATAAGAAGTGAAATGAAATCGGAGCCCCAGCTGAGTGCATTGTGCTGGGACTGTTAAAGCAGTATGATAATCAAATGGTGTCTGAGGTCTGCTCAGACACAGAGGGGATGATTTTCACCTGGGGGTGTTAGAACACGTGATGCCAGCATGGAGCCAAGCAGGGTGGCACAGCCCTGGGAGAGAGCAGTGTGCTGTGCCATGCTGTGTCACCCCAGGGCCACCCCACAGCAAGGGGATGTCTGCTGGAGCATCTTGGTTGCCTCCATCCCCTGCCCTGCTGGTGAAGGCTCTGGAGAACAGGTCTCATGAGAAGCAGGTGAGGGAACTGGGGGGTTGTTTAGTCTGGAGAAAAGGAGGCTGAGGGGAGACTTTCTCACTCTCTACAACTCCCTGAAAGAAGGTTGGAGCCGGCTGGGAGTCAGTCTCTTCTCCCTAGTAACAAGTGATAGGAGAACAAATGGCCTCAAGTTGCACCAGGAGAGGTTTAGGTTGGATATTAGGAAAGATTTCTTCACTGAAAGAATTCTCAGAAGCTGGCACAGGCTCCCCAGGAAGGTTGGTTGAATCCCCATCCTTTGAAGGTGTTTAAAAGAGGCAGAGATGTGGTGCTGAGGGACAAGGTTTAGCACCAGGCTTGGAAGTTAGATAAGGGTTGGACTCGATGTTCTTAGAGTCCTTTCCAACCAAAACAATTCTGTGGTCTCATGGATGATCTCCTCATTGCTAAATGAATTGTGAGGAACACAACCCACATGTGTTTAACACTTTGAGGGGATGATTCTGGATCTAGCAGGCATGGGGCAGCCAGCCAAGGTCAGGCACGATGAGACAGAAACAGAAAACCAGAGTTCCTCCCTCTGAGGCGGAGAGGCATTGTCAGAGTCATGAGAAAACAAACCAGAGCAAGAGGGATTATTTTCCCCAAACAAGATGCTGTTTGAAAACACCTACTTGGAGTCACACATCCTTTTTTTGTCTTCCCTGCTTGTTGCAACTTTGCCAAACTCAAATTTTGGTACTGAGTTGGCCTCCAAATTCATGAGACCAGCTCAACATTCCTCAGCTTGTTGCTTTGTTTTGAAGAAATCTCTCTCTTCCACCCTCTCCCCCCCCTTTTCTTTTCTTTTCCTTTCCATTTGTTGCCTGCTGCTGGAGCCCTAAAGGACCTCATTTTGACCTGCCTCTGACCATATGGGCTAGAACCTCCCTTTTGCTTCCCCATTCCCCCCTGATTCCCAATTCCCCATCAAGTGAATGGATTGAGGAGCCGGGCTTCACAGTAAACACCAAGTGTTGGGAGATTTGCAGTTGATGGTAGGAGTTGTCAGGAGCTGTTGTCAGCATAGTGTGCAAGATGTGTGTGAACCATCCCCAGCAACTGTTCCTTCCCGAGCCGGCTCCTCTGACAAGACAGAACGCACAGGGAGAAGCCTTTCCCACGGCAGAAGACGCCTGAGAGCTCTCCCTGCTGTCAGCTTGAGCTGGAGAAACACCCCCGCAGACACCTGCTCCCACACACCCTGGCTCAGCCCCAGCCCTCCCCGTGCTGCCTTTCGTGCTCCAGGCTGAGCAGGTTGTGCTGCCAGGACACACCTCGGTGCCCAGGACCAGGCTGGCACAGTCGGAGCTCGCCGGGGATCCACTGACCCTCTGGGCAGGAGCCGGTGCAGGGGCCAGGGCCAGCTGCCCCTGCCTGGGCTCTGGGAGGACTCAGCAGCTTTGTTTGCTCCCCAGCTTGGCAGCAGCAGGTTAGTGCTTTATGAAAGGCTATTGCTTTTACCCTGTGTTTTTGGGAAGACAAGAGGGAGCTGGGCAGAGGCAGGAGACGCAGCCTGGCTTCTGCCTTCAGACTGCTGCCGTGGGCACCACCTTGGCTGTATTTCCAACAGCTCAGACCCTCCATCTCACTGAACTTGTGTCCCCTTGTTCCTTTCCCTGCTCTTCACTTAGTAGAAGAGGTCTCTGCTGCACCAGGAGCACCACCTCCAGCAGAGCAGAAACCCACAAAGGTATTTCCCCAAAGCCAAGACTTCTGCAGCCTTGGCCTTGCATGGGCACGTCAGGCTTCCTTGCGGTAAACCAACCAGCCAGCCAGAGCTCATTGCCCTCACTGCTGTAGAGCTGGACCTCAAGATTTGCTGTGAGATGCCTCAGCAGCCACAGGGCTAATGACCCAAATAAGAGAGAACATCCAAATATCTTTGGAAAATAACTCCAGGTATATTTTGGGACTTGGTCTGTGCAAGATGTGTGTGAACCACCTGGTCTGTGGTATCTGAGCTCAGCAGGACCTCCAGGGGGTTTTAGCTGGGCTCCAACCAAGGTGCGGTAAACAGGTGCTCTTGTCTTAGGAGAGCAGGGTTCAGGGTTTGCCCTCCCTGGCTCTCACTGTTATCAACCACCTGCCTAACGAGAACTGTTAGATCAACTAACGTCTGTATAATGGCTACAGGAATGCAGATTTCCCCTGCTCAGCCAGGGCTTGCTGCAACCCTGCAGAGCAATTAGAGGTGACTCACAGGGGCAGGTGGACTTGGCCAGGATCCCAAAAGGGCTGGCACTGTCCCTGGGATGCAAGGCACAAGGCTGGCTCTGTGATGCTGCCAAGAGAGCTGGTGTTTATCTGCATATAATGGTTTTCTTTTTTCTGTAAGTGGATTAGCATGGAAGGTGTTTTTCCTTTGGAGGAGTTGCAAGGTAATATCTGCTTATGTAAAGGATCCAAACAGAAAAGGGCTGTTGCTAATTGGCAAAAATACTTACGTTTCCCACCTGGAGCTGGTTGAGTTTGCTGGTGAAGTTGCCTGCAGCTCAGCCACCCCCTGCATGGATGCTTGAGAAGGACCAAAGCTCCTGGAGTGAGTGGCTGTTGGTGAGCCTCAGCACTGGAGTATGCTCTTCCAGGGAGTGAAGGTCAGGAGCTGGTTAACACCCAGAAGGTGCTTCCTAAGTGTGGGTAAGGTGTTTGGCTTGGCTTGGCTTGGAGGTTCCTTCCAGTGGCAGGAACAAATATCCTTCTTTAGTATAATGATTGGAATCATGGGAATTGATTGACCTGACCTGGTGTTAAATGATGAGCAGCTTCCTGGGCTGTGTCCACATCTTGCCCCACAGGTAAGGGTTGTAATGCTCTGTAGGAAATGGGGAGCCAGACCTCTTGCTGCTCTTGACAAATTTTAACCTCCCAGTGTAGTTCCTGGGCTGCAGTTCAGCAGAAAGGACACTTCTCAACTCAGGGTACTGTAACTGCATCTCTTTACTTTTAAGCCGCTCTGACTGCTAAGGGTGAGAGAAAGAGCCTCCAAACCCTGCCCTAAAGCCTAATTTCTCCTGGGGTGTGAGAGTGAAGGGTGGGAAGATGTGGCCTTTCACCTTGAGCTTTTCCTGCTGTGCAGCTGCTGTGTGACTCTGCTGTAGTTTTTGCAGCCATTTCCAGGGCTGGGAAGCTTGGCTCAAGTGCCTGCAGTCTTTGTGGCCTTTACAGTGAGGAGAGACAGGAATAAAAGCACTGAGGCTTTAGGTTCACAGGGTCAGGCTTTACATGCAAACAGCTAAACTGGGAAGAGGTTTCTTGGAGGCAGAATGAAGCCTGCAGTGGCACCAGGGGCAGCTCCAAGTGCTTGGACAAATCCAGAGCTGTAGACAGTGCTCTTATCTCTTGCATCACTCCTCAGAGCCACGGTGCTAATCCTTTGTATCTGTGTAAACATGAGAGATGAATATATTCTGTTGTTTTCTTGCTCTGGCCAGACCTTCCTTCCCTTCCTCCTGCAAAGTGCTTGAGGACACAGCCCGACCTTGAATTCTTGGGAGAACTTGGGGGGCGCAGACGCTGGCCACCAGCTTGGTTGTGCCAAGGAAGTGTTTTGATGATTTGCAGCATGTTGTGCTGAGTGAGCTGGCAGATGTTCTGAGCTGGCAGATGTTCTGAACAGGCAGGGAAGGGAGGAAATCACCATGTGGAGCAACGTGCTGGCTCCTAGCAAGAGCAAGGAGAAAGTCCAGAGCGTGGGCTTACTCTCTGGGTGCAATACGATGCTCAAAGTCATCCTGGGGACAAGCAGAGGGTAATCATGGAATGGTCTGGTTTGGAAGGGACCTCCAAAGGTCCTCTGGTCCAACTGGTTGAACAGTCTTAGCTGTATGAGTTTCCAGTAGGTGTTGTTGCTCTGAGGGCTGTCTCTGGGTGTTCTCCCCATGAAGGAAATGTTATCGAAGTAGATAATTAAATAATGTCAAAGGCTCTTTGACCCTGAAATGTGCAGGGGTGAGGAGAGGGCATGAGTCACTAAGAAAATAGCACTGTTTTCCTTCTTGCTTAACCTTTCACATTCTTCAACCCTTTCAATGAGTCTTCATTAACCCAGCAGACCCTAAAAAACCCCTTAGTCAGGTGCCCAGTGAAACGAGCTCCTCAGAGGAGAAGGTGCAAAAACCCTCGGTCGTGAAAAGAAAATAGCAGCAACGTTGAACCGATGAGTAGTGACCGGCGCAGCAGTCCTGCCCCTTTGGAGACCCCTGACATAACAAAGGTCTGACTGAAATCATTAGTCCTGCATGCGGTGTGTTGTCCCTTGGCCTCTTGGTCACATCTGTTGGCTACCTGTTGCTACTGAGAGTCATCCTTTCTGTGGCTGCTATTGTTTCACTGTGGTTCTGAGTGTCCCCATTCAGTGTCAAGTGTCAAGCAACCCTGAAGTAAATGAGAACTCTCTAAACTCTGCCCCAACCACTCATTTCTGTTTTCTGAAGCCTGCAGAGCAGTTTCTGCCTCACCTTATGCAGGTATAAGCCCAGAATAACCCTGCTGAAGCACACAGAATGATTCCAGTTTCACAAGGCAAGCAGGATCCAAGTGAAGCTCCAGGGACAGCAGTTTATCTTCCCAGAGTAAGCACTTGTTTTTCTAATATGATTGCAAATTAATTCCAGAGATAATGTGATACCATGTAATTGAGAGGCCCCTGAGCTGCTGCCAGTTTGTTTTGGTTGAGCCCTCTGCACACCAGTGGGGGTTTAATTGCACCAGCAGGAATGAAGATTTAGGGAATCCTTGCTTGCTTTGAAGGCTTGTGTCCTGCACCCTTGTGCCATTGAAGGTCCTTCTCTCATCCCCCCAAAATCAGTGCAATAATAAATTTCCTTGCCTTCTCCCACCTTCCTGCCTTCCTATACTGCTGGATATTAGATGGGCCAAGGGCTATGTGTGCTGCAGTTATCCCAAGGGTGACTGGATCTTGGCAGGCTAAAGAGAGAAAAAAAGCTAAGAGAAGGGCAGAAGCACCTTCCCTATATCTGGGATGCTAATGTGAGTATTTCCTCAGCCCTACCATCCATTTTTATGGGATTTGTAAGTGAGTACTTGTCTCTGAGACCTCTAATCTACTGCCGGACAGGACTGAAGCAGGCCAGCAACTTCCCATCTTGCTCGTGCTGGCTGCCAAGCTGGGGGTTTAAAAGCTTAGCTGCTAGCACACAAATCTTGCTCCTCAGTTCCTCTGAAATGCTGTTGTGAGTGAGACAGGGCAAGGGAGTGAAGGCCCCAGGCTGTTGTGAAGGCTGTCAGGAGGTCCTGGGGGGTTGGTGCTGTCTGGGGCTCTGGGAGTCTCCAGGATCCAGGTGCATGTGCTGAGGCAGAGGGGCTGTGTGCCAGTCAGGGGGATCTGAGGGTGCCTGGGGTAGCTCTTCCCAGTTGCAGAGACACACACAAGGTATGAAGGACGTTAGGAAGAGTTGTGGTGTAAACCCTGGTTTTGCAAAGCTCAGAGACAGCTGATCAGAAGAAACCTGTTTATTGTGAGGTTTAGGACAAGAGTTTTTATGCAAACTGCATTATTTTGCTTTTGGCAAGTAATGAGGCTGACACAGAGCTTGGAGTTACAGTTTTAAAAACACAAACACATAGGATCTTGTTCAGCAAACACAAACCAAACTTCTTCCCCAGGGAACGTTAAATAAGCAAATGTTTGCTAAAATAAATGGGCAACAAACACGGGGTGGGGGGAACAGAACAAAACAAAGCCAAACATCCCGACGGGGAAGCCAAAAGCCCCTTGAAGAAGCAGCAGTCACATCTTCAGCTCTGTGTTCAGGCTGTACTTTCACTTTGCTTTTCCTGTTCAATAGCTGCCAGAGAAACAGAGGAAACAAAACTTTGATCACTGACCAAGGTAATTATTCTGCAGGGGACAGACGTCTGTGGTCATTTTTCGAGCTGGGGATGGGAAGCCCTCAGATGCTTTGTTTGGCCACCCTGGAGATTTTAGCTCATTTCCACATCTGCATAGCTAGTTGGGTGCAGCTCATGATGTGCAAACCAAACCTTCTCTTGCATTTACAGCTTCAGCATCGGTACAGGTAATAAACCAGGGCAAAACCAGGTCTCTCATGTTGAGGGACACTGCACCTCTGTGGCTGTCAGCACTGATACATCCAAAGTAACCACAGTGAGACTCTTCTGAAGGAAACAGCTCACAGTGTCAGGTGAAAAGGGCATTTTGTGGCATCTGGGCATCTAACTTGAATGTGAATCACAACCCTTTCCTGGCTGCCTGTGCACAGTGTGTGTACAAAAAAAAGGATTAGGTGTTCAAAAAAGGATTGGATGTGGCCCTTGGAGCCATGGCTTAGTTGTCAGGAGGTGTTGGGTATTGGTAATAGGTTGGACTTGATGATCTCTGAGGTCTTTTCCAACCTGGTTATATTCTATTATTCTATCAAAGGTGCCTTGCCAGGGCAGATTGCCTATTGGATGAGGATGATGATGGCTCTCTCTTGCAGCCTTACTCCCAGAAAAGGTGCCTGGAGCTCTCCTGGCCAGGGCTGGCAGCAGGTACCAGCGGGGGCAGCAGCACATCTGTCTGATAACAAAGCCGGAGCCCGGGCACCTGCTGGGGATGCTGCCTGGACTGCCAGGGATGCAGAAGGCTTCCCCTGGGCACCTCTGCCTCCAGAAGGGCTGGAAGGTGGGAATTACAAACAGTGGGATCCTGTTGCCTGCAACCAGCAGTGAAGCTGGTCTTGTTTTTAGCAGAAGCAAGAGCAGTCCTATCAGAGAGGACTTTCCAGGGAAAAGCACACCATGGGTTGTAACTACTCGTACCCTTGGAAGCCCAGCACAGAGTACAAGTCTTAGTATTATCCCCAGTTCAAGTCAGGGATGAGTTTGAGCCTGTAATCCTATGATTAGTATTCATTTTGCATCTGAACTGCAACACAGCTTGCGTCCTTGCTGCTCCCAGTTCAAATGGCCTCTCAGGCACTTACTTTCTTTAGTGGGCAAGGGATTTTTCTCTCTGGTTTCTGTCTTCTTCAGCTTGGTCTTGTCGAACGTTTCGATTTCAGCGAAATCCGGTTTGTCGGACATGATGGGTCCTGACAAAGAAAGGAGAAACACAGCCCTGGCTCTGTCAGCTACTGCTCTGATGCCAGCCATCTGCAAAACATTTTCTGCTAGAAGGAGGGGGAAAAAAACCCAAACAACCCATGAAATATACCGTTAAAAAAAGGAAAGGAAACACAGCCCAGCGTTTCTCCAAGAAAACTCACAAATCAAACACCTCAGCCTGGGACCTCTCCCTGAGGTTTGGCTCTTTCAGAGTCAGAGAGGAAAGGCAGAAATGGAATTCTGGCTGGATTTTTTTTTTAACCCCCCCCAGCAAAATGTCTCAAAAATCCTCTTTTGCACAGGGAAGGAAGAACATCTCACTAAACACAGCGCTGTGACTGTCAAGGGTCCACGGTGCCTCCTGGCACAAATCTCTGTTTTAAGGAACGCTGCTCACCCAAAATAAACTGCAATGAACTCCACATCCAATGCAAACAAAGAGCTTTCAGTTATGATTTTGTTTCAATTAACAGGCTTCGCCTGTAATTCTGAGACACCCTGTCCTGAGTGCATACATACCCCCGGATCTGGATGAGATGCTGTGGACACTTGTGCTTAACAATAGAGGACCGGTTCGCCCAGCCCTTTGTTTGCTCTCGCACTCAATATCCCAGTCGCAGGCTCAGTGGCTTTGATTGTTCTCTCTCAGAAGAGAAATCCACAAAGCACACGGGAATTCAACCCTTCACCTCTCCAGACTTCCCTACTCCAATTCCTGGTTTTAATAGGAATTCAAGTTAAAAAATCCAGCCTGGGCTGTTATTCCCCTGATTTCAGGGAGAGTTTCCCAGCAAGGAGAGGCTTGGCACGGAGATGGCTGAGATAATTATATATATATATATATATGCATATTTATATATATAAATTCACCCACCCCCCCTTCCTGAAGACAATCAGATTTCATTTGTATCTGCACTGAGACAACAGAAGTAAACAGTCACAGGAGCTAAAAACAAAAAAAAAAAAAAACAAATGCAAGAGAAAAGCTACAAAAAGCACATGGCGTTACCGTCTGGCTGCTCTCTCCTCAGCTGCTTGGTGGCCGTCTGAGGCAGTGTGAGTTGAAAAAGGTCAGGGTAATCCCTCCTCTCGGCTCCTCTCCTCTCCTCTTCCCCCTCCCCTACCCGAGCCCATTGCTATTAATATTGATTAGTTCAGCGCCGGGATTGCTCAGCCTTTAAGGAAAGGACAGATTGCTCCTGCAGAAAGTGCCCAAGGCAGGGAAATGGGAAACGTGACACGGAGACCTGCCGAAAGACAGCTCGGGGGTTCTTTTCTTTTTCCTTTCATCTACCAAGATAGTAATATTTAAGTGTCCTTCCCTGCCCTTCTTTTACAGTGCTGAGGTTTGGGGTTCAGGTGGGCTCTGGAGTTCATTTAAGGGCTGGTGCTGCAGTCTGGGGAGTTTTCAGGTGAATTCAGCAAAGCAGCTGTGGGCTGTCCCCCACCTGCCCAGGCTGCCAGAAGCCGGCGTGTGGGGCTCAGGAGGGCTCCAAGCACACCCATGGTGCAATTGCCACTAGCAAGGATCAAATCCTGACACAAGCGTGGTCAAGGAACCATACTGGTGGCCAGGAATGTATCCTGAAAAGAAGTACAATAAACCTTTCGTTTGCTCCTGATTTGGTAGCTACCAACCCACTTGCCACTTGGTGCCTCTCTCAGGCCGGCAGCATGTGGCTCTGCAAGCCAGACCGGGCAGCTGCCGACAGCCAGCCTTCCTTCCTTCACTCTGCAAGAAGCTGCATTGGCCCATCCTGCTCATCTGCCTTTCCCCTGCACTTCACCCTTCCCATGGTGTGGACCACGCTGGGCTTGCTCACAGGGAACTTTTTAGGCTGCAGTGAAGGGAGAAGGCATCGTAGGTGCTGCGTGATGTACTTGCAGAAAAACCTTTAAAAGGGCAATGGTGGAGTCCCCATCCCTGGAGCAGTTAAAAGATATGTAGATGTGGTGCTGAGGGCCATGGCTTAGTGGCAGACTTGGAAGTGGTGGGTTAAGAGTTGGGCTCCAATGATCTAAAGGTCTCTTCCAGCCCCGGGGATTCTATGATAACGGCCAACAATCCTTGCAGTTATTTGCAAGACACATTTTGTATTAGAGGAGAAACTGAATGGAGATAAGACTGGGCAGTGTGTGAATACCACCTGTACCTACCTCCTAAAGCCACTGCTCCCAGGGGCTGTGGACATCCCTGTGGCTGTGACACAGCTCCAGCTACACTTCTGCTTTGCAGCACAAAAATATTTGAGAGTCCTTTTTCAAGGCCCTCAGGCTGGGGAGGGAAGGGCTCTGTGCGTGCTCCACGATGCTGATGTGGATTTTCTCATGTGTGACTTTGGACGTCTGTATCTGAATGACTTCTCTAGACTCCTTGATCATCAATAGGGAGGCAATTAATCTGGGATGAAATTAACTGTGCCTATGGAGTATCCCCATTTCTCTACTGCCTATGAAGGGAGCCTGGTCAATGAGCTCAGGGAGACAGAGATGTCTCACAGCTGGTTGAGAGGTGAGGAAGGTGCTGTGAATCCTTCTGTTGGCTTAACAGGCTTAGGTAGAGTGGGTTTGAGCCTGATATGTGCATGTGGAGGAAATGGTTTTAATGTGTTTAAATGTGTTTGAGTGACCCCCTTCTTCTAATGTTTGTTTAAATTAACATAATGAACAGGTTTGTGGTTGGACTTGATGATCTTAAAGGTCTTTTCCAACCTAAATGATTTGATGAAATGCAGGGGGGGAAAAAGATTATTTTTCTCATCAGCTTTCATGAAGAGTGGCTCCTTTCCACCCAGTGATGCTTTCCTCTCTCTATCCTGTTTTCCACATCTTCAGAGCGTGCAGGGGTTGCTGTGTGCCCTGGCAAGCCCCAGTCTGAGAGCAGGTTTTCTCTGTGGCTGTGTCTGCAGTATTTGAGGTAAAGAAAGGACTACTGTCGTGGTGGAAAACTATGCATAATGCTGCTCAGCTGGAGCTCCAGAGCGATGGTCTGGGTCCCACTGAGCTCAGCCCTGTGCAAACCTGGCTGTGCTGCTTCTGGATCCAAGATCATCCTGGCAGCAGTGTAGCTGCATTTTTGTTATGCCGAGAGCTCAGCTGACTTGTGCTGGCTGGCTCGGTTACCTCTGCATCTGCTCTGGCTGTCCATGCAAGATCTGTGTGGGGTGTGTGTGTGTACCATCGAGGCTTGGTTCCCTTGCTTCCAGCCCCTTACTCCAACCAACTGTCAAAAATAGAAAGCTGTGTTCTTGACCAAAATCCCCTGGGAGTAAGCAGGAAGGCGACTGCTGGGCGAATATTTGGTATAAGCCACAGCTGACATTTGGCACTGAGCAGTCTTAGTGGCTGTTTAGAGAGCATTAACCTCTTCTTGCTAGGCTGGATATCAGGTTTAGAAGATCAGAAAAGACTTGAAAATACAACCTGGGTGATTCAGGAGCTCAGGCAGTTTGTGAGTTTCAGTTTTATTAATATTCGTCCATTTTTACAAGTAGCAATTAATCATTCCTATGGTGAGAAGAGATTGCAAGGGCAAAACCTCTTAAACTTTCAGACTGGCACAAATTCTTTCAGCTGCAGAGAGCAAACAAAGTCTTCAGGACAGTGTAGCAGAAGAATCTTGCTTCTGGCTTGCTCTGGACAGTCCCAGGCTCAGCCCCTAGCATCCAGAGCACAGCTCAGGCTTCTCTAAACATGCTAAGGCAGGGTAGGCATGCTTGGTTTGTTGTTTTTTTTTTCACCACCATCATTTTAATTGCCTGATTTCTTGTCAGACCTAGTATTAAACCCAGTCTGGGAAACATTGTTTGGGTTTTTTGGGCTGAAGATGGCCAGGGGTTTAATTGATATTGGGTTGGGTTTTTGAGGAAGGTGCAATAGTGTTTGTCCACAGGACATAATGACGAGAAATTACATGTTCCCACTCTCAGCTGCAGTCAGCAGATACCCATCTCCATAACGAACATCTTGACCATTGCACAAAGTGCCCACCAGGTTTCTGTAGCTTGTAGGTTTGGTTCTGTGGTCAAGCACAGCTCAAGCTGGAGTCAAACCTCATGTTTACACACTCCGTGCAGGACAGACGGCTGTGTGTAGTTTCCACGTGGAGAGTCTGGCCTGAGGGCATTGCACTGTGTGTTGAGGCTGGTCACAGGAGGGAAAGATGGGCAGGCAACACTGTACTCGGGTGCCTTCTGCCTTCACTGGGAGCTGAGATGTGCTTGCAAAAAGCAGCAAAGCAGTTAGCTGACAGGCTTTTAACGGCAGGATTTCAGTCAGCACCTTCAGTAAGGGGAATGTGGCAGCTACCTTGCCTTGGGATGACTGGCAGCAACGAAACGCCACAGTGGTCTTTGAGGTGCACAGAAGTACTTAGATGATCCAGCACACAGAAGTGAGGAAACCCAGCCAGCCAAGTAGAGGATCTTTACAGACTCTATATGACTACAGCACAGTACACGACTAAAGCCTTGGTATGGCCATGTCTGGAAAGCTGCCTTGGAGACAATGGAAATTTGCATTTTATTTCAATCTGCTGCCAAAGGATGAAGGGCTGAGTCAAACCTGCCAGGACTGACACCTCTGATACCAGTGAGTCACCCACCACAGACAGCATTAAACCATGCCTGGCAGCGCACACTACCAAGTGTCTGTCAGACACCCACAGAGAAACAGGGGAAAACAAATACTTGCTACCAGGATGCAGCAATAGGTGAGAGGAAAGGTTTAAAGGGAGCTCAAGTGCAAAGGAAAATTTGGAGGAGAGTCTGAAGAGTGAGGTTGGGAGGTCTGAAGCCTCCTGCCACTTAGCTTTTTTTCCTTGTCTGTTGTCACTTGGGAGCAGCAAGGCCAGCCTGTGTGGGGCTGCAGGGGCATGTATATATATATATATATATATATATATATATATATATATATATATATATATATATAACAGAGCTATAGCCTTTCATGGGCTGGGGAGAGGCTGTGCTCATGTTTGGCACAAGTGGGGTTCTGGAAATGCAAACTTTCATGGAGACAAAGTAGGCAGCTACAAGAAGCAGTGATTTCTTTCCCTCTCTCTCTCTCTCTTTCTCACACCTATTTCTATATGGAGCCCAGGAGGGACAAAGCACCCTAAGGCGAGCAGCCGGTTCGAGGAACAGACGCTTGAGCAGATCAGTGTCTGTAGCTGAGCCAATAAGCTGACACAACTGATTTTATAATCACATTAGTGCTGTCTCGAAATAACACACCCACTCAAATATAACAGTGATTTCATTTTCAAAATGTTGTGGTGCTAAAGGTAGGAGATTAATTTTTCAAGGTCAGAAGCCGGGCTGGAATCTGCAAGCACCCTAATTCCTTTAGGTCCCAATGAGCAGTGAGCTCCTTCCAGGAAGGTAGCAGGACTGGGTGTGTTAAAAGCCATCCTTAGAAGGTTTCCCATCCTTAGAGGAACAGAAAAAAAAAAAAAAAAAAAAAAAAAAAAAAAAAAAAGAGAGAGAGAGAGAGAAAAGACTACAGCTTCACTGAAAGGATTTTCTTAGTTCTCTTTGTGGCTTTTGTTCTGTCTTGCTGCCAAAAAAAATATCCATGTTTGGGAACGGAGACAGGTTCCCAGGCTAGGAGACAATGAATCCTGGGGGTGTAAGGAAGGCAATGATCTCCCTTTGGCACAGGGTCTGCTGTACTGCTGCTCTGCTAGTGTGGAACTACTCGACGCTCATCTTCTGCTGTATGTTTTAGCATTACCCAAGGTGTTTCATTTTCCTTACCAAGATGGTTGAACCTGAAGAGTAGGTGCATCCAGAGGATGAAGGGAGAGGAGAAGCCAGCTGTAGACAGTCCTTCTGCTTGGGCTGTTTTTCCTAATGCCACAATTCCCAAACATCTCTGGAGTTCAGGCAGTCTATACCAGGAGTCCCACTGCAGCAAAAAGCAACAAGAGAAAACATAAGCTAGTGGGAGCGGTGATTTCCTCTCTCCCTCTTTGTCTTACAAAGCTCAGTATGCAGTGTTGAAAGTTTCACCAGATGGAGATGCTTGCAACAGAACTTTCTAGAGAACTGACCCATAATTGTGTCTTCCGGTATAAAATATGTGGCTTTGGCCTGGCCGTCTCTATCAAATGTGGTGACACACATGTGCATCGTTAAAGCAAATAAAAATGAACACAAAATGCCCATGCACAAACTTCCCAAGACAGAGTGGGGAAAGGAGCATGTGATGTGCCAGTCACATTAGTTAATGTGCTGTAGAGCACATGACAGTTTGTGATGAATGCTGGTCTAGAAACACAACTTCAACAAGACTCCCAGTCTTTACCAACAATGATTTTTTTGCCTCTCCTTTCTGTCTGTGGATGGAAGCATCTCTTGCAAGCAGCAGCTCCAAGGGAAAGAGTAAGGCAGAAAAGTGATGAGTGAGCACTGTTTGTGTGCTGAAACACAGCTCTTAGTGCAGCTGGCTGCTCTGGAATTAAACCATCCACTGCTGGATTTCTCACTCTCTTTGCTTTAAACAAAAGGAAAATCACCATTCCTTGTGAAGATGAAATTGTGGCACCCAGTGTGCAGCAAATAGATAACCGAGAGAAACCAAGAGGAGATATTAAAATCCAGAGATCTACTACCTTGATACTAACTGCAGAGGAAAAAGGAGAATAGGTGGGTCTGCCACTACAGTCCATGCTGTGCTGGGGTAGATAGGCACCTGTGGTACCCTTGACTTTTGGGATACAAGGTTGTGGAGGTAGTTCTGATGGGTACCTAACAGCACTTCTCTTTGTGTTGCCAACTTATTTCTCTTCCACCAGCCCAGGAGATCCTGGCAGCTTAATTAGGTTTGATTATTTTGGTGGAAAGGGAAGAGGAAACCTGAAGTGTTTCAGCTGCTTAAGGAAACAAGGCTGCTAAAGCAGAAGAGCAAACTAGGCAGCTAAGGTTCTTTTCTAGGTGATCTCTGGGTAATTTCCAGACTAAAACCTTGCATTTCTGCCTGAAGGGATTCATACATCCTCTTTTCCACTTTTATAAGCTGGTTATACAGAGCAAGCCAAACACTTGCACTGTGTGCAAGGGCAACAATTGTGTAAGAAAATGGTAATCAGTAAGTTCCACATCTGTTAACTTCTTCCTGTACAAAGAAAAGCTTCCAGTATGCTATGTTAAATGCTGGTTTTCTTCTCCAAAATGTAAAAAAAAGAAAAATGAGAGAATTTTCCCTCTCCCAGTGCCTGAAGTGAACAACTCTCTTCAGAACCTGACCAAAGTGGAACATTTGATGGCTTTTTGTTTCCTTGCAAATATATGCACAGAAATCAGCTGCACTTTTATCAAGGCTGTGTCTTCAGAATGGGGTTAACATGAGCTCTGCACACTCAAACTGACTCCTCTGGAGTTAGTGTCCTTTGAGTGTGAGCAACCACACCATGAGGTAACATGGGAGCAGCAGAGAGCGATTGTGTTGGCAGCAGATAAATTGTGCTAAGGTGAACGGAAGCCTTTCCCCAGCTCAAGGTAAAAGCAGCAGGTCAGCTCAAGCATAGATCCTTGTGAGCACAAAGAACAGGAATACAAAAGGGATGGGGACATTCAGGCTTTATTTCAAATCAACTTTTAAGTGAAGATTAGCTTTAGGGCACGAGTTCATGTCACCCCACAGCCCAGACTGGTGAATGCAGAGAATAGAAACTAGGAAGTGAAAACCTGAAGTGTGCAATATTGTAAATTTCTCTTGTCTGATGCATACATTCAGGGATTTTTCCCTTTGGATGAACACTAGCTTGCATAAAATTCAAATAACTCAGCTGTCTACAGATGGGGGGAGGAGTGTGGGAAGGAGAACAGAAGGAAGGAAATGGAACTGAGAAGACTGAATTAACCTTTCAATGTCTTGAATTTGAAGAAGGGAAGAATTATCTCCAGTTAAGTCTGCAACCATGCAATTAAAATGTGAACAAGCCTTAAGAGCCACATTTGCCCCATATTGCTAGATTTCTACTTCAAAGAAAGATCTTCTGAAACTAAGATTCAGATCACTATTCAGAGGCAGGAAAAAATAAAAATGTATGCTGTAAATGTTTATTTGAATCACAGAACTCTGGCAGAAAAATGAGTACCAATGTCTGACATTTACATAGAACATGTGCCTTTGATATTGAATTAAGTTGAAAAAAATCATAGAGTGGGCTGGGCTGGAAGAGACCTCCAAAGGTCATCAATCCCCTCTGCAGTCATCAGGGGCATCCTCAACTAGATCAGCCTGCCCAGAGCCCTGTCAAGCCACACCGTGAATATCTCCAGGGATGTGTCCAGTATTAGCAGACAGTCCTCGACAAGCTGAATGGTATTCTCTGTGCTGGAGTTTCTGCTGCTGTAAAATGGATTCTTTCACCTGTTTGCTTGATTGGTGTGAAGCTTCATTTGCTAATACAGGGAAAAGCTTTTTAAAATGGACTTTGATTGTTAGCTGCCCTTTTGGACACCATGAGCCAGAAGAACTGGGCATATGCTGATTCAAGAGCCTCTGTGGTTAGCTATGGAGTGCAGTGTGGCCAAGCGTGCTGTGCTGGGCAGCCTGGCAGAAAAGGGTCGTTGGAAAATGTTATCATGCTAGAAAAGAGGAAGAAAGTAGAGAGGGGACGTGTCTGTTTCTGGATGAAATGTGAAGGAAAGGAAAGCGTTTTGCAGAGCAACCAGCTGGCAAGTGATGCTGTTTGCTAATTCTTTGGTGTCGAAAAGACTCAAGTTGCTCAATATTTTTGCAAGATATCAACAGGATCCATTTAGGACAAAACCTGGGCACTTCCAAGTCCAGGAGAACATATCAAACTACTTGTTTGTGGATGGACAATTAATACCAAAAGCAAATACTTTGCAGGCACACTGATAATTCTCCCCCAAGTGAAAGCTGTTGATGTATATTATACAGGTATTGCATCAGTGTCTTCCTTTGGTAGGTATCAGATTCCATTTCCTTCTAATGAGATAATGACCCAGTATGGGGGTAGAGAATTGCATAGCAGGTTATTACCCTTCAAAGGACTGGATGGCATTGCAAAATTGGGTTGTGTTCTGCAGTAGTCTAGCTCAGTTTGTACTAAGCCTTGTACAACAGTGAGCACAGTTGGGGCAGGGCTATTCTTTCATTTGCTTCAGTTTCTGATGAGGAGTAATGCAGGGCTGTTGCTGGAACTAGCCTTAATTGGCAACTAAACTGTTCAGAGAATATTTATTCTAAAGTCATGCTAGGTGAGGACTGTCATTGGGGACCCACAAAGCTCCAGTTCTTCATGACATCTACTGGTAACGATGACTGGTGCTCATGAGTAGCTCTTCCTGAAAATGGGAATTATACTAGGAGTCATTTTAGATCCACTGAATTAATTAATTGGTGAGCACTTAGCAGCAGAATCTGAGCAAAACTTCTAGGCTGAGCAACTTAGCTGAACTTGTAAAATAACACACTGAGATATAGAAAAGGCTCCCCCTTTGTAGAGTGACTCTGGACATGGATTTACTGATGAGACAGGGATGCCATGGCACTCTGGCTCTCAGGTCCTAGGAGCCAGACATTGAGCAGATACATCTGCCAAGCTCCTGGAGCCGTGCAGCAGCTGTGGAACGGGTCCTGCTCCTTGTGAGCAGCCTCACACCGGGGCCTCACCACTGTGAAAGGCAGTGCATTGTCATATGACATGTGGGTGACAGTCCTGTGCCATGTGGTGGGACTGCAGCCATACACCTGCACAAACTATGCTCACACAAGGGCCGCTCTGCATGCACCAGAGGGTACCAAGGGGGTAAATGAGCCTGTGGGAGCTCCACACTACCCTGTCCAGACTGTTGGTGTCCAAGCCATGTGGCATCAAGTGGGAGAATAACAAACTGCCACCATAAAATCTGAGCTGTGCCCTGAGAGTGGGAAATGGGCAGGGACAGCCACACACTGCTCCATCATTTAGCAGTGACCTGAGAAGCAGATGCCTTTAATAGCTGTATTTTGGGGATGTAACCACTCAGCTGCTCATTGAGGTGTTGCCTCCCTTCCCTTTATGCTTCCCTTTATGCTTACTACCTCAGAACAAGTGGTTAAAGCACCGGGGCTCTCCTCAACCTTTCAGAAATAGGCAACAAGAAGACAAAGTGAGCAGAAAAGACTCAAATGGCAGCCTGGGACCGCATATGTCTGCCCCCTGCAAGGAACGTTGGAAGTGTTTGAAAGGAGGTAGGACAAGCTGGCAAGAGATGGTGCATTTGGAGCCAGTTCAGAGGAGGGTAGGCACTGTCTTGGACTCCAAACCAGCACAGCAGGTGCCGTGCAGTGCCTGCCTACCTGCCTCTACTGCCTGTCCCCTCTCACTGCCTGTGTTTTCTGTGTCAGGTTTCATGCAGTTTTATTCCTGTCAACTGTCCAACGTAGCTGCTGAAGAGCCAGCTGGAGTCCGCTCTCTCCCATGTTTCATCAACAAAATTGCCAGCTTGTTCTGATTCAGTATCTTTATTGTTGTTGATGAGGCTAAATGAATCAGAAAGAACACAGCTATGTATACAAAATACAAATTCGGAAACCTCATCCCCGTGCAAGGAAATTTTATTAGCTGTTCAAGTGGAGAAATCTGCTGTGGAAGCAGACTGACAGCATATAGAGACCTCTTGAGAGGTAATTTCTCCTGACCCTACACATTTTATTGTTTTGATCTGGCACTTCCTAACACTACCAAGTCACCTAGCAGGAAAATATGGGTTTAGATCAGATTAAAACCAGGCTAATTTACTGTGGGATTGTGACTGAGCTAGATTGTATGGTTCTGCTCTGGCAGGGGGGTTGGACTTGATGATCTGGTGAAGGGTTTGGAGCACAGACCCTGTGAGGAGAGGCTGAGGGAGCTGGGGTTGCTTAGCCTGGAGATGAGGAGGCTCAGGGGAGACTTTATTGCTGTCCACAACTGCCTAAAGGGAGGCTGTAGCCAGGTGGGGCTTGGTCTCTTCTCCCAGGCAACCAGTGCCAGAACAAGAGGACACAGTCTCAAGCTGTGCCAGGGGAGGTTTAGGCTGGATGTTAGGAAGAAATTCTTCCCAGAAAGAGAGATTTGCCATTGGAATGTGCTGCCCAGGGAGGTGGTGGAGTCACCATCACTGGAGGTGTTTAAGAAGAGCCTTGATGAGGCACTTGGTGCCATGGTTTGGTTGATTAGATGGTGTTGTGTGATAGGTTGGACTTGATGATCTCCAAGGTCTTTTCCAACCTGGTTTATTCTGGTCTACTCTAGTCTAGTCTTTCTATTCTGTCTCTTTGGGTCCCTTCCAACTCCTGGCATCCTGTGATCCTGTGACTCTTCTCAGGACTCTTAAATGTAAAATCCTCGTAACGAGCAAACCTATCTCAAGATAAAATTGATTCCACATAGAAAAACCTGAAATGAAACCCTCCCAGCTATTGTCAACACAAAAGTCTCAATTAATCCCATTCCACTCCTGTACTCTTTCCCCCTTCCAGACATTGTCAATTTTTCACGGGGAAGAAAAGCTTTTCCTGAGAGGTTTGGGTTTTGTGTGGTGGTTTTATTTTTTTTTTTTTTTACTAACTAAATTCAAATTTCCTTAAATGCTTTTATTAAACCCACCACCTATGGCTGCTGGCACTGCACGACAGAAAAAGCTGTTGTAGTTTGAACGTGGCATGTGGGAACCGCAGACTGCCAGGCAGAGCTTTTAACACTTCTGGTGTCAGCTCGCATCTCCTCACCAACTTCTGCTAACTTCAGTTCCAGGGTGCTAAATTCTGTATTTCCAAATGCATTAGCTTGTTGTCAAAGGGCACTTTGTTACTTCTGGCAGGCTTACGCCTGGGAGGTGTTTGGGAGTGATGGCTCTCGACGCTTTTAATTCAGAAAATGTACAGGGAAGGTTTTCATGTGGCTACGAGAAACTCGAGGCTGGGGCAGGGCAGGAGTCCGCACGGTGACACTAACGGCCACGGTCACTCTCTGGGCAGGTCTGAGCCCGCCCAGGCCAAGGCGGGCGGCTGGCTGAGTCACGGTAAGGTTAACAACAGAAAACACCCCAACGCCGTCGTTCCCGGGTGCGGTGCGGCAGTAGCTGAGTGGCCCGGGACAAGGCCGCGCCAGCCCTCCAGCCTACCCCTGGCCGCCAGCCCCTTTTCCTCGGGCAGCTTCCCCGACACGTAGCCTGCGGGTCGCCGCAGCGCTGACCCATCGTCACCCGGAGAGGACCCGCAGCCGAGCGCGGGAAGCGGCTCCCCTCCGCTCCGCCCCGCGGCCACCGGCGACCCCTCCCCGCCCCGCAGCACGTGACCCCGAGGGAGAGGGCGCGCGCGCTGCACCTGTCAGTCAGCGCGTCACTTCCGCCCGTTGCCGCCGCTACCGTTGGGGACCCCCGCTCGCGGAGGCGTGCTCGAGCGACGTGAGCGGCTCAGGGGACGGACAGGCGGACGGACGGACAGCGCCCGGAGCGGCAGAGCGGCGGCAGACGGCGGGGGCGGCGGAGGCCGAAGGAGGAGGCCCGCAAGGAGAGCCAAGAGGCCAGGAGAGGCCCGCGCCGGCCCCCGGGGTAGGAAGAGGCGGAGGAACCTGCTGCTGGTGCTGAGGACGGCGGGGAGGGCGAGTCACCCGGCAACGGTGAGGGGCCGCGGGGCGCATGCGCGGCGTGCGGGGCTTGCGCGGGCCGGGGCGGGGGTCGCCGCTCAGCCGCGGGGGCGGTGGTGGGCTAGTGGCCCGGGCCGGGCTCCCCGTTTTGGAGGAGGCTGGTGGGGTAGGGAGGCTGTCACGTCAGGCTTCAGGAACCTTCTGGGACCAGCGCTGATAAGGGGCGCGGGAACTTCCTCGTCGGGCGGCAGAGCCGGGCGTGTTGCAGTGCAGAAGTTGCTAGAGCCTCTCGGCGGGAGCTGTCAAGCGGTGCGTTCATTTCCCAGGCTGCACTTGCGTCGGTAGGACCTTCGAGGCGGCCTGACAGCCTGCAGGGATTTCTTGGCTTTTCCAGCGGAGTTGTCTGCCGAGCCTGTTCCCTCCTCCCACGGTGGACCAGCCTTATCCCCCACTGCGATGAGACTTGGCACGCTGACAGCATTAGCCTAGCAGCTCCTTGCCTGCAAAGTTGGTTCCCGAAGTTAAAGAAGCATAGTCACTAAGTCATTTGTAAATATGTAGGCATCACTGGCATTAAGAACACTAGCTTATGGACTTTACACTCTAGCCTGTGGCCAAATGTATCTTCTGAGGAAACTCTGTGTGAATTCCCATTGTTCTTGGAAGCTCCTTAGGGAGTTAAACATTTGGGTGTAAATGTTTCTTGCTACCAAGAAGTTGCTTTAACGTGCGCAATCAAACGTTAGGGTGCTTCTTCCAGATTTGGAAAAAAAAACAACCCAATAAAACCCCCGCAGTCAAACACTGCATCTTAAATGCAGCCCTTTTACTCCAGTTCCCGGATCTGGCTACATTTTAAGTTTTTTACAGAATTTGTTACTGCTCTCTGGTTCAAAAGGGTGAAAAAAGTAACATGATGGAAATAAATCCCTACCTAATCGCTGCTGCCTGTTTGAAACAAAAAAAAGAGAAACAGATTATACCAAAACCTACACAATGTGCTTTTTTTTTCAGGGCTGTGTTCCTAAGTGTCTTCAGGGATAAAATAGTCAGAATGTGATTTTGGAATAAGTTATTGAACTGGATTAGCATTTAGGTTTGAAGTTTTTCTGTCTTCTGTGTAATCTGCCAGCATAACAAAACCCCCAGAACACAAAAGAAAAAGCGAGTTTGCTGGCTTACGTTGCAATAAATTCAGCTGTCTTGCTAGTCTATTTCTTTTCTTTTCTATATATTTTTTTTTACTGCTTATTGCTAGTAAATTGCTCTGCATGTTCTTTGTTACATAGATTTGAAGGTATTTAGAATATATTTTTTTACCTGCCTTGTCTGTATTTTATATATTGTCTAGCACCATAGGGATCCTTTCCTTGTCTTGACAACCTTACAGTAATGAAACAAATAGCTCAATGTTTTGAAAGGCTCAAAGTGGAAATTTGCAGTATTATTTTAGAAAAATCAATCAAGTAGAGTGTTTTGTGAATACATTCAAAGAAGCTGACTAGGAGGAGCTCCTGGTGATTTCTAATGCTTGCAAATTCTGACATGGACAACGTGTCAAAACATCTGAGTTTGGCAAATGGTTCTTTTTAAATGCTCAGTCTTAGTCAGCCTGGGCTCTTGCCATGTGTGCCGCTTGTAACATTGGAGGAGCTTCTAACAGCTCATTAAAAGACTTAATTTAACGTTTGTCACACGTGGCTGATAGTATGAGACCCCTGCAAGCAGTGAGGCTTTCCTGATGTACGTATCAGCATGTTTGCAAAAGCAGGTGAGACTGGAGAAATGTTCCAAGCATTTGGAATAGACATGAGGAAGTTCTGTGAACCCACCCCTGCTTTCTGGGTACGAACGCTTTTTGTCGTGGCTTTTTCCTTTTCAAAAACTCAACCTTTTGATCTCTGGTCAAAAGTTTATAGCTCAGCAGTGCTGCCCTGTTCTAAGGCTCCTTAGAAAGTGAGGAAAACCTGCCAACTCTGAGGAGGTGTTTTTTTTAGTTTGGATAAAATTTTGGGGCTTGGTGGTTTTGTTTTCTTCTCCCCCTCACACCACCCCGCAAAAAAAACACAACTGCAGCTCTGAGGAAGTGAGGTTGGTAGGAGAAAAGAGCTGCAGCTCTGAGGAAGTGAGGTTGGTAGGAGAATGCCTTTGAGTTATCCTGAAATTCTCTGTAACACCAGGTTATTTTTTGCTGCCATGTTAGCTAGCACACAGAACAAAAATCTGGTAGCCATTGGGATGAGTGTGAAATGACATCTTGCAGGGCAGTTCAGTATTTGGCTCTGTGAGGATGAAGGATGGTAAGCCTTTTAACTTTTACCTTACATTGCAGACCCAGTTATGCATTTATTAGTCGTTTCAGATATGAGGGCTGTTACTTAGGAACTAAAGAAAAAGCACTTTATCCAAAACGTCTGAGGAGACAGAGAATTGAGGGAATATAAAGTCTATGAAGGGCTCAGAAAGAGGGAGATTTGTTTCTTGTCAGGCAGTTTTTAAAGAGAAGGATGTGTCAGTTTTTCAGTGGAGAGGCTGTATGTCTCATGAAAAACTGCATTCAGAGCATACAAGAACTTCACTCCCTGGAAAGTTAGTAAAATTGGACATATAATTTTTGAATCTTTTGCTGACTGTTGTCTTCTGCAAGGTACAAATTTGACCTGCAAAACCTTTGTTTGCGAGGAGTAACTGACTGTTTCAAGGCTTTAGTAAATTGGGATTTGGCTTTGTGGTTTTGTGCTAGTTTTGTAGCCAGCTGTTGGGATTTGTGGAGGCTGGGTCAGTTCAGATGAATTCGGCGTAATCTGGTAGCCTAAAAGCTGATGGATTTGTTACTGCAGCTTCTACCGGGCATTTTGTTTTTGGTGGAGCTGATCTGTTCTGAAGTCTTAAAAATTATAGCTTAGAAGGTGATTGTGTTGCTGACAACCTGTCTTGTTTGCCACATATGGGTGGAGTCATTCAGTAGAATAAATGGGTAATATTTTGCAGCTGAATCTGGGACCATATCCTGATTATAGTGAGATGAATAGTTCTGTTGTGCTGGTTACAGTTCAGCTCTGGTGGGCTCTCACCTGTGAATGTGTGAAATTTTATCCTGTGTGTTTGTCTTAATAGCAGAAAAGACAAGCAAGCTTAAAATACATTGCACCGAGTTTGTGTTCAAACAAACAGGTAACAAAGAGGTTGCAGAGGGTTTGTTATGTATTAAGATTTTGAAATGGTTTATGTGCTTCACTGTCTGAACCTTTGTGAGGACGTTTGGGTGGGGCAGCTGGAGCAGAGCAGAATACCTTTAGGGAACCCTGCATGGTGCTTGTCCAGTTTCCAGCCTGGCTAACTACTCTCTGCACATGCCTCTTCTGTTCAGCATTCCCAGCAGTGTATCAGGATTAAAATCTGTGCTCAGCTGTGTAGGATAATAATACTTGGACAAAACTGAAAAGATGAGAGCTGGGGTATTATGACTGTGGTTCTTTCTTCCTTTATGCTCTTTTTTTAAAAAGAGAGTGTATTTGAAAGGTTTTTTTTTTCCCCTTTTCCCCCAAACTTCACATTTCATTAAATCTTTTGTTGTCTTGTCACTTTTGTAATGCAACCAGGTTACCTAATTTTAGTCTGCAATGTAATTTCTAACCTTGTGATTTCTGGTGGTATCTTCAGATTTGGTCATGATCAAGTTGTGACAAGAGTTGGTTGTGGAGGAGACCTCATTGTAAGTCCTCTTTTCTTCCCTTCCCTTGCCATTCAAAGAGTCATTGCTACAGAATTGAACTCTTCTTTCTTGCTCCTTCAGCGGGGATGCTGAGACTGTCCTTTATTTTGGTGGCACGTGGTCATCCTTAGGACAGAGGCAGTGTTTCTGTAGCGAGTGGGCGATGCAGTACATTTTGTAATGGTTTGAGTTCCAGCATGTATTGCCGCTTGCCTAGTCTGGAGGGGGAGAAACAAGCTGATGATAAATATATGTAATAGGATAACTTATGTATAATAAATTAAGTGCATTATATATTTATAGTTTGCTTTTTTTGGTGTCTCTGAGGTAGCATGACCTCTGTTCCAAAGTCTGTCTTAACAGCAGTGACAGTTGTAAAGCTCCTTTGGTTTTCTAATGTGAGCCCTTCCAGCATAGCTTTACTGGTAATTTCTTCCTGTCTCTTCCCTTACTGTACTTTTATAATGCCACTGCAATTAAGTTCTGTATTATCTGATGGAGTGAGAATTATACGTGTGTGGTTGGTGGAGTTGGCTTTACATTTGGGGGAAGGGGGATAGGCAAGTAGGATGAATACAATTAGCTGTTACACAAGATACAAAAGCCTTTTTATTTATTAACTACTGTTGTTAAGAATGTGATGGGATCTGTGCGAGCAGGAAGTTTCTTTATAATTCTGCACATGTGCATTGGCAGCGGCAGCCGAGAGCAAATCTGGCAGCGCTCAGTGTGGGTGTGAGGCAGCGAGCAAACAGCTACTTTCTTCTGCTATCGCTGATGGTTTTAATTCCTCTTGCTACAGCAGAATCATAGAAGGATTATGAGTTGCTGTAATGCTGCAAAAAGCCTTTGGATTTTATCTCGTAAGTGAATATATGACGTTATCTTTGTGTCTCAGAACACTTGAAAGTCAGCGAGCGCTTTGGTGATCTCTGGGCTTGCTCTCGTAAAATGTACGTTTTTTGGGGGGAGTCTTTCTTAAATCAGTCGCTGTATTTGAGGCTTTACTAATGTTGTAAAAGTACAGTTGCTAAATGTCTAATTTGGTTCTTAAAGTGTGAAGCTTTGTGGGGTGTTCTCCCCTAAATTCTGCGCTTAATGTGTCTAAAGCCAGCCCATTTTTCTGCCTCTTGTGAAGAGGCAGACAGGCGATGTCTTTCATGAAGATCTGTATTTGATAATGGGCTTTTTCAGAGAAAGTGTGATTGGGTTCTGTCAGCTGGAATTGTAGACTGAACTTTAATGGCTGGAAAATAAATACTAACCAATGCCAGGGCTTCTTGGCTTGGGAATTTTAAAAACAAAATCCAAAATTCTATCAGTTTTAGTAATATCTTTTCCGGAGGAGCTTTCCTGAATTGTTTTCTTGCATTCTTCCACGGTAAGAACAGAAAGGCTTAATTTGACAATTAGAAGCTTTGCTACTGCATTTCCAGGAAACAAAAATTGCATTACAATTGCACTGTGCAAAATCTGCTGCTGTATTTTTTTGTGCTTTCATTTGCTTTGTCAGTATAACCAGGATTTTGTCAGCTGAGTGTTTTTCGAAGAGATCTCTGAGGTGCTAGTGGAAGATGGTGGAAGATTTCAGCAAACTGAGTTGATGTTGAGTGTGTGTGTGAGAGAGAAAGCATGTATGTGCCTTTGCACATATGTGTAAGTAGTGACTTTATTAATTAGAGAGCTGGTGTTCATGCTTCTGCTGACTCCTTCTGTGATTGTGTGCAAAACTGCAGCAAGCTTGTCTCCTTTTCATTCCTGTTTAACCAGAAAGCAAACATGTCAGTAAAGAGTTAGTAACTACCAAGGAATGAAGGGAGCAGGGAAGTTGCATCTGCTTGAAGAGACCTTTATTCTAACATGGTTTCCTTCAGCACTGCCAGTTAAATTCTGTAACTGTGCTTATTTTAAGACATTGTGCTTTTGTGGAGCTGGGGAGGGTAGTCTTTAGACAACCAGCTTCTTAAGTTTGAAAGAATATCTAAGCCCAACTGCCTGATTTTCCAGTCCAAACTTGACTGAAATACCTTTTGATAGCTGATTTCACCAACAGTCGAAAAGAGGAAACCTTGTTTTATGAATCTATTTTAAGCTCATCTTGCTGGTTTTAATTTTTTTTCATGAAATATTTTGATTTGACTATTCCAGTACAGTAGTAAGTACTTAAATGCATCTTTAAGGTGATTATTCTTGTTACATGGAGGGTATTCTGTATCTCTTCATATTCAAGCCCTTGCACAGCTTTGGAGGCTTTAACTGTGCTCCTTAGTCAAGTATTTGTCCTTTTCTGTGTCAGGAGTTTGTGGTAGAGTCTGTTTGTTTGTGGTAGTGTCTGTTTGTTTGCTTAAAGCCTGGGAGCTTGGGGTGAGGCTTTTTCCACTTTTCTTTTTCTTTTTACTTTCTAAAAAAAAAAAAAAAAAAAAAAAAAAAAACCAACAAAAAACTATTTTCCTCCAGGCTGTGTCCCCTGCCCCAACCTGGCCATCTTCTCAGATTAATTAAAATAAGCACAGGTTTTGCCATTCTTGAGATCTGTTATAACTTTGAACGTTTCAAACTGCGCTTAAAGAAAAAATCAGCTCATCTGGATTTAGGAGCATGTTTGCTATCGGATTTTTGCCCAGTTAGAAGTCAGTCATGTAAATATGTCACACAAGTAAGTCGTCATACATTATTTTTTTATTTATCACATGTAAAGCAAGACATTCAAAACTTTGGGCCACCTTAATGTTTTTGTGGGATTGTACTTGTAAATAAACTTTCTTGTATTGCAGAAAAGGAGCACTGATCCTCTGTACCAGAGGTGTTCCTTTAGGCCCCTGGGTGCAAACATGTAGGTGGCTCACAGGGTGACAGTGCTGTGAAGTGAAAAGCTGAAGTCTAAACCTGAGGTGCATTCCCCGAGAAGTATGGCAAGTGATTTTGGTACCCTGTAACACTTTTTTTCCTATCTAAAATTTTTATGTGTAGTTTTTACTTTTCCTATGTTACCAAAAAAGTCATCGATGACGTCTGTTAGTCCCACAAGATAAAACATTAGACTAGAGCAGAACAGCGGTCGTGGTTAGCTTTGGTTTTGGCTTCACAGACAATATGAATTTATTGCAAAAACAGGCAAATAAAAGAATTGCTGAAATAGTTGAGACTTGTGGAATAATTTTACACTCAGAATTAGTGTTTCCATTCCTGGCATGGTTTCAGTTTGTAGCCCATTTCTGGTTTATTTTATCTTTACTTGTTGTTTCATTCCTTTGTTTTAAGGCAGGGTGGTAGAGCCCTAAGGGCTTTAATATAAAATGACACCCATCTATTTGTGGTTCAGCCAGTAATGTAAAAGCTGAGCTAAATTTAAGTCTAAGCTTTCATACCTATTCCTCAAATTTTAACAGTTGCAATTGTATTCTATGTTTTCTTTAGTGGCGTTTCATATGTGGGTGTGAATGCTTCTTCAGTTGCCAAGATAAGTGAATGCTATTATGATGGCAAAATGAAACCCGTGGTGCTGTTTTCCCAGCAGACTTTATGAAGTGCTTGCTTTAGTTTAAAAACACAAACCCAACCACCCCACCCCCCCAAACCAGAATTTGTTTTTAAAATAACAGCTGAGAGCACTGAAATACACAACACAAAATGAAACTTGATGTTTTAAACTTAAGATGTTTGGACTCATGATGCTGCACAGGATATAGTATGGTGGGGTTTTTTTTTCAGCCTCTTTTAAAAGTTTCTTGTAATAGGTAGTCACAATAAGGTGTGGTTTTAGTTCTCTGTAGTTACATTTTGTAGCTTAGGGGATTTTTGTAAATATTTGTAGCAGCATGAGAGGGAGGTAGATTGAGAAAGATGTAACCAGCTGGTTGGGGTTTAGGTTTAGGGGGTGTGTGTGTTTGTTGTTGTGTTTTAAATTATTATATACATTTATTTAATTTAATACTAGATATATTTCATTATTTTAAAAAATAGTTGCCTGTCTTTTGATAGGACTTGTGAAGCCTGTAGGATGTGAGATTGGGAGGGGGAAGCACATTCTCAAAAGTGTCAGGGTAATACGGACAAAGGTAGGAATAGTTAACTGAATGGATCTGCTCCTGTTTTCTGAGATGTTTGATCATGGCAGAAAAATGTTACAACCCTCAAAGTATTGTTCATTATTTGTTAAAGACTCTAGAAAGAATTCTGGAGGCTATAAATCTTGTCTTAGTCTTCATTTGTGTCTGTACTCAAGTGGTGTACATCCTGAGTCAAGGGAAGGCAAGTGGGAAAGCTGTTGATTAGTGTAAAAAGTGGAGATACAGTATTAAATTATTAACATTTTATGAACTGGACATCCAGATCTTTTGTTTGCTTCTGAATTATGAAGAAGTGGTTGCTTCTAATTCGCTCTTTTTATTAGATGATGTTTGTTTTGAAGTTTGTTTGTTGTTTGTTTTAGCAAGGCAGCCCGGAGCAATTGTGGCAGATCCATCAAAGACTTTATCCCAGCTGCCATTAACCCCACAGCTGGCCAGCATGAGTCTTTCTGCTTCACTGTGGATAGGTTGATTTTAGTAGAACTCGAGGCAATAAACTGTGTGCATCTTTATAGTTTAAATATTACGTGCTACCTGGGGATTGATTGGTTAGAACAAACGCAAATGAAGCCAAGCCTGTCGTCTGGAATATAACCCTTGGTTTTCTGTTGTCAACTCACTTGCAGTCCTGATCTCAGACCAGGATCCACTTGTGTGAGACACATAACAGATTTACAACCTGTATATGATCCAAGATGATAGAGATAGATGGCAAAGAACAGAGAAGGATATTGGTCAGTATTGTTTACGTCTGTAGGCTAAGATTTAAACACTTAAGCCCAAAATAACTTTTTCCTCTATGCCTTAGTGCAAGAGAATTTTGAAGAGGATGATCAAGCAGCCTTGTGTAGAGCTTATGGCCAGCTGCCTTAAAACACGGGCACAGTTTAAGGAAATAAAATTAAGGAAAACCTGGATTCCTGGTGTCATGGGCTAAGGAATGAACTGACATTTTGGTACAGAAATGAGAGTAGTGGGTTATAAGGACTTTGGAGATGAAGATGATGTGTTTTGTTGTGGAATTGGAGCAAGACTCAGAGGGAAGAAAAAGAGGGAAGGTGCTTTTCTCAAGTCTGTCAGTTGAATTCTCACAACAATCTTAATGAACAGAAGATTTCACTCCTTATATTATGAAGTGAAGACCTTTTTATTGTCTAATTTGGGTGATGTGTGTTGTGTTTGTATGTGTATGTTGCAAGCTAGTTTTGCCCAGTTAAAGTTGCTGGAGTTTATTTAGAACAGGTAATGGCTGTGACCAAGGCAATAGATGACTTTTTGATTGTATTTGGATGTTAAAACCAGCTCCATTGTGTCATAGAACTGTAGTTTCCATGTTTAGTACCACAGAAACCCCAAAAGGCTGTTGCTGTGGCCCATAGCCATTTGAGAGCTGAGAACATAAAAATTACCCAGCTAATCCGGATTCATTCTGAAAGGTGGCAGGAGTGTGGGCGGTTCTAGAGAATCTCAGTTTGGGAAATTGCTTCCTGTGTCCGGACCTGATGACCGCTCGGACTTTGAACTGGTGGCTGGGACACATAATTAACTTTCTAGAAAAGATGTTCTGTACCACTGAGGTCTGCTCAGCTGTTTTGTTCCTTAGTCAGGATTTTGGTTTTAGTTTGGCGTGATAAACTAGTGCCTGCGATCCGTCTAAAAGTGTTGCAGACATGGAATGTTTCTTGTGGTAGGTACTGTGAAACACCTCTGGCTATAACCTGCTTAGCCCTTTGTGATTCTGTGGAAGAAGAATGAACGAGTCTGAAAATGATTTCATAATCGTTAATGCTAGGATGTCACATGCTAACTTTAAGTTTGGTTAGCCTCTAAGTGCAAAAAGGGCATTTGGTTTTTTGCATGCTGTCCTGTGAGCCAGACTAATGTGCTGTTTATGCTCCCTTGTCCTGAACAAGAAACTGATGATTTGACAAGGAGAATTCCTCAAATGTGATGCTTAGACTTGTAACCGAGATGAAAACTGTTGAAAACTTTGTGGTTCAATAATATTTTCCTTATTTCCAGATTAACTGCTGAAGTACTGATCGAGTTCTGCTATTCTTCAATGAGGAACTACAGGCTGATCTTTTGCCATAATCTTAAACAACCATAAATGACAAAAGAATGCTTGGTCAGTGAGGGCAGCTGGCGCAGAAAACGTTTTTCAAACTCGGCTGTTTAAGTACTCTGAGGTAGGTTTCTTCAACTGCTGTACTCAGGCTGTAGAAAGCAAACAAAGTGTGGATTTCAGTCTAATTTATTTGCATTTATTAATCCATTCGTAAACAGAGAATTAAGTTTGGTTACAGTGCTTTGACTAGCAGTATGGACAGTATTCTATGAGCCATCCACTATGAAAGCGATTGCTTGGATTTAAGTGTGTTTGCTCTCTTTAATTAATTTATTTTGCAAAGACAGGCTTTTTTTCTTTGCTGGAAGAAACATTTTGGGTTTGACAGGATAGCAGTTGCACTGAGTGACTTACAATGCCTTTGGTAATGCCTTTGTTATCTATCTAGATCCTGTATCAAGCAAAGACTTGCAAGTAAAGCTTGAGCTTCTGCACGATAGGAAGAACGGTATCAGTGAGCATCTAGAAACTAGTGTTGGGGGTTTTATGTTCAATAAAAATTTTAATTTGATGCAGGTGTTGAGAGCTTTATTGTGCAGATCAGGATACGCCAAATAGGTCAGAACTGCACACATTATAGTTGTGTAGCATGAAGTAGTTAATCATTTAATGAAACCGAAACTTGAGGGTTTGGTTTGGTATAATCCAGTAGTTTCATTTCCTCTGGAGAGGTTTTTGTGTTGGCTTTTCAAAACCTGACTGATAAATGCTGTCAGAATATGTACTGAAGAATCTACCTCTGCCAGAGTAACTTAGAACTAAAGTAATGATGTTGTAACCAGAATTTTCTGCATTTCCTTTGTTGCTGTGTATATATTCTCATTGGTCCTCTATTGAGGACTGAGCAGAACACCTAGATTACAGTAATTTATCTAGTTAGCTGAATTTGGAATCATTACAGAACTTCATTAAATCAGTGAGCTGATTAAGAGAGAGTGGAGAGTATTTGCATGAGGCAACTAAAGCCCGATCGATACGTTCAACAGTGCACACCGAAGGATGATTCTTAATTCTTCTTCATTCTTCTTACTTGACAGAAAAGACAGCTTTGATTTTTGGCTGCAAAAAGATATGAGGAAGAGCTCCTCCCCTTCCTTGAGTAACTGCAACTCTGTTCTTGCTAACAAAATATTTGGAATTCCACTTGATGAGCTGCAGCAAGAAGGGCAACCAGACAATGAGGTTCCATTCATAGTCCGCCATGTCGTGGACTATATTGAGGAACATGGTATGTATCAACTTGCTGTGCTTTATGGAATGATTTAGCTGTTATTCTTACAGCTCAGATTGGGGGTTTGGAACAGTACTTGTTTTCTTAAGGTACTTAGATTTAATTGGATGTGGTTTGGGTTGGATTTGTGGTGATACACACCTCCTTTCTTTACACCTTATGTTTGATTGTCACTGTTGTCTAGCTAGCACTAATGCAGTCAGCTCAGTAGGGGACTTCACAGGTGTGTTTCAGGCACTGCCAACATTTACCTTACTACTGTATTCTTAACTGGGCAGAAGCCTCTGTTTGCTGGGAGGGGGACTGTTGGAAGTCTTGCGAAAGTGTTGCCCAGAAAGTCTTGAACTGTACATATCTGATGATCAGTCCTTTCTGTTCTATTTGTCCACACTAGATCTAAAACTTTATTCCTGCAACTTTTTCTAAATGCAGGGGGTCTGGAACAAGAAGGACTTTTTCAAGTCAATGGGAATGCTGAGACAGTGGAGTGGCTTCGGCAACGATATGATAATGGAGAAGATGTGGACCTGGTTAAAGAAGCAGATGTACCCTCAGCTATTAGCCTTCTTAGATTTTTTCTTCAAGAACTTCCAGAGCCAGTTATCCCAGGCAGTTTGCACATACATTTGATGCAACTTTCTCAAGGTAGCAATTATTTTTGACTCAGTGTTTTCAGTTGATTAATTTAAGAGTAAAAACCTCCATTAAATTTTGTAGTGACATGAAAGTGTCTTTGGAGTTCTGTGTAATAATGTGTGTAGCAGGAGGCATTCAAATACACCTTCTCTTAGCACAAAACCCAAATAAATAGGGCTTTCTTGGGAAACTCAGTCTGGATTCAAAGACAGAGAAGCTGCCACATACCGTGCTGATTAGTTGTGAATATTCCATGTTCTTGAGAGAGAATACTGGGACACTGGTCAAAGCCACTGGAATCAGAGTTGTTTGATGGTTTTCCATCACTTTAGAAGTGTTAGGGAATGCCTTTGTCTCTTTTTCTTTTATGTACACTGAATTTCACTTACTCTGTTTATGATTTCATGGCACTTAGAGCTTTTACATGCTACACAAGAGCCCTCAACCCTATACTCATGTCATATTTGCTCTCCCACTGTGGATTTTTTTCAGTCTAAGATTCGTTTGTAGGAGGAAAAAACCACCTGTCATCAGCATATTGTTGCTAAGTATGCTTTTTCATATACTGCAAAACCTTACCCTGTTAACTTGACACCCATACGCTGGCACAGTATTTTGTTTTCCAGTTCCCAACTTGTCTGTCTGTATCCACTCTTCTGGGTCTTT
This sequence comes from Picus viridis, assembly GCA_033816785.1. Lineage (NCBI taxonomy): Eukaryota > Metazoa > Chordata > Aves > Piciformes > Picidae > Picus > Picus viridis. Next base: position 19,959,526 of record CM066593.1, read on the forward strand.
TGACCTCTTCTGTGTTGATTGGTGTTGGAGTTGATTCATAGCTTGACTAGGAGAAACAGTTGTCTTGCCGCACTGCCTTAGTAATGTTCTCAAAGGGTATGCTGCTGTTGGAGCTCTGCACCCTGTGAAATAACTGAGGGGTTTGCTGGTTGTCACTCTGCAGGAGCGTTGCTCATTTTCCAGTGTCAGTTTGTACTTCCTTCCAAGTGCTGGGCTTGTTTTGCTTTGTAAGATGCCCACTTTTGTTTGATTTAATTTTCTGTTGTCAAGTTTACTCTTGATAACTTGATAATGCTCGTGCTAGCCCTATTTGTTCAGAGGAGGAATTGGTTTGGGATGACTACAGAATCATTTTCCTATACTCCTGAGCTGTATTTATCCCCCTTGGTGGCTTGTGTCTGTGTAGCTGGTGAGCAGAGGCCCGACCACTCATGGTGTGAGGCACTAAGTAGTCTTGTGTTGGAAACAGCTTTTGGAAGCTACAGACCAGAGAAGCTTGTTGAGGCTGAGGTTCCATTTGTCCTGTGCAGTAAGGAGAAACTGAAGGGGATGGGAAATTTCATTAGTGATAACAGCTGCTGTGTGGTTTGTCTTGCTGCTGTTCATTGGGCCTAAGTAACTAGTAAACTGTTGTTTTGTGTTCCCCCCACTCACTCCCCATGAAAAAGATAACAAATAACAAAAGGGTTGTTAGGACAGTAACACAGAATGCTTCTGGGTGCTCAGCTAGTACTGCTCTGCCCCTTGGTTTACAATGTTTTCTGCCAGGGCTGGAGATGGGATTGATTGAGGAGTACTCGCTTGGTATGAAGTGTAATTCCCTTCTGTGACTTGTAAAATAGACTATGAAAATAGGGAGTTCCCTATGGTTGAGTAGATGGACTGTGGAAGGATTGACAGGTCGTTTTGGGAAAAGAGCTGTTCTTCAGTTTGTGAGTCCTCATTTATTCCCTTTTGTTAAACACACAGAGAAACTCACTTAAACTGGCAGCTCATTGTCTCTGCTGTCTTTTTGTAAAGTGTAAAATGAAATGATTTCAGAAAGATGTAACATTATCTGTGCAAAGGAAATCGAGACATTGAAACTTTTAAATGTTGTTTCCTGTTACTAAAATTAAAAGTTTTGATTTCCTCTGTTCCAGTTCTGGCTTTTGATATTTCAGCTGTCTGGTAGACACATCTTGGTTAGTTTCTAGATTGCAGTATCAGCTGCCTTTTTTTTCAGAGGAATTGCTTACTTCTGGTATTTGCTGGCTTTACAAGGCCTTCCATATCATGAGGGTAAGCTTAGTTCCCAAAACAACTCAGTTCTACAGCAAGGTGTGGCCCATACACATCTTTTGAGACTCATTCCCTGCAGGCCCTTTGGTTCCTAAAGGGCAAGTGATTTTAGTAATTGAATTGTGAATTTGGTCCCAGTGTGCTAGGCCATGTGTATCCCTGGCTTGCTGTCATAGGATTTCAGTTACAGGTAAGAATGTTCCCACTTCTGGTCTCTGCCTGTTGTTCAGAACCTACATTTAAGGACAGCTTGGTCAGGCAGAACACGTGTAGATGTGTGTGTGAGGTGGTCTGGCTGTCACCTCTCTGTTCCTGTTTGAATATCTACTTTGTGAAAGTATTCTTTAAGTCCTTATGTTTGCTGTTCTGTTTCCTAAAGCATTTCTGGAGTAAAACCTAATGAAATGATAGTAATTTTGCTTTGTTACTGTTTTGAGAGAATGTTTTTTCTGTGCCTGGTTACTTGTGTTCAAACACTGTGGATGCTGACTGTGTCTGAGCAAATGATGTCCTGCACAGCTGCTGCCTACTATTACTGTACCTGCACAACAGGGAATTTACTCAGTTCTTTGATTTGATATTAAGGACTAGGATGTCACAGCTCTCTTATCTAGAGAAGCGGAGTGAGTGCTCCTCATGTGCAAACATCTTCTTCCCTTTCAAACTGATCTGAGAAGAGTTTTCAAGTGTCTAGAAAAGAAGGGAGAGGCCTGTTGGTATTTTTTTTTTCTTCCCCTCCCCATTTTGCTTTCCTGACACTTCCTTTATGTGGAATTTCTCTGTTAGGTACAAAGAATTCACAGCAGCACAGAATGCCAGGTTGGAACAGACCCTAAGGATCATTTGGTCCAACCTTTCTAGGTGGATAGTGTAGTTTAAATATGATTATAAACTCGTTGAAGTTTGTTACCCCTAAGGCTGATAAGTGGGGGAGATATTTTAATGAAGGGTATGGCTAAATGTGGGGTGAGAATCTGGAAGCTTTATGGTGCCCCTTTTTCAGGTCTGGAATGGAATCAGCGAGCTTCAAGCGAAGTATGCACTCGGGTAATTTGCAGTGAGATTGCTTAGGTTCATTGGTTAAATATTACAGAAAGAAGTAGAGTGTCCAAGTAGCTTGCTTGAAATGGGGAGGATTTAGCTAGCTTTTAAGTTAGGTTACTCTCTCTGGAGCTGTTTCTGTCTCTAAAGCTTTTCTGCAAAGCAATTGTTACATAATTGTAAAATGGAAGGACAGAGAGGAGCCATCCTTACATCATCAGAAACTTGAGTGAGCATTAATTGGGGAAAACTGCTGTTTGGACTTGCAGAGGAGAATGTGGTGGAAATCATTGGTTTAGGATATCCGTTTCTGCTTCATAGCAGAAATTAGATTTATAGTTGAATGTATCATTAGGAAAGTAATCTGGTGGTGCTGTCCTACAAGACTAGGGAGGGGTTTTTTTCTTTGTTACATTCCTCTGCCTCTTCACCACCCCTTCAAACCTCTGACATCATTGAAGAAGACTGACAGAGTGGGAAATGAGTTGTCAGCCTCTCTTGGAAACATCAGAAAGGAAGACAGAGATGCTGGGACAGATAGGTTATTATGAAGTACTACCACTAGGCATGCTTTTCAGTTACGTGGGCTGGATGCTTCAGATCTTGGGTTTAGGGTGGTTTTTTTTTTACTTTTTCAGTGGATAAATGTAGTAGGAGAATCTCAGGCTGAACAAAGCAAGGCAAATTCTGACATTTTAGGTTGTGAGCTGACAAAATTTACTTTGGAAGTGCAACTGCTGTGAGCAGAGTCCAAAAGTTGATTTATATCTGATGCGAAGAAGCAGCTCTTTTATTTCTGTGTTCAAAATACTGTTATTCTATTTTCCAGATTATAATAATGAAGATGAATTTGGAAGAAAGCTGAGGTTCCTCTTGCAGCAGCTTCCACCTGTTAATTACAGTTTGTTAAAGTTTCTGTGTAAATTTTTAGCTAACGTAGCATCGCATCATGAAGAAATTTGGTCAGCGAGTTCTTTAGCTGCAGTCTTTGGCCCGGATGTTTTTCAGTAAGTTAGCTGTAAAGGTTCATGTAGCCTTTTTATCTGAGTTTGTGTATGTCTTCAGGCTAAAGTCTTTCCCAGTCCATGAGTAACAATATGTTTTGGACACTATCTTACTGTTCTCCTCCACTACCTTACTCTGGTTTTGTCTTGCAGTTGTTGTTCGGATCTAAACCATGGCTTGTCTATGAGCAGGGGCATTACAGACCACTGATTCCATTGTTGCATTATTGTTACTACATTAAGCTTCAGAATTTTTAGAGGTAGTGTGTAGATGACTACTTGTAGCAAGAAAGCAGTTCTGGGAGAAAGCTGTTAAAGTACAAATGTATATTGGAGTTTCCTCTGTGCAGGAAAATACCTGAATTTTAAATGTTCCTCATGAAAAGTTGTACTCATCACTTTAGTATAAAGCTTGTAGTGGTGTGAAAGTATATTTTAAGTTCTGTGTGGTTTGATTTAGAAGGGACTTTAAGCACCCCCTAGTTCCAACCTCCTTCCCATAGGCAGATACTTTCCACTAGACCAGGCTGCTGAAAACCCCATCCAACCTGGCCTTCAGCATTTCCAGGGATGAGGCATTTGCAACCCCTCTGGGCAACCTGTTCTAGTGCCTCACCACCCTCATATGAAGAACTTCTTCCTTAGATCTAATCCAAGTCTGCCCTCTTTCAGTTTAAAACCATTACCCCTTGTGCTGTCAGTGCATGCTCTTGTAAAAAGTCCCTCTCCAGCTTTCTTGTGGACCCTTTCTAGGCACTGGAATGCTGATCTAAATTCTCCCAGAAGCCTTCTTTTCTCCACTCCAGGCTGAACAACCCCAGCTCTTTCAGTCTGTCTTTGTAGAAGAGGTGCTCTATCCCTTTGATCATCTTTGTGATCCTCTCCTCACTGGCTTCTCTGTCACTTGGAGAAGTGCATTCCAGAAGCCTCCCGAATTGCTTCTGCCCTGCTATGCTGTCCCTTCAACAGGTATCAGGTGGTTAAAGTCCCTGATGAGGATCAGGGCTTGTGAACTGAGGCTGCTCCTGTCTATTTACAGAGGGCCTCATCTGCTCTGTCTTCCTGGTTGGGTGTCACCTGTCTCTGCCCTCCCTCTAATCCTGACCCATAAGATTTTTGTGGGCTCCTCATCCATCCCCAGGTGGAGCTCCATGCTCTCCAGCTGGTCATTGACATAGAGAGTGACACTCCTTCCTCACTTCCCCTGCCTGTCCTTCCTAAAGAGCCTCTGGCCTTCCCTTGTGGTGTGGGGTGTAGCCCTTAGTCATAGAAGTCAGTCACAGGAGTTCTTTGGGGAAACTTGGATTTAGGTTTTTAAACTAAACTGGTGTTGAAATCTTCAGCATTTACACAGATGTGGAGGATCTGAAAGAACAAGAACTGGTTAGCAGAATAATGGCAGGACTTCTGGAGAACTACTATGACTTCTTTGAAAATGAAGAGGAAGATTTTTCATCTACTAACGATTTAAGCTCAATAACTGAGCAGGTAAAGTATTTTAAATGGCAATATGTTTTTATTTCTGTTTATGGAAGATATATTGAAATTTCATTTTATTTAGTAGCAGACCATTTAGGGGTTCCTTGCAGTGTGACTAACCCTGGTATTTCCTTAAATGCATTTTCTTAACAGGTGTGCTTGTGAAGTTGTTTTGTGGTCAGGATAGCTGTGCTGTATAGAAAATGCCAAAGAACTAACCCAGCAGTATCCTGCCCAGCACAGTCTCTGTTATGCTATGTAAACAGTACAGCTTGGCAATGACCTTTTTAGGAGAGGAGAACTGTTCTTTAAGCAAAAGCAGAACTGTGCTGCTGTTGGTCTTCAGTAATACACCTGGGTGTGTCTTACAGAAGCATGCAGGGTCTCGCACTCCACCTGCTGATCTTATCAGTGGTGGTTTCCTCTGCCAACATTTTTGGATGGTGTTTCTGGTTCTAAGACTTCAAAATATCATCTTGACCGTAGTGGGGAAAAGCTGTGAAATGAGAGGAACAGAGCTGAGTGAAACAAAAGTACTCTGGGTCCTAGCATCCAAACGCCAGGCTGGCCACATTGACCCATCTGTGTCACTGACGGCTTCCAGAGTCACTCTGTGCCTTTCCTTAACAAATTTAGCTTTGTGAGTTAAAATACCATGTCATGCTGGGATAAATAGAGATGGAGAATTGTTAGGGAGATAAAACTACCGTTTTGTGATACAACCTCCTTCTGTTGGCAGGTATTTTTAATTCTAATAAGTTGTGGTATGTAAGTGATAATCATGGAAGAAGTACTTTTTGTGTCATCCGGGCCAGGTTCATGGATTACCAATAAAACCTTGGCTCAAACCCTTCCTCAGAAATATGGAAAGCTGTAAACTGAATTTTCATATATTCAGTTGGCCTAACAAATGATGTATTTTCTTTAAAGAGGAGAAAGGGTAAATAGCCAGCAGTTGCTAGGGAGGAAGGCAACAAGAAATACCGAATCTCTAAAGCCAACTATCCCACAAACCTCTCCTCTAGCAAGACAGGTAAGGCAAGTCCTAGGGCAGCTGGTTGCTTCCTCTTCACTGCAGTAGATGCCTCACCCGCTGGTCTGGTCTGCCAAGCGTGGGCAGCAAGTTCTGGATGGAGCAGCTTCTGCTCTGCTAACTGTTCCAGCAAAGTGCTGCAGCTTTGCAGTGTTTGCTGTCTGCTCAGCTCTTTGCAGGAGGGTGTCTAGCACTGAGAACTGACACAGCCCTGCTGCACGCAGGAAGCTCTTTTGCAACCTGAGGCTGAGGACTTTTACTTCGGGCTTGTGTAATAGCTCTTTAAAGTATAGTTAGCTGACCTGTGCTCTCACGCTTTAAACTGACAGACTTGTCTGTGGGTCATGATATCTATTTGCAAATGGCTTTCCCAAGCATAACAGTCTGTGTAGTGTGTCTTGGGGCCTTTTGGGTTTGTTGGTTGGCTTTTTGTCTGGTTGGTTGCTTGGTTTGGTTTCCTACCCCGAGGCTTTTGGACCTGATGGGGTGTCCCTTTAATTTCGTGGTGTCTCCACCAGATGTCAACAGTGCACTTCTGCTGGGTCCTACTCCCTCCTGGGCTGGAGTGGTGAGGGCACAGAGGGGTGGCCGTGCCATGACTGTGCTGTGGTGGGTGGGACTTGCCCATGGTTCAGCAGCACATCCTCTTGCAATTACAGAGGGAACTCAGGAATAAATACATTTCTTGCCCTAAAAGTAGGGCCATCTAACACACTGCACCCCTTTTAGAAATAAACACCCTTTCTCTGACTTCTGTGTAATCCTCAGCTTCTCAAGTGTTGATTTTCCTTAGTTCAGTGGTTTTGCTTTATGCTCATGTGGCAGATACTCTAAAGCATGCTGTCTTGAGGCTGCTGCTCCTTTAATTTTGGGGGTTGCAAGTTTGGGAGATCAGTAATCAATCACAGAGGAGCTTTGTAATCAAACAGAGTCACTTTGTTGTCTTTACCTTTGTATGTTTTAAACAGTTGCTTTTAAAAGGTGACTCTTTTGAGCTGTCAGTTGGCTGCATTGTTTTGTTTTCAAATTGGCTGTATTTTATTGCTTCAGTGAAAAGGTCTTCTGTGTTTGGAAACAAAAACAGACAAGAGGCTTCATAGAAACTTCTCAATGCTCTTGCTCTTATGTTTGTCTTTAAGTATTAACCCAGTACTTTAGATTCTTAGGCTTCTGTGTAGCCTTTCATAGATGGGTGCATAGAAGTGCTACTCCTATATGAATAAGGCTGTCTGTAGAACAGGAGAATTATCTGTTTTAGACGTAGAGCAAGAAAGGTTCTCTGCCTTGTGACCTCAGAGCGGCTGGGATTTTGTTATTTCTTCATTCTGTGTGTGTTCATGTACTGCATCAAGGGGGCTTCTCTTTTGAAACATTTGATTAAAACTGCAAAGGGTTATGTAGCTTTTTAATGATGTGGAATGGATGGCTTTACATAAAAGCAAGTCTAGTGTGCCTGTTTTTCTAAAACTGAAATACGTTCTCTTACATGTACACTGCTTTTATACCTCTCATGCTCCTTTAATTCCCTGGAGCTCCTGCAAGAACTTTACAAGACATTAATTGTGATTGAATATGTTTTGTGGTTTTTGTTTGTTTTAAGTTCAATGATCTCTTGGAAGAGGAGGAAGATGTAAAGCTTGAGCAGTCTGAAGAACTTCCAGAAGATGGCACAGGGAAACCTGCTGAAAGGCCAGCGGTGGTGCATCTAGATGTGACAGGGAGTCTCTCGGATTCCAGGAACGTTACAGCATCAACAAGGTGACTTGCTTGTGCCTTGGAGTTTGCAATTTACTCTTCTCTGTCTGAGAGAGAAGCTGTCAGGCTTTTGAGATAAGTGGTGGTGTCTACAAGCTGAAGCTTTAGAAGTGGATGCTGTTCTTGCAGTAGTAAAATCTGGGATAAAAGAACTGTTCCCAAATTCTGCAGAGGAATGTCTGTGAACTTGGATTGGATTAGATATGGTGAGTTATGGAGAGAAAGTGGAAAAGGGCATATTGCAGTGAAGCTCTGGGGTGATATTTAAACAGCAAATTTTATAGCAGAAATAAAAAAAGATTGTGAATATTGGTGGGTGCAAACCCATTTTGTGCCATCTTGCCAGCACTCCCTTTCAGGGGAAATCCTAGCACTGTTTCTTGTCGTGTGCTAGTGAGTAGAAATGTGTTCCTTACATAACTCTTTTTCCTAAACGTGTGAGAATTTGTCTAGATGTGGGGTTGGTTTTTTTAATTATCGGTTTGAGGAGATGTTAAATGAGAGAAGTACTTTGTTATTTCACTGGAGGACAGTGGAATATGTTTCATAAACAATCGTGATGAAGGCTCTGTAGATGTAAGTACTTCCTGAAAATATTCTAGAGGGAAAACACCAGGGACCAGGAGGAAGTTTAAATGACCAAAGTGGAGAGGAAGTGGGGAAATTAACCATTAATGATTTGTAGGTTGGAATTTAGAGGTTCTGGAAGGCCTTTAATAGGAGCAATGTGGAGGAAATACAAGGCACTTTAAAGATGACCTTTTGTAAGGTTATATGTGAGACTTTTAGAATGCTTTGCTTGCAAAAATCCTTGGTTTGAGGGTCCAGAAAGTCTTAATCTGAGTTGAAATGAAGACTCTGGATTGTGAAAGCTGACTTGCTAATACACTTGTAAAACACCTGTAGATCCTTCTCCAGTTTGTTTCAACTCTGCCAACTGAATTTGTCTTGGAGGTTGCTGTTTCTTTGTTATCCCAGTGTAGGAGTGACATGATTGGCAGTTATACACAAGCTGAGGTTTAACTGCTTTGTAGAAAAAAGTTATTAGAAAACCATGCAGAAAGCCAAGGGCTTGCATTGTCCAAGCAGGTGTGATGGCTGCTGAAGCTGGAGGGAGCTGTGTTGCCTGCCAGACTCTGTAGAGGGACCTGTTTGGATGGGCTCTGCTGGCAGAGAGCTGTGAGAAGTTGCAGAGGCAGGAGGGTTGGAGTAGGAGTCAGCTTTTAATTAAAAGGAGGTGCATAAGCTTAAAAATCTTACTTCCATTTGAGTACTTACTTGCTCTTGCTTGTAAAACACGAGTATTACAAGCAAGAATTTGACTTGGTTGTAGTACACAAGCTTTTATTTTTAAGTCTGTTTCATTTAGAGTTTGCATTTTGCAGGTAGTGAGTTTTACCTTTCCCCCTCCGCAGCATGTGTTTGGTATGGGCATTGCATGTAAGACCTTGTAGAGAGAGGTGAGGAAGAATCTGTGATACAAGTGTGACTAAAAGCAGAATGCAGGGAAAGTCACAAGTAAGTTTACTGCCTGAGCAGTCTCAAGGATGTGGATTTCAGGCTGAAATCTCTCCTGCTGATTGGTTGCATGTTTTCGTCTACTTCACTGCAAGTATTTGTAAAATAGAAAATGGGAGAAACATCATTGTGTTTTGTAATCTAAATTGAATTTTAATAGTTCATTATCTTTGCCAGCAATGGAGCTGCTTAGTTTGAGTTAAATAAAAAGAAACAACCAAACAACAACAACAAACCAACAAAAAACCCTCCAAACACCCTCCCTCAACCTACCTAAAACCCCAAATACAAACAAAAAACCCCCAAAAAGTGTTGCTGAAATCGGAATTTTTACAAAACTGCTCCTTCCACTGAAAGTTTCAGAGCAGTTCAGCTCCACACAGGTATTTAGTTGCTTGTGGAATGTGTAAGCTCAGCAGCAGTGACAAACTCAACATGTTTGGGAGCTTAAATTTGATAGCCTGAAGAGCAAAACGTTTTTACTCCCGTGTTTAGGGTTAATTAAAAATTAATAGGCATTAATTATGGTTGTTATTTTGTATAATCTGTGGGGAAGGATAAGGAGAAATCCTGGAGAAGAGGAGAAGAGTTTGACTGCAAGAAACATTGAAACAAAGAAACATATTGCAGGGAATGACCATATATGCTTTAGCAAAATTCTAAACACATTAAATACTGTAAATATGTTTTTCAAACTTAAAGGCTTTCATAGTAGGCACTTAATGGCTTTTGGGGTTTGGTTTTATTTTCCTGATGTAAAAGAACAATTATGTCCCCCAGATGTTAATGCAGTTTTACTAGGATGTTTGTCTTGACATAGGGCCTGCAGCAGTTTATAAAGGAAAGAGGAGGAGAAATAGGACTTCAAATATGATTGCTGCAGCTCCTTAAGCTGGAGGCAAAGTTGCCTCTTTGCTGTTGGCAGGTTTTGAGAACTGATTATCTGTTTTTTGGGCTCTTCATGGAAAGAAGAGAAAGAAGAGTTTGCATGTTCTATATGTTAAAGCCTGGCTATCTTGATTCATACTATGGGGTATATGACCTTCCTTCTAGTTATTTGGACTGTGACTTGCTCATAATTTTGCTCACTGCCTTTTTTTCTTATGCTGTTTGTTCTTTTTGAACCGTATGACCTTCATGCCCTGCGTGGTGTTAATGTGAGTTAGAGATCTGGTGAGAATGTGGATAATCATTAATGCAGTTTGATTTAGTGACTGCTTGAAAATGGTATTTAAAAGAAACCTGTTGAGTGATCTTAAAGCCTGTTTACCCAGCCAGGGGACACTGATTCCTTGCACAGGAGTTGACATTGTGTATGTAAAGGGGACATCATATTCTCCGTTATCAGAAGCCTTTTTGCCAGGCTCTTTGGGGTTTGCTCTCCTGACTTGGAGAAGAGAATCACTGACTCAGCATTGCAGCTGACTTTTAAGACAGGCTGTTGAAATAGTCACTTACAATCAGTCTTTGTCACTATTCCACGTTTTTCATTGCTGTGCTTTGCCAAGCAGTATTTGCTTTACATTTTGCAGTTCATCTCGTATATTGTCAGTCAGAAACCTAATAAAAAAACTCCTGATGTGTACTTTGGGCTTTTCAAAACATAAGAGAGACGGCGAGTAGGAAGTTCTGTAAACAGTTTGTTTTGTCTATGTTAAATGCAGTGACAAGGGCAACAGCCTCACTGCTTCGCAGGGATATTTTTGTTAACCCTTTTTTGTTTTCATAAGCTGCGATGGGTGAGAGGGAGGCAATAACATTCACAGCACCAAAGTGAGACTAAATGCTGCCCAAATGCAACCACTGCCTGAATTGCTGAGGGGAAAAAATCTTACTGGTTTTGTGTAGCACTCTCTTTAACATCCAAATACTTATCCCTCTAGAAAATCTGTGAACAAGACGTTGGGAAAGCTTTCAAGTGTTGATTGGGCAGCTTATTGTCAGGAGTGACCTCATGTTGCAGTCTATTTCTATTTAGACTGCAGGGTTTAGCGCAGCACTCCAGAAGTACAGCCTGACAGGCAGCCATCGAATCCCAGCAAGCAGTATGCACAGCCAGCAGCCCACATCACGCTTTGCTGTTTTTCAAATGAAGCACTTCTACATGAAGTGCTCGTTTGGGATAGCAAAAATAATCAGAATGGCCTGTAAAGTTCTGCTGCACAGGTAAATATATCAAAGCCACATTTTTCCTTCCGTATGATTGCAGATAGGACTTTTGTTTAACTTTAAAATGATGTGAGGTGAAATGTATTTTGGAGAGAAATGAAATAATGTAACAACTGATTTATTTTTTTAAATGAGAAATAATAATCTAAGGTCAGTAACTACAAAGCTGTTATTTTTTTGGTAATATTTTGTCTCTAGCGAACGTGCTTTTCTATCTCAAGCTGTGTTTTTACCAGGACTTTTTATGGTTAGGCAGTGCAAAAGGGATTCTCAGGAGAGGGTTAGCATTATGAAACAAAGATGTTTACCTTTCTGTGTCTTGCTGTGTCATGCTGCGCTCGGGCTCTGTGTAGCTGTGTAAATTACAGCTTTTTAAAAGTATCCTTCAGCTGTGGTGGCTGGGTTGGGAAGTTGTCAGGTATTTCCAGCCAAGAGCAGCTGATGTATTTCTTTCAAAAAGTGGTTAATTGTTGAAATGATGTAGTTGAAGGCAGATGATGTGCTTTATGTAGTAAGAGGATTCTTCGAGCTTTGCAGTGCTGCTGATTTATGCATCTTTTGCTGAGCACCTCTAAGGCATCTGAAGGTATTAAATAAAAGCACTGGTGAACGATCCTGTGCTGGGGGCTGAAGGTTATGCAGACAGATGGAAAATTCTGTTGTGAACCTTGTCCGAAATCTTCCGGATTCTTTGGAGATGAGCTTGATTCTCCCCACTCTTGACACAGTTCATTATTGTCTCAAGTGGTAGAATAAAAGGATTCCAGGTCATCACAATTTCCTATAAATAGTATTTGTTCTCGTGCCCTTGACTGAATTTTCTTTTGCCTTCTTTTACAGCTTGAGTGTTGCAGAGTTCTGTGCTCTGCTTTGCTACCCCCTGTCCCCCTCCAATTTATCCCAGGGCTGAGTGAATCTTAATAGTAAATTGATTTCAATGTGCACAACCATGTATTGGGACTTTGAGAAAGTAAACATACCTTTTACAGTGATGGTTTTGTAGAACTTGAAATACCGAGGCTGGATGCTTAAAACTGTTTTGAAATCACAGTAGTTGTTTTTCTCTGAGGTTCTTGCACATGTTCCTTCTCTTACCTTGTTCCTGAAGCTGAATTTCTGCACAGCTTCATTTTTTATTCCTCCCCCCCCCCAAGTGTTATCAAAACAAATTTGTTTATCAGAAAACTTAGAGGTAGGGCTAAGTAGGAGGGCCGTGCTGAGCTGTGCACAGAAATATCTTCAGTTGTAAACTTTTTCTTGCTATTTCTTTGGAAGAGAAAATAAAATGAAGCAGTTGTTTATTAGTGGCTACAGTATCTGGCTTCTCCATCAGGTGTTTTCATCTCATGAAATGACATAGCAGTGTCTATTTTGAAATAGCTCAGAGCTGCCTGTTCTCTCAGAGCATTTGAAATAGATCTGATTGAGTTTTCACCCAGGCAAACAAGCACTCAAATCATGAAGTGTGCTTGATTCAAAATCAAGTTTCCATATTAAAAACAAATGAAAACCCCCCAAAAAGTCCCCCAACAACACCCCCACCCCCCCAAAACCTAAGCAAAACCAAACCACCCCACCCCACGTGTTGTAAGCACCTTGCTTCAGTAGTGACATGGTGCTGTTTAAATGCAGTGCACTCTGTTGTTGGCCCAGTACGAGTTGTCTGAGGCAAAAAGGGCATAATTATTTTAAAATAAATACTTCAACCACTTTCCTTATCAGCAAGTGTTTAATTGAAAGTCTTTTATTGCTTGTGTTTCACCTACTTAGAGGAAGGAAAAAACAGAAAGTCTGCTTGAGGTGGTCTAATTATCTTGCCTCTCAGGTAATGGAGCTACTAATAAACTTGATAAGATCTAACAAAGATACTCCTTGCTGTATTAAAACTATTCTTGTGTAAGCAGAGAGGCTGTCTATAATTTTTAGCATAAGCAAGGCTATGCTACCTTGCAGAAATTCTACCTGTTCAGTTCTCCAGTGCAGTTGCAGGCTCCCTTGTATTCCAAGGTTTACTGTATGCATTCATGAAAATAGTATTTCAGATCAGTGCCAGCTACCAACAGTATTGTGGCATGGTAAAGGGGAGATTCAAGTGTTACTTTCCAGATTTTTGATCTCTAGTTATCTATAAATTTGTTTAACTCCCTTCTTGCCTCCTAGTTGAACTGAACCGGGTGTTTATGTTTTCTGGAATGAGCCATATAAGTTGTAACTTACTGCTGTTTACAGTAGAGTTCTATTTTTTCATTCTTGGCATATTTACCATCACTTTGTCTAAAACGGAAGTGTTTTGTTTATAATGAGGGAATTTTGAGCATATCAGTGGAAAACTATCAAGGGATCACATCCACCAGTTAGCTTACCTGTGTTGGTTGCCCTGATTTCCACCCTCTCTAGGAGTTTAACATTCAAGGCTCAGGTGGCTTGTGCTGGGAGACTTCCAGATGCTTTACAAATGCCTAGCTCATGTCCCAGAACCTCTGGAAGGGGACCTGCCGTGGGCTTGTAATGTAGCTGTCCTTGGAGAGTGCTGCAGATCTGTTGAATGTTGCAGAATAAAGTTATGCAAGAGTCTGACAGGCTGGGAAGAACCTCTCTGAGTTGCATCTTGGGAGGGAAGCAGAGTAACTTGGAATTTGCTTTAGGCAGCAAGGTTAGAATCTGCATTCTTAAGCAAGGTGTCAGAAAACCTTTGGAAACTGATTTGTGTTTCCCATGGGAAAGATGATACATCTGAGAGCTTATAGCTTCATGATATGCTGAGTATTGGCTCTTTAGAGAGAGAAATCTGCATTGCTGCCTCTAAAACTTTGTCTTACAGTGGCATTCTTTAAGCTTTCTTCATCTAAATACTGAGGGGACTGAAAAAATCACTGCTTTCTAAATGTATTTATTCGACTTTTATTAGCCACATTACTTACAGTCTTGGAGTATGTTCTAATTTACTTTCTGTTGACGTCAAGACTTTTATTTTGTGTGGTAAGTTTTGCATTGCATTAACTTATTTCTTCTTTATTGCAGTGCTCATATCTCTCCCATAAGTATCTTGCCAGCCTCTGCAGAGTAAGTATAATGAAAATATAAAATATTTGAGTGATGCTGTTACAAGAATGTGCCTAGAAGATATCTCTTCTTTCAAGGACAGGGAATGCAGTAGGTTTGGTGATTACAATTAGGAATAAACATTCCAGTCTGAAGTATTTCACTGATGCAGGAAAAACCTGATGCCTGGCAGTGTTGTTGGCTGCAGAAGCATGAGGAAAAATAAACACACAATTCCAGAGTTAAAAATGGGGTAAAATAGTTGAAGATTCTTACAGGAGGAGATTTTTAAAGGCCTAATTGTGTACTTTGGCTCAGAAGCACTCAGAGTGGTCTGTTTTTAATGAAGGCTGCTTTGTTCTTGATCTATCTTAGGGCATAACCTGTGTCCTTCATCAGGTACTTCTCACCGACTCTGCGATTTGTTGCCTCTTGCCTTTTAAGATCACAGCCCTGTTCAGGAGGGGTTCCAGCCAACTGTGCTGCAGGGGGTCCTGCTCCAGGGTTGACTCTGACCTGTTACAGTACATTACTGTCACATTAATACGTTAGACATTGGGAAGGTTTTGTGTGTAGTTATTAAAAAGTTAGTCACTGTCATGTGGTGATCGCTCTTGAAATACTGTTAATAGACTTCCTACTACTTTATGTAAATCTGATGAAGGAGGAGATAGTAGGTACAGTAATTTCCACTCCCTTTTGGGGAGAGCTAGTCTCTTTGGGCCTTGAAGTACTTGTCATCAAAGATTCCTCTCGTGTGTGAAGTTTCTCTCTGCCTTTCTGCATAGCTGATTAATGCAAAAGGAGAGTTCTTAATATGAATTTCCTGTCTTTGTTCTTTTTAGCATTTTAGAGAGAACAATTAGAGCAGCTGTGGAACAGCACCTTTTTGACCTGCAGAGCAGCTTGGATAATGATCTGAAGCACATACAGCAACACAGACTGGGCTGTAACAATGAAGCAAAAAATCCCGGTGGGGATGAGGAAGGATCTAACAACCAGTAAGATTTTTGTACCATCTGTAATGAATTCTGTAATTGTTACATATCTTAACTCTTCCAAAACAAAATACCCCAATTCCCCACCTCAACCCGAAGTAAAACTTAGGGCTTCTGTTACTAACTTCAGTTTATCTCACATTTTAAACCAAATCAGCTTCTATCAGTTACCAGTAATCAACAACTCCTAAAGCAAATATTTTTAGTTGATTTTAT
The DNA here is from genome assembly GCA_033816785.1 of Picus viridis. NCBI lineage: Eukaryota > Metazoa > Chordata > Aves > Piciformes > Picidae > Picus > Picus viridis. Next base: position 19,975,062 of record CM066593.1, read on the forward strand.
TGCTAAAAATGTTGTGAAGTGTAACTGCTTCGCTGCTGAATTCTGTGCAGGTAGCACAAGAACTTAGTTTACCCAAATGATTTCATTCTTATCTCACACATGTTACATATGACACAGTTTTACCATATAAAAGCTGTTACAGATGTTCAAGTTTCTTTACCCTGTCTTTCCATGTCAGCATAGCTGGTTTACTGCTCTGGCTGCCAGTGTCAACCCACCAGCTGAAAATGGATAGAATGAGCCCTGTGGGTCAATTTGCACAGAGGTTCAGCCTTTTTGGACCAGCTTCTACTTTTCATTGTAAACCTTGCCATGCCGTGAGTGTAGTGATTGCCATGGCGGCATTGAGGAGCTGGTACATTTTGGTGCTTTATTAAAAATAAACAGACATGATTAATACCCAAATTCCAAAAATGTGTAGTTAAGTAGGATTTCAGGACCTAAATTCCTTCCAGGCTCAGAGCCTGGAATATGGAATATGTGAAGTGTTCGGAGACTCGAATGCTGTTTTCTGTGTCGTTCAATTTTAGCTGGTTTTAGAAGTCTTCTCTGTGACAAGAGGTCACACTTAAGCTACCAGCTGATCATAAAAGTAATAATCCTTGCTGGTAACGATCAGTTGAATCTGAGTTTTAGTGTCAGAGACTTAATGTCTTCAAAGCAATTTATAAGTAAGTGGGTAATTGCCTGAAGGACCCTCTTGTAGCTGAATTCCTTCAGTTACAGCGTAAGTGCTTTAAAGGCTGGCTGACTTCACAGGAGTGGAGGCTAGAAGTGCCATCACTACAGGTTTGAAACCAATAGCCTCTCCTGGCATGGTGACTATTCCAAGTGCTTCTGATCACCGTTCCGCTGTGGATTAGCCGTAATAGAGGATACATGATAGCGTTCTTGGAAGGGGTCATCTGAGTCCTTTAAAGCAGTACCACCACCAGACTGTGCACCAGCCAAGTACACAGTTGAAGAAGAACTGAAAAAATGCAGTGATCCAGGGCAAATTTCTTACAGCTGATTTAAAATAAATGCCAGACTTGAGAAAAGAGAATCAAAATGACAGTTTCCAAACCATTCTGTTCAATATCTCTCCATCTAATGAGGAGGAGGAGCATGGGGCTTTAGGGTAGTTCAGAAGTCTTTGTACGCACACAGGAGGAAGACCAGAAAGTCAAAGGCTTGTGATGAATTATGGACTCACATGGCAATTGGGGTGGTGGCATGTAAAGAATATTTGGACATAAATAGGTTGTAAGTCTTAATCTGGTTGTCCTGTTACAAGCCTTAAATTGAATTCTGGGAAGATTGCATGTTAGAAATACCAGGATTTCTCACTGGAGGGGGAACAGTGACACTAGCTATAAACTAGCTGCTTCGGTGGTGAGAGGAGTGTAGCCACTGCAACTTCTTCCACTTGTGGTAATTTCCTTATCTCATTGCTTCTGGCCTTTGATGCTTTTATTCCTTAGTAAGTGGGGGCTGTATGCCCAACCTTTAATACAACAGTTAAATAAGTACATTTTCATACATCTCTCACTCAGTGTTGTATAAAACCTCAGGAGTGTATCTAAACTACATAATCAAATTTGCCTGCAGGTGATTGGAATTGTAGATGTTACCAGTATCTTTGGTCAGAGTAATCTGGTTGAAATAAACTCTCTTGTTTAATACTGTATTAGATTAAAAAGCTGCAAACAGCAGCAGCACAGAATCCTGGACGGGACCTCTGGAGATCGAGTCCAGCCCCCTTGCCAGGGCATCTTCACAACAAAAAACCAAACCAACAACAAACTCCCCAAACAAAGCAATAAAACCCCAACCAAAACCCACTGTTTTCTTTTAAAGGTGGAGCAACAGTTTGCTAAAGCCTTTCTGTGCTTCTCCTTAGGAATGATGTTAATGAAGATAATGACACTGGAAGCAGTGAGAACACAGCAGACTGCTCTGAAGTTTTGGGTTGCACTGATGTAGACAGTGAAGCTATGAAACAGGATATTGTAACTGAGGAAGAAGAAAGCATTCAGGTGAGAGGAAGAGCCTCCTATATATGAAAACCATAAATTGCTGTGACTTGAGCAAAGCATTTTAGAGATCCAGGTTTCCCTGTGATTTAGTTTTACATGGCACTGTTGCTTGGTGCCACCTTTGCTATGCATGATTCATAGACCTGCACCAAGAAATTTGTGTGTCCTGTGTGCAACTTGGTTGGAGCCTGACTGGTGTTTTTCTATTCATCTTTCACAGGTACCAGCCCTTCCTTCTGCTCAGGTAAGTTGGAGGTATCAGAAAAGGAAGCATAGCACTGGTTAGGACAGCATCTGAGAAGCAGCAGGTCTAGAGCTGTGCGTGTGGCATAGCCCACAGTTAGTCACGACTTTCACTGAGTCAAGAAAGGGAGGAAGTAGCAGTCACCTGCAGACTGCAGCCTCCTGACTGTCTCTGTGCTAGGAAGGTGTGGTTATGTAATCAGCTAATTTTCCAGGGTTTGTTTCACTGTTTCTAGTTTCTTTTGTGGTAAGCATAGACGTCCTATGTTTTTTCAACCCATCTTCATCTCCTTTCTACTTGAAAGAGGTTCTTTTACATCTTGTTGGAGCTCTTTGCTTAGAGTTTTGAATTCCGCTGTGCTTACAGCTTGTGTCCCTCCATACTGATGTGTCCACATAGAATTCTTACACTTGAGGTGTTCAGCAAAAGAAAAATGAAAGAAAATTAGACTTGGGAGCTCCTGAAGAGGTTCAACGCTTAATACTGACATTTTGAAAAGTATCAGGATTCACCAGTTGTATTCCAAAGCAGGATACTGTGTCTAGAGCTGCATGAGCACATCTTAGGATGTGATGCTGACCTGTTGTGCTCAAAAAATACAGTTTTACTGATACTTGAAGTTGCTGTTGAAGTTCAGAAAGCAATTCTAGGTGTTGAAATAATGGTTTGCCCTATACAAGAAACATGCCTCAGCTTTCTTTTGAGCTGAAAATTATTAGATCTTTACATAGCACAAACCTTCACATTTGATTATATGTATGGCCTGAACTGTGCCAGAACTTTTTCTCAGCAAGCAGGCATGAGTCTCTCATTTGGATATCTCCATGTGGTCCAGCAGTCCTGTAAAATATGTGCTGACAGAAATGAAATCAAGTAGAACAGTAACGTGCAAGAGAATATAGTTTCTACCACTCTGTATGAAATAGCACATATGCAGCTGTCAAATAAGCTCCTCTAATGAAAAATTCAGTTCTACAGTTCCCTTGTTTTTTGGGTAAAGCTTCTGCTGCCATAAATCTAAATGATGGATTCTGTGGGTCAGGAGATTTGCTAAACACGCAGAGAACATTCTGCAGTGGTTTTTAGCTTCTTGCCTGTGAGTCCGTAAATCTTTCTGAGGGTTTCCTGAAAGATAACTAGATGAGCAAACCTATGGTTAGCAGACTTAAATTAACTAGAAGAATTTAATGGGTCTGTGAACTTGAAAAGATAGAACTGGATGCCTTAGCATAGTGAAACTGTGAGTCTGTCTTGTCTGGAATCTGAGTTTTTATTAAAACAAAGTGTTGCCCTGGTGCTTTTTGCTATTGTCATGTGTTCTCCTAGCTGCCTGTTTGCTTTCACAGATCCCTAATTACTCTTTTGAATCACCTAACAAGCCAAATTTTTTTTTCAATGGCTTCCACTCAACTAGCATATTGGTTTAAAACCCCCTTCTGTAAAATGGAATCTCATGGAATGTATTGATTGTCTGGATTCTTTCCTGATTCATTAGCTCCAAATCTTGTTATTAACAGATATAATTAGGTTGTTATCCTGTATCTGAAAATGCACAAACAAATGATTGTTGAAAATTAGATGATATTTTATCCAGTTCAGGTGAATGCTGTGTTTGCAAGAGCTCTGCATGTTCCATGTTTCTGCCATGGCTTTTTCTGTCTGGCTATTGTAAGTCGTCTTTTATTTGTAGTGCTTGCTTTAGGTTTTCAGTCTTTTGGCAGTGAGAGCCTTCTGAAGCAGTAGGGAGCAACTCCTAACACTTTACTTCCTCCTGAAAATGTATGCTGAGCTTTAGAAATCAAAACTCAGAAAATACTTATGGAGAAACAAAAAAATGCAAATTGGTGGCTTTTCAGGAGGGTTTAGGCAATTTCAATGGTTTCAAAGAATAGCTGAGAAATGGGAATTGCACCTCTTGGGAAGTGTGTGCGCTTCAGGGGTCCAAGTATGTTACTGTGCTAAGAATGTAAAGGGAAACAGGATGCTTGGGAGTGCAGAGTCATAGAAAGAGTTGTTTTGTTGTCCTACCTGATGTCATTCTTAACTTTTTTTGCTTTTCTGGTATTTGATATCAGCAGTAGGGTTGCACTTTGGGGTGAAGTTTGGGGTTTTTCCAGTGCCTTTTTTCTACCTTCTTTTTGTTAAGGCACCATTTCAAATGTTTTTGGAGAGTTTTCTCTTTTGAGGAGATGCTAAAGAGAAATCACTGATTCTGCTGTAGGAAAGGAATTGGAGAGGGTCATGCAGGGCTGTAGGAAATGAACAATGTGCACGTGAGCGCTCCTTTGGGGCTGAAATGGAAGCAGAAGCAGCTGTTTCCAGAGCTACAATAAGTGTGACTATGCAAGGCTTGCACAGCTCATCTCCAGGGTGGAAATTATCTGCAGGAGTATGACAAATGCACTATAATTAAAATTTGCTTCCTGGAATTGGAATTTGACTTGAGGATTGAAAAAATGTAAACAGAAGAATGGAATTTTGCCTGAAAAGGGTGACTATTAGGCAGCAGGGTAAAACCGGCAGCTGTTATTTATATTTGAACTCTCAGGGTAACTCTTTTATAGTCACACACTTGAAAGCTCATTTGTGAGAACTTCTTGAAGTCTGGAACCAAATATAATCTGCTATCTTAAAAATGATATATTTTATATTTAAAATATCCTCTAGTCCCCCCAAATAAGACACTTTTGGAAGAAACCAAGCGCTTCAAGTCTTCCTGTGCCGGCACTTAGTGCACAGAACAGTGACATGGATTCATCTGAACTTGTTTAGTGAGATGGTGTCATAGAAATGCCTGCATTTCTTCATCCCCTTCCAGTTCTGCTGCTGCTTTATTTAGTAGCAGGGATTAGTACCTCCTTTTAGAAAGTCTGTCAGACTTGTTCCATCTCACATATGCTGAGCACAAGTCCACATCCCACTCTGTTATTTTCCAGACGAGGATACTGCCATCATTTAGTCACCCCAAGCTTCATGCTGTGATTGACAGTTTGCAGTAGAACTGTTTGTGTTAATAGTTAAAAGAAATCAGTAAAAATCTGAAGACTTCCACCAGTCATTGCCTGGCTTTTAGTGATGAAAGCACCTAGGTAGTGGCCTTACTTCAGATATGAAATACTGCCTGTTTAGTATTAACGATTTACACTCTCATGCAGGAAGCTGTCTCTTAGTTCTTGAGGGTATTTTTGTGGCCAGAGATGGTTCCAGAAACAATTTTGAGCCCAGAATGCCTTTCCTGAATCTTTTCTAAACATGCTCTTTGCCAACAGACTGCAGACGTATTATTGGAACCGTGTGATGAAGATGCAGATGTTGATGGAGAAAATAATAGTGAAGGGTATGTTTTGCTCTTGTCACTTAGATGGCAGAATGTGTAAGTTCAGTTTTGACCTGTAAGTGGACCAACCTGGTGATTTCTGACAACAAAGGGGTTGGACTAGATGACCTTTGGAGGTCCCTTCCAAACCATTCTGTGATTTTTATAAGGGAGGTGAAACTAAATATGCTGAGGGAGCTGGGGTTGTTCAGCCTGGTAAAGAGGAGGCTCCATGGAGACCTGATAGTAGCCTTCCAGGGTCTGAAGGTGCCTACAGAAAGGATGGAGAGAGACTCTTTACAAAGGCTTGCAGTGAAAGGACAAGAGGCAGTGACTTCAAACTAGAGAAGAGCAGATTTGGATTGAATGTTAGGAACAAGTTCTTAGGGTGGTGAAACACTGGAACAGGTTGCCTGCGGAGGTGGTTGTTGCCCCATCCCTGGAGATGCTCAAAGTGAGGCTTGACAGGTCTGGGCAGCCTGATCTAGTTGAGGATGCCCCTGCTAACTCCAGAGGGGTTGGACTAGATGACCTTGGGAGGCCCCTTCCAACCCAGACCATTTTATGATTCTGTGTAACTTCTCACATGTGTAAACAGAGGATAAGGTGGAGTTACCTTTTGATGGTGATGACACAAAAGGTACAGAACTTTATGTCCTTAGAACAGAAAAGAAATAGAAGCCCACATGTATATCATGTTGTTTTAATGAACCACCCTGTATTCTGGGCAAGAGAAGAAGAAAAATCTATTTTCTTTAAAATATTTTGGCATATTTTATTGCTCTTAATGATTGAAGAACTAATGCTGCTAATAGTGACTGTAAGTGTATTTGCAGCTTGACTTCAGCACTGATGGAAATTTCAGTTTGAGTTTAATCGACTTCTTAAAAATACTTCCTCACAGTTTGGAAGTAAAGGTCTGAGGTGGTTTTATTTCTAGCTTGGTCCAAGTCCAGTGATTTGTGTGCTTCAACTTGAAATTCTGTGGAGAGCAAAGGGGGTTAGGGAGAGGGGGAAGAAAATAAAATAAAGGCAATGTAACTTTGTTCTATTTAATTATCACTGTAAGGAAATACATTGTGTATGTGCTAAAACTAGACTAGGGTATGTAAGAATAAAGTGTGAAGGAAATGCATGGTATTTACTGTCCATTAACAACCTGTATTTAAAATAATAACTTGGTCTGTGTCTTCTTTTCAGGCAGAATAGTTTATTACTTGGTGGCGATGACAAAATATCTCCGGAGATGTTGCTGGTAAGATTGTGATTCTGTTTATGCACAGATACACAGCAGCTTAGGAACTGACATGAAATATAGGAAGAAACCCCAGAAATTTAACTTCTAAAATGTTCACCAGGGTTGGCCTGCTGCAAGGTTTTGCAGAACCTCTGCTAGAGATCTCATCATCAGAGTTTTAGTAGCAGAGCACGCTTGCATTTATGCATCTCATGTAAGGACTGTGTTTGTAATGCAAATAAATAACTGCTGCTGGGAGTTCAGGGAAGCTTGTTTAGAATTAGGAAAGAGGAGGAATTTTTAAATCTCACTCTCCCATAGCCCTCACCCCCTAAAAATTTCCAGAACTGCTGGGACTGTCACTGGTGAGGTACCTGATTTCCTGTTGTTAAATAATGAAAAAGCATCTTGTGTTATTTAAATGCAGGATTCAAGTAGCAAGACTTGCGATCTTAATGCAAATACTGATTCAGAGGTGTTGGGGGATGGCAACGTTAATGTTTCTGAGGAAGCTCTGGGTGTCCAAGTGCCACGTCTTGACCTGAAGAATGTATCTGATGGTGACAAATGGGAAGGTAATTTTCACCCTTTAGCTCACAATATAGTTAGCTAGTAAGGACAAGTAGAACATCTGACAAAACAGAAGCAGCAAACAAGTTACTCTTCTTTTATTTCAGTTCCCATACACGTGGTAAGACCAACCAAGCCACAACATAGGTCCCATCTTGTTTTAGAGCTATCTGCAACTTAATTAAGAACCTTAAATAAAAAGGCAAAGAAAAAGTAGTCAAAGCAGCAACTAAAGAAACCAAAAAAGCCCAAGTTTCATAGTAGAGGTGATTGGGGATTTTTGGTGTCTGTTTCTTGGTTTCGGTTGGCTTTTTCCCAGTGACTCATGGTTTCCAGGATGCGGAGTCTCAAGTCCTTAGAAACACTTTCTCTGGTTATTGTCGTAGAGTTCATATTCACTGTGTCTTGTTTTGGTTTTTTTATTCTTAGGTGTAAGCTGCTAAAGTTCTAATGCTAGCTCAGTTTGACTTGAAATCTCTCAACTACTAAGCACAGCAATTGATACTTAATTTATTCTGGAAAACCTGGTGGTGGTTTTGTTTTAAACATCAGAACTTTCAGGTGTTGGTTTTCCTTGTCGTTGGACAACTTGAAACAGCTCTTTCCAATAAAAGTTAACAGTTGCAGATAGATTTTATTTCTGTGCCCCTTATCCCTCCATTGGTTGGATTTTAGGCAAAGCTAAATGTTTCAAACATGATTTTCTCTCAGGTAGGGTTCCTAATGTTTGTGACCTTACTCTTCATGGCCTTCCAGGTTTAGCAAGCCCTTAAGCAAAGCTGAACTTTGCTCAAATGTCTGGTAACAGCTGCTTTGATTTTTGTTGTATTTGTGTGAAAACATAATCCCTCTGTAACCAGAGCAGAGCACTCTTGTCAATATCATCTTTTCTGAGTACTTAATCTTTATATGTGTTCTCTATATCCTGTTTCCTCTGCCTGGTATTGATATTCTGAATCATCACACCTTAAAAAATACAAGTGATACAGTTTGCTAAAATCCTGTGAGCTGCCTCTGACAGTGCAGTGGCTGCAACCCAATCGTTTCCGCTTGTAAAAACTCACAGAGGCGCCTTGGTGCAGACTGAGTACAGAGGGGCCAACAAGCTGTTCCGGTGGCAGCTACTCTTTGAGACAGCTCTAAGTGTCACAGTCAAATGTTAGTCAGACACTGGTAACAAACAACAGTTGCACTACTCTTCTGTTTGCTGTGTGATAGGAGTTGAAGTTAGTGATGTAAACCTGGGATGTGTGTAGCTCAGGGAGGCAGCTCATAGCTGTAGCATGTCAGCACCTAAAGCTTTGTCCTGGAGGTCAAACGGTGATAAGTTCCTGTTCATTTATCATCAGTGCTGACTGTTTTCCAAATTCATTACCTGCATGACTCCATACTTCCCTTTAAACCCTTTTACAGATGATGAGGTTTGCAATTTGTGATTGACTTGTTCAGGTTTGTAGAAGGTTGGCCTGGTTGAGTGCTAGCAAACGCTGCCTTCAGAGTATGTCATGTCATAGAGAAGTCCATTTGCAGGCACCTGAAGACACTGAGTCCAGATTTTCATTCTTGTTGCCCAAGTTAATAACTTTAGACAAAGTTGGTTGTTCTTAAAAAAAAAAACCAAACCAAACTCCTGCTTATGCTCTCAGTGTTTTATTTACATTAATTGCTTACTTGCACATCCCATTTGTGGCATCTTCTAATTGTGTTAATCTGGTTTAATATCTATTCTCAGAAGGTTTGTGGCTTCCATTTTCATTATTTCCTTAAACCTGCTCATAGAAGTTGCTTTGGTTAGAATTATCCAAATAGCTTTATGGCCCTTTCCTTTGAAAAGGAGGTAGCATATCTGTGTATAAATTTAGGTTATAAACTTCTTGGTAGTAAAATGAGGATATTTTGCAAGAGGTGTTATTTCATTGCAAAGCAGTTTAACTTTGGCTGGTCTCCAGTCCTTTTAAGAGTGGTTATTAGGATCTCAGCCTTCTAAGGCACTGCAGGTCCCTGTGGTGTCCCACTGAAGCGGATTGGCTTTGTAAAGAAATCTACAGCAGTCCAAATCTTATTACAAGATTTGGGTTATTAAAGCCGATGTGACAGAAAACTTAAAGGCCTGTTACCAACAGAGTTCTTGAAAACGAACATCAAATGCTTGCTGGCTTAAGGGAGAAATGCAGCTCAGCTAATCTGTGTTCTCGAGTCCTTTCTCTGCATTTGTCCTGCTCTTTGGGAAATCTCCACCATCTGTATTTGCAAGCTGTGAGCAAAACCATTTGGAACTTGTGTTTTGTTAAGGTGAGGCTGCACGAGGCTCTCACTAAACTCCAGCAAGCCTTTACTATTGCAGTGTCAGTTCTTTGTAAACCTTTGCAGTACAGAGTTGAGATTTGCTGAGGACTGAGCATCCTTACCTGCCATGGAAATTGCCTGGAAGCTGAGAGTGCTCAGGGCCTGGCCCAGCAGCTGGGCTGTTTCCCCCGGGTACTGTATCTTCCTGCTTTACATGTTATGTATGGTTTGTTCTGACTGTGCTGTGTGTTCACTTTAGTATTTTTGCCATTCTTTTTCATTTTATTAGCGCCATGCCCTATCACTTTCCCCCTCATTGATTTCAAAACAATGCATCTGCAGAGAGAAGGGGAGGGTAAGTATGGTTCGCCATACGTTCAGTTATTATGGTTTGCTTTCAAATTAACCCTTCACCTGCTGTCCCTCATCTCTTGGGAATGTTCTGATCTGCAAGCTTTTTGATTCACTTTGGTTTTTTTTTAGTTCTAAAAGATCCCCTCCGTGTATCTTGTGCTGTGCAAACAGGCAAGATGATAGCTGAAAAAACCAAACCAAAAAAGCCCAGTAACTCTTAAGAAATGTACAGTGGAAAGCAGGTACAAGGGTTATATTTTTTGAAGATTACTTTGTGGGTTTTTCTTGTTGTTCTGCACACTTTGAACCCAGTTTTCAAATTTCTGATTTGAACTGGAAAAATGAAGGGCAGCTCTCTGAAAGGAAGAGGGGAGGGTGGGATTTTGAAGTGTTTGGAAGGCCAGGTCAGATGTTTGGTAGCAAGGAAACCGATTCTGAGAGTTGTAAGGAATGTTAGCCACTCACTTTTTATGAGGATTAACAAAGAAAATCAAATGATTGTTTTGGAATCCCCTGCCTAAAAGAAATCGCATCCCACAAATTAAGAAATCTCTTTTTCTCAGTGGTGTCAAGATAGATTTAAACTTAAAAACCCAACAACACTCCTTTAACAAGCCAATGGGTGTGGTACCTAAAGAGATATTGTCAGGCTTACCTTCTTCAAAAGCAAGAGGACGATCTTTCAAAGCACATGCACGTGGTGTGACAATCAATTTCCACAGCCAAATGTTGCAATGGACCATAAATATTCCTCTAACTGCAGACCTCTGCTAAGTAAATACAGCTCTTTTACACTGCTGAACTGTTCAGAAATGCAAGATACACTTTGAAAAAGGGATCCTAGTGTGCATACCTCATTTCAGTACCTTTTTCTTTCAATTGTCATAAGACAGAATTTGTAGCTTTCTGATGTATTTCACTGTTTTGATTCACTTTGTGTACGACACCACATCCTTTATAACATGCAAGACTAAGCATTGGGTTTGCATTTTTGTTTCCTTTGGGCTCTTGTTTCCGATTCTTTGAGCAGAGCAGTACCATTTTCTCTCCCTTTTTTTATCTTCTAGATCCGTTTCCTGCTTTCAAGTCTTGGCAGGAGGACAGTGAGTCTGGAGAAGCTCAGCTTTCCCCGCAGGCTGGGAGGATGACTAATCATCCGCTGGAAGAGGACTGTCACCCCGTGCTGTCACACCGTAGCCTGGACTTTGGGCAAAGCCAGCGCTTCTTACACGATCCAGAAACCTTAGATTCTTCATCCAAAGCACTTTCTTTTGTTAGGTATGGGCTTCAGTGCGGTTTGCTGGCTGTTGGGGCAGGAGGTGTTACTGCCCGTATGAAAATAGAGCTGTTGAAGAACCTCATGGGTTTTCGTGATAAGGATTAATTGAAGAGCAAGGTCAAACTTAGCATTGTGTGGCCGTTTGCCTGTTCTGCCTGCCCGGGAGCTGCCACAGTGAGGCACACCACAGGTTCATCTGGGATGGTATCTGTCTCTCAGAGTGGCCACTGGCAGATGCTGAGGGAAATAGTGTAAAAATAGGGCAGGCTCGCACAGATTTCCTGGCGTTTGGTCAAGGGCTTCTGACAACCCGCTGTGATGGCACTTTCTGGGCTGAAGACAGCATTTATATTCTTTGTTTACCAGTCTTTACTGGACTGCTGGCCTGTGAGTTTGGGGCTGTGTGTTTTCCCAGTAGCATGAATATCTATTTTTGTGCTGCATAATTGTAGATGTGTGTTGCACAGCGTGTTATCAACTCCCAGTACAGACAGACAGCTTATACAAACCATTGCAGCTGAAGTATGCAGCGATGGTCTAGGCAGAGTCTCCATGTGGGCTGTGGAAAGGGCATTCAGAAGGCTTACAGGAAAGGAGCAGCTGTTAGAGGGAGAGGCATGGGACAGCAGTGCAGTGAAGAGGTGTGGTTCTTAATGTAGGTCTTCTGCAGATTTAGAAGACTGAGTCTGTTTTAACCCAGTGTATGAAAGTAGAGTTGTAGCTGAACTGCAACCTATTTGTGTGACACTGGGAGTGTGACCCTCCACACCTGTAAATAACCTGTGACCTGTATTCTTTACTACTGCTACTGTGAAAGGGAATTCAAGAAGAATTTCCATGCTTGTCAGGGAAGAAATAATCTCATAAAAATGAGAACATCTGGAACGTGACAGACAAAGTTTAGAATCTCCAGTTCTGTCTGACAAAGATTTATAGATGCAAAAAGATTGCCCAAGTTTTCTCCAGTTAGCCACAGAAAATGGTCAACAAGTACTGGTGAAATGATTCAGGAGACTGCCCTGATTGCTGTTCTTATTTTGAAACCAGGAAGGATCTCCCCTAGTAGATTATTAGATTAATATTTCTAATATCTTGGGCTTCATAGTTGTCAGTAGCTGTGTTGAGGGATGTTGAGTAGTAAGTGTACCAGAAAAGTCTGATGGTCAGCCTGGAAATAAAAAGGCTTCTCACGAGCTGCAGTTGTCAAGGAGCTGAACAAGTGCAAAAGCTGAGTTAAAACCAGAATCTCATACTCCAGAAATACAGTCCAACAGATGGTGCAGATGTTTTTAGATCAGTATCTTGTAAATTGCCTAAGACAGTTAAGTGGAGCAGTCTAATTGCCAGGGACTGTTCAGTGGCAGCTTCTAGCCTAGGCTTTATTCTGTGCCTAGTATTGGAGTTCTGAGTATCTAGTAACTTGTTTAAGTAGCTTAGCCATCAGAAAGGTCTGAACTGTTGCAGGCACAATGGAATTACCAGTACATTAGTTTATTACACTTGAATTTCAGATGCTGTTTCCCTGTACTACTGAAATTAAAGAAGGGGAAAATAGCACATCAGGTTTTGAAGGCAACAGATAAACATTTTGATTCAGTAGTAAATAGCTTTGGCTGAAAACCTGTAAAGAATGGATTATGAACTGCAGAAAAATGTTAAATTAGCCAGCTGTTACTCAAATACACAAGTTGTTGACACTCACTCCATTACTCAATGGACATTTAACCCCCACTTCTAATGCAGAACACGAAGAGGATCCTTCAGCTCAAAAGATGACAAAAGGGAAGACAAGACACCTTATCAGCTTGTCAAGAAACTACAGAAAAAGATAAAGCAATTTGAAGAACAGTTTGAAAAAGAGAAAAACAGTAAGGTGAGTTGCCACCTGTGAATGTACTTGGGATAAAGGGCTGCAGGGTACAGCTGAGTTCCTTGTGCAGCTCATCACTAAATAAACTGGGGCAACAAATGAGAAGAGTTTGTTAGGCACTGCTGTCTGCAAAAGTGAACTGAGCAGTACCAGAAAACCTGCCACAATGCCTGAGGCCAAGGAATGGTGAAGGTGAGGGCATATTGGATGGGATCTGTCCTGCTTGAAGTTTGTTTTCACAAGTGGTGTCCCTCATAGAATCATAGAACTGCCTGGGCTGGAAGGGACCTCTGAAGGTCATCCAGTCCAGCCCCCTCTGCAGTAAGCAGAGGCATCCTCACCTAGATCAGATTGCTCAGAGCCCTGTTGAGCCTTATGTTGCCACTGAGATCCGGTCCTAAGAGTGGCATCCGTGTTACTAGTCAGATGTGCTGTCATAAAGGTTTCCGGACCTTGAAAGAAGCATTTACAAACAAGGTGTGGAGTGTTTGGTTTCATTAAGTGTCGTTGGTTTGTGTTGCTTTCCAGCCCTCCTACAGTGATATCGCAGCCAATCCAAAGGTTTTAAAGTGGATGACTGAACTTACCAAACTGAGAAAGCAAATCAAAGGTAAGGGGTGCTACAGCTTCAGGTTGTTCTGCAAACACAAATGATCTGTGTGACTGAAATGGCCAAGTCAGTCAGTGAAATTCCACAGGACAGTACAAATGCTGAACCATTAAAAAATCACATTCACATTATTCTCCTTGCTTTGGTTTTAGTTCATTAGAGGAGAAAGAAAGCGCTTGTGCAAACTCTTGTGTTCCTTTGCTTGCAGTCAAACAAACAGAGTGTTTTTTTCTAAACCTTTGGATTGAGCAGTTTTTCTCCTTTTCAGATGCAAAGCAGAGGAGCTCAGATGGAGAATTCATACCTCAGCCACGTCCACGAAGTAACACTCTTCCAAAAAGCTTTGGTTCCTCCCTTGACCAGGAGGATGAAGAAAACGGCGACGACCTGCGCGCCGTGCAGAAGGAGAAGAAGCCCTCCAAGGAAGCCACACTGGAACTCATTTTGAAGAGGTTGAAGGAAAAACGAGTGGAGAGATGTTTGCCAGAAGATATAAAAGTAAGCATAAGGTTATGGGTAGGTGGTTTCTAAGAGGATAACAGAGGGAAATAGAGCACTGTTGGACACTTCAGATATCATTTCATCAACAAAATGATGTCTCTGTCTATTAGCCTTTTAGCAAGCCCTTGTATTTCAGGCTCTGTGGGGAAGTGATCAAGATGAACCATTTTCCTTGCTCACTCTGTATTAAAACACTTACAAATATGTGCTGACAATATTGGACAGCTTTAAATGGATGAAGGTGGGATGTATGATTATTAACTCCACTAAGTTTGGCTGAGGCATCTCTGCGTAGCTGATAATGTAGAAAAAAGTTCTTGAAGTGACTTGTGTTTGACAAGGTGTGACTTATTCTTCTGACAGAAAATGACAAAGGACCATTTGGTAGAAGAGAAAACATCTCTCCAGAAAAGCCTCCTCTATTATGAAAGTCAGCACGGACGGCCGGTAATGCTTGGTTTCCTTCATCAGAACGTGTCGGGGTGTGCACAGGCAGCAGGCACTCCTGTGCAGCAATACCAGCGTGTGCTGCTGCTCCTGGGTTCTTGTTTTTTCCTTCTCCGAGACACAAAGTTACCTGCTGGCTTCCCCCTTGCCTTCAGAGGAAGCTGTTGCATTCGCTCTAAAAAAATCTCTCTCTTACTGGGCGCTTTTCCCGCAGCTCAGTGGATTGTTGAGTTTGCAGAGTGATTGGTGGCATTTGGTGCCTTCCATGTCTGTGAAGCCAATATTGAATTTCCTGAGAAAAGGCCTGAAGTGTTGTTCTGGATTTCACAAAAACGGACAGGGAAAGTCTTTTTAACTTCTTTTTTCCCAAGTCTGTGGCATCTCTCTTCAAGAACTGGAGATGGAAGCTGGAGTGAGTGACTGGCAACTGGTGCCTGAAGTTGTGTGGTTTTTTATCTTGGACAGTGATCAGCATCACCAGTCCAGTCACGAGATCTTTCCAGTTCCCATTCTATCAGCCTTCTGGACTTGGCACATTAGCTTTACAATCAGCACTGCTGTATAAACCTGACCAGGCCTGGGAGTGTAAAAGCCAAGAAGAATAATTGTCTTGGAGATGCTGGTATGCTGCTACAATCCCTGTAGGGAGCAAATGCCAGTAACTGTTCAGGAGAGTCTTTAAGATTGATTGTGTTTGAGTACACAGTGGCCAAGAGTGAGAGTAAATCAGGCAGCAGACAAATTCTCTCTGCAGTTCCATCTTTTCTTTTTTCCCCCTCATTTCTGTAGATCCATCCTCTTTGCTAGGCAGGCAGTCTTCTCTCTCAGGTCTTGGTCCCTGGTTTGCCTCTTTTGCCACAGGTGTTTACAAAACAGAGAGTTTGCTTCTGCCGAAGTTCCCTAACTCTTAGGATGGCTTTAAAACTTCTTTCTGAAAAATACAGGGAGTTAAAGTATGGGGGGAAAAAAAGAGGAGGAAAAAGCAGCCTTTTACTCCCCTTTATCTGCATCCATCCAATGCCATAGACACACTTAAGTTTGCTGTTCCTAACTGGAATGTACGTGGCCTGGCATGCGAAGCAGACTGCTTTGTGTTTGCTTGTCTATGACTGAGTGATTGGTATAATTAATTCTGTGGTTTCTCTGCCTTTAGGTTACTAGAGAAGACAGACATATTGTGAAGCCACTTTATGACAGATACAGACTTGTAAAACAAATGTTAACTAGAGCAAGCATTACTCCTATTCTTGTGAGTAAAACAAATGCTATTTCTTTTTTTTTTTTCTTCCCCCCGCCCCCCACTTTTGAACTGCTAGGCTGCCTTAAGAAGAGCATAAAAGACATCTTCCCTGTGGAAGGTACAAGATACTGTTGTCACTGTACTTGAGGCATTTGGATTACTGCTGAGAGCAGAGCAGTTCAAAGCTGGCTGTGACCTTGGTGGCTCTTAGGAAGTAAATGGTTCTCGGTGGAAGTGAATAAGCAGTTTTAAGTTGCTGTGGCTGAGGCATTCCCAGGTCATTAGGTATGGATCCACGGGGCATAGTGTACTTTCAGTCCTCCCAAGAATAGTAACAGCAGTTGCAATGAAGCAGCCTCTCTTCTGTACTGCAGGTTGCTGTCACCAGAGGCATGAGTGCCAGGGGGCCATGAGAACCATTTCATCCCTTCATCCTGCCCTGTGTGAGACATGTTACCAACGTCTGCAGCTTCTGTTCAGCAGCTGTGCTTTGTCCTTGTGTTTGCACTTCATTGCCTGTAACTTGCAGTGCTTTCTAGTCTTCTCTTTCCTCTTTCTCTGCTCTCGTGAAAGGTGAAGAGCAGTGCTCGTACTGTGCAAAGAGACCGAAGTAAGCTTGTTTGTAGTGCCTGTAAGCCAGCTGAGGAGTCCCAACCAGCTGTCTGTCTTTGTTCTTCATGAGCTGTGATCAAAATCTTGTGTGCTGACCCAGGCTTGCAGCAAAACAGTTGTGATGGTGACTATTTGATGCTTCTACAAGGGGCTGCATAGCTGACGTGAAACAATGTCTTTAAACACCAGCAGTTCTCTACCACATTTACATAGCTGGGCAGTGGCTTACTCAGCAGGAATTCAATCTACTGTTTATGTTGACTCT
Source organism: Picus viridis (assembly GCA_033816785.1). Classification (NCBI taxonomy): domain Eukaryota; kingdom Metazoa; phylum Chordata; class Aves; order Piciformes; family Picidae; genus Picus; species Picus viridis. Next base: position 19,991,911 of record CM066593.1, read on the forward strand.
GACAGTTCTTGGCTATCCTCTTTAAGATGTGAAGTACATTTTGATTGAGGGATCAGCTGTCCAAGATCATTCCTTTCTTCCACATACACTTTTGGGTAGCTGCTTTTGTAGGAAAATGTGGTTCACATTGCAGTCAGGTTTCACTTGAAGGGCTTTTCTGTAAGTATTCCTCTTTGAAGTTCATAAACACAGATTGCTCCTAAACACCTAAGCATTTCTTCATGGCTGGGGAGTCCTAGGTCATTGGTGGCACCCTTGACTAGTTGGGGTTTCTCCCACTTTTCACCTCAAATATCTGTCTCATCAGCTGAGATGCATTTTATGTTACCAGGAGCCTTATGACTATACCATGGGGGTGTGTGTGTTTGTGTTTTTGTTGTTGTTGTTGTATTGCTTGGTTTGGTTGGTTTGTTTTTTTCTGTGAACTACAGGGATGGGTGAGAACCAAGCAAAAGGACTTCAAATTCAGAAAAGATCTTGGTGACATGATTCCTAATCTGTGATGTAGGCAATGGCTCTAAAACATTTTTCACAGGCCTCTGCTTTTGAAAGCTGTAATTGCCACATGGAGCTCTCTAATTACCAGGAATTGTTCAGTGATAGCTTCTGGGTAGGCTGTGTTCAGTGCCAGGTACTTCAAGGATTGCTTCTTGTTTTTCGTGATATTTCCCTCAGATACCTCTTTAGGCCTCAGCGATCAGCACACCAAGATATCCTGTGTCCAAAGAAGCAGCAAGCTATTTACCTGTCATGAACTAAAGTTTTTTGACAGGTCATTGTCTGTGTGGCTTTTCATGTTCCACCTTCCCTCTGTTCAAAGAGTCCATCTGTGGAAATTGCTTGTGCTGTGCAGGGATAAGGGATGAGCAGGGCAGCACTGTGCAGCAGCGGCACCTGGTGCCGGCCGAAATTCAAAGGATTTAGACTCCCTCCTTTTGAGGTGGCAACAGGTAACTCTTACACAGCACTTCAGAGAGGTCTGGCAAAAGAGAGTGGCAGTGTTATTCCCAGTGTGTTCCTGGCAGAAGATAAAAACCAGCTCTGGCCTTGTGTATTTTTATAATCTCCCTGTGCTTTGAGAGGAACACGAGTAAACATGAAATGTGGAGATAACTCTGTGAATTTCCTACCAAATGTGCAGAAAGAAGGGGAGTGCTTTTTAATTAAGAGGAATGGTAGGCTTTCAGATATTTTTTTTTTTCTTGTGTCAAGGATGCTTTGGGGCATCTGAGCTTTGGGGTTATATGGTTGTTTGTCTGTGCTCTGTAAGTATGTTTGCAGCCTCTCATTCTTTCAGAAGAAGAAATCTGAACCTGCTTTAACTTGAGGGTTGAACTAGATGAGCTCCAGAGGTCCCTTCCAACCTCTACCGTTCTGTGATTCTGTCTTAAGGGACTTGAAGAAGACTCTGACCACACACAGCATTTCATGAAGCAAACTTCTGTCTTTGCAGGGCTCTCCATCAACCAAGAGGCGTGGGCAGATGCTGCAGCCCATTATTGAAGGGGAAACTGCCCACTTCTTTGAAGAAATTAAGGTGTGTCCAGTGCATTTGGGAAAAAATAACTTCCCAGAGCTCGCAGGAGGGAACCGAAATATTTCATATCTCTTTTGAACTTCTGCTGTGACTTTCAGGAGGAGGAGGAAGAAAGTGATGGTTTGTCTGCAGACCTGAACGACATCTTAAAAACTGCTGCCCAGACCCAGCCTGTTTTAAGCCCAGTTGAAAACTCTGAGTCTGATGTTGAAGATGGTCAAGAGAAACTGACCCGAGACCTGAGGCTGTCAAGCACCCGGGCTGCTTCCATGTATGTCAGAAATAAGAAGTGACTAAAACCCTACTACCCAAGTTGCAGTTCTTGCGCTTACAGTCCTGATACCAAAGAGATGGTGTTGGGTGGACGGGAAGTTTAGCACTTTGTAGGAAGTTGTTGGTTTGAATGAGTCTTCTCTCTGGAGAGAGACTGTTTACAAAGGCCTGTAGTGACAGGAGAAGGGGCAATGGTTTGAAATGAGAACAGAGCAGTTTGAGATTGAATGTGAGGAACAAGTTCTGTTCCATGAGGGCAGTGGAACACTGGAAGAGGTTGCCCAGGGAAGTGGTTGTGGGCCCCATCCCTGGAGATACTCAAGGTGAAGCTCAACAGGGCTCTGGGCAACCTGATCTGGTTGAGGATGTCCCTGCTGACTGCAGAGGGGTTTGGACTGGATGACCTTTGGAGGTCCTTTCCAATCCAGACCATTCTATGATTCTATGTCTAAGATGCTTCTATATCGACTGAATTGTTTAGTGTCTTCTAAACCTTCCTCAGCCTTCCTTGAGCTGTGTAGACAGCAGAAAATTCATAGCCTTTTATTAACCACTGCTTTATTCGGAATATTTCACCTCAGACAGCCAAAACATATTCCTCATGAGCAAGGCAGGTTTATTATCAGTGCAGCTAGCACAGTTGGGTTTGAGGATGCCTTGAAGGATTTAAATTTCATTGTGTGGCCAACAGTATTTATCTTCTTTCCCTTGAAATGTTTTAGGCCTGAATTACTGGAGCAGCTGTGGAAAGCCAGAGCTGAAAAGAAGAAGCTACGTAAGACACTGCGAGAATTTGAAGAGGAGTTTTATCAGCAGAATGGAAGGTTTGTGGAGCACAAATCCAGCCTCACTTTGTGGCCAACTATTCTATTTCATGTTTTTCCCAACTTTCTGTGTGAGCGTTGCCAAATGGAGTCTGCTTTTACTAAGAGAGGGAGCCTGCTCCTGAGGTTTGTTTCCTCTTAGCCTGTAAAGCGTAATAATGAAAAGAGAAGAATTGGGGGGATCCTTTTAAAAAACCACACTTATTAAACTAATTTTAATACAACTCCCTTCCCCCTCAGATTATCCCTCTGTTTTTAACATAGGGCAGGGAAGTTTGCCTGTTTGTCCTTTGTTCCAGCAAGGCAGCCTTGACAGTGAGGCCTGAAGGGGGATAGAAGTTTTATTCTTCTCTGCGTTGTTTAGTTCCTTGGGGCTTTGAATACGTAATGTTAGGAATTTGATTCAGCTGCTGCCCCTTGTGCATAATAGGAGGGGGTTTTAAGTCTGTCACCTCATGAACAAAACACTCTTCAGAGGTCAGTCTTCTCATCTAACTCTTTCTACTGTATTTCTCCTTAACTATGAACTCCTGGACCGCTGATCACACAAGTCTCACTAATGTGCCTTCATCGTGCCTTTAGTGGGTTTAGGACACAACCCCTTTGACTTCAGTGGCAAGTAATGAGGTTAATAATGAAGGGTTGATTGAAAATAAGTCAAATTGATAGATTAATTGATTGAGTCCAGTCCTCTGGAATAATTCTCTATCTGTTTGAGGGTCAGGCTACATACAGTGAAAACACAAAGCGACTTAAATGGTATTGGTGTTAATAAACAGCATCTGAAAGTCTTCGTAGCCTGAGAGACAGAGAAGGGAAGCTGAAGAGAGTGATCTATAATAAACTTCTGCAGCAGTTGTGCTGGATCCATGCTCCTGGGGTTTCTAGTCAGTTGTTTAGGTGATGGCAGTTTTAATTACAATGAGCTAAAATAGGATGATGTGTTTATCATTGCTGCCCAACTCGTTTTCATCTGCCCCGTGCTAGCTGCACAGAGCTGCTTTTGTGTCTGCCTTGTTGCAGGACAGAGGATTTTCTCTCACCTTGGGTGTGCTGCTCTTTGCAGGAACGTGCAGAAAGAAGACCGAGTTCCCATGCTGGATGAGTACAGGGAGTACAAGAAAATCAAAGCCAAGCTGAGGCTGTTGGAAGTCCTGATCAGCAAACAAGATTCTTCAAAATCAATTTAAGATCTGTTCCTCCAACCCATTGAATCACCTGATGTTTCCATGTGCTACCACTGTACTTATTGGGTGCTTGTGTTCATTTGTCATGCACTGTGGAAAGAATCCAGCTTGTGCACTTTATTGTGGTGCCACTAGAACACGTTTGCAGGGTGAGTAGGTCCTGTCTAGAGAGCAAGTGAGATTTCCAAGTTTGAGACTGCTCTGTCCAACTTTAGCAAACACAGTTTCCATCAGAGCCTTGTATTACAGATGCATCCATCTTGTTCCAAAACAACCATAGCTTTTCTTTTATATATATATATCTATCTATGTATTGTTGGGTTTCTTTTTCCTTTAGCATTCAAGAACTTTGAGACTTTTGTTCTTGCCACCTTTTTGCGTTGTTGAAGAAGTGATCAGTACCATAATGCTCCACTGAACTACTCCTCTTGCCTAGGGGTTTTTAATGACGGGGGGAGGGGAAAGTCAGCAGATTTTAAACGTGCAGCTCTTTTTCCTGGAACACGTTAGAAAACCAGACTGAAATTCCTTTCAAAGGACTGCTGTGGAACAACTTTTAATTGTTTTTGGTATTCTAAATTGCACCTGTAACACAGTAATAATTAACCTCTCTGGATTTTGCTCATTAGCGGTCACTCTTCCTCCTTGATAAAGATGCCGGTGGACAAACCCGAAAGTGACCTTGCTTAGTGTCTTTTCAAACTGGGAAAAAAACTGCAAAGTTGTATCACATGCTGCCTACAGGACTTGTGTTACTGTTGTTCATTTTCTCATGGTCTGGGTTGTTGTTCATCAGCTAGTGGTGACGTAGTGTTTTGTCTGAATTGGATACTGCATCTCCACTTGAGGAAGATCTGAGGAACGTAAGGAACGTTTCGGTGTCCGATGGCGCTCGGCCTCCTGTAAGCTCCAGCAGAAAAGAGCTGGCTTAGGACAGTTGCAATTCCACTGTACCTGAAGTAAGTGTGGTATCAAGGGCTAAAAACAAATCAGTGTAGTTCATGTGCACCGCAGGGGGAACTGTCGGGTTTGAGTGGAAGACCCCGAACAATTACCGCTGTTTATCAACGATTTTGTTTCACAGTTGGAGAATAAAAATGTTACCTAACCCTTATGATGTAAGCAAAACAGTTTATGGGCCTTGCATGATTTAGCTTCAGAGTTGAAACTAATGTTTTGAGTATCACATCTGCTGTGCTGAATGATGATTTAGCTACTAGCTTTACGCTCTGCAACAGCCATCAGCAGCTGGTTTTGATCTGGCAGAATCTAAATGTTAATTTTACCTGGTGCTTTCTCAAGGTTTTCTTTATCTCCTTCTCTTCTCAGTTTTTTTTTCTTCTCTTCAGTGCATCAGTTTGTGGCCAGGTTTTGCATGCACCTCCTCTCACTGCATGTTTGGATGACTGGCTAATGTCGACATAGCAATGATTCACACTGCTTTAATGAAAGACCAAAAATGAACTGCAACGACTAGCATGTAACCTCACAGACTTGCTCTTCTGTCTTGAAGCATATGAAAATAGGCTGGAAGTAGGATTTGTAGTGCTCAGATTTCATCTGTGTGCTGTAGAATACTTCTTGATTTATTTTACTCTGCTTGTAGGCATGTAATTTGGGACTTCAGAACAACAACAACAAAAGCACTAAAACTCTTGAGCACTGGTGGTATGCCTTTTGTTCTTTTTCTTTCCTTTGTTGTTTTTAACTGCAAAATGACCTGGGACCTTGGAGAATGATGAGGTTAAACTAGTCTTGAGACCATTTCTCAATTTTACTCAGTTCCATTGTGCAATGTAGACTTCAGTTCCTTTTCTCTCGGTCTGCAGACACGGGTGTATCCAAACATTGAAACTAATGTGTACTGTATAGTGTTGTACATGAATGTTTGTGTTTTATATACCACATGCAAAATGTCAATATGCACTATTTAAATGTTTTAAATAATATATTCCTCCTTTATAATGCTTAAATCTATATGATTCCAATATTTTTATAAGTGAGTGAGTGATCAGACTGGTTCCAATTCAGAATTAACAGCTGCTTTGTGTTCGTTATGCAGTGTTTGGCTGTTTATTCAGTATAGTAGATAATAATAAGCATGGCAACAGTTATGCTGAGTGTGTTTTGTGCCATCCTTGTTGAGCAATAAATAAATGGTAGAACTAGGCATTTTGTGATATAACAGTTTTACTTTGGTAAAAGCAAACCCTATATATCTCTATGGATATATAGATATGGAATATATATAACTAAGCCAGATATAATTGCATTGCTATGTCTGGGGCTCATTGTATAGACTTTTATAATAAAAGTACCTTAACCTTTATTGTCATACATCTTTGTTTCTCATCATGCTTTCTCCTCCACTGCCACCTCTTGAAAGCAAGAGTCCTTGGCTGGTCCTGTAGCTGCACAGCTCTGAGACGGCTGGGACGAGGCCACAGCAATTTCAGCCGTGTTTTATCTGTTTGGACCGTGCCAGACAGCAGGGAAGTGACCTGAACTGACAGCTTGGTGTGTGGTGTGGGCTTCGGTCCCTGCTAGGGTGCAGGTGTTTTGTCTCTTCCAGGAGATAAATGAGGTCGAGAGGCTGAAGTAGTGAACCCTGCAGGGGAAACCAGCGCAGGACCATGCTGTGCTGCTGGGCTCTTTTTGGGTCCTTTCAAATGCCTGCCTGCTCCCTTCTCCGTGCCACAGCTCTTCCACACTGCGGTTAGACGCAGAGGGAGCCTGTGGTGTCCTGCCGGCGCTCCGCGGGACAGGAGGCTGCGTAACCCAAGTCCTCGTCGCATTCACTGCGGGCTCGGGCTGGTGTGAGCGTGACGCCAGGCGCCCTCTAGCGGTCACAGCGGTCAAGGCCTGATCAGAAGAGCAGAGTTTGTTTAGTCCTGGCAGTAGAATACTTACTGCTTGCTTTCTCTGAAGGCAGCAGTGACCTGCTTTGGAAGCAACAGTTGCCTGAAACAAGAATTGTTGAGAATTAAGCATTAAACTTGGCAGCAAGAAAAATGGTCTGGGGAAGTGAGGGCCAGTGACCCATGTGCTGGACTCGGTGTGGCAAGGTGAGGGCTGCACTAGGCCAGGGGTGGAGCACAGGGGAAGGAGCAGGCCCAGGGTGACATTTATTGTCATCTGCTCTCTTGGTTACCCATCTGTCTCACGGCTGCCCCAAACAAGGCAGAGGAGTAAATGTTGTTCAGTCATTTGTAGAGATGCAAAACCTCCAGCAGAGGTTGGTCAGTTCTCACAGTTAATGCACCTGAAAGTTGCAGAGAGAAGAGCCAGAAGCAAAGCAGTAGTGGTGTCTAACTTTATTAACAATCCTGCTACTCCTAGCCACAAAGAGAAGAAAAGAAAAGGGACTGGGGACTGGGTTTATTTACAGTGTGTGACATGTCAGGCCATCTCTGTTACCAGGGTTGTTTCTTTTGCTGCTGCAGCTTGATGTTTTTCAGGGCTCTCTGGAATTTTGCCTTCATTTTGTTGCATTCTCCCTGCAGCTCAGATACGTGCGTGAGGAGCCTACAACACACAAACACAGCCACGTGTCCTGGAGATCGTGCTGCCCTTAAAACTTGCAGTTGCAGCCTTCCTCTGCTCACTTGTGTGAGCTGACAAGGGTCTAAGTCCTGAAATAACTCTTCATGAGCACAAGGCCTCATAGCTTGTGTCCCCCTCCCTGAGCAGCCACAAGGAGATCTCTGGAAGAGTTGATAGAAATTCTTGTCCCACTCCTCTCTTGACTAATGTTACACACTGCTCTACCCGGTGACTTTGTTGCCTCCTTCCCAGCTTTTGTCATCCTGTATCAGAGCCCTTCAAACTATCTTAAGACCACTGAGAGGGGATCTTGATAATGTCTATAAATATCTGAGGAGTGGGTGTCAAGAGGAAGGGGCCAGGCTCTTTCCAGCAGCACCTGGTAATAGGACAAGGAATAATAGATATGAGGTAGAACACAGGAGGTTCCACCTCAACATGAAGAGAAACTTCTTTACTGTGAGGGTGCTGGAGCACTGGAGCAGGCTGCCCAGAGAGGCTGTGGAGTCTCCTCTTGAGACGTTCAAACCCAAACTGGAGGTGTTCCTGTGTGACCTGCCCTAGGCGATGCTGCTCTGGCAGGGGAGTTGGACTGGATGATCTCTGGAGGTCCCTTCTAACCCCTACCATCCTGTGACTTTTGGAGTGTCACTCAGTGTTCCAGCTATGGCTGCAGTTGCCCTGGAATGGGAATGAGGCTGCAGGAGCAGACACTTACATCAGGAATTCTGCAGAGGAGACGGAGCCTTGAGCTGCGACGGCGTCCACGTCCCTAGCAGGTGGATACATCTGACCGAGTCTCTCTCCGATTTCCTGCAGTTTTGATTGCTTCTGTTCAACACCAGAGGGACCAAAATAAACCAGTGTCAAAGCCAGCATGGTTCTGAGACATCTGTAACTGTCACTTGTGCAGGGAGGGGACAGGCAGGAAAAGACTGTGTGTGCAGCTTCGGGGAGAAAAATGTTCTCCAGCTGAAAGGAGATTTTCCCTTCTGGCCCTTCCATAAAGACAGGATCTAGGAATTTACATTGCTTTCCAGAGGCTGCACACCTGGTGTTTCCAGCCAGCCAAGAGGCTTTTCCCTCTTCTGTGGTAGAAGGGAGATTTTTTAGTCCTGTGTTTCAGAAGCACTAGCACAGGCTTACCCCAGACAGGGAACTAGCAAAGATTGATGGAAGTAAAGCAGAAGGAAGCTGCAGTAATCTTTCTCCTTGCTGTAGATGCAGCCTCTGACCCAACAGATTGCTGTCTAACTTGCTTCTTTCCCATGCATCTGTTTCTGTTTAACATGTGGGCAAATGCCCAGCTCACAACTTCGTAGCACAGCTGAGCCACTGCCCTCACCCTACTGCCAGCTCTGCTGCTGCCATGTGTGACCTTGCCTGAGCCAGCTCCCGTGTGAAGCTTTGGGCTTTTGCTGCTCCTGTGATGCTAACAGTAATATTCTGGGGAGAAAGAGCTTTTGTGAGTAACAGTGGGGACAGCTGTGACTCCTTTAGTGGTGTTCAACTCCTGAAACACAATCAGCAGTTTTCAAGAAAAGAATCAAGGCTACCTTTTCAGTATCACTGTCTCCATCAGAGGCTGAAAATTCCTTCCTTGTCCTTCACACAAATGAGAAGAGGCAGAAGTCCTGTGAGAGTCAGGCTGTGCTCGGTGCAGGGGGGAACAGCAAACGCTGAGCTCCTACCTTTCCCAGTTCTCGTCTGTTGCACTTGCAGCTCTCTCTGGCTTCTTCAGCTTGAGCTTGACAAGGGCCTGTTGCAGACAGGGGAGGCCAGGCATGATAAATGTGCTGTGTCTAACCAGACCCTGCTGCACAAGGACTTGGATGCAAGGAACAAACTGTCAGCACATTGCCTTGGCAACTGAACACAAACCTCACCACTCTCTTTCATAGCTCAGCTCAGAGAACTTGCCCTGCTCTGTCTCAGATGTGTCATTAAACCTCTCAAGGTACCAGCCATCCAAGTCCAGTAAGTGTTTCTCTTTTCAGGCCTGTTCACCATAATCTTACTGTAGTCCTGGGGAAGTAGGAGAATGAGCTCAAGTAGGGGACTCGAAGCTGTGCTTTTGCCGCCCAGACTAGGTGCATCCTGCCCAGGGACTCCCTGAATAAACCCCAGGCTTTGCAGAAGGAATGTGACTTGTCTCTGCCACTCATGAAATCCTACAGGACCATTTCAGGTAGGTAGAGCTGCCAGCCCCCTCTGCAGCACAGTGTAGGCTAACTTGGAGAAACACTGAATGCTCAGGGCTCACCCTGCACCTATCTCAGTCTTATCTCCCTGGTGATGCTGTAATCCCCAGCTAAAGTCAGGCTTCTAGGCAGAGGTACTGACTTGTCCCAGCTGCGTGCAACCTCCTTTGGCTTCAGTGTGTGCAGTTGGCAGGAGAGGAGGAGGTTGTGATTTCAAGTTGAACAGATAAGTTAGGGAAATACTTGTTTCCCTTTTTCACTCCTTGCTGGCAGGTAAGAATGGGCTGAACTTTGTGGAGTTTTAAAGGTGCCCATTTGTACTTTTCTTCCCATGCAGAGAAGATCTCTAGTTTGTCAGCTGGGCAGAGCAGCAGCACTAACCCCTGAAGAAAGCTGGTGATGGGATAGTTCACAAACCAGGCTGGTCTGCAATACTTCCTTCAAAAGGGTGCAGTAAAGGTAGGCTCCTTGCACCCTACCTCACCATTAGGAGCTCCCTCCTGTGGGTTTGATGGAAGGGTGTCTCTGTGCCTGTCAGTGTTTATGTAATGAAAAATCAAGTATTGGCTGTTCTTAAAAGGTTATGGGCCAGCTGCTTTAGGCTGTTTGCTAGTGATGGAGCTCAGAATTCCTCCTCTTACCTTGAATTCAATGAGGGAGTCACAGAAATGTTTACTTACCTGTCTAAAAAATTCTTTCATCTGAAATTCTTGATGAGGCATCACTTCAAACTCTGCCCTGACTGCTGCATAGGTGTCATTTATGATGGCCAGAAACATGCTCTGCACAGGAAGGGTGCAGTTAGATTATTCACTTCTGCAAACTGCATTTGTGTTGTGCTGGGGGCTGTTCTGGGGCTGTTCCCTGCTCGGGCAGCTAACCAGGGGACTCAAGAGCTCTGCTTGGTGCAAATGTGCTCCCAATGCAGCTAAATCATCTGATAATCTCAGGGAATATTTTGGGGAGACAAATCACTGTTTTCCCAGCTGGATAGGAGCCCCCAGTTCCTCACTGGCACCAGATCTCCTGGCTTGTAGAGTTATCAGATGGTCTTTCAGCAGAGGCAAGCATCGGTCTGGTAAAGCCACCCCACACCTACACAGCCCCATCAGAGTCTCTTTAAGCTTCCCACCTGCCAGGGCTGGCACTGTGCAGTTTTCAAGAGCAGCCAATTAAGGTTTCAGAAGTTAAAAGCTTGAGAAATGAGTGCTGCAGCAGAGTGAAAGGTGCAACGTGGTGCCAAAGGCCCTTTTGTGGCCGGATGGAGGAAAGCAGAGCTGGGAAACGTTTTGCCTGCTGGGGACTCCTGCAAAAGAGTTCAGACTCTCTCTCTCTCTCCCCAGGTGTACTGAGGGGCAGCCAGGGCAAGCCCACAGTCATCTTGGGGTGAACACTGTCTCAGAGCGCTAAAGAACAGTTCTTTAGTGCTGATGCAAGAGGCTGGGCAGTTTTAAAATGATACCTACCAGCAATATGAAGAACACAAAGAATACAAATGTGATGAAGTAAAAAGGTCCAAGGATTCTGTCTGCTGCTTCTATGGTTTCAAACTTAACATCTCCCAGCACCATGCGAAACTGTGTGAAGCTAGGAGTGAAAAATACCAGAATGAGGCTGGCACTCTCACCCTGCAGAGGAGGTTTGCAAGCAACACTTCGAAAACCAGAAGCCACAGACTCGGCTGAGACTGGTTGACCTTGACCTTAGTCACTGAAATCAAAAGGCCAGCCATGACAATGCAGCCATGGAGCTGGGCGGTCAACCTCTACTTGAGATTGAGAAAGTACAAAGGAATTTTTAAATGGCTTGTAGGATTGGGTAAATCACCTCCCTTCCTGCTCCAGCTTGTCCCCCTGTGAGCAACAGAAGGTCACAGCATAGGTCTCTATGGCTCTCTATAGGGGATTTTATCCCTAGCTAAAGTAAATACTTATACCTCTTAGCATCTTAGAACTATCTCACATCCAAGCCCCTGCACCAGCTGGGGAGTTTGTATCAAGGAGTTTAGAAAGTGACCTACATGGAGTTCTGGAAAGTGGAAAACTCCTCGGCTTGAGACCCGAAGACCAGGTAGCCAAACTGGGCATAGGCAAAGAAAATGATGAAGAAGATGATGGAAAATGCAAGGATGCCTTTGGCACAGCGAGATAAGGTGCAGGACAGCTGTGCCGTGGTCTTGTTGAAGTTTATGTATTTAAGTATCTGCAAGAGAACAGCACAGAACAGCTGTGAGTGTGGGATGGAAATGCACTGCAACACCCTAGCAGGCTTTCTGGAGTGTGTTCTGTAATGGTGCTCCACAGGTTAGGGCATACCTAGAGGGAAGCTGCCTGGTGTGGGCCTGTAAGGAGGGAAGCTGCCTGGTGTGGGTCTGCAAGGAGGGAAGCTGCCTGGTGTGGGTCTGTAAGGAGGGAAGCTGCCTGGTGTGGGTCTGTAAGGAGGGAAGCTGCCTGGTGTGGGTCTGTAAGGAGGGAAGCTGGCCTGGGTGTGCTTCTGGAGAGATGAATATTCTGCAGGACAAATACACTGATGTGCTACAGCCAGCAGCGTGTGGAGTGCTCTGGGCTGGTTAGGTGTTATCAGCTCCAGCAGATATGGCCAAGGAGACTGCAAGCCACACCACCCTCCTGCACCACAGGATTCCCTGGCTGCCTGACTTGGTAAGGAGCTCTCCTTTACTTTGGGCCTGACACAAGGTCTGAACAAAAGCCTTGTTCCCTGACAATTATTGATGATAACCACAGGTCTGCTACTGCATTAACAATCCTCAGGCTGAGTGGAGGATGATGCAGAAGGAGCATGCAGCTGGGGTACAGAAGGGATGTAAGGAGGAAGACACAGAAGTGCTGAACAGCCAGGGCTCCCAAACAGCCTACTTCTGCAGCTTCCACTCAGAGGTGGAGGAAGGCCAGAAGCCTGTTTATGGTCAAAGGAGATGACCTTTCATGATAGCTTATGTCCAGGTATTTGGGGTGTGAGTGTAGAGCCTGACTGCTTCTGGCAGCTGTGAGCACCTTCCTTTCAGACACCTTTTGCCTTCCTCTAAAGTTAAAAAGCAGCTACTGATTTCATAGCTTGGGCTGCAAAAGCTGTCAAGAGCTTCACTTACTGCAGCTATTCCTTCTGCTGGGGGACATTTGGTGTAGGAAAGCAGTGAGTTTGAGGAGGCTGCTTGGCCATGGTAATCTCCCAGCTGCCCCACTGCAGACAGCTCCCCACACCCCAATTTTTTTTCTTTAGATGGGCTTGCAATTTGCATGAGCCTTGTTTATGAAGAGGAGGTAACTCTAACTCTAACCAGAATTCTCCCTTCTAGCCCCACCTTTTGCAGTTCAGCCACAGAAAGGTAAAAACCATGCTTAGAAACTCTGCTTCATGAGTACAGCTAAAGGGAGTGAGAGCCAATACCTTTATCCAAGCCAAGAAGAGAGTGACAGCAATTGTGTTGTTGTAAAGGACTTGGCAGAATGCAAGGAAGTAGAAGTCTGGGTACACATGGGGATCAGACAGCAGCTCCTCCAGCAGCAGGGACACTTGTCCAGTGCGGTAGATATTGAAGGCAATGGCAAGGATGGAGACCTGAGGGGAAGCAGAGACAGTGAGACTGGAGTCCAGCTGCCTGGCCTCTCTTCAGGCTGCCACTGTGCACAGGAAAGAAAGCTGATGGCAAAAGGACCTTGGCTAGGTTTGGAGAACCTCAGCTTTTTAGATCACAGAATCACAGCAACATTCAGGTTGGAAAAGACCCTTTGGGATCACCAAGTCCAACCCAGAAACCAACTCTGCAAAGCTCACCCCCAGACCACATCCCCAAGCACCACATCCAAACCCTAAACACACCCAGGGCTGGTGACCCAACCAACATTCCAATGCCTGACTAGAAGCTTTGTCACAGACTGTGTCGATGAGACTACCCTCGCTACAGCTGTCCTGTGACCAGCTCTGGGCTTGAGCTATGTACCACGCTGCAGACCACTTGATCTTACTGCTGTGGCTCTGTGCTAGAGCTTTCCTGCTCTGCAAAGACAAAGGCTAAAGCACACAAGGTGGATAACAAGTAGAAAGGATGTGGAGCTGCAGTGGGCCGACAGCAAGGCTAGGTAAGAGTTCAGGTGTGCTGCCCCATGGTGAGCCCTGTGGCCTCTTCAGTGCAGAACAGCAGGTGGGTGATTAAGCAGGAAAAGATGCTGGCTGGCTATCCAGTGCTAGCCTAGGCTAGGCTGGCAAGCACAGAGGTGAAAGTCAGAGGGTAGCTCACCACCACCAGCAGCAAATCCAGACAGTTCCAGGCACTTCTGAAGTATTTCCCTTTCAGGTTTGTTATTTTTCCAGCTTCCTGGATGATGAATATAAAGACCAAGAGGCAACAGGAGATTTCACAAGAAGCCAGGAAGTAATCATAATAGGTGATGTATCTGAGGAGCTTCACGGAGTAGAAGTGTGAAGAGGTGAGAGCACCCCCACTGGCAGGGAACTCCACCACCAACCTGCAAAAAGAAAGGGGACTGGTGTCAGTGACCATCCCTTTACATCATCTCACTCCTGGGTTTTGCAGTACTAATTATTACAACATTAATAATACCTTAATGGGACTCCTACATCTGCAAGATCTTCATGTAAGGGCCAAGTGCCCCAAGGAAGCCTATTACATAGTAGGGAAAGTTGAAGAGAGAAAGGGAAGCTCTTGGGCTACCCAAGCTATGGTGTTTGGTTAGAGGGCTCAGAGGAGCAAATTCTCACCCTACCCTGAGTCTACTTCCCGACTAACTTCCTACTAACTGACACCAGGATAATAATTCAGTCTTTGAGCACTGCAAAATGCTGTGAGCTCTGTTCCAACAGGGAGCAGCCAGCAGCTGTTGTACAGACCAGATACAAGCTACTAAAAAACGGAGAGGAGGGAGCCAGGTCTGCTGCCTGCACTGAGTTTCTGCATTTTTCATGAGTTACTGTCTTGCCAGCTGGTACCTGAGAAAGGTGGCTGCATAGTCCTGAGCTCACCAGCCCTCCTTGTGTCCTGATGGAAGCATCATGCCTCAGTGAACTGGAGTTCACACACAGTCAAGGTAAGAACTCACCTGATTATACAGAAGAGGTTTACATTTGCATTGTATGTTGAGAAGTCAATAAACACCACCCTGGTTCCCCTGGTGAGCCAGCTGTGCTGCCTGAGAAACTCCAACTTCTTGAGACTCCCCTGCTTCGACCTAGGTAGAGTGAACTTGTATCCTCCACTGCCGTACACAGCCACAGCCCCCCAGTACCAAAGGGATGAGGAGGCTGAGGAGTATTTCCACCTGTCAGAAATGGGAAGACAACGCAGCTCAGCTATGAGGAAGCTGGATTCAAGTTGGCTTTAACTTTTATTTTCTATGGCCCCTGTTAGCTCTCCTTGTCCTCTTCACCCCTAGCTGACCAGTGAAGCCTTTGAGTAACACCTGTGCTCAGTACATGCCAAACACACAGCCTTGAAACATTCCCACTCCTTTTATTGAGCTGCTCAGTGCATTCACAAGCCAGCAGCTGCTTCTGAATCTGGACTTCACCCAGTTCATCACCTTAAAACCCTCACAGATGGAAGAGTCTCTGGTTTGCACAGTTCCTTGTCACTGTGGCATGCTCATGACTTAGAATCATAGAATCAATAAGGTTGGCATAAACCTCAGAGACCAAGTCCAACCTGCAGTCTTCTTTGACTGCGTTCAGTCAATGCTAAGTGTGTGGAGCAAGCCTTTTGGCTCTGTTTCCAGAGCATTTTAGTATGACTCCAATTTACAAACGTGCGATTTAAATCCAGGCTCGTTGTAGCTGAGCATTTCTGCCGAGCTGTTGGTGGAGACAGGCACACCAGCATCTGCTGCTGCTTCCAGTTCTTCCTGCCCCTCCGCTGTGCATTTCCCATGCCAAACTCCCAGCTATAAGGCTGGCACAGAGGCAAATCCATGGTTTACCTCCGTGTAAACAAGAGGAAAGCTCAGCTAATTGCATGTGTGGCTGTAACCCACTGAAGCATCCTGGCATTAAAGGTTTGGGGAGGGTTTCCAAGGCACTTCAGTGCTGGGTTGGGACTTACTCAGGTGCGTTCCCCGGCCCGAAGTCAGAGCTGTCCTCAGCTCCATAGTGGTACTTGCTGTAGCACCTGTCCAGAAGGACATGGAAAGAAGGGTAGATGGAGCAGCTGTTGGGGTGCACTTTCAGCTGCCGGATCTGGGCTGCTCCCAACAGCAAATTCTCGTAGTAAATGTGGCTGCTGTGGTGCTGGAGGGGAAACGTTCTGTTGGTGGATGATTTGTTCCAGTAGAGGCCATCCAGGAGGGGTCCCTCTGCAAACTGCATGGATGGGTGAAGTTAGAGATTCAAAAGGAGGTTTAGATACCACTGTTACTTTAGTCTACTCTAAGAGCAACCCAGGTGACTCAAGATGGTACATTCCCCTGCCTGCCCTGGTGGGAATCCTAGCTGGGTTTTGGTTTTAACAGCTGAAAGTCAAAAGAACTGTAAATGTAAACTGCAAACCTTTCTGGCTTCCTGGAAACTCTTTTCACGCCAAGCCTAATACTAAGAATAGGATGCAGCAATTAATTGGCCTGCTGTTTTCTTCCACTAACTATTCAGAACTATCAGCATTATTACCTGTACCCAGAATGTCTCCAAATGTGTTTTAAGAGGTTATTTGTTGAAAGCACAACATCTGGCACATGGCTTTTGGGCGAACTGCATGTCTGTCTTGCTCTGGATCAACACTAGGAGTTTCTTCCCTTGCTTTCCAGGAAATCACCTCTGCAAAGGAAGCCTTACCCTCCAGAAATCATCTTTGCTCCCAATGCTCCTGAAACCAGTCCTGTTGCCTTCAGAGGAGGAGGGCTCCACGAAGACCTGGGACATGACTTTGTGTAGGTAGTACATGTCCGAGCTCACCATGCCGAGCGTCACTGCAAAGGGGCGGAGGGGGACGTTCTTAGGCTGAAACTGGGGCACGGCAGCAGCTTCTAACCCTGCTCCTCTGCTCCAGCTGTCAGTACGTGATGCTGCTAGGGGGTGAAGCGACCCTTTTGGGCGTACGACAGGTGGAGTAAGGGTAAGCACCGCAAGTGGGGCAGCTTGCTCAGGAGTTGTAGTCATCTCCGCCGCTGGATGACTTACGTGTGCAGAGGGCTACCAGGAACACGATGTAGATGGCCAGCTCCCGCTGGGTGGTTTTCGGCACCAGCTTCCTGCTGTGTCTGCGCTTCATGGCACCTGCTCGGCGCAATGTCGGCGGGGGCCGAGAGGAGTCGGAACGGTCAGCGCCGACCGGCGCCCGTTGCCCGTCCGCGGGGCCGGCGGCCGAGGCCCGGCCTGGGACGTGAGGCTCGGCGGTGGCGGTGGGTGAGGGGAGGGCAAGGTGCGGGCCCGGCCCGGCGAGGAGAGCCGCGGCCTCTGCTCCGCTGCGGGCCCGAGCCCGCCGGCTGCCGGCGCTGCCCGGTTTGGATCCCAACGGGCGGCGGGGGCCGGTTCCGCTCGCAGGCTGCGGCAGGGCTCGGGCTGGGCAGTGGGGCAGGGCTGCTCCTGCCGCCCTCGGAGCTTGCTGTCGTTGTCACTGAACCCCAGCGTGCCGGGGTTTGGAAAGGGCCTCTGGAGATCATCCAGTCCAGCCCCACGGTTAGCGCAGGATCACCCGGAGCACAGCAGCCCGGAGCACAGGGCGCAGGCGGGGTCTGAGTGCTGCCAGACACTACACAACCTCTCTGGGTAGCCTGTTCCAGAGATCTGCCGCTCTCAAAGGGAAGAATGTTTTCATTGGAACCTCCTGTGTTCCAGTTTGTGTCCATTGCGCTGCCCCCGAGAAGCTGTGTTGTTGTGAGCGGTGTCTCAAGGGCTGTGGCGCCCTGGCCCCCGGAGCCCCGCAGGCTGCAGCAAGGCTGCCAGGCAGAGCCTGCGCTTCCAGCCCCCATCTTGGCAGCCGTTCCTTCCAGGGGAAATTAAACGATAAATTGCAGTGTCTGGCTGTTCCCAGGCTAAACTCGTCCAATTAGGAAATTCCCTTCCTGCTGTGAAGCCTGGCAAGGGACGTGGGATATGTTCATTTAACTGTATATTAAGCAAACGCTGTGAGCTCAGGTGCTGCTGCGGCTTCCAGGCATTCCGAGAGCTTGGGATGCTCCCGTGCCAGGCTCGGTCCTGCCGCTCAGCACTGATACCATGCTCTTGCCAGGCATCACAACGGCTTCGTGGGTACCCACAAGAAGTGGGTACTGGTCGTCATCCCATCAGCTCAAACCCACAAAGGGCTCAGTGCAGGGAATTATTTTAGGGTATTTCCTTGCTGGGGAAACCCAGAGAAGTGTGGTGTCAGAGCTGCAGGATTTTGTTGGGAGTTTAACAGTCAGTGTTGTGCAGTTCAATTTCACAGTGTGGTGTGAAGCCAAGACCTCACGTTTTGCATTCTGGAAGATGCTGGTGGGCTTTGCTGACTAGCAGCAGAAGTGTTACTGTGCATCCTGAGTTTATCAGGTACTGAGTTAAAGCTAGTTGCACCCTCACAGGTTTTTCAGTAGTAAGTACAGCTGAAGAATCTTCACAGACCAGGTTTGTTGGACTTGAGCAGGTAGTGTTTGGGGCTGCATGGTATTTATTATCATTTTGAGCAGGATGGCTGTGAATAGCAGCAGGGAAAGCATTTGTATGATTCAAATCAACAGCTTGTTGAGGACCAACAGTTAAATAAGGCACAGCCACTCCTTGATTATAGGCTAAAGAGCAAGAAACATGGGAGCCTTATCACTTTGTATTCTACAGGGCAGCTTTTGGGTCACATGTGCAAAGAGGGGAAAAAAGTATTGATGCTGCCTCACTGACATGTTTTAGCGTGAAGGAAGTGTCAGCAGCTAGTTTATGCTAAAGAGTTTTTAGCTGTCAGATGCCAAATGATGAGACAGAGGAGGGCACCAGTGGCAGACTTAGCAGGGTAAAAATCCATCTTTGCCAGGCTGCAGCTGATGCCAGATATCTGTGAGCTGTTTAACAGATCAAGGAAGAGATACAGCTGATGTTGGTTATTTAAAAGTTTTATTTGCCTCTAATTTATTCTCATAAAAACACTCTAGGCTATTTGGTTTTACTATTCAGATAGCACAGGCTTCTGATACTATCAGGAGTGGTATTAGAGAAGCAGTACAAACCAATCTACTTCAGCATGTAACCAAGCACAGGTGGAGCTAAACCCACCCACACTTGTAAGAACTAAATTAACCTGTTTGCTTAGGCTCTGTAGTTAAAATACAATACTCAGTAAATTGCTACAGTCACCAAACCATATAAATAAAATCTAACCTGGTAATCTGGGAACTGCAGGATGTGCAAGAGTCAAGGTACAAATATGTAGATAGGTATTTTGCTAATTAGAGCAATCACCAGTTAACTGCATCTAGGTTGTCATTGTCTCTTCTAGGTGTGAGTTTTCCTTTTTAATTTCCAGTTAAAGTTCATCACTTTCATACAGTCCAGACTGCTCAGCCAAACGCTGAAACTCCCCTCTGGTGAGAAAGCTTGCTTCACATCCAGCCCTCTCCCATTAAGTGCCAAGTACTTGCTGAATGTTGGTCGAACTCGTAACTGCTTTGGGGCTGGAATTGGCTTGTTTGCATGTGCTGCAAGAGAAAAAAAAGCCTCTTTCAGTGTCTTGCCAGGCTGTGGAAAGACCTGTGGCAGAGCAACCCAATGGCTTTTCATCTGCAACACAAACCAGCAGACCCTCAGGAAGAATGTAACAGACAAGCCTGTATCTCAGACAGCAGAGGTTGATATTCATCCTCCTGCTTGGGATCAATCAGATGATGTCTCTGACCAGCACAGGGGGCAGACATAAACACACATAGGACACATCTCGGTGTCTGGGCACTAAACGGAAGAGAGTTTCTCAGGATAGTTCTTTTTTGCCTAGTTCAATATCTTTGGGAAGAAGCCCTCCCAGCAGCCTAAGCTTCATGAGGTTACTCTTGAGGGTCTGTTCAGAATCTAAGTGGCAGTGGCAGTTCCAGTTGTGGTTGTGACACTGATGTGGTACTTACTTGCAACCTCCAGCCTGGCATGGCATGTGGCCACGCCTGCTCCGTTGACAGCAGACACTGTGTACCAACCAGCATCTTTCTTGTTTGCATTGTGGATCAGGAGGCAAATCCTGCCAGTATTGTCATGTAACAAGCTGAAAAATGAAGGTGTCTAGGTGTAAGTGCTTGTAGGGAGAGGACACTGAAATCAGAGAGTTGGTTTACATACGGAAGAGCTGAGAAAGCCTTAGAACAATTCTTGCAGGGCACTGCAAACTACTGTAGGCATAAACATTATGTTTGTGTTACAGTCCACCAGTGATGCCCATCATGATGCCATTCAGGTGGCATCAAGGCTCTCCTGTAGCCCCACATAGCCTCGGAGTGTGATGAGTGCATTGCATGTTCTTCCCCATGGGCCTCGTAACTGCTGCTAGAACCCAGCATGGCAGCTGGCCAGAGCTCCTGCCCTGTGTCCTCAAAACAAGACTCGGCATCACGCCTGTGCAGCACAGGGGCTGTCACCATGCATCAGAAATGAGGGGCAGGTCTAACCTTGCAGCTTGCTGCTTTTCTAAAGCAGCCCATCCAAATCTGACTCAGCAAACCCTGGTTATTGTTTCCTACCCCCCCCCAACGGCCAGCTCATTAGTAGGGTACCTTATTCGGTCTGTATTATATTGTACCATTTCGTTGTTTCTTTTCCAGTAAATCCGGGGGTTGGGATAGCAGAGATCTGGCACTCGAGTCTGGCTGTGTCTCCTTCAAAAACCTTTTTACTTTGTGGCTTAAAGATGAAAGTTGGAGGTGTGTGATGTTCTTTTGCTATATCAAAGACAAGGAGGAGTTACCGTAAGTATTGAACACTAGCATCAGGCTGGGTTTTGAATGTTTCAGAGTGGTAATTTCAGCAGTAATTCCTTACTGCAGCTCCTCAGCCTACAGGCAATTCCCATGATAAAGGTGCAGCAGACACAGTCTGCTATAGGAGAGAAGTCAATCAGCCTATGTTATCAATCCTGGGAAATGAACAACTCCCAAATTTTGGACATCCCATTGCATCTAACTATCCTACTAGGAGTGCTTGGAAGAAATATGGGATCCCAGGTGTAGGTATTAAAATAGTCTTGGAAAAGGCAAGGTGCTTGTTATCGTTTAGAGCCCTGAATATCTGGAGGTGTAGCTCTGCCTCTTAATTGTTTTATGTCCCAAACACATGGAGGAAGGCACACTGAGGTCTTCCTTGCATGGCCAGGTAAGTGTCAGTGCCCTCTCTCAGTCTTACCAATGACTTCCACTTTGACGGCGAAGGACGCTTCCCCCGGCGCGATTGACAGCCACACACTCGTACGTCCCTGCATCAGAGGACTTGACTGCTTCAAAAATGAAGGAGTGGAAGCCCTTTTCTGACACTATCATTTTGTGGAACTGATCTTGGTGAACCATCCTGCCATTCTGATACCACATCACATCTGGAGTCGGCAGCCCACTGACCTGTGAAGGAGGGGAAAGCGGTGAAGAGTTAAATGGCTTTAAGCTAACAAAAGCCCTTCAGTGCTCTAGGGAGACTGATGCTGACAACTGATCAAATCATGATCCTACTGCAAAACTTCACAGTCTTGCCTAGTCTGGAGTATTAAAAGTGAGGAAGGCTCATGAAGTGCTGTAGTAAGATGAGTTTTAGCTACAAGACAGTAGATGCCATTGCTGCGACCCTCCTGTTGTTCCCACCGTGTGAGGTAGTTTTGATTAGGCCAAATGCTCATGGTGGGATGGAGGAACTCACCCTCTTAATCCCACAGCATGTTTTCATGCTGTGCATATAAACTGTCCTGCAGACATGCTCCAGGGTGTCCATGGCATTCAGAAGTTAAGCAATTTACAGGAAAATGGCTAAAGGTCATGCCTAGGCCTGGCAAGAGTTTACTGAAGGAGAGAGAGTGGAAGTGATTAGGAAAAAGGAAGCCAAACCACAATCAGCAAACACCCTTTGCAGTGGAAGTAGCACATGACCTAAGTTCTTTTTCACTCTAGGCTTGGTACAACTGCAATGCAGTTTCAGGCCATTCCAGCACTTTGTTTGCTTGTAATTAAGACATTCCCCTGCCAGATTCTCTGCTTGAGCAAGGGCACAGTTACCTTAGTGAAGACTCCTTAAAGGTAGGCTAGGCCCAAACAGGCCTTGCTGGAAGTATGTCTAGCACACGTCCACTAGAGTCAGTTCTCTCCCAGACATCCCTTCTTTGGGCAGGGCCTGAATAGTAATTCTTCCCAGTGAGGTCTGGAAGGTGTTCTGTGGTGCTCCATGTTTACCACTACGCAGCTAATTCCATTTACATTTTCCAAGGGAAAATGCTACAACATTTAACCATGTCCTGGTTTATGGTGTAGATTGCCTGGAGGGACCCTGCCCCACCTGCCATTTGTGCTCTGTTTGTTACACTGCAAAGGCCCTGCAGCTCAGAGAGCTCTCTGGGTGCCCCATACCCCACAGAGCTACTGGAAGTGGCAGTGAAAGGCTGGCATTACTTTGAAGTCGAGCCTGCAGAACCTCCCCTCCTCAATGATGACATCTTCAGGCACTTGTGTAAAGCGGGGCTGAAAAAACTTCTCCTGGATTGAGTCGTGTCCACGTTCATCTCCTCTGGAGGATGGTCTGCTCCTAAAAAGAGTGGATGGGAGCAGTTTATTGTGCAAAGGTAACAATGGAACAGATGCCATTGAAGTACCGACTGCAGCTAGAGTCCCTCCACATGTTTCAGAACCCAGCGCTACAGTTCTGGCTTGGTTTCAAGGTGGGAGGTGTGGGTTTTGATCAGCTACTGCTCTTGCTCAAGCTGTTCAGCTCAACACAGAAGCACAACATAAGAAACTTTCATCTCTGCCCCAAAAGCCAAAAGAATTTACAAGAGCAGTGTAGGCTGTGTTTCATCGTTGACATTGTTGGGCCTTGCTTTGACTAGAGATTAACGTTCCAGAATACAAAATGTGTTTGCCCTGGCTACATGCAGCCTTTAAACCTCCAGTGCTATCCTTAGGATGGGCTGGATGAAGGTGACTTGCATCACCATCCACAAATGGTAGCATTTCAGTTGGAAGGAAGGAAGGAAGTGAATGAAGCCAGTCATTATTACTTTAGCAAAGGTGATGTGTAGTGGAGCAAAACTAACACTGGCTAAAAGCAGTTGAAAGCAAGTCTTGCAGAGCAGTGCAGCACAAGTTTGTGCCTTACCTTACGTGTGTTGTAGGAACCTGCAGCCTGATGTTTTCTGAATTCTGGTGCTTGGAAAGAGAAAGTGGAGAGGTGAGTTAACTTGGAAGCTGTTAGGTATAAACTGAGGAAGCAGCCATGTTCAGTTCATACACTGACTGCTGCTTAAAAGCAAACAATACTTCAGAAGTTGTTGGGACATACAGGCAAAAGAAGCTAATCAGGAGCTAATCCACACTGTTTCCAGCCTGGGCTTTGCCATGACAGTAATAAGCACTATTAATAGAATGGCACAACTTCTCATCACTGCACAGGTGATAGGTGCAGCACTTGTGTTTGGCACACAAGGCTGCTGGCCAGCCAGTAACCTTTGTTAGAGAGGACTAATACTACTGGCAGTATCTGAAATGGGAGCTAAGTACAGAGTGTCCTTCCCCATAGCAGGAATAGAAGTGGAATTGCTGGCAAGTGTATTGTGCCCACTTAAATATGGTACCAATAGCAATGGACACATGCTGAGCTGGAAAATATTTTTCTTTCTACATCACAGCACCAACTAAGCTCACTGACAGCTCCACAATCACATGAGTGAATCTGCTAGAGTATCCAGGATTGATTCCTGCTAGGAACTTGGATGTTGGCAAAATTCAAGCAGAGTTTTTATTATCAGTGACTCTCTTTAGGAATGGAGTCAGGCAGAGGAAACACTGCGTGGAACGTTCTGGGGTCACACCATTCTGCACCGAGCCATTGCAATGCTTGGTTCTGTGCTCTGTAGCCCAGACTGTGAAACATTTTAGCCAGGGCTTAGGCTTCATGCATAGAAGTAGCCTTCAGTTCCAGAAAAGCATTACATGAATCAGGGTTTTGCTGGAGTGAGCTCAGTGCCGAGTCCAATTGCTTTTGTCTGCTCACTTACACAAGTTCTGTACAATTGTTGCTTGTCTTGTGCTGTGGTGATGAAGGTGCTGATAATTCTAGTGCTCTGCTATATGGACCGACTGTGTAGTTCAGTTCCTGAGGAATCAGGAGGCTGAATGAATCTGTGACTACAGTATTTAAATTCAGACTGAACAATAGAAATTAGCTCTCCCAAACAGAAGCCAATTTCTCCTTCCAGTGTTCCTTTCTATGCAGCATTTCACACCCCCTGTGAAGTTGTCAGTCATCCTGTTTTGACTGAGTGTTTCTTTTTCTCTGCAAAAGATGAGGTTTCCCTTGCTCTCTGACATCCAGAATGTTCCCCTCTTGCCTGCTGTTGGCAGGTGATTGCTGGGGAGAAATTGCTCAAATTGCGATTCCTCCCTTGCTGTGATCTTAAGTGTCTCTTGCACTGAAGAGGTTTGCTGAGTGCACTTTGCTGGCTCTCTGTGTGCATGCAGCAGGAGGGATGTTTTCTTTGGCTGCACAGGTACCCAGTGCCCTGTCACAGAGATTTCCACTGACTTTGATCTCAGGAGCACTGAAGAGAACTTTTAGCTGGCCTGAATAACCAAAGAATGCTGCAAGTGTCCAGCTGAAATGCTTTTGAAAATGCCGGTAGTGATGGATTCTTGCCTGTCAACATGTGGGCTGCTAAAATGACTGCTTTGCTTTCTCTTAACAATTGCAGGCCCCTGAAAGGGAGCAAAACCCAACCAGTCTCGCCCCACAGTCCTGATCTCATGTAGTCAGTGTCACTTATTCTGAACAGTGACAGGTGGAGATCTTGCTGTCCTGGCCTAGGCTGAGCTCAGGCTGTTGGAGAGTGGTACCTGCAGCCCTCGCTGTGCTGCTCCCTGCCTGTCGCAGGCAGGGTGTAACATGCTGTGCAGCAGCTGTTGCAATTCCTCCCTGGAGAGGTCATTCCTACAGATCAGGCCGAGCAAGGGGATGGCGCTTAAATTACCCTCCTCTGCCACCACCTCCCAGAGCGCCCCCAAATCCCTATTATCCAGAGTTCTGCCGGCCAGAGCTGACCCCTTCCCTCCCCTGCCTTGGTACCAAATAAACCCACTCTCTCTGCCCTCTTCAGGTACAGAGCACTGTTCCAGAGGCAGGTCTCCACTCACCTGTGCGTTCTGCATGCTGTCCTCACTGGGTGCTTCCAGCACGGAGGCAGCGTTGAGCGGTCCGAGCAGCCTGCGAGCCATCCGCTCCTCGTAAGTTAATCGCTTAGAGGGGAGAGGAACTCTCGTCACAAGTCCATTTACTAGTTCAGATCAGCTCCTAGGAGCCCTTTAACACACCACAAATTCAGGCTGTGGTTAAGGAAAGCAGAGGCTGAATAGAAGCACCATGTCTGTTCCATGGGCTTTGCAGACTGTCATGCCTACTGAAGTCAGCCTCAATATATACAGCACTGAAATGCATAAAAGATTAAACTGCCTGTTCATCAAAGCCTCTCTAATGCCATCTGTGGCCTTCCACTCCTCCTCTTTCTCCACTGAGATTATTTATGGGTAAGTGATGGCATTATCTCAGAAGCCACAGTGAAGTCCCAGGGTACCTTTCTGTTAGCACTGGGAAAACTTCCCAAGTTACTCAGCTGTGGATTTTATTCAGGAGCCAGAGGCATGATGGATGCTAGCATCCCCTGCTCCCAAAAAGCAAGAGCCACACCAGAAGCAGACGCAGCCAGACAGACACACCACTACCCCTGAAAGCACAGGGGAGGGTTGTGCCATGTGACAGCTGCCTGGTGAAATGCTGTGTGCTGTCCAGGGAGGAGGCCAGAGTGCCTTCCAGCCTCGTAACAGTAACTTCCTACAATATGGATGCAGCAAATGGGGATAAATATGAGCAGAGTGAAATTCAAGTTCTCTCAGGTGAGGTCCTTCAGAGGAGTGTTAGACCTCTGAGCACCACAACACCTGACAGGTTGCTTCCCTTGAAGTTTACCTTGGGTTTGGATTGTGTGATGTGAGGACAAGCTCTGACTGAATTTCTGCTGCATACAGGACATGTATGAGGCCACTCCTGGTGTGTGGGTTGATAAGGGGTTGGAGAGGCTTGTGGGACTCTTCTTTGGAAGAGAGCAAGAGAGCCCTTTTGCAAAACCTGTGAGAGCTTAATATCCCTGAGGTCACGATGGCTGTATCAAGTGTGGCTGAGATTGGCCAGTCCAGACGTTGTTGGAGGACAAGGGGAGGAGGAGTTGTGATTGCATAAGCCTTATTTTTAGCCTGGCTTCCTATGGGAAGGAAAGCTGGCTTGCAGTGGCAAGCTTTCTTCCAGCAGCCAGGACATCCCTGTTAGGGATACATTGAGTTAGATTGACCTATTTATTTTTTTCTTCGGTATTTACAATTATATCTCTGACACCAACCTGTTCCCACTGATGGTAATGGAAAATCTCCTTTCTACTGCAGGTGAAAGAAGATGGCAACTATAAATATTGGACTTTTACCAGTCGGCCTCCAGCCAGCAGGAAGGTTCCCCCACTAGAGGCCTGCTCTCTCTAGCGTGCTGTAATGTGCTTCCCTACTGGTGAGCAAATTTTTCTCCCAAATTTTAATTTCTTAGTCAAGGACTTTTTTGTCCCTTTGCAGAATAAATAAGTATTGAGACTAACAGACCTCTTACAGAGACAGACTGTAACAAAAGCTCATGTAGTTTCTTTGATTTGTGGTGCTAAATTCTCTTTGATTCCTTTCTATATGAACAAGTTGTGGTGATGCTGTCCAGAGGGAGCTTTCAGACTCTGGTACTTCTCCAATTTTCTAATGATTTGGAGTGGTTTGTTAACTCAACATTGAAAGCCAGGGTGAAATCATGTCTGGAGAACTGAGGGACTCTCTTTGGCTTGCTAGTTGTCTCTGGAGATAACAGTCAGCAGGATCCCTAGCAGAGGATTCAGGTTTGTGTCATACCTTTCTCCTGACCCTAGCCTTACTAATTTGCACAAGTTCAAGGACAGCTTGGATGATGAGTGCTGGCCAAGAAGAGATCATAACGAGGAAAGGCAGTAGCAGCTCAAAGCCACCTTGCTGCATCAGATGGCTTTCCAAAGTCAGGGCATCCTTTCCTGAAGTTACAGGAGATGCCTACAGACAGACACAGCAACCGTCTCTTCTTCCTCACGTTCAGGCCAGCTTTCATCATATACTAGCCATGTGCTGCTCCTCTACTGGGAAGTGCCTTCTCAGGGCAGAGCTGACCCTGGCCCACCAATACTATTTGCATTCCAACAGCAAAACTCACTGTGAAGAGGGTGTTAGGAAGCAGAGGTTTGATGTTAAGTCTTAGAGAACCACACCTTTTACAGCAGCCCTGAGCCATGACTGAAAATGGAGTCACTGTTGGAAGAGAGGTTTTCTTACATCTCTAATGGAACAAATCAGCCACCTCTCATGAAGACAATATTCTGCTCATAAATGACCAAAGAGCTCTTGCTGAGATCTGCTGAGTTTCTGAGTAAAGGTGTTTGGGCAGTGTTGCTCCTCCTGCATTTCCTACTGCTTTCAGCTTAGTTTGGAGGCTTCAGCCTCTGGGGCGCTGGAACCAATCTGCATCCCTCCTTGCAGTCCTGAGAGTCAGAGCAAATGTGCTGTTTACTGAGCAGGCTTCCCTTACCTGGTTGCCATTCTGCAGAAGGCTGTCTTTGCAGCGGAGTTTCTTTTCCAAGTCCTGAATGAGGGCCTCCTTTGTTCCTCGAATTTCTTGGTCTGATGCCTTCTGCATAGAGTTGATGCTAGCTTGCTTGGTATACATTGGTTGTGAGTAACTGCTCATGCAGGAAGAGAAAACAAAGTTATTCCGGTAGGCCTGCTTGACTGTTGGCTACAGCTTCATAGGGTACACAGCAAAAGGTGAACCTGGTACCTAGAAGCTGTGGTTCAGATGAACCTATGAAGTATTTGGGAGACTGAAAGACTAGGTGGTAAAACTGGGCATAAAAAAATTAAGGGGAAGCAGTAAGGCTGGCAGTGTTTTGAGGGAGCCACTAATTCCCTCCCTGAGCATCATCAGTCTCTCCAGGAGCAAGTTCTCCCTTAATAACTGCATTCCATTACAATTTCAATTGTTTAAAAGGCCCAGGGGGCTGCAAATCCACAGCAAGACCACAAACTAGTTGATCAGGTCTGAAAAAATGGCTTACTAGTTGTCCTCATATTCTTGGCCAGAACTTGTACAGAACTTCACACAGCATTGCTGTCAAGCTGTTGAGTCAAGAGGCTCTGTCAAGACTATCTCAAGCTAGGCTGGGTCTTTAGGAGCCTTTTCTGCAACCCCCTCACACAGCCTGATCCTGCAACCCATAGTCAAGAGACACAATCAAGTCTTGGAGTTAAACAGTAGTCTTGATTCTGAAAAGTAAAAGAGGAGCATCAGACAAAAGATGTTGTGAAGGTCTGCAAGAGGACACAGCACATGACATGCAGTGAGGCCTCCTGTGCTGCAGCTGTATTCAGCAACAATTTCTATTCAAAATCCTCTTCCTCCTGTCATTTTGGGATTTGTTCTGGTGATTATATTGGGGTAGAGAGGTTATAATTCTGGTACATATTCCCAGCATGGCTTGAACTCAAGTTGTAACTTGGGGAAGCAATTAAAAACGTGAGTGATTTGCCCAGCAGATGGATGTGTCTCGTGTCCCTGGTCGCTCCTTTCTAGCACCATTAGGAAAGTAATTCCTCAGCTCACGAGGGTGTTGCATTTAAGAGCAGCTTATACCAAGGGCATGGTGAGGCACCACAGCCCTTTGCTATGAAAACAAAGCCCACACCACACAGACAAAACTCAGCAGTTACTCCAGATGTGTACCTAACCCCTTCACACTCCTGCATGCCCCAGCTAGCCCACTCCCTCTTACCTTCCTGCTTCCCTCAGTGCCACGATTCAAAACCACCCCAGAAGCCTTCAGATTTCCTGAATACAAACTGACACCTAGACCTGAATTTATATCCTAACCAGCAGGACCCCCTGCCCCTATCACCTTTCCAATAGCCTCAGCTGAGTGTTTGTTGCATATTCTGCACTGACTTTGTGCAGGACCTCCAGCTACTGTTGGCAGGAGTACAAGTTGGTGAGAAGGCAGGACCCAGCTCCCTCTGAGATCTCTCTGACCTTGGGAGATATTTGGATTGCAGCCCGAAGGCAAAATGATATAATACATATTCAGGAAAGAATTTAGGCTTTGGTCTAAAGGGGTGAAATTTGCAAGTGGCTGCCTTTCTGCTAGCATGTATGATAAATGAAAACTCTACTGTAGGGGAGCATAAAGTCCCATCAGGATGTGGAAATACTGCTGAGGCTTACTAGGAATCTTGAAGCTGTTGGTGTGTGGGAGATAGAACCACCTTCCCTCCTGCCTCTCTGTTGATATTTGCTGAAGAAATTAAGCTTAGAGGAGTGTCCATCTTCTGTTCTGAATACTCTTATTAAAT
The DNA here is from genome assembly GCA_033816785.1 of Picus viridis. Classification (NCBI taxonomy): domain Eukaryota; kingdom Metazoa; phylum Chordata; class Aves; order Piciformes; family Picidae; genus Picus; species Picus viridis. Next base: position 20,021,083 of record CM066593.1, read on the forward strand.
AAGATTTCCATCAAATCAAACTAATCTGCTCAAAGTGAGTTCAGAAAACCTGCACAGCAGGCCTGTCTCCCACACCAAGGGCAAGCGCTCAGCCTCCTAACCTGATTCATGCAGAGTCCTGCCTCGAACTTCAGAAGTCAATGGGAGTCGTACCATTGGCTTGGGCAGAGCTGATGTTTCACCAGACAGCTGGGTTTAGGGAGGTCAGTGCATGGGAGAGGCCAGGCCAGAGGGAAGCAAGGGCAGGTTAGAAGCCTGTATATACTTACTGAGGTTCCATAGGAGAAGGAGTTTGGCTGTTATAGTCGGGCTGCGAGGGTAGCACTGAGCACAGGAATGCTGCGGGGGTTTGGTTAGGCATGGGTATAAGCCGTGGCCCAGATGATGAGCTAGCAGGAGACTGTGCAGATGCAGGCGTGACAGGATATGTGGATTCCTTAGGGGCACTACAGGAAGGCGAGGAGAGCGTGATTGAAGAGCTCAGCGATGACGAGGAGGAGAATTTCTGCCCACTTGGGTTACGAGGCTGTATTAGGATGGAGGACTGTTTGATTTGTCTGCTTGACTCTGTAGAGGCTGCAGGTCCTGGAGGCTGCTGTTGCCCTTGACACACATTCTTAGACTGGATAAAGTGTTTTGGACGTTCGTAGTTAAACATGGTTGGTTGGCACATAGAGGAAACGGATGGTAAGTTAGGGACACTCATAGGAGAGGTTTCACGGCTGTCCTGGGTTTTTGTTGGTGATAATTGGCTTTGGATAGGTGGCTGGTAAAAACTAGGTGGTAGGCCACGAAAGCTTTCTTGGCTGGGCTCCTGGATAGAATGGAACCCTTGCCTTGCAGAATAGAGGCTTTCTTGGTGTGGATTTTCCCTTAAGGAAGACAATACAGATAAAATAAATGGCACATCATCATCTGGATCACAAAACCACTGCGTCGTGAGCAATCATTAGCAACCCCAGGGGCACGAAGTGCAGGCAACTGACAATTACAGCTTGAGCTTAAAATAAAGAGCTTTAGGATTGATCAGAACTGCTGCAGAACCATATGAACATTTCAGATTACGACAACAAGTCACACAGCCTGACTCAGGTGGAGTGCCCACCACAGCTCTCTGATCTGCATGAACCCAGTAACTTCTAAAAGAAACAGCAATTTGTTTGCCGAGACGCCCCACCACCTGCCCAGGCTCACAGCTAACCATAGGTATTACTGCTAAGCAAGGTGATTTGTCACACGTCATCTTACCTAAAGATCTCTGGATCCTGCAGTTTTGTGCCCTGTCAAAATACTCAATGTATTATTACCTGGAGAATTGGCTATTTGTGCTGAGAAACTCCTTCCACCACAGGAAAGCATGAAACAGCTCCACTTTCTTTTAAGCCTGATTTATTCTCTAATGGGTTTTGAATTCAGACCTTTTTATATCCACTTGAGATCTGGGATTGGAATGCCAAGGATTGTGCTTCTCAATTGGAAGTGACTTCCTGAGATTTGCTGTTAGGGCTAATAAATGTCAGAATGAGAGAGCTACAGGACAAAGTAGGACAAGCCAAGCTGTTCAGAGCTCCTGCACTTATTTTGCAGGTCCTTGATGTCTGAACCTGGACTTTCCATCAACCCAAACCCCAGGAAAATTTCATCAGAGTGAACGGAGAGAGTTTGTTAAAAACCGACAAACTACTTCTGCTGCAGCATAAATAAATAACCCCCCAAAATACTTGGAAAGCTGCTACTAAAAAAAATGAGAATATAAATCCACACAGTTACATGTGCTGGAAAAAATGGTAATCTTGCCCCTCTGAGCTCAGCTGTTTGGCTGCTATATATACCCAGTGTATTGTATTCCTCCATCGGACAGCCCGGAGAAGGGCTCCACGAGGTCACAAATTCCTGTGGGGGAGATCAGCTGAAGACATCACTCTAGATTTAAAGATTTAAGGCTTTAATTTCCTAAAGGTAATTATTAATATTAGTTGTAAATTAACTGTACATAGCCAGAGCTTTTCTAGTGCCAATTCCCTGAGCTGTCCCTTGCCACGCTTCCGGAGTTTGGAGCTGGCTCGGGGTTTTGGAGCCCTGTCCACACGATGTTGTCATTCACTGGTGCAGAAAACTCCTTGAGTCTCGATCCTTCTACCACTGTTCTATCCATGCCTGTGTGCAGATCCATTCATTTGACCCGCAGGCTATGTACAGATGTCAGCATTTACTCTGTTTGCTAGAATACTGCTCCTAACCCAGACACAGTCAGCAGAGCCACTTGTCACAAGCCAGGGGTAAGCTGCGTTCCCCCTCCAATCATTCCAGCTTGGTTTGAGGGGGGAAAATGCATCTAGAGAGACTTTTGACCTCTCAAGTAAAAAATAATAACAACAATAGAGACACTCCTAAAAAAAAAGGCAAACCCAAACCACACCTTTCCCCCTGCTTTGTTGCCTCCCACCTTTCCCTCGGACATCGCCACCCCTCACAGCTCCGCTTTCACCTCAGCGGTACCCAGCGCCCTGCAGATCCTCCTTGCCAGCTTCCTCACCAGCCTCACAGCAAGAAGTGACGAGGAACAACAACGAAAAGAGCAAAGGCAGCGCCTTACCTACAGCCTGGGAGCTGTCACCTGGGCTTTAACCTCTATTTTGGGCAGGGACCGGCATTGACTGACCCGCGCTGGCACAGTAGCGTTATAAGCGCCGAGGCTTTAATGTGCTGCCAGCAGATGACACCGCGGGCCCGGCCTGGCCTGCCCGCACCGCTGTCAGAATAAGAGTCTCGGCCAGCCCCGGGCACACTTCTTTGAAGGGCTGCGACCGGGGGCTTTGGCAGGTGCCCGCCGCCAGCAAATCGCCCCAGATGGCAACGGTAAAACTCGTCTGGCCTGGCGGGATCCCGCTCCCGGAGCCCCTTGGTGTCCCCAGGCCTGCTGCTCTGCCCGGGTCAGGGTCCAGCCCCAGCGCCCGAAGTGCTGCCTGGCCCCTGCCAGGCTGGGGAGGGTAGGTGGTGGTTCTTCTGATTTATTACAAGAGTCTGCTAATATCCAGTCTAAAGCAGGGCTAAGTTAGTTATCTGAAGGAACTTCTTCACCAGAAGGGTTCTTAGCACTGGGAGGGACTCCATGGGGTGCTGGTTGAATCCCCGTCCCTGGAGGTGTTTGACAGACACCTAAGTGTGGTGCTGATGGACATGGTTTAGTGCCAGACTGGGTAGGTGGGTAATGGTTGGGCTCGGTCTTAAAGGTCTTTTCCAACTGAAACAATTCTGGGATTCTAGGGTGTAGGCAGGGAGCTGCCAGCCCTGGCACGGCCCTGCCCGAGGCAACGTGGCTGGTGCTCAGCACTCCTCCCTGCTCCTAGGTAGGTCTCAAAGCAGGAGAGGGGAAAGAGCTGTTGGACAGAAAAGCAGGGTGGGGGTTTTGCCCTTAACCGCTGTGAGGGAGTAGTGAGGAGAGACTGCTGCAATATGCTTAAACATCCCTGAATCCCACTTTGTATCCCTGAATCCCACTTTGGTCTTCCAATGAAATTTCTTTTTAACATTCATTGCCTAACTGCCTGTGTGGTAACACTCTGCTGCTGCTTTTAAGGCCGTGCACTTAAATGCAACAGGTACTGGAAAGCCAGATGTAAATGGTGTTTAAGTAACCACCTGCACCTTCGCTCCTGTGCAGAGATTAGTGAAGAGCAGTGGCATTCCTCGTGGGTGTCAAGAGTCATAAACTGAGTAACACAAATGAATGATGCTTGGTGGTAAGATGCTGGTTGGTATTTTTCTCTTTGTGTGTATTATCACAGATATTTACTTGGATTAAAAGATGCACCTTTGATGTTTCCACCAGAACCCTAACAGATCCTGCTGGCAGATGAGGTTTAATCAAGGGCTTCAGTGCTTAACTGCATCTTAAATTAACATTATAGTGTTTTAAATGCCTTAATTATACTGTGGCAGCTCTTGCCTAATGCACACACCTAATGCACGGCAGCGTGGGGTCTTTGGGTACCTCCTCTCATCCTTCACTATACCACTGAGTCCTTCAGCACAGCAATCTTCAAGAGTTAATCCACGCTTAGTGTTTGTGTTTAAACACCAGCCCAGCATTTGTGAACTAAATCTACATAGCAGGTGTTAATTGAGTGCTAATTTATTTAAATTCCTCACGATGAAAGTGATTAAGGGAGGGGAGTGTGTTCCCAGTTGTTGGAGAGCTTTGGTCTTTTTAAGTTTAAAAAAACCCCACGGCATAAAAATTTGTAGTTTGCACAGTTGAGTACTTAAAGGTGGCTGCAATAGGAGCATTTGCTCTGTGAGCACGTTTAAGGTTTGCTCTGTGCCCAGTACAAGCTCACTGGTGTCCCGTGCACTTCAGTGAGGCTGCAGAATGCTTGATTCAGATCTAACACTGGCTGCAAGACATCAATTTAAGGGCAGTTTTATGCACTTAGATGGCTGGGCACAACTAGGACAAGTTGTGTGGAAGGAAGAGGAAAATACGAGATCCAGAAGGCAGAAAAAAACAATGAAAGACTTAGAAGCTGAACTGATAAAGGCAGAGGGATATATCTCATAGCTTGTGTTATTGTAACTTAACAGTACTCTGACCAGCCTTGAGAGGTGCTAGAAACCAGCTTTTCTGCACCACTTTGGTTCACTTGCTATGAAGGGTGACCCACGGTGTCTTACTGGGTCCTCCTAAGTTGCTGGAGTCATATAGAGAAAATGTCTAGGAAAAAAAAAGAATATTTTGCTTATTTATTAAGGCATATCAAAATCATAGAATCAACAGGTTGGAAAAGACCTCAAAGATCATCAAGTCCAACCTGTCACCCAAGACCTCATGACTACTGAACCATGGCACCAAGTGTCACATCCGGTCCTCTTTTGAACGCCTCCAGGGATGGTGACTCCACCTGCTTAGCGTTTGAAGCCTCTTTTGCTTGGCTTCAATACCTTCACTGAAGCTAATAGTAAGTATAGATTTTGTTCTGCTTCTTTAAGGTTGCTGAGAAGGACACTGAGGTCCAGCTATAAAGGTCTCGGAAAGGAGTCTTCTAGAGTTGCATTTTGCAGAGTGGCTGTTGCTAAGCAATCATTTGGAAGAAGTGTGAGTACAAGGACTTCATTCATTTTATAGTTACTCCCAGTCATAGCTTTGTTCTGTCATCACTGCCTTTGTGGGTGGTTCCTTTTGTCTTTGGCCATAGTTGTAACTCCATTTGCTATGTGAGAGGGTTATGTGTGGTTCAATCTGTCTGACCAGACACTGTGCAGCCAGTCACTAGAGAAGAGGCTTAGTTTGAGGTAAGAGTAGCATTTACAATGTTGAGTCCCCTTCATAATGATGTTTCAACGTGTCAACAAGACTGTGGGGTCTGCAGGTATTTAAATGCTCATGAATGAATGTATCTAGGCATTTTGATGGTTTCCCTCTGTATTTTGGGAGGTGCAAATGCCTGCCAAAATCTGGTTCAGTATTGCTGTTGATCAAAGCAGCAGCTCTGTGCAGTAGGTAATGTCTTATATGACCCTCATTTCTAGAAGCTCTTACATAGCTGTTTGTGGTGGTGTGTTACATCCCTTCATGCAGGACGTCAGGTACTGCATTTCAAAGCTCAGAACATGAGTGTAGCTCACTGGTGCTGCTGCAAGCAATGAATGTTGCAAGCAGTCGTCCTAGGCAGCAAGTGCCACCTAAAAGAGCTTCCCCACAGATTCCTTGTTAGAAGTGCCACAAGGCTTCCTGCTGCCTTTGAGAAATCTTTGAGTTAGCTTCAGCCAGGGTTTTGATTCTGCAGTGGGGTCTGTTTGGGGTCCTGGATGGAGTAAGCCTGGATTTTATGGAAGGGCTTGAAGTGAAACTGAATCTCCTCTGAGTGATCTGCAGGTTATTTAAACAAACCCATTTTTACTTGGTGATTAACCCTAACCCTATGCCTGGAGAAATCTGTATTGAAATATGATCTTTCCTGTAGTGAATTTGGAGGAGGGTGTTCAGAATTATCAAAACAACCAGTTTAGTTAGAATGGCTGAGTACATCCCCAAATAATCTATAAAGCTCCCTGTCACAGGCAGCTGCTTACACACAGTGTAACAGGATCGCTGCAGTGCAGTGCTGCCATTCAGCTGGGAGAGGAGGCACAGGGCTGTCTCGTAGCTCTCAGCTTCACAAGCAGGACTGAGGAAACTCCCCTGCAGTGCTGGGCTTGGACCTCTCACTTGTCACCATTTCAGGTCTTTGTTATGCCTATAAATACCTGAGAAACACTGCACAACTCTGGGGTGGAATTGCTAAGATGTGCTTTCTAACTTGTTTTGTTCTCTGGAACAATTAAGCAAGATAACTGATAGTGCAATAAGCACACAGCTACTTGAGAGTTGTATTTGGGATAGAAATGGGATTGAGTCTTGTTATAAGATAGAACACTTAATTCTTGGGGGACAGTCTCCATCTCCTGAGTGGTGTAATAAATAAAGGGATGAATTATTTGTTAACCATATAAATGATCAATGATGGAGTTGTAATCAAGTCAGACAATGCCACTCAATGATAAGAACATGTAACATCCTGTTTTGAACGGTATGTACTTAGTTTTAAGCTTGCTAGGCAGAAATCTACAGAAGTTGGGCAGCTGGGTGAACACCCACTGAGGAGTGTCCCTGTGGTGGCATGAGACAGTTTTCATTCTACCCAGTGGGTCACTGGTTCAGTACCTTTCCTCCACAAGGTGCTCTTCAGGTACTGTCTTGCATCATGCTTTCAGTACCTTGAGTTTTATTGCCGTGTTTCAGAATGGGAAGCAGAAATACGAGGTCATGTCACTTGGCCAAAGCTACTGGGGAAGGTGGTGGCAACACCTGAAACTTACAAGGGACTCTGATCTTGCATCATGCTCTGTGGTGGAGCCAAAGGTTATCTAGAGACTAATTGTTTGGGGTGATGCTTTAAAGTTATACCATTAGACCCTTACCTGAACCCTTAGCTAGCTACCTACTTTGTCAGACTGAGCCTGTGCTGTTCTGTGGCTGGGCTGGTGTCCTGTGCTCCCATTGCCATGTCAGCAAACAGCTGAGGTTACTGCATCTGCTGGTTTCCCTGTCAGGCTGCAGGGCACAGGAGCTCTGCAGTTGTGCTGCTGGTGTCACTAGAAAGTTCACCCCCTGAGTGTTGTATAAAACCAACTCAGGGCCCAGGGCTGTGGTTTTCACTTTGTCTTACCGCAGAGGTGAGGTCTGAGGTGTGTTCTCATAAGCTCCATGGAAATCTTCAGCTTCACCCTGGGAGTTCACCTGGCTGAAGCTTGAGGCTTCTGCTTGACTGCCCAGCCCTGTGGTGTCTGTGCTGTAGGCCGGCAGCCCACCCACGTCCCGCTCCTTGGCTCCTGCCTGGCTGTTCCTAGGGAAGGTTGGTTTCTTCATGGTGACTTGCACAGCTGGCCTGTGGGCACCACCTGCAAAGCTTTCCAGCTCTTTTGCTCCTAGAAGGAGGGTTGTCCACAAGTCAGGCAGAAAGTTCACCGGTACAGCATGCCACAGTAACAGGGGAAGGGAAACCGGTGTGTCTGTGCAGGGGGACCAGAGTTCAGCCTGCCTGGGCTCTGTGTTAGCCAAATATGACCTCACCAGTTTTGGGTTGCATGCAAGATGCTGCTCTGTTTGAATATGGCTTTCAGCACAAGCTAGACAAGTCATGTGTTACAATAAACAGGGTGTAGGTGCAGCCAGTGTGTTGGGCTGAGCTGGAATCCCTGAGGGGATGGCGCTCAGGGATGAAACTCCCCTGTGAGATGGAACATCGTCTCCACTTTGTCATCCTCACCCGAGGAAGAAGAGGAGTCAAAAGCAGAAACACAGAACAACTGGCATCCAGCTTGAGAGGTACCCAAGCAGACTGCATTTGAGGGGCATTTCTTTTCTCTTGAGCCTATAGAAATGTTTGACTCTGATTTCTGCTTGGCAAATATCTGTGACTGCCTGATGTTAAGCAACGGCAAATTCTTCTGTGCTTAGTTGCTCAGCCCAGAAATCCATGTGCTTACCTGGGGAAACAGAGAGATGTGCACTGGATGCTGCAGATCCAAATTCATTTTCAGCAACGCATTTAAATATTCCAGAGTCTTCTGGAAAAGCTTCTGTAATAACCAGGGTGCAGACTTCCTCTGAAATAACAGATTCAGGCATGGTGTTGCCAGATGTTAGCTTGTAGGCATTGGTGCCTGCAGAAGGACTGGGGCTTGGCAGCAATAAACTGCAAAGAAGTGATGTAAAGGCCATAGGAAGTCAAGGGATTCAGAAGGAGCAAAGCTGAAGGAAGAATCTTTGTTCCTGGGACTTTAATGAAACAAGGCACAATGTGGGGGGCTAAATTCTGTCTTCTCTTGCACAAGGTTTAACCCCAGAGAAAATTATAAGTCAGAGTGGTTGCTAAGTGTTCCCTTAACATATAGGATACTCTTCATTGGCTGAAGAGGGCTGGGAAAAAAAATCAGGGTCTCTTAGGTGCTTGTGTCAAAACTTGCAAGGTCTTAACCTGTCATTGAACGCTATCTTCTGGCTACACTTGGCCCATAATTGTTTTATCGTGGATGAGGGATGGGAAAAACAAAGTGTGGGGTAATTAACCACTGAGGTGTGTTACAAAGAATGTGTGGTGTACTTACCAGGAACTGCTGATGAACAAGCCTCTGCTCGAAATAAGAGGGAAAGGAATTCAATTATTATAATGCCAGAATGGAAGAAAGACCTTCAGCCCTCACTCCCCTTCCCACCTCAGATGGACTTTCTGTCCATCAGGAGAAATACCATCTGGATAGAGGAAGCTCAGGTTTGGATGAAACTTGATTGTACAAACCCATCTCCACTGAGGTGATAAAGAAGGAGCTTTGGAGGCTGTTGCTGTGAATTTGACCCACTGGACCTATGACCTCATGCCTGGGAGTCTCACAAATTGTTTCAAATGTGGTTGTATTTTCCTTGGGTTCATCAGTAGTTAAAACAGACAGTGGCAGTGCCTCCATGGCTCAGTGTCACCTCCATTAATGACTGAGCGTGGCAGTCTTCTGCCCTGTGCCTGCTCGGCTCCGGCGGCGCAGAGGAAGCGCTGGCTCTGCGCAGCAGTTTGTGGCTGCAGGTCACTGGATGCCTGTAAGCTGAGCATGGAGCCCTCCCCTAGTTTGCTTAGCGGCCCTTGTTCCTCTCTTACCACTCTCCCATGAAGTGAGCGTACCCCAGGCTGCCCGGGCGGCACCTACTTTTCCGCAGGATTCGGAAGTCAGCAGAGTCGATGATCCGATCGTACTCCCTGTACCACAGCACCTGCAGGCTGGGCGCGGCGCGGACCCGGCACTCAAACACCACCAACTGACCCTTCGTAGCTCTGATGTTCTGTAGAGCCTGGAGGAGGCAAGAAGTGCCATGAAATGGCTGACGTGAGTATTTCCCCTTTGAAGCAACTAATGCAGAATCACAGAACGTTAGGGATTGGAAGGGACCTTGCGAGCTCATCCAGTCTGACCCCACTGCCGGGGCAGGATCACCCAAGGCAGGTCACACAGGATGGCATCCAGGCAGGTTTTGATTGTCTCCAGAGAAGGAGACTCCACAATCTCTGTGGGCAGCCTGCTCCAGGGCTCCAGCACCCTCACAGTGACAAAGCTTTTCCTTATGTTTATGTGGAACCTCCTCTGCCCCAGCTTGCACCATTGCTCCTTGTCCCATCATTGGACGTCTCTGAACAGAGCCTGGCTCTGTCCTCCCGACACTGCCCTGCACATCTTTATAAAGGTGAATGCAGTCACCTCTCACTCTTTTCTTCAAGCTCAAGAGCCCCAGCTCCTTCAGCTTGTCCTCAGCAGGGAGATGTTCCACTCCCTTCAGCATCTTAGTGTCCCTGTACGGGACTTCTTCATGCAGTTCCCTGAGGTCCTTCCTGAACTGAGGGGCCCAGAACTGGACACAATATTCCAGATGTGGCCTCACCAGGGCAGAGTAGAGTGGGAGGAGAACCTCTCTCGACCTACTAACTACATCCTTTCTAATAGACCCCAGGATACCATTGGCCTTCTTGGCCACAAGGGCACATTGTTGGCTCATGGGCATCCTTCTGTCCACCAGGACCCCCAGGTCCCTCTCCTTTGCATCGCTCTCCAACAAGCAACAACCAGTCCCCAACCTATCCTGGTCCATGGGGTTGTTCTTTCCCACAATGTAACACCTTTCAGTGAGGAAGATGGTCTCAATCTCAAGTTTTTCTTTGACTTAACAATAGTTGATTTAATTCTAAATGCATTTTCAGTGGGTTGTGAGTGGAGGTTTTCTCCCCTGCAAACCAGCTTTAGCTTGCTTATGCATTTAAATAAAGATACTAATGCAGGAGAAACCTCTCTTCAGTGGATACAACATAATAAGGGATGTTACTGTGAGAGGTTTCCACTTCAGTCTCCCTTGCAGGGAATAAATGAGGTGAATTCAGGTAAGTGGTTCTGAATGTAAGTGGCTTACCAGCTAAAACATTAGTTTGACAGCATCACTGATGAAGCATGCTGTCATTTTGTAATTGTAAATGAACCCATGTCCTAGCCTCAAAACACCTCCTGTTGGAGCAAGAAAACCCAGTCCAATGCAAGTAGCTGCAGAGGAAGCCACGTTGTTCAGACAAGCTGTGCTCTTTACCTTTGTAAACACAGGGGTGCTTCCGTAGGCAGACCCAGCCAGGCTTGCTGAGGGACTCTGCATCTATGGAGCAAAGAAAAGTGATTTTTAGAGCTTGAGTTTCTCCTGTGCAGAAACCTGGCTGTGTTGCTGGCCCTTCACTTTGAAAGAGAAGAGGTCAGAGTGTTTTATCTGTTTTTCATGTGCCAGCCTAATAAATATCCTGTAGAGAGTCTCCATTCAAGTGTTCCAAGAGGAAATGCCTCCCTGGACTGTGAACGTCAGGTTTAGTGGAAAGAGGAGCTGATAACCAGTAAATGTTGCTGCTCTCAGAGCTGTAAGCTGAATAATTGCCTGCTGCTGTAGTTTCTATGTAAAGATCAGTGGTGCTTGCTGGTAGTTGTCCCCCATCTACAGAGATCCCTACCTGGTTTAGTTGATCCCAGGTTTAGCTCTTCTTGGCTTGTGTGGTAGCTATGAGTGAATGAATTCTCTACTGAATGAACAGAAACGAGCAGAAGCTTTGGTACTTTGCCCTGACATCCTCCTTTAAGGCTCAGCTGACACAGAAGCTACAGTGAGGTCACTAATTAAGCAAGAAAGGCAGTTGAAAAATTATCAGGTGTTTGCAGTGCAGAGTATGTCCTTGTGCCATGGTGAAGCATTGATGTGAACTCCTGGCTGGCTCATTTAGCATTTGAACCATGTATTGCATATAGATGTCCAACTGAAGTGCTTGGGTTTGTTTTGCTGTGGCACTGGTCTTTATTATAATCTGTCTTTGCTCTAAAATAACTCACCTTATCAGCTCTTTCCTCCACAGCCTGAGCTAAGAGGTGAGCCTGTCTTGAGACACTCTGACTTGCCTAGCTCCTGACCAAGTGTGTGCTCTGAACCAACTATCTGTTCTGAAGTGAGTCTCTGAAGTAGGCTGACAAATGGCTAAGCTGTGTGTCAGCCCCTCAAGCATTTGCAGCCCTGTCATCTGCTCCATCAATTCTCTTAGCAGTTGTGGCTAGGAAATGTTCCAAGCCAGAAGGCTCTTTCCCAGACCTTAGGGTCCAGATCTTGATATTCATGATGACCTCTTAGCCACTTGCTGGAGATGTGCTTAGAAAGTATTTATAAAATATTATAAATAATGATTATTGAAATGTGTGACCTGGTCTTTGAGGGTCAGTAGGTGACAGCTGAAGTCAAGTGGTGTAGCTCTGGTGAACTGAATGGCTGCCAGAGGACCCAATTTGGTCAACAAAACACTGATGGCTTTCTGCTTTTTTCCCCAGTGCCTGTGGAAAAATAAACAGGGCAGGATGGAGACAGAGACTTTAGGAGGCTGAGTATAATTGACCCAACGCTGTTTGTACTTACTATGACATTCCTCTGACCCTGCCAGGATGCTGAGACTTGCAAGGAGGTCTTCAGATTTATCCTGTGAAGCTGGAGAGACAAACATAAATCAATTTGTGTTTAGAGCTATCTCCTTTTCTGTACAACACAATGATGCCTCTGTCCTGCAACCTGAGCATATGCTGGTCGGAGAGCGAGTGGTATGTGCCAGAGAAAACAGAAACATCCTTGGTATGTGAGAGTGGGCTCAGGTCTCCTCTAGAGCATGGAGACATTTAACCAAGGTTATTGAAACAGACCTTTGTAAAAGACCCAAGTCACCCCTGGAACCTGGCTCCCTGATGGAGTTTGTGTTGCTCTGCATTTGGATGGAAGGGTCTAAAGAAAACCTTTGGTACTTCAGCTAAGGTGAAAATGGTACCTCACAAACCAGCTGCCAGCTCCTTCTCATGTAGGGACTGTGTGTGGCACACTGGATTGACACACAAGAGTAGTCACTGGCAGTTCATTAACAAAGGGCTTACAGGTTTGATCTTTGTTCCCTGTTTACTGTGGCAGGAGGGCTTTTTCTCGGTGGAGCACTGCAGGCTAATGCTCTCATGTTGCTGTTTCTCACATGCACTGCTGCATCAGTAACAATGCTGCTCTTGATAAGTTACTTGCAGCAGTGCTGTTGGCATGTGTGCCATTTCTGCAGTGGACAGTAAAATGTGGCTCTGGACTGACAGACAGCAGCATGTGTGAGACATGGAGACAGTGCTCCTACCTCTGCTGCAGGGAAGGAACTGAACTTGGATTGTCAGCAGGGAGAAGGCATGGAAATAAATGACTTGTTTTTCTGCTGGGTGTAGAAGCAATGCATGTCCCCTGCTGATCTCTTTGGTGTGATGCAATACTCCTGAATTGCTGACTTGATAAAGGGTGCCCAGGGATTTGTGTTCCCCATCCATCAATCCAGTTGTTCCCCCACTCAGCACCTGCAGCAGCAAATTCAGAGCCTTATTCTACCTCTTCCGGTAGCTGATGTTGTCACATGCTACCAAGCCCTGTGTTTGTGTCTATGGTCATACAAACAGTGCCTTCAGGTACTGGCAGATGGTCACACAGCTCTTGTTTCTTGTTTAGAGATCAGTTGCTAAAGCCATTGTAACTATCCCCTTGTGAGCTCCTTGCCTGTTGAACCACTGCCTTTGTGGCAGCATTGCTTTGTGTTTGCAGCCTGCTAGGAAGCAGGTGTGAGTGGTTATGGTTTGGCAGATAAGCAGTCTCTCTTTAAGGTGATAGTTGTTTCTCTGCACACCAGCAGTGCTCTAGGTCAGACCCGTGTATGTGTTTCTTTGGGATCTGGAGCCTGTGCTTTGTGCTTCTGGTTCTATGTGGTATTGTTTGGTACTCACAGCATTTGTGACATGTAGAGATAAAAAGATAGGTAGAGCAACTTCAAGTGTGAGGCTTCTTGCTGCCACCCTGTATTCTAGTCACGTGTAGGGAGGTGCCTGGTGTTGAGATATGGGGGCACCTCAAAAGACTGGGATTTAGTTCCCTTGAACAGGTCAGTAGGCTACAAAAGTACCCATCTCATCACATAAAATCAGCATATGCACCTGAACTCTTCAGAGGCTTGCATAGCTGTTAGGGTCAAAGAAAGAATTCATTTGAGATCTGTCCTTTCTCCCTCTCCTGCTTTCTGTCACTCTCCAAACCAGTCATAAGTGATTGCAGTGAAGGATATTTTGCAGTCTAGTTGGGTTTGGCTGGTGTAGCCATGTGACAACTGCAGGCAGCCACATGAGACAATGGGCTGCTGTAAGGCAGTCAGATATCTCTGGTGAGAACATGTCAGTGTGTGTCTCATCCAAACCTGCAGTATGTTTTTCATGGCCCTGATCCAGCAAATTGGTTGCATGTGTACTTGCACCACCCATGGCCTTCACATTTCTGTCTGTTGCTCCTGAGTTATAAGTGTCTCTCAAGCAGTTCCAGGATGGCTCCTGTCCAAGGTTATGTCATGTGTCCATCAAGAGGGCTGTGCCATGATGCAAGGACTGCTGGATAGTGCTAAACCCTTGGATGTGGGAGGAGGGCCCGGGAAGTCAATGTTATTGAGTTGCCCCGGGCTCCCCACCGCAAACCAGTCCTGGCTGTGCTCCACCATGGGTGCCTGAGAGGCTGTTTGCATTGCCTCCTTGCAGGCTAGGGTCAGGATAGTTGGGCTTTAGGATCTATGAAATAAGCTGATTTGGTGTTGGTTTTGTTTGTCTGTTTTTTTCCCCCAAAGAAAAAAGATGTTGAAAAATCAGACACGTACTGATTGGGAAAGGAACTCCTGGGATGAACTGCTGTAAAGATCACCTCACACAACTGAAACAGCAGGAACAAAGCTGCCCTGGAAGATCTATGCCATCTCTTTTCTATACAATAAAAGACTGAATTCTCCCCTAGAGATGCCATGGCTCATGTTCCTCTCTATCTCCAAGTCTATGATAAGCCTGGAATCAGGCAAGACAATGCACAGGAACAGATGGCACAGATGTGCCCCTTAGCAAGAGTGAGTGAAGTTGTCCAAGGGGACTGTGGCAGGCTGTGGTTTCACACTGAAACACAGTGAGGCACTCCAGGAAGCTTGCTCAGAAAGGTTGGACATACCTTTTCTGGAGCAAGAGGCAAGATCTGAGAGAGAGGTTGGTCTACTGAACTGAATAAGAAGAGCTCCTGACAAGTTTCCAGCTATGATAAAAGAGGCACTGAACTTTAGAACTAAACAGGAATAGCACTAGCTGAGGAGTTTGTGCTCACAAGACACTTACTCAGTTGTGTGGCATTAGTTCCTCGATGCGATGATTACTGCTAAGACCTTCTGACATGGCAGAGCCGATGGCCAAAGATGATGGCTGTCAAAGTTGCAAGTGAAACTGGGCTGATGCCCTGTGACATGCTAAGCTCTCAGTGTTCACAGCGAATGCAGGCAGCTGTATATGTGATACTGCAGCTGCCAGGGCTCGAGGAAACCTGGGCTGATCTTTTGCCAAAGCAGATTGCACTAGACCCCACTGTTGAAGTCTGATTGTGCCTAGTTGCTGTAGGTGCCCACTACTTGAAGCAGAAGCCATCCCTGAGATCCACATTGCTTGCAGCAGCCTGGTTTGTAGGCAAGCTCACACTTCACATGTGTGGTTTATGTTAGATGCTCTGCTCTCATCTCACGTTCTGTCGTCCTTCCATTTCACAGTCTGCTTCTCATCAGTGTGTTGGGTGCTGGCACTGTTTGCATTGGATTTGGGTAAAGAGTTCATGGGAAGAGGTAAACGGCTCATAGGCTTCATCACTGGAGCAATCACTTCTGGAGCTGCCTGGTTTTGTCTGAGGCCTAATGACATTTGGGCTTAGGGCATTTAGTAAAGTGGGAGACTCGCAGGTGTGCCAAATGCAGTGGCAGGTGCTGCTTTAAAGGGCAGAGTGAATTTGGGAGAGGGAATGTGCTGAGATGACTTGGACTATGGCTGCAATGCTGACCAGCCCTGCTACACCCAGCTGGTTTCAGGTGATCGAAACAGGGAGCTTCCCTGTGGGTGCAAAGCTCTCTTGTGTGTGGGTCCAACTCAGCAGCAGACACGAGAGGAGGTCCCTCTGAGAGAGCTGGTTCTCTTCTGACGTCTCTCCCTCTCTCTAAGGTATGAGTGCTGCTCCAGGCCTCTTTAACTATCTCTTTTCAGACTCAGGAGAGCTGTTTGCCAGTCCTGCCGAGCCCCACGTGTCCCTGGGTGCCTGGCTAAGCACAGAGGCTTTCCGCGGCAGCTCGGTGGCGGTGTCAGCGCTGTACAGCTCACGCCCTTGAAAGAGCACATAGCCAAGGCTTTACCTTGGTGAGTCACTCCAGCAGGCCCAGTGTCTCATGTAAATGTCAGCCTTTACTTAGTGTAACTCTAGATCTTTGTGAGGAGGACAGAATTAGACTCAGCCAAATGAAGAGTCCGAGGACCTTTGCAACCCAACACCAGAATGATTCCAAGGTCCAGGCAGATCACCCTGTTGACACTAGCCCTAGTGACGACGTTCCAGCATTACCTGAATAGTTGACATGGCTGCAGAATTATGCCGTACGCGGCGCTTGGACAAATTTAACACGGGGCTAGGAAACTATTAGAGCTGCGTGGAGCCCTTTTGCCAGGTATTTAGATCATGGAAAACACATCAAATCTGTTTTAGGAACAAAATGAGCATCTGCTGGATCTGAAATGCCCTGGGAAGAGCGTGTGAAAGGGGGAGGAGAGCACTTAAAAACGTACATTTAGAAGTGAGGCAGACCTGGCCTGCATCAGCATATTAAAGTACCAGCGTGCCTTTGGTTTAGAAAGCAGCCCCAAAGAGATGCACAGGAGAGCAACCTTCAGTCAATTTGGAAGTGATGTGTTCTGCAAGCCATCTGCATGTACCTGATGGTGTTACACATTTCGTGGGGCTCTGGGAGTGCGTGCTAGACACTTGTGGCGCTCCCCTGTGCGGCTCAAGAGTGATGTGAACATAGCACTGCAAAGAATGAGGCTTTCCCAAAGGCAATGGGCTGGAGAAATTTCTCTCTGAAGCTGTAATTTTTTTCTGTGCCATATGGCTAAATGGGGAAATTATCACCACTTTAGAAGTGAGACTTTTTAGTTGTGAGTTACTTGGTAGTGTGAATATGTGATCTGAAAGTGCCTTCTCTGTTGCTCCTGGGGTGTGAATAACAAGAGTTCTGTAGGAAGTGAGAAAAGAGGGATTTGAGTTGTTTCTCTTCTATCACACACCCCCCAAGGATCCTGAGATGACCAGTTAGAGGGCAGGGAAATTTGTGATAGTTTCAAATTGTGGAATGATTTCTTAAAAGGACTGCCCTTAGGGTAGGGAGAGGGGCAGGTCTGCATCAGTTAAGAGATTGTGAAAATAGGCAAATAATGGCAAGAGATTACTGTAGCCATTGCTGAGGTATTTACAGAAACAGCAGAATCCTGACTGGATTTGAAGCTTGCTGGGAGACTTTCTCAATTGTGGAAATGCAGCTGAACGTTGAATAGGTTTCAAAGACCAAGTTTTGGTGGCATATTTTTCTCAGAACATGTAGCACTGAAGTGCAGTACTTGAAAGGCACATTTCCTGGGGAGTAGGGGTTTTTTAATGCCTTCCATCATGCAGGTGAGATATTAGGTTTGTTTCTCAAAGATTGTGCATGGCATCACCATACCTGCTGGCCAGGAAGGGCAGAAAGGTGAGCTGGCTTTTGAGGGCAGGTTCCCTCTGGGATTAGCAGAGGCTGTCAAGCATGGAGAGCAGCAGGGCTACTGTAGAGAGACCTTATTGCTCTCTACAACTACCTGAAGGGAGGTTGTAGACAGGCAGAGGTTGGTCTCTTCTCCCAGGCAGCCAGCACCAGAACCAGAGGACACAGTCTCAAGCTGCACCAGGGCAGGTTTAGACTGGACGTTAGGAGGAAGTTCTATACAGAGAGAGTGATTGCCCATTGGAACGGTCTGCCCAGGGAGGTGGTGGAGTCACCATCATTGGAGGTGTTCGGGAGGAGACTTGATGGGGTGCTTGGTGCCATGATCTAGTTGTTTGGGTGGGTTGGATTGGTTGATAGGTTGGATGTGATGATCTTGAAGGACTCTTCCAACCTGGTTTATTGTATTGTATTGCATTGAGACCTCTGCTGTGCTCCATACTTGAAAGCCTTTGCTAAATTCAAGATGAGTTTGTCTGTCAACAGCAGAGAACATCTGCAATCTGTTGGGCAACAGCAGAGAACTTCTTCAATCTGTTGGGCAGCAGTAGACTTGATGTGGGACAAAGCCATCAGAAAGCTTAATTTCAGAGCTAGTTAAGGCATGTCTCTGGTAGGATGGTGAGCACTGGCAAACACTCTGTGTGGCTCACATGGCCGTGAAGTCTGGGGTGTTGGCGTGCATGGGCAGCGTGCAGGGCTGCACATACTCAGGGTGTTACTGCCCATGGTACACCTCCCACTGCAAGTGCAGCGCGAACAGATGGGGCCTCAATAGCTCTCCCTTCAAATCACCTTTTGATTGCCTTGAAGGTCCGCTGCTCTAGCGCTTGGAGGAGAGGAAGAGGTCGCTGATGGTGTGGCTCTAGGGCCGCCTAGTGGGGTGTGCTCCCTGCCGGACCTGCCGTGAGTCTGTTCAGCCAGCGGCTGGGAGCAGCTCACGACTAGGGCTGAGAGGGAGTTCATTTTATCCCTCTTATTACATGCCTCTTCTGACTACAGCTGTTTCTCAGGGCTGGAAAATCCTGGCTTTCCCTCCCCTTATTTGGATAACAGCTGAAGTGCCGACAGACACTGGACACTTGAGTCAAACTGGAGTTCCCAGAACCAAGTGACTAAATCCTCTTTTAAGCACCGACATTAAAAGATGCCCAGAACTTATTTTAAGAGATGCTAAGCTCCCACTTGAAATCATGAGGCTCCATGCTTGTTAAAGTAAGTGGATTCATGTCAAGCAGGGATCCTGGTCGTTTGTTTCCTTTCTGCCCTATAAAAAACCCCAACCCTGCCGAACTTCTTAGCATGCCAGACCGTTTCAGGAATGTGGAAGGATTTTGAGCCCGGACTGCCTGACACATGAAGACTGCAGGTCCTGGGCAGTGTGAGTACCTGGAGATGCTGGTGTCCATGGCTGGAGCTTGCAGAGTGTATGCAGGTGTGAGTAAAGGTGATAATCTTTGTGGAGTCCCTGGGCATCCTGATGCACCCTCCTGCTCTCTGCTGCCTGTGCTGTGCATGCCTTTGGCATTCACGTTGCACAGGCACATCCTAGCGGCTGCATTTGGTGGAGCTTTGGGGTCTTTTACGTGGACCCTAAGGACAAGTGTTCAGTGCCATGTAAAGCATGGTATTTCAAGAACCTGGAAACTGATATTTTTGCAGTTAGGATGCTATGTAGTTCCAAAGCTAGCCAGAGTTACTTCCTGAGAGCTCTGGAGATGCACAGGCTGAGTGTCTGAAGGGTTACTGCTTCCTAAGAGCTCTGCCTTGTCAGTGCTTGGACCGAGGGCTGAAGCGCCGGGGCAATGCTGAGCTGCTCTGGTCTGGGACCAAGCTGAGAGCCCTCTGACTGGTCAGTTCTCCTTGTAGCCACACAATGTTATCAGCCAGAGACATGGTCCTGGCTGTGCCTGAGGAGGGGATGAGTCAAATTCTGTCTCTCCCATTCACTGCTGACTACTGGAGGATGCTTTCATCGTGGATACCTGCAGTGAATAATGAGGCAGAGCCTCGGCTTCACTATGTAAGAAAGCCCCCAGCTTTTTTTTTTTCTAGCAGAGGGTGTTGCTGTGCTCTGTAGCCAGCAAGTTCACCTCTCCACCTCAGAATACAACGGTGCCTCTCCTGAGAGGCATGAGGAGTATTGAGTTAATGAAGCCAAGGAGGAGAGAAAGCAGTCTAGTTGGCTTGACACTTCATGTGGGGCACACCTGCCCAGGAAGTGGAGATGCCATTCCAGCAGGCTCAGGAGAACTGTGTGGTCAGTGCATGCAACTGTGTGTTGGGACTCATGGCTTTGCTCTCCAGTGCTCCAACAGCGACCTGCTGCTTCTGCTCTGGGTGTCTGTACTGCTACACTTGCAGTTTCTGCAGAGCACAGCACGTTCTGATCTCTGCTGTCCCCAGACCAGACCTCTTACCAGCGCAGGAACACACCAGACTGTGTGTTGCTCCTTCTTCGTGAAGAAGGAATTTTGTGAGTTGTGAGTGCTCTAGGATGCAGCCTAACAGCACAGGATGTCTTTACCATGGTAGTAGCTATCAAAATGAACAAAGTCTTTTCTGTCCCAGACCCTTTTACTTTTACTTAGCTGATTTAAATTATTTGGAGTAAGAATAAAGAGAAAATATATCCTCAGGTGGGAACATATTCAAGTGGGGTGTCTATAGACTAAGTGGCACTCAGAAGCAGACAGGAGTCTGGGGTAGTTTTTGGAGAGCCTGCATAATATTTTCCTCCAGAGTGCTGTGCAAACCAGCACGTGCCTGCTGTAGCTTCTGTCATCTCCTGTCGCAGAGATGTGTCTTGGGTGGTTATCTCCCATCAGGTCCTGACTGATTGTCTGATGCTGATGCCTTACAGCTGTGATGTCATCAAAAGTGGTGGATCCAGAGGTGAACCATCTGCAGTGGATCCTGAGCCTGCCTGCCCCACTGCACGTGAGGCCCCAGAGCTGCCTGTGCTCTTGCTGTGCCAGGGAGAAGGCTGCAGTGAACATGGAGGTGAGTGACTGAGTTTCATGAACCTTGACTGATCTTTAGGGCCATGAAAGCTGCTTTCAGCCTGTGCCCCAAGCAAGGGAGCCCATACTCAGGCATAGCAGCACATAATCCTCCAGGCTATCCAGTGCTGCACTTTAGCACCTCACATTTGTGCCCACAGTGAATTTTGGCCTAAAGATATTGTCCTGGTATAGTTCCACCAGCAGCGCTCATGCTGGGCACGGGTTCATACAGAGCTGCTGCTGGGGCGATGATGCTGCCTGGTCTGTCTCTGGTCCAGCATGCTGAGCTACCTTGGACAGGCGCTGCCAGTGCTTCCATGAGTGGAGCAAAGTCAGTGGGTGAGAGCTGAACATGTACAATTAAACAAGAAAGCCAGGATCCCCCTGAAGACTGTTTGAGGAGAGTGTTATTTAATGCTTTCTTGTCTCCAGTTTCCCTGACATGCCAGGAGGTGTTTTTAGCTCACTTGCCTCTTGACAGAGGAGCTTTTGCTCTCAGTCTATGTCTAGGCCAGGCCCTGTCTCTGATCTCTTCACCAGAGAAGCTGGGGCAGCTGTTGGTATCTAAAAATCTGAGGCAATACCAACAGCTCTGGTTCCAGCAGTGGGGCTCATGGCAATGATCCAAACCTGCTGTGACTCAAGAGTGCATCATATAACCAAGGCTGGCAGAGCTGCGGCGGTCAGAGTACTGTTGTCCCATCACAGATGCTGCAGTATCACCACGAAGCTCAGAACAGGAGCTTACCTGTTTCACTGCAAACCATGGTAAAAAAATGATTCCAGGCTCAGAGCATAAATCATGCATGTGAAGTGCAAATAATCAGTGTCATTCAACACTGCAGTTCACAGGCATGTTTGTGGGGCTGAGGTGTAGTTCCCAAAGTCATCATTATTCAAGCTGCCTAAATTAAACTGTCACTGTAGAGGCAAAGGAAGCTTTTTAGAGGGAAATAATTTTTTTACAACCCCCGAGCTATGTCATGGAAAACTGAGCTGGCAGAGGAAAAAAGAGTGTTGCATAAAATTAAATAACCTGCATGCTGGTGAATGAAAAATAAACCTGCACCTGGTCTGATGGTTATCTTCTGTCTCTAGCAAGCATCCAGGCTGGACTGTTTAAGGGCTCACAAACACCTCTTGTGACAGTGACCTGTGGCATACCCTGTGCCCAAGGAGGGCTAAAGGTTAGTCTGAATGAATAGCTGTGGGGTTTGGGCTTCCACAAAGTGCCACATGTCTGTCTTATGCCAAGCAGGGAGCTCTTCATTGTTGGGGAGCCCATGCACAGGCCAGCAGTGGGCACGGGCCAGCAGTGGGCACAGGCTAGCAGTGGGCACAGGCCAGCAGTGGGCTGGCCAGCCAAAGCCCTCCAGGACATGCGATCAGTCTAATTATAACTGCGTGGAGAGCATTTGATATGGAAGCAGCTGGTCCACAAATCCGTGGAGCTGTCAGGCCACCCAAGCACATTGCTAAAGCAAATCTGTTCATTTCCACCCAAAGGCAGCCTAGAAAGCCAGGCACTCTCTCAGCTGGCACTTGACTCAGTATAAATTGGAGCTGCAGCTTTGTAAGCACAGGTGTGCTGCATCCAAACTCTTCAGATTTTAAAGCCATTTCACTGGAAAAGTGGGGCATGAGTTATTTGGTTTTCCCCACCCCATGCTGTTTAAAACTGGTGGAAAGGGGTTTCTGGTCACACTCTCTCTGTTCTTCTCTTGGGAAAATGCTTTCTACAGCAAAAAGTTCATCTAATGAAAGCCAGTAGTGGTCTGAGCTTGGGCTGCTGGTGGCCTAGTAATCTACTGGACATCATGCTAATTGCTCAAGAGTGGACGTAGGCAGTGTGGCCAGCCTGATCTAGTGTGGGGTGTCCCTGCCCATGGCAGGGGGTTGGAACTAGGTGATCCTTGTGCTCCCTTCCAACCCTGACTGATACTATACTATGTTCTTAGTGGGGGCTCAAACTGGCATCTTTTTGACACAAACTTCCTAGCTAGAACCCCCTAGAAATATACCTGCCCACGTGCCATGTTTAGGAGGAGGCCGTGGAGCACACCTGATGCTGTGCTGCGCAGCTGAGCCTGCATCCCAGCTGAGTGTCTTGTGGACTCTGCCTCTTCTCCCAGCTCAAGGCACCAAAGGAGGTATTGGTGGACTGGCTGCTTGCAAAATACCTCAGTAACAAAGTGAGACGTGCAAGGAGGCAGAGCTCATCGGGACTTCACCCCTTGTACTTATTCTGTGGAACTGGCATGCCCCCTGGTTGGCAGTGGATTGGAAACCCCAGTCTGGGTTTTCTGGGTGTGAGGGTAAGAGATGCTCATGCAAGCAGGAGGACTGAGCAGCCAAGCCTGCTGTGGGGCTGGAGCTGCTGGTTTGTCAGGATGCTCGGATGACCACCCTTGATGAGCCTACAGTTGAGAGTGGTGCTCAGTGTGCCAGAAAGGGGAATGCTGCTGTCTGAAATCAAAAATCATATCCCTGTCTCTCCTCCTCCCCCTGAAAAGCTCTCATGTTACCTGACAACATGATTAGTATGCTAGAAATTAAGAGTGTTACTCACCTCTCTAAGCCATCAGTTTGGTTTTGGGGCTCTTGGTGCCAGCAGCTTGAGTCAGTGCTGAGTCTGGAAGTGGAAAGTCTCTCCACCAACTTCCCTCTGAGGACTGAAGGCTGTCTGGGGTGGTGGGTTACATTTCTAATGTTCAGATCCCTGCTTGTGAGTGATGGCATGGCGGGAATGTCAGCTGTATGGGAATAAACTGCAGCAATTTCTTCTCTCCAGCCCGGTCGAAGGTCAACAGAGCAGCACCATTAGCTGGAATAAAACAGGTTCACTGTTGTCAGATACAACAGTGGCCAGATCCATAGCTGCTCATAATTTATCATGCTAGTAGTCCTCAGTGCTGGAAAGATGCCAGCTCAGGTCTATTGTGACTCTCTGCATTGAGAGAGAGCCAAGAAAGAGAAGTGTAGCAAAACTTCATTAGAAGCAGGACTCTTACACAGACCTGGAATGTCAAGAATTTCCTATTCACTTGGGATATAAAGAAAACCTGAGCTTCTCCCCTGCTCTGAGTGCTGAGGAATGTGGGGAGATAGCTTGGGTTCAATGGAGCCAGCCTACATCTTGGTGCCTTGAATGGTTTCACATTAACAGCCTCTAGACTTGGTAGAAGAGCTGTGTGAAGCTCCTGGGAGCTGAGGTAATGGCCTGATGCTGGCAGAAGCACAGTGCCATTGTGCTCCTCAGTTCCCAGCAAGGTGCATTGTTCAGTTCAGCACCATGCAGGGGAGGAGCTGGAGTGAGGGCACTGCTGAAGTTCAGGGTGCTGTCTGTGCCCAGTGTTGGTGTTTGAATGGAAATTGCTGTGGTCCAAAACGCTGGTTAACAGCTCCTTTGGAAGAGCTGCTGTGTGTGGAGGCACAAAAACTAGGAGCAGGAGAGCTGCCCGAGGAAGCTGCCCGAGGAAGCTGCCCATCACTCTGAAAATGTCTGTAAACAAACTGCCTCCTGTCCTCTCCCACAGTAGTGCCTTCCACAGTGGAAAGCCAAAAGTGTGTTAGACCATCCAGTCTCAGCACTGCCAGTCTCCATCAGTCTTGTGATCACAAAACCAACTGCCTTTGGATCACAAAACCAACTGTCCCAGGTGTGCTGGATCAGTACTTTTGTGGGGTTCTGCAGGTCTTCCCTAGATTCCCAGTTTGAAAACAGGACTGGTATTTGGGTTTCCTGCAAGCAGTTGCTGCCTGCTTCATTCATGCTGAGTCCCAGATGCTGTGTGAAGAGGTATAGATTAGTTTTGGCTAAAGCATCTCTCCTGGCACTGTTATTAATGCCTGTGTCATTTTGGTGTCACTGCAAATTGTATCAAAGCCATCTGGCCCCAAGGATGGGTGGATCCTGCTTCCTAGCATGGACTGGCGAGCAAGGATGCTCTGGGAGCTACACCTGCTTCCTTTGGCTGTCTTTAGCCTCTCCCGTTCTCCCCTGCGCTTGAAGACCTCTGAGAAAGGGATCTTGAACTCCAGAGTGTTGCTCTCCCCCTCCTGTGGAGAAGCAGCTCTGCCACAAGTCGATGGGATTTGCTTGGATCCTCTGGCCAGACAATCCATCCTGAGGAGTTTAAACTACTGCTCACCTCTTGATGGTGTCATTAGCAGATGAACTTTTGAGCACAGGAGTGGTGGGAAGAGAGTGGCTGTTCCAGCCATCTCAAACCCTTCCCAAAAGGGAAAAGCAGCTGCTGCAAAGGACACAAATGCTGAGGCCCTTCTTCCTGAAGTGCTTTGTCAGGAGCCTCTGAAGTGACATTTCAATGCATACCACATCCAACTCTGAGACAGATGAGCAGTGATGTATTGCTTAGCATTTTTATTGTTCAAAAAGGGATTTCTGAGTGGAGGGATGCAGGCAGCAGATGGGCTGGGTGTGAGGAATGGACCTGTCCTGGGCAAAAACCAAGTCACTGGCAAGTTGGTGCCTAGGGTAATTTTGAGAGAAAGAACTGAATTAATTCTTATGGTTGGATTCAAAGTTCAGACAGAAACTTCCTTCTGCAAGGAAATCCATCACATGTTCCCATTCTCCTGGGAAGAAGCTGGGCATGAGCTGGTGTTCATGGCACAGGGGAGCTTGGCCCTGCTATGAACTTCGAGGAGCTCTGGGTAGCCCTGGCAGGCCCAGCTGGTCTCTTCCAAAGAGTGCCTGACCTTTGGTAGTCAAAAGTTGGTTGAGTCTAGCTGCTGGAAGGGAGGACACAGAGCAGACAGGTCGGCAAGGACAGTTCTACACCTGCCTGCAGTAAGTCTGAATGTGGTGGTACCCACTGCTGGTAACAGTCAGGGCTCTTCCTCTGAGATCCTCAGGGAAGTGCAATGAACGTGGCTGCAAGTTCAAAGAAATCATTTGTCAACAGAGAGGGAGAGACCTGGGGATGTTTATGTCCCACAGAGGTGTCAGCGCCAGAAGGTGTCCCGGCCTGCCTGTGGTCCAAAGGCAGTGGAGGGCATGTGTGTATATGCTGAGAGGCTGCCCAAGCCCTCCCTCTTATCTTCTAACCACTGAGATCTCCAAGTGGGTGGTAAACACTGATAGACTCAGCCAAGTTTGGCTGATTACCTGTTGGCAAACCTGTCTGAAACTGGACTCACCAGGAACCTCAGCCCAGTCTGACTGGTTAAACTTAACCAGGCCTGTCTGATACCAGCAATTGTTGGGCTGTCTCCATCTTTGATAGTAAACTGCTCCAATCCCCAACCTGAACTGGCACAGCTCCCCTGGCTTCAGAGGAGCAATGCAGGTTTATGTGAGGGATGTGTTTGGACAACAGGACACATCTGACCTTTCTCCTGCTGTTCCTAGTGGGTTTGATGTTCTCACAGTAAACAGATCAGCAGTTTTAGCCTAGATGCCTATCATGGGGCTGTTGGTGTAAATTCAGACTGTCTGTGATGATGTTGAGGAAATACTCTTCTAAATGATGCTTGGCTCATTTTTGTAGACTTGTAGGGGATTGAGCCAGGGTGGTGGAAGAGGACTGCAGAGGAGTGGTTTGGAACTGTGTAATTACAGAACAGAAGTGGCACTGCTGGCAGGCATCCTGTACCATCTCTCAGTGCTAACTTCCGAGAGCAACTCAGCAGAGGTGCCTGCTTGCTCCCCACATGCTGGGGTCCCAGGAGCAGTGTCCTAGTGGAGAGATTGACTACTCCCAAAGTAAAGTTCACTCACAGTGTTGCAGTAGAGATGTTGCTATAAGATGCCTCCAGGCATCCGGTGCTGGATGATCTTACAGCTGTGCTTTCTGGCAGCATTCCCTTGGGTTTAACTGCAGACATTTTGAGATATCTCATATATTTTCCACTGTAACTTAAACCTCTGCCAGTCTGGGCTATACAGACTTGTCTGCAGCCAATCTGGGGAGCAGGGAACATTGTTGGATGTTTGCCAGTCCTGCAGAGGACACTTGGCCTGTTGTCTTCAGAGATAGTGTACTGATGTGCCCCCAAGCTGGCTCTTTGCAGACCTCTGCAGACTGCATCATGACAAACCTCCACAAAATGCCTCAAAATGTTCTGAGTGGGTCTAGACTAGGTCTAGACTTTATCCTGCTAAAGCTGAGAGATTTCCAGAGAGGGACGTTTTATCCTGGCCTTTCCCTACGCAACCTGCTTGCTAGAGCAGAAAAGATTGCATTCACCACCGTCTCTCATTCCATTTCCCACCAAAACAGTGTTTCTTACAGTTGTTTTTTGTTTCTCCTTGGTGCTTAAGATCAGAGTCAGTTTGCTGAGGTGGACAAAATGGCTGAAAGCAGAGACTTCTCCTTTGGATGTGCCTCAGCCAGAGATGGTTGGAA
The DNA here is from genome assembly GCA_033816785.1 of Picus viridis. NCBI lineage: Eukaryota > Metazoa > Chordata > Aves > Piciformes > Picidae > Picus > Picus viridis. Next base: position 20,047,702 of record CM066593.1, read on the forward strand.
CAAATGCCGTGTGTGGTTCGCCTGCGCTCTGCTTGCACCGCCCAGCCTTGCTGTTTTTAGCTCTGGCCAAAGTTCCTTCTGCATGTTCAGGATGCCATCCCAACAGCTGCAGCTCTCTTGATGGCCACACAAGCACCTCTGGTCCTCGAGTTTGCAGGTTTCAGTGCCCATAAGCATTGAATGCACAACTGAAAATTCCATTGCCTGAGCTCTGCCAGAAATATTCTACCTGCCTGCTGTGGAAGGCATGACTCCTTTCAGCAGGTTTTGGTGACTGGTATAGGGAAGAAGAGGCATTGTGTCTGGTGTGAAACCTGCTTTCTGGCAGGACAGCAGGCTTAAGTGCTTAAGTCAGTGTAAATCACTCTCTGGAAGGACATGGAAATGATTCTCACACAAAGCAGCCGATTTGGAGCCCAGCAGAATCAGAACCTCCCTTGTCAAACCCAAACCAGTATCCTGGGAGCTACCATCTCTGTGTCAGCTGTGCCTGCAGTCTGAGCCCCTGGAACAGGCAGTGGGGCAAGTGGTTGTGTCTGCTGTCCCTCAGGTTGCGGTGGTCTCACCCCAGGCAGGGAGGAGGCAGGGCCCCTGTCCCCATGCTGGGTAGATGTCAGGGCTGAGCCTCGCTGCTGACCAGCCACATTGTCACAGGGCAGCACCTTCCCTGCCAGGGCAGCCAGGGTCTGCTTCCCCAGGAATCTGTCACCTCCTGCCTTGCTGAGGGGGTTCTGCAAGTTGGGGTAGCTCGGTTGGAGGATGCAGCAGGAGGCTCCAGAGGAAGTGGTGTGTGGAGGTGGCTCATGACAGCATGAATGGTGGGGAGGTCATGAGCCTCTGGTGGTTCTTTCAGCAGAGCTGCTGAATGAGCTCAGGCTGGATTTCTCTCTGGGTTTTATACATGAATAAGTTCTTAGGAACACCTTGGTGCTGCTCTGCTTGGGACTGCTGGGTTTATGAGGTCCAGGACTCCTGCTCCTGGCTGAGGAGCTAACAGTAACTAACCTAAAAGCTGGCAGTACTTTCAGCCCTAAGAGCAAATAGTTATCTCTGTTATTACCTTGGGCATTGTGTCTGATTTCATGTGGCACTAAGGACTGTGTCAGCAGGGATTTGCTTGTGGTATTTCCCGTGTAAATAAAGCTTATCTAAACCCCTGTTTGTCCCTAAACTGCAACAGGAGACCCTCAGGCATCTGAAGGATTTTCATTTTTGCCAGATATTAATTCCTCAAATCAGTTTCTTTTGCTTTGCTGTTTCCTGGACTTGCCTCTGCCTGCCGGGGGCCAGCAAACGGCAGATGGCACCAGCACTCTGTGCCTGTTCAGATGAACTTCAGCAGAACCTCTTGCAGCTTCTGCCCGAGCTGCTGAACTGTAACTGAGCACTTAAGCTGCCCAATTAAAGCCATAGCAGAGGTGGCTTTCTGTGGTTTGGTTTGGTGTTTTGTTTTGTTTGTTTGTTTATTAATATATATAAAGCTACTTTATAGGCAGCTGGTGGCTGCAATTCCTCCTGTAATTCTCCTTTCCATCTCGGGTGCCTTGCTGCAGTGGTTTGTAGCCAAACAGAAGAGGGAAAGGTTTGGTTTCCACTTTGTGGCTGATGGGTGGGACAGAGCTCCTTAGTGTCCAGCTGGGCACAGAGCAGACACCCTCAGGACAAGTGGCAGCTCGGTGAAGTCAAAGGAAGGATGAGCTACTTGGTCAGCTGCCATGGTCAGCTTGCTCCTCCATTGACACCAGTCTGGCCTGGAGGACACCTCCAAAAGCTGTGGTTTGTGTGCAACAAGTTGTGACCGGTTTAGGCTGTGCCTTTAAGAAAGGGACACTTTCTGAACACTCTGGCTGAATGTTTTGGTATATAAATGAAAACAAGATATGCTAATCCAATTTCATTGGTGGAACCCGGCTGTAGGTTCTAGCTTGGTCTTTCAGTCGGGGGGGGGCAGTCAGTCTTCTTCTTCCCCCTGCACTGTGAGCTGGCCTGCTTTTCTCTCTGAAGCAACAGCTTGCTACGCAGGAACGATTCTTGCTAACCAGATAAGAGAAAACTAACTTTTGCATTCGCTTTGAGCTTTAACAAAGTCTTCCCCTTTTAATTACCTTCCTTTCTCTTTCTCTCTAACCCTTTTGGGAAAAAGGGGAGGTAGGGAGGGAGAAGGGAGGGACAGGCCGAAACCCCTGGCCGCAGGGGGGTTGGGGAAAGGTTTCCTGTATTACATACATTGCTGTATACTTCTGTATATATTGTAAATATTGAATATTTTTGTACATATTCATTGCATTCCATATCTGCTTGTAAAATACAGCTTTCATCTGCTTCTCCGGCTGAGTTAGCTGTGGACTCTTTGTGTGTGGGGGGAACCTTCCTACTCCACCACACAAGTTGCTGCCTGTTGCTGTGTGCTGAAAATAGCCAGGCTGCCTTCTGCTGAGTGTCTGTTACTGCTTCACCATCCTGCCTGCCTTGCACGGCAGGGAGAGATTTGGGATGAAGGTTGTTCCCTGCTCCAGCCCTCCTGGGTGGCAAGGAGGCTAGAGACCCTTTGATCCCTGGCTTATGCTGGTAGGTGACGTGCAGCGATGGCAGTGGCCTCTGCTGCAGCACAGGATGGGAATGCCCCAGCCCACCCGGGGCTGTGCTTGCTGTGGTGGTGTTGAATCGCTCTTCTTCACTTGTCTTGGTTGCAGGAGGGGGCAGGAGCTGTGAGCACAGCTCTTGTTCGCTGTTAAGCAAGGATGTCTGGAGGTGCAGATGCTGGACTTGGGGCAAGCTTAGGCCACCGTTGGTAAACGCTTTGAAGCTGTGAGATCAAATCTGCCCAAGCAGAGCTGCTGGGGCATGTGGCCTGGCTTTGTAGCTGGTCCTTGCCTCACCCTGAGAGTCTTTGTCAAAGAAATTGACACCATCTGAGCTTCCGCTCCGTGTCTTCCCATGCAGCTCTCATCCTGACCTTGGGTTCGTGACCTTGTCCCTGGCTTTGCTCCTGAGCTATGGAAGTACCTGGGGTGCAGACATGGTGGGCTGCTGCCTTTCCAAGGAGGCTGGGCTTGAACCTTTTGTGAGCTGTGGGCACTGCCCTGGATCTGAGAGGGACAGCTCTGCTTTGAGCACGTGGGGGAAGGAGAGTGTTTGAGCAGCGCATGGGAAAGGAGATCGATCTTCTGAGGGATTTGAATACCCAGGTCCATTAGGGTTTCCTAGGAAATATCAGCTCAGATTCATGCTGGCACGCTTTGGAAATCTTTTTAAATGAAGTACCAGAAATCAATGCATTTCAAGACTCCCAGCATGTAATTCTGAACCCATTAGGAGGCTGGTGCTCATTTGGAAAAGAATATTTCTGGTTTAAACATTACTTTGGATGTCCTTTGAACTTGTGTGTCTGGCAGGAGTGGAACAATTAAGTGGGAGGCAGGATTGCAAGGAGTTACTTCAGTTGTGATGGATTGAGGGGAAATATCTAAGTGCAGAAGCAAAAATGAAAATTGGTTTTGGTTGTTGCGCTCCCTGGGATCCAAACGTATTTAGGTAATGCATTCCTCCTCAGACCCTGACAACACTGAGTGTCCACAGAGCATGAATGAACTCTGCTGAGAACTGCAGGGAGATTATCTCTGAGCCTCTGTAAGCACGAGGAGTCACCTGGTGCCTTCAGGTCCTGGGTGTATTAATTTATGCTTCCAGGAGCTTAAAGCTGCATAAGGGAGGAGGAGAAACACTGCTGACCAATGTCAGGGGCCAGAAAACTCCTCATATGGCTATGCCAGGGCTTGCTTCTGCCATCAGTGCTATGAGCCAGGCAGTGGAGGTTGGGGTGCACAGGATTCAGTGACAGCCCAAAACGAGGCAGTGGATTTCTCTTCAAGAGAGCAGTTCTTAGGAATTAACTTTAGGTGGCTTTCCAGCTGCTCTGCACTGGAGCAAAACTTCTCTTGGGCGTGGAATTTGCTCTGTAAGCTGCCTGTGCAGGCACTTGGGAGAGCAAAACCAAACTTGGCATTGAGACTGGAAATAATTCACTGACTGCTACAAGACTGGCTCATCCTAGAGGCCTGGGAAAATGATCTAGGAACTCCAAATCATGGGCCAAACCCATGCAGTCATGTTCTGCCCGGTCCCACTGGCCTGCTGTGATCCCTGTGCAGGGAGCTGATGGAAAGCAGTGCCATGACAAGGCTGGCTTTGCAGATACAGCATGAAGTGCCTTGCTGAAGAGCAGTGTATGTGGATCTGGGACGTACAGCCTGTGCTTCTCCAACAGTTAATTACCATTGTTAACTGCAGGTTTGCTAACAGTGTCCTGCACTAATTGTAAATGATGGCGTTTCACTGGAGGAAAAGCTCTGTGAAGCTCCAGTGGTTGGTGTAAATGAATATCCTGTGGTGCTCTGTAATGAGAGCGCAGTGGGTGAGAGCAGGAGAGCTCTAACAGCTCCTGTCACAACTGAGCCCATAATTCAAAGCCCTCTGCCTGCCCAGGGCATTAATGGTGCATCTTGGAAGCTGTAAGAGGTTGAAGAAATAGAATCTATCTGAAACCTGCTGTAAACTCTGAGTTAAGCAAGAGTAAGGGTGCTTTGATGAGAATGGAATGGAAGCATCGGTTCCTCTTCTTCTCTCTCTCCAGCTGTGGCAGCTGAGATATTTACAGCCTAAATGTGTTTCCCTCATTGTGGAAAAGATCTTGCTCCAATAGGAGTTAGAGACATCTTAATTCCCATGGGAGTCTGGGAAAGTCTTTGCAGCAGGGTGGGCAGGGGTCTCACTGGGCCCACTATTCAGCTGGGACCTTTCCATCAGTCTTTGGAGCCCAAAGTCACACCCCGGGCCAGCATTCCAGTGGAGAGGTGCCAGCGTGTCGTGGAAACTGATGCTTGGGAAGAGGAAAATCCCCTTTTGTTTTCCCCTCAAGTTGTAGGCAGCAAAGCTCATCCAGCCTGTCCTGGATGTGGCTGGGAAAAGGGGGAAAAAACCTTATCTTCTGTCACAGTGTTTGTGGGACCAGGGAGGTCAAGATGTCTATTGCTCAGGAAGTCACTGGTGAAACTTGTCTGGCTTTCAGCTTCAGAAATGTAGGTGATGAGTGCTAGACAAGAGATGACTTTGTTAAAGCTGTCCTTTTTTTGGAGGTTTAATCTAACTTTAGTTAGTACACCAGGTTCTCTGACTGTAAAGTCCATGGCTTGGCTTTACCCGGAAGGGTATTGAATGAGTGCTGAGCACCCAGTGCTCCTGGTCCCAGCAGTTCAGTCAGCTGCAGATTCTCGATACTTCAAGGGACTAGCAGGTATGGGAAGAAACACAGCAACCACACAGGCTGTCTGATGCCACCATGCTTATTGTTAGCTCCCCTCAGGATATATCATCTCTCTTTAAGCTATTCAATTTCTGTTTCTGCCCATAAGTTGCTGGCAGCTGCTCTACCCTGTCATTAGAGCTTGGGAGCGATGCTGCCGAATGCTGCTGGAGGTGGTGAATGGCTGTGTGAAGCTGAGTGGTATTTTGTCCAGCCAGTGGTGTTTTGTCATGAAAGAATCATACATGCAAAGGTACAGCAGCAGCTTTTGCTTCTAATTAAAGCTGCAGAAGGAACCCGTGGAGCTCTCAGGGCCATAGAAATAAAGCTGCAGTGTAGGTTTTTAAATGGTAATAAAGCCATAAGTATTTGAGGCTACTTCTCTGATTCTTCCTTGGGTAGTGAAAATAGCTGTTGGATAAAAACACAAAGGTTTAGAGTTGTGCAAATGTGTGTTTGCATCACTAATCACTTGGAAAATCAGTCTCTCTGCCTGCATTTGTTAGGAGCAGCTAATCAGCTGCTCTGTGTGCTTTTCCCCTTTTAATAAAAGCCCCCAAGTTGAACAACAGAAGGACAATAATTAAGGAGCACTTTTTTCCCTTTCCCTGTGACATTCTGGCAAATGTTAGCCAGCAGGTAGCCTTGGCATAAACAGGACAGAAATGCCTTTGCCCTGTTTGTGTCAGCCCAGGCTTCACCTGTGCTTTGCTCCTCTCTACTCGGGCACTGACAAACATGGAGTCTGATAGCAGCTGTGCTGAATTCAGCAGCACTCTCTGTGCTGGTGGGATGCTCTCCCTTTGCCAGAGAGTAAACTGTAACTTGAAGGTGACCACAGGAGCCGCAGCAGACCCAGACACTAGGTTTCCTTGTGCATCCCACCTGGAGCATTGTGTCCAGTTCTGGAGCCTCTATTACAGGAAGGATCTGGAGGTGCTGGAAGGTGTCCAGAGAAGGGCCACGAGGATGAGCAGAGGGCTGGAGCTGCTCTGCTATGAGGACAGACTGAGGGAGTTGGGGCTGTTCAGTCTGGAGAAGAGAAGGCTCTGAGGAGACCTAATTGTGGCCCTCCAATATCTGAAGGGGGCTTCAAGAAAGCTGGGGAGGGACTTCTGAGGGTGTCAGGGAGTGATAGAACTGGGGGGAATGGGAAAAAAATAGAAATTAGTAGATTCAGGTTGGATGTTAGGAAGAAGTTGTACCCCATGAGGGTGGTGAGAGACTGGCACAGGTTGCCCAGGGAGGTGGTGGAAGCCTCATCCCTGGAGGTTTTTTGCAGCCAGGCTGGATGTGGCTGTGAGCAGCCTGCTGTAGTGTGAGGTGTCCCTGGCCATGGCTGGGGGTTGGAACTGGCTGAGCCTTGATGACCCTTCCAGCCCTGCCAATTCTATGATGAAGATGACCCAAAGATCTTTTGACCCAGCAAAAGATAACTCAAAGGCCAATATTCTGTGCTCCTGGAGAGTAATGAGAAAGAATCATTCTGAAGGCTGGAGAGGTGCACTGGCTTCACGAAGAGCCATGCCTCTCTGAAGAGCCTGCACTCTTCACAGGTGTGTGATGCAATTTGACTAGCAAGGCCATCAGTGGAAAGGATGCTCAGTGAACCAAGGTGTGAGGGCTTTGCTCTTTCTGTAACTGATCCCTTCTGCTTTCTGAATGGCCACTTGCCACCCATCTGGCACTGAGAGGAAAAATTGATTAGACACAATCTAAGCATAATCCTGCCTGGATTTTCTACAATGCAAGCAAATAGTGTGTACCCCAGAAAACACTAGCAGCAAATACACCAATGAAGCAACCACTCCTCTTAAATTTGTGTTGATTTAGTTCTTTTTCAGAAGAGTGAACAATTCTCCTAGCTGAAGGTATGCCTTGAGCAGGTAGCTGCTGTGTTATTTGATTTGCCCAACCCAGCCTATGCTCCAGATATGCCCAATGCACCCTGCTGCCTTGGCCAAACAAGAATGGCTAATAAGGACAGACTGTGTGGTAGCAGTTTTATGATGTGGACAAATAATAATTAGGGACTGAAGCAATTCCATCAAGCCTTGTGACCCAGGTGGAACTTCGACTCTGGTCTCCAGAGATAAAAAGACAAAATGTCAATACCATAAAAGAGTGAGACAGGGGAGAAAAAAATTGGTTATTTTTCTTCCTTCTTTTCCAAACTGAGCAGAATCAATCAATCAATCAATCTGCTTATTTCATAAATTCGGGGTTTGCATCTGTAGCTGGAGGCCACCAGGAGGAAAAGCATGTGGCAGTTGCAGATTCACTGGTAGAATGATGGGCATGATGGTGTGGGACTCGTCAGACAGCTCAGACAGTTCGTGCATGAAGCTCAGGAGCTTTGGGATTCTCTTAGGGTTTGCTCTAAATGTGCATAAATTAATTGCTAATAGTGTCTGAATGCTTTCCCTGCGTTTTATGGTGGTGCCAGTGTAAGGGGTGGTAAATCGGCAGACGGAGGAAGAAAGCTTGGCACGGTTCTTGTGCAGGATGCATTGCAGGTGCTCCCAGTGCAGAAAGGAATTGCTGGTCCTCTCAGGTTGCCCATGTGCTGCTGGGAATCACAGCAGAAAAAGTAGGCAGGGACAGGGATCTAGGGCTGAGTTTGTCCTGGCCTTTTGTTACGTTTCAAATGAGGAGGTTGACCTGCCGGGGCCTTGCCTTTGTCACGTCCAACAGCATCACATTTTGGAAGTGTTTGCCTGGGAAAAGCTGTCCTGCTGCAGTGCAACTGCACTGATTTCCATCAGGTTGAAGAGAGTTTTTCACCAAGGGTGCTGCTGTAGCTGTGCCTTCTGATAGTCTTGTGAAGAATGTCTTTTTGTGGCTTGTTTACCTTTCTTTCCCCTTCCAGAGGATGTGAAGATGTTCAGCTAGACGTGGAAGCAGACTATGTAATGAAGCATGACAAACTGCTTTAGTCTGACTGTGCTCTGTAGTATCAGATCAATCAACCATCTGGCTTGGGAAACTGGAATAATCTCAGTTAACAAAGTGTGTGGATGCCTTTGGGAACTGCAGTTAGCTGCTGAGCTCTCGGAACCTTCCCTTTCTGATGCCGAACACCCCTGAAGAGTGCTCCACTTCGTGCGCATGTCCTTCCCAGCAGCGCTGCCAGGCCCTGACGAGACAGGCACCAATCAATGTGATATTCTTAAAAGTGTGAGAGAGAGAATTTCAGGGAGCCTCCATGCTAATGTCATCTGACACTTAAATGGAACAAACAGCAGACAAGGACTGAGTTTGGCTCCAGGAGCATATCTACACAGGCTGCACTCTCTGAGCTTGCCCCATCCCCTGCAGGGGGATGTGGTCATGGACAGTGCGTCAGGCGGGGTACTGCTCTTCCTGGCACTGTTTCCTTTTGTATGCTTGGCAAATCCTTATTGCTGTGACACTGTGAGGTGCTTCTGAATGTGCACTTGGGAGGTTGAATGTCTTGTGTGTGAGTCATCTTGAACCTATCTGAACTGTAAACTCCAGTTGAATTCCCTGCAGCAGAAGAGGGCTGGAGTGGAAGTGCAGCACCTTTTTCATTCTAGCTTCAAGTCACTTCACTGAGTTTGGCTCTTGGTGGTTATTGTGTCCAAAAGTTGACAGCAGTTGTTTTCATCCTTTCTGCAGGTCAAACCCCACTTTGTGCCTCTCAGATGCAGACCACAGGCTCTAGCTGTGTTGGGCAGGCTCAGTAAGGAATTAGTGACTTGGCCCAAACTAGCCTCTGAGACTTTGTGAGCCATGAGCTGTGTCCAAGAAGGCACTGCAGGCATTTCCAGCAGATGGAACTGCATCTGGTATGAAGAAAGGCTGGTAATTCCAGAAAGATTCTCTCATCCAGCAGTGTCAAATATTGACTCTTCCTGCAGACCTTGCCTTGGTTTTGTCCAGGCTGTTTCAGAGTTTCCACCCTGCTTTGCCTGTTACTCAGTAGAGAAGCAAATCAAGTGCCAGTGCCTGGCCAGCCTGCGGTCTTGTAAAGCAGGGAGATTTGCTTTGTAAGGACTACAGGGGAAAAAGTAAATAAACCCAAGGAGCTCTGCCCAAAGGACATTAACTTATGCCTTGCACAAGTTCCAGCTCTTGTGAGATTGCTTCTACATGAGTGCAGAGTGATTTCTTGATGTTGCTTTTCACTGTGAAGGGCCAAGGCTGTGCAAAGGAGATAACCCCTGTATCTCTGTCACCCCCTGGGAACACTGCAGCCTTTCAAGGCTTTTTGGCTAGCACTGCAAAGTCTTCAATTCTGCATCAGACTAATCTAAATGCTGAGCAGCAGAGTGAAAAGGATGTGGTTTATGCAGCCCTAATAATTTGCTGGTTGATGGGAGGCTGAACATGAGCCTGCAGTGTGCCCAGGCAGCCAAGAGGGCCAACGGCATCCTGGCCTGCATCAGGAACAGTGTGGCCAGCAGGAGCAGGGAGGTCATTCTGCCCCTGTACACTGCACTGGTTAGGCCACACCTTGAGTCCTGTGTCCAGTTCTGGGCCGCTCAGTTTAGGAAGGATGTTGACTTGCTGGAGCGTGTCCAGGGAAGGGCAACAAGGTTGGTGTGGGGTTTGGAACACAAGCCCTATGAGGAGAGGCTGAGGGAGCTGGGGTTGCTTAGCCTGGAGAAGAGGAGACTGAGGGGTGACCTTATTGCTCTCTACAACTACCTGAAGGGAGGTTGTAGCCAGGAGGGGGTTGGTCTCTTCTCCCAGGCAGCCAGCGCCAGAACAAGAGGACACAGTCTCAAGCTGTGCCAGGGCAGGTTTAGACTGGACGTTAGGAGGAAGTTCTATACAGAGAGAGTGATTGGCCATTGGAATGGGCTGCCCGGGGAGGTGGTGGGGTCACCGTCATTGGAGGTGTTCAGGAGGAGACTTGATGGGGTGCTTGGTGACATGATCTAGTTGTTTGATGGGTTGGACGCGATGATCCTGAAGGTCTCTTCCAACCTGGTTTATTATTGTATTGTTTCCTTTGAAGGACTTTATCCAACACCCCTTAGAGGCCTATTAACTAGAAATCCAGCAACTTATATAGAAAGGAATGCTTTTAGGTAAACTGTTCTTTTATTCTTAGTGTTACCTAAAGCTGACACTGGGATGTGGGCAACTTTGAATGAGAAGGATTCCCAAGAGCCTGGTTTCCCACCAGACTTTGGAAGCTGTGTCCTTGAGGGGCAGTCATGGGGTTGTGGGCAGAGGACTGGCCAGTCCTCAGGAGGTCTGTTTGTGCTGCAGAAATTGCCCTTGTGCTGATGGTAGATGTTGGGTAAATGGTGGAATGAGTTTTCAGGAAGTAAATTGCCTAGAGCATGATTTGCTTTCTTCCCAGCTGGATAAATAATGCCTAAATCAAAGCACATTCAAATCCATAGGTTTGCAAACAGAGCTGGAGAGAAAGCAGTGGGGTATATGTGGGTCTAAGGAAGCAGGTAAGGAAGAACAAAGACTGTGCACCTGTATGATGAAGGGACTAACAGGGATCATCTGAAGGGTGCCTGGCACCATGCTGGTTTGACTACCAGCAAGAAAGGTCTATGGTGTGGGCAGCAGACCTCTTGGCAGGACCCAAGCCTTATTTTTAAACCTATCCTTTCCAGTTCCAGTCTCTGAAGCTAGAAATAGCACAGGCGTAGCAGCAGCGCCATATGGTGAGCAGGGGGCTGGAAAGGGGGACCAGGCTGTGTGCTCTGTTCAGGTGATCTCATTTCAGTGCTGAGCAGTTTGTTCATCAGCACCCCAGGCCTGCAGCTTTGGGAGCAAGCGCGGCGCTGATCCGATTGTGTCCAAGGTGGCATGCGAGGGACAGCTGCCTCGGGCTCCAGGCTGGTTGCTCTCAAGGTAAACCAAATAAAGTCAGGACAAAAGGCTGACACATATTCCTGAAGATTACATTTGACAAGCAGCCTCCAGGCATATTTAATATAAAATGTAGATGGCAGTAATTTGCAGGATCTCTGGGTTCTGGTTATCTAAGGCAGCCCTGCTGCTCTCTGTACCATCTACTGAAACATTAACTTCCAAACCCATAAGGATCCCACAGATGAAATGGGCAGAAATCTAGTTTCTGTTGATTTCAGCCCTGCTTGGGTCTTTTGGGAAAAAAACCCACCAAAAATTAACTCAATTCCTTTTGCCTTGCACATCTGCCCAGACATACCAAGCTCGGGAGCTCCACATCCCATCTGCTCGCCACTGCTTCCCCCAGCGGTTGGCAGCCAGAGTGGCCTCCACTGGGAGCTTGGTTATTCAGAGAAAATTCAATTCCCAGTGAAGTGGGACAGAGAAAAGAAAAGAGAAAAAAATGCTCTGGGGTGGAGAGATGCAGAGCTGGAGCCGGCAGCAAGCTTCCCAGTGGTTAAGCAACATGCCATGGCAGAGAGGCAAGCACTGCTGGCTGTGCACACCCGCACGGCTCCTCCAGAGCCAGCACTCCGAGCAGCACTTGCCTGCTGGAGTTTTAATTGGGTAAATTGATGATGACACTTCAGAAAAAGCAGTGTAGCTTACTGAGGGTTAGCCTAGATCATCTCAAGAGCTCCCTTCACACACCCTCAACCATTCAGTCATTCTCCATGTTATTAAAGCCTTCTTAATGATTCCACTAGCAGTTGGTTCTTGTGAGCTGGTTTTCCAAGAGCACAAGCAGCAGTTACTATTTCATAGCAGCAGATGTGCTCTGACTCTTGATTATATTAAACTGTTCATCATTTTCCTTTGTTCCTAATTAGGTTTTGTTCATAGCTTGCTGTTGCTGTTCTCAAACACTTCTTGTACAGCTGCTGCAGATTCCCTCCATGCAAAATCATCCTGAAACTGTTTGAACACTAACTCCATACAGCCTTTTAACACAGCTTGGGTATTCCTAGCATCTTACTACAGCATGTATTTTACATTTGGAAAGAGGAAAGGACTCAAAACTGCCTAAGCAAAGACTAATCAAGTCTCAGAGTTGTGAGATACTGGAACAGGTTGCCCAGGGAGGTGGTGGAAGCCCCATGCCTGAAAGTTTTTAAGGCCAGGTTGGACGTGGCTCTGAGCAACCTGATGTAGTGTGAGGTGTCCCTGCCCATGGCAGGGGGTTGGAACTGGATGACTTTGAGGTCCCTTCCAACTCTGACCATTCTGTGTGATTCTGTGTAAATTGATCAGTCAGCAAAGTAAATGACCCTAAAAAAAAAGGGTAATTTTCCCTTGGAATATTTGATTTTTCCTGACTTCAGTGGATAAAGATGTGAGGTTAAACAGGATCCTCAGGCTCACAGGATTGTTGGATCTCCTTGCACAATGCCCTCAAGTGTCTCCATGTCTGGTCTGCTCACGTGATGGGGATGGGAAGAAAGAAACTTTTTGTTATGGTTCCTCCAAGGCTTCCAGCAGGCCTTTTTGTCTGGTTGGTTGGTTTGGTTTTGTTTTAATTTAAGTGTAGTGTCAGGGCTGGGGTTTCCTGGAACATCAAGCAGCAATTATCTCCCTGTGTTTGATGAACTTTCAGTCAACTCAGATTTTCCTTTTGGATTCAATACTAATTCTGTGGCCAGTTTGTAGAGGAATCTCAACTCCATCTCTAATTAGAAGCCAGCAGTTGTGCCTTGCCAGTCAGTCACAGGACTTCAGTTAGTGCATCCAAGGCTGAAGGGTGGTGTGTCAGTGGGGTTGTCTGCGTGCCCAAGCACAGCTTTCAGCTGCTTTTAGCTAATAGAGAGCACTTCAAGCTGTGGTTGTACTCTCATTTGCCTTAGCTTTTGGAGTTTCTGCCCAACGAGTGTGGGGTCCAGCCCTGGCTGGCTGTAGGTTCTGCAGTGCCCCAAGGCTGTGGAGAGTGTGGTCTCTCAGGATCACATTTATGGCCACTAACCCAGACAGTGGCATTCAGAGCTGCTGGAGTGTGACATTTTCCACAGCTCCTCCCTGCTCCAGGCTCAGACAAAGAACTGGAGGCAGACAGTGCCTGTGGGACAGCCCCATGGAGAGCCCGTGTCAGGAGAAAGCCTTGGCTGGTCTAGGCAGAGATCTGGTGTGCGGTGAAATGGCTGATACAGGTCCCAAGGAGGAGATCTCTCAGTCTGCTTTCTCCCCAGTGCAGGAGTGAGTGGTGTGCTTGGTGTGAGAACTTGACCTGCTCAAATGGTTAGAAGGGTCTGTGAATGGGAGCTGGGAGCCAGAGCCATTTGAACTGCTGGACAGACTCACACCATGCTGACAGCCTTGCTGGGCTGACTGATAAAACTATTCTCTACCAATAAGCCACTATTAGGCCTGGATAACTTCAGGGAAGTTATCCACTGACTAATTATCCTCCCAAAGGTTTATCCTGTGGGTGTGTAGTGATGTCCTGCTGACCTTTACTTTGGAGTTCCTCCAAAGAGAATAAATCTACAGCCACCTGGTGAAGATGTCAAGTGCCCCTCCTGAAGCAAAGCCACAGTCAGATATGTTCTGAGAGCAGCCCATACTCTTGGGCTCTTTGCTGTAAGACCTAGCCCAGTCTTACACAAGGCTTGGGGTCCCTTGCTAACACCTGAAGCACCTGCTGGCCTTTTGTTGCTGGAAGGAGAGCTGATGTTTCTTACCTCTTCAGCCATGGCTGCAGTGTGTGTGTGGATTTCCCTCCTGTGCCTGTTAAACATGAAATGGTTCCTGTGCCCTTTCATCTTTGCAAAGATGTCCTCTGTAGATATGATCAGAAAATCATAGAATCACCAGGTTGGGAAAGACCTTAAGATCATTGAGTCCAACCATAACCTAGCACCAACCTGGATGCACCTGTTAGACCTTGACCTTTTGCTGCTCAAACAGAACTTCATCCTCTGAAAGCCTGGATAGTAGCCACAGAGGGCTGAGATAATCACACGTGGACGTTTCCAGGCAGTTACTCTTCTGAGGCTTGTCAATTGTATCCCCATTTTCTCGCAGAATCTTCCTGAGTCTCTTCCAGGGTCTGAGCTCCTGTGAGCATTCATCTTGGCTCTGTTCTTCTCCACTAAACTCAGTTTGTTGCCTCCCTCTTCAGAGTAAATCACCTTCCTCCAAACCCAGGCTGTTTGGCATTCATTTCTGCAGACAAAGAGAGCTCCTTTAGCCATGGAATCTCTCCAAGAGTCAGGAGGAATGGGTAAGGACTGCGGGGTGATGGTCCAATTCCTGCAAAGTTACTTAAAAGGGGAGGGGATGGCAGCTAGATAGTTCTGCTGAGGAGAATTCCAGAAGAATAAGATAATTGGCTCCAGAGAGACAAAAGAGAGGATGAAGACTGTTCTGGGATCTCTTTTCTTGTTCCATTCCACACAAAACGTCTTGAATTGTATTCTTGCCTACCTTTACTGCTCATCTGTGAGAAAAGAGTGGCTGCATTTGCTTAGCACAATAACCCCACAAACCCCATCCCCCTACACCCCAACAATCTGATGTGGGCTTAAATGGTGTTGGCTGGCCAGGCACCTGAGTAAACCATGGAATGTGATGGTCAGACTACAGTCAGAGGGTGATTTTAGTAGTGGTTATGCTGGCAAATCCTGAGATGGCTTCCAGGTAGAAATTCAAGCATGAGATCACCTGGCACAGCTATACCATCCTAATGATTTTAGTCCCCAAAGGAGTCATTTTGTTGCCTGCTAATAAGCAAACCTGTTGGCCTGTAATGAGGGTGGGAAAGAGATTTGAATGTGCTGGTAAATGTAGCTGTGGCCTGGCAGTTTGTGGAGGTGGAGGCTGTGCAGCCGCCATGACGGAAGTGTGTACCTGGGATGTCTGAGCCCCTGAGCTGCCTGTTCTGGCTTCATGGAGGTAAGCACAGCAGAAATCTCAAGCCTCAAAGGGGAGCTGCCAAGGGGGTATAAGTGATTCTCTTTAGAGGGACCTCAAACTTTGAGAGTCTCTCTGACTCCAGTAGCCATTCTTGGTGGGAGGAACTAATTCCTGTAGCTGTTACATGAATTATCAAGTCTTCCTCACCAGGTATGAGGGTAAAATGAATTCTGCACAGAGACTAGCTCCCCACAGGTGCCAGTTCCATCACATTATGTAAATAGTCTGTGACTAATAGAGAAGCTTGAGAAAGGAAATAAAAGACATCAGGCAGTGCATTTGCATGGGAACCAAGCTTTGTGCCAAAGGAACCTTGTTTAAAAATGAGTGATAGCAGACAAGTTAATTCTAAGCTTGCCATCCTGGAACATTTTAAAGTGTCTTATTAGCATAGAATTGCAAGGGCAGTGTTGTTTTGCATTTATGGAGTCTAAGAGGTCCCACTAAGTACATCTGCTGCCCATCTCACCCTTTGTTGGGAGGTCACTCACAGCTTTGCTGCACAGATTTGCTCTCCTCTCAGAGTGCTGTTCAGAACAGTGAAGGAGAAAAACAAATATTCATATGATGAAGCAAACTTCATGTACACCTAATAGCTTGGCTCAGCTTTCATCTACTGTGATGGGCCTGGGGAAGGTGGAGTGTTGAGGTAACAAAGGGGAAAAGGTGAGTCTGACGGTGTAAAGAATGAGCTTTCCCTTGCAGGGCAAAGGGAAAGCTCTTTTATTTCCCTTAATTTCCCTCTTTTATTTCCATTAATTAACATCCAGAGCTGATGGCCAGATTGTGTTGGCCACTCTGTGCATCGTGTCAGACAGCTCTCACCCCTCACAGCCTGTGCGAGGAGGTGAGAGCTTGGAGGACTTGCTGCAGTCAAACCGCGCTACTTGGTGAGCCTCAAGACTGCCTAGCAGCAAAAAGAGCTCTGTCAGTGGTGAGGTTTTGTCATCTTCTTTTTACTTTGCTTTTACTCTGCCCCATAGGCCTGGCCAAAGTGCTGCAGATGTTTTGGAATGCCACTCCTGCCTACAGCAGTGCAAAGCTTTAGATGCACTTCCAGCAGTGTGATGGGGACACAGTGTGGCAGCTTGCGTGCAGGTTCTCGCTTGGTTTTTGTTTGCTTGACCTCGAAGGACCCCAAGTGCTGGGGCAAAACTGCTGTGTCAGCTCTCTGAAGCTCTGGGTGGTGGACAGCACCTGCTCCTGCTAGTCTGAAGCTGTGCATCTTCTGATCAGGTAGCGCAGAGCTGAGCCTGTGCTGCTGTGTGTGTGACCTTCGGTGGGGTGGCAACTTCTTCCCAAGCTAGAAGTGTAGTAGTCACCTGTGAGACATTTGTCCTTCAAAATTCGGCTAAGATTGGCCAGGGGCTCAGGCGTTATGGAGGCCAAAAGGACAGAAGCATAGTGGTGTAAAGTTTGTTTCTATGGGGATGAAGGCTAAACCCAAGGTGTGTTTGCAGAGGTGTGGAGCAGAGCTTGCTAAAGATCTGTTGTCATTTCCTTACCTGGCCCCGTGTCTGCAAGTTTGTAGTTACCTGCCTGCCATAACTTCTATTTCTGGGTGGGATTCAGACACCTCTTAGATGCTGAAAGGCAGCTCTGGTGTTTCTCAGAATGTTACCTCTTGCAGTACAGGTCAGTGCAATGGTAACTCGCAGTCATGGCAGGGTGAAACCTTCTTGCTCTGCAACTGATGCAGCTGTGACCTAACTTTAAAAAGATACAATGTGAAAACCAGAAGCTGGCTACCATTTGCCCACTGGTCAGGGCTGGATAAAATAAAAGCATCTCATCTTCAAGGCTGGAATCTGTCCCAGTAGTCTGTCACTGATAAAGCCCAGCAGCTTTTATCAGCTGTGATAAAATATTGATGATGCAGGCAAATGTGGTAGGACTATTTTGGCTTAAGCAAGAAAAACTGAAAGTGTCTTTCCCCTACTTAAATCCTGATGAATTGAAACACAGTAGTAGATGTTGCTTTGGAAAGGAATGTGTAGCAACTGGGCTGCAATGCAGCGCTCCGAGGAGCTCCTTCAGTGTTTGTGCTGCAGAGAGAATTTCCCGAGCTGCTGAAAGGAAACTTCCACACTGACAAAGTGCACAGAGTATTATGGGTACCTGCAGAATGTCTAAGCAGAGAGTATTCTAAACACACGGATTGTAGCTGCAGACAGACCGTAAAGTCCCATAGGAAAAAGTCACTCTGCCCTTGAGGCATAAATTCAGTTGAGGTCTGTGTTATGACCTTCACCAAATGTATGTCATCCCTGAGAAGGTTCTCTATCTGGTTTTAAGTCCTTCTCTCTTCTGGAAACAATAAATATCTAATTTTCCCCTGACCTTTGTTTATCTAATAAGTGAACATATGAAATGCTAAACCCCCTTCCAGAACTGTTTGCATGAGCTCTGTCCTATCAGGATTAGAGGCAGTAAAATTTACCAGCTGGGCAACGTAGCAGTTTCATACAGGGCAATATTTATTTCTCGGCAGACAGGGAGGAATCAAAATATTTAAATAACACACAGCAATGGCACTGCTTCTGTCCATGTACCTCATTGCAGCCAATAATCAATTGAGCTGGCTGTTCAGCAGAATCGTTTTCACAATGGGTGCCATTT
This sequence comes from Picus viridis, assembly GCA_033816785.1. Taxonomy (NCBI): domain Eukaryota; kingdom Metazoa; phylum Chordata; class Aves; order Piciformes; family Picidae; genus Picus; species Picus viridis. The sequence goes on from CM066593.1 coordinate 20,065,433, forward strand.
CCCAACTATTTACAGTTCAACCAACCAACCATCAAATACAAATACACCTAAGGATATATTCATTTACAGGGATGTTTATGAGTTCATTGATCTGCTCCACATGGCTGGACCACTCGAACAAAGCTCTGCTGCAGGTTTTTTAAGCAAACATCACTGCTAAGGCTTTGTTTGTACATTTGGATAGCTTTGTGGAGGTCAGGCTTCCCCTTTAGCCTTCTGTAATCAATTCCATGTCTCTTATCCCCAGGGAAGCTCACAGTCCTCAGCTGGCCGCATCAAGGAACAAGTCTGGTGAGCATGGGTGGTGTACTTTTTTCTACTTGTTACACCAATAAAATCAGGGGAAAGGAAGTGGTCAGCATTACCTAACACAGGCAGCAATCTTTAATGCTTGCAGGTTACAGTCACACACATCACCACCACACACCACCTCGAAGTCCATAACACTGAGGTACTAAACCCAAGTAACTTATCTTTGTTCCTTTCATTATCAAAGCCCATTCAGTGCTGGGAGCCACTTAAGCCCAGTTCACACCTGGGAATCTCAGTTGGCCCTGACCTATTCAGTCCTGGGAGCCACTTAAGCCCAGTTCACACCTAGGAATCTCAGCTGGGCCTGATTCAAACAATAGCTACTGTCTGAGATGTTTGCCATGATGAGAACTGAGAGAAATCTGAACTCCTGTGCCTAATATTAATGACTGAGGGAATATTAGGAATGTCACATGATGGTAAATTTCTCTAAGCATGGAACCTGAAGCTGTAAATAATGTGCTTAAATATGAGGAAGATGATGGTAGAGGTTTGTATTCCAGTCTGGGAGAAATCCATCTGATACCCCAGCCTCCAGCAGGTATGGAACTGCCATTTGTTAAAATGCTCTGCTCAGTGGGTTCCCTTCTGATGACATTTGGTAGCTTTCTCTGTAGGTGCTTGGAGTCTCCAAGGAAACTGGAAATCCTCTCATTAAGTAAGTGAAATCATAGACAGAATCAATAAGGTTAGAAAAGACCTCAGAGATCATCAAGTCCAACCTGGAGCCAACTCCATCACCTGCCCTTCACCAAAGCAGGTCCCAGCCCCTCTGACTGTGCATGGAGTGTCTGTAGCATTGCTGACTGTAAGTTACTGATTTCTGCTTGGGTAAATACCTGTTGTGCTGTACAAGCAGAGGATTTGTATCAGCAATAAAGGGAGTCCAGTGACTAGGGATTGAAGTTAATGGAAGTAATTAATGCTAAGATACTCTCAATAGTCCAGTGATCAGCCTGTATTAGGTAGTTGTCCATCTCCTGGTCTTTTTTCCTGATGCAGAGTAGATGTTTAAGTGATGGTTCATGAGCTCTACTTCACACTAGTGAGATTTGATCTAATGAGAAAGAAAATACTAATTGATGCTAAGACTAATCCATTCCTGTCACTCAAATACTTGATTACCCACACCACCAGTGCTGCCATCCTTGCTCTTGTGAATGCTGCTGCCCTCAAGACTTCAATGGCCTTGGGCACTAGCAGAAGTCAAGGAGGTCTTTTTGATCAGTGTGTGTCAGGAAGCACTTAACAACCCAACATACCTGCAGGAGCTTGGGAGGCTCTTCCCACAGAGCTCCTCTGGCGAGTTGAGTGATGCAGTTAGTTTGCACTAAGGCTGCAGCTACAGAACAAGAGAACTGAGGGAATCCTTTAAGAGCTGTGTGAGTGCAGAAAGTGATGGTCCCTACCCAAGAGAATTTTACAGCCTTCAGGTGAGTCTCATTGTAGCTGAGTCCCCAAGGAGCTGATTGTAATCTGTATGTTCATTCTTGTTGCTTAAGTGGGGCACTGGTAAACTGCTGGAGTTAAGAGAATAAATTGCAAGGAGTTTTATGTAGGAGTGTGATACTTAGATCTGAAAAAGAGAAGAGGCTGTAGCAATACAGGTGACTAATTATATTTACCTTGAACAAGAGGAAGCATGGTGGCTTGTAGGACTTGAAGTGTTCTAAGTGGTATTTAAACAGCCTGATATTAACTGATTATTTTTGTTGCACTGCAGCATGGATGAAGAATAGGTTTGGTTATTTTTTCATGGCCACACTGGAAAGTGTATTGTAAAATGTTTTACCGTGTGAAAGGTTGTGTCCAGCATTAGACCTTTAGGCTTCTATGCACCGTGTAACAAAAGAAATGAATTCCAAACACAGGCCAGCAGAAGTGACCACGTCTGCCTCACGTGTGGCCACTTGCCAGGGCAGAAGTCTGGGTTAAGATCTTTTTGAAATTAAACCACAAACCTAATTTTCTACTCCAAGAGGAATCTACAGTCTGGGTAAGCAGCTAAAGAGAATTTACTCTAAATTTGAGGTGTGTTTGTTTGATAATGGAGATTCTGGAAGGTGTGTTTTAAAGACCAGTGATGATGGTACCAGAGAGAGCAGTGATGTGGACTGGTGGTTTGGAGTAGAGCACAATGCTTTTAGGAGAAATTTCATCTTGAACAGTATCAGTCTGAGTGGAATTTGCAGTACATCAAATGGGGCCTGCATTAGTGCTCAAACCCAAACCAAACAAGCAAAAAGACTGCCGGTTCTGGCCCAATCAGAGAATTGTCAGGCTTGGAAGGGACCTCAAGGATTGTCCAGTTCCAACCCCCCTGCCATGGCCAGGGACACCTCACACTACAGCAGATTGCTCACAGCCACATCCAACCTGGCCTTAAAAACCTCCAGGGATGAGGCTTCCATCACCTCCCTGGGCAACCTCTGCCAGTCTCTCACCACCCTCCTGGGGAAGAACTTCTTCCTAACATCCAATCTGAATCTCCCCACTTCTGTTTTGCTCCATTCCCCCAAGTTCTTTCACTCTCTGACACCCTACAAAGTCCCTCTCCAGCTTTCTTGTAGCCCCCTTCAGATACTGGAAGGGCACAACAAGGGTTTCCTTGGAGCTTTCTCTTCTCCAGACTGAATACAATCTCCCTTGTAGAATACAGTTTCTAGGCTGAACTGGTACTAAACCAAAGCAAACTGCATGCTGAGGCTGAAAGGAAGATGGTTGGAGGCTTAGGATCACTAAAAGGCCTTTCCTTGCAGTGTGAACTGCCCATAAAATCCAGAAGGGAGGGAGGTGGGAACAGTGTGGGGCTGGGAAATGGAAAGGCCAGAAAACAGGATGTGGTGAGGCTGATGGAGTGAGGAATGCCCTGGTATTCCTGGTTTGCTTGGGTGAAGCCAGGGTGGACAACTGAATCCCTGGCTGAAATGGAGATAGATTCATCGGTGCTAAGGTAGTATATCAGTGACTTGGGAACTGTGGATTAAAAGAGATGTTAATACTGTTTATAATTCATTGTTACTGATCTTTAAGACTCTTGGAAGGTGTTTATTAGCAGTAATGCTGTCATAAAGTACCTGTTAACAGGATGCCTATGGGAGCATAATCCTGTTTTTGCAGAGCTAAATGGCAAAGATTTCCTTTGAACTCAGCAGTAACACGATCAGGCCAACACAGACAGAGGCCATCTGCAACAAAATACAAAGTTTTGGAAACTGCTGTTGGAGTATTTTAGATATCCACAGGGGGATTGGTTAGTTTCAGAGATGCCTTAGATGCATCGGTTTGCAGATGTGAAAGGGCAATGTTTTCGTATTCCTCTTGCGATGCTGAGCACCTGCAGTGGTGAACTAATACCACCAAATCCTTCTGTAAGTTCTTGTTAAGGTATCCATAAAAGATGGGATTGATACATGTAGAGATCATGGCCACGAGGTGGCATATTGTAAATGCTAGGTTGTGATTACAGCTCATGAGCACTTCGTAGTTCCAGTCAAAAACAACATTGAATATATTGAGAGGCAACCAGCAAGCGGCAAAGGTCGCAACGATGGACACCAGCATCACATTGATCCTTTTGCTCTCGCTCAGTCTGCCCTCGCTCTCCCTCATCCTGTCTATTTTACAGTGTCTCCTTCGAAGACACACAAAGATCTTGAGATAGCAGATAAAAATAAACCCCAGTGGGAAGCAGTACTGGAAAACCAGCAGGGCAGTGGTAAAAGTCAGTTGTGCTGCAACAGATGGCCAGGCTTCGATGCAAGCGACCTTGTTCTTGTAGAAATCGCTATGGGAAGACAGGTGTTCGAAGGGTTCATCAGTTAATTGGTGAAATATTAAGAAAGGAATGGAGATTATGAGGGAAAAGCCCCAGATGAGAAGGATTCCCCAGTGAGCATGGGAAATAGTAGGCTTCCAGCCACGTGGGTTCACGATTAACTGGTATCTCTCAACGGCAATCAGTACAAGTGAGAAGGTGGAGACCGTGACAGACACACTTTGTGTGAAAGCAGTGATTTTGCACATAGCTTCCCCAAATATCCAGTAGTCCATTAAGGTGTATGCAACTGTGACAGGAATACACATGATGCAGATCAAGACATCTGACAAAGAGAGGTTGGCAATCAGAACGTTGGTAACATTTTGAGCTTCTTTCCGCCTCTTTATGATAACGATCAGGCAAAGATTCCCGAAGAGCCCCACTGCTGTAACTAATGTGTAGGCTGTGATAAGCAGGAGTTCTGCAAGGAGGGACAGTTGGCATGTTTCAAAGTTCAGAAACTGTGAGTAGCTAATGTTAGAAGGGGTTTGATTAGAGAGAATCTCACTGGGATGCTGAATGGCTTTATCCATCGTGAGGCTTCTCCCAACCTATGGACAAAACCTGGTGTTACTTAGAAGACACTTCAGAAGGAGCTTTCCAAGACAACGATTACTGTGAGCCTGTTGGTGTAGTTGGTGTCCTTGAAGTTTTAGGCAAATCTAATCTCATTGATTGTTAGAGAATTGGAAAAGCCAGAGACTGAGTATTAGTGGATTTGTATCTACGTGGGTGGAGGCTGATGCTGCCTTTCTGACACAGTTAGAGACCTGGAACTGGTTGTGATGTGTCAGGCACAGCAGTGACAGCTCTGATCAAACTGCTCTGCACATTTCCATACAAATCCTCTTTTGCCAGCTGGGGATAAACTTTGCTTTTCGAAGTCAAATATTTAAGATCTCTCAGCTGAAGGAATTCCAGTGAGGATCAGCTGTTGCTTTTTCTGATCAGAAAAGAAGAATTGGGTCCTGCCATCACGTTGCTAGCTTAGCTATCGCACACATTTTCTAAGGCTACAAAGCAGTGTGAGATAATGCAGCTTAATCAAAGTGCTGAGTGATATTTAACACCTCTGTGAACAACATCTTTCCTGGAGTTTCCTGTTCTGCTCATGTATTAAAGATAAGATGGCCTTCTCCCCCCAGTCTAATCTGATAATAATGTGAACCAAGGATCACATCTTAGTTACACAGACAATTATCTCCATAGCAGGAGCTGCCAAAGGTTGTCTCATTTCCCTACACACTGCTCACTGTTTACAAGGTTGACGAATGACAGCCCCAAAATGTTCTGTGGGTAAATGCAACACTGTGCTCAAGAGACAGAGAGCTGATTCTTGCTTCAGTTCTAAATTAACCAAGTGTCGAGCCAAAACTTGATATTAGTACAAATCTCTTGCTATAAAACTGATAGCAGTGGGAAGAATTAGGTTCAGCAGAGTATCTTGATGGGTTTGAATTTATCACTGAGTTAAAAAGTTAATCTTAAATCAGAAGCTCACCAGCTTTCTGGCCAGCCAGAGGTTGTTTCCAACCTGGGGAGGAAAAAAAAAAGGATGTGAAGAATTACTTTCCAAATTCAGAGATAAATAAGTATGATCTACCTATATACCTTTGAAAACTCACCTGAATTCCTTTTTGAAGCAGGAATTAGTGGGAAACTGTCTGGAAGATGTTCATTCTTCACCCCTGGTAACAAATACCAGAGTGTTGAGAGCCTGTGGAGAGAGGAGCATGAAGAAGCAGTGGGAAGGGGATGCAGGAAAAGAAGAGGAGAGGTGGATGGTTTATTATTACTAGAAATACTCTATGTGTACATTTGCCAACCTTTTAATAGAAATGATTGTCACTACTTAATTACTAAGGAGTGAGCAATGCTTGGCTGCTTGCGTCAGATTAAGCGCCAAAGCCAGGGTTCAGCTGGGAGCTATGATTCTGTAACTCTTTGCCCCCAGGCACTCAGAGAATATTCCAACTTGAGTTCTGTCCTGGGCTGCTTTACCCTGATACTTCTGCCTGACTTAAATTTGGGTGTTTCAAATTAAGTTTCTAAAAAGGATCAAAGCCACAACCACCTTTGGAGCATCCATTACTCCCATTCAGATTGACATATGCTGTTCAGCTAGCATGCTCATGTTGGAGTGAGAAATGTCTGTAGATTTAAGTGACTGTATGTGGCCCTGATGTTCTAAATATGACCCAGCTGGTGGTCAGGGGCTCACATTAAGTTCTATAGTCTCCCTAAATAACCCATGTGGCTTGGTTACAGCCCTGTTGAGGGGATGGCATAGAAACCTGTCCAGTCATGCTGCAACAGCTGTTGAAGTCTAGTGGCTCAGATAGTCTTTGTAGTCCCTCACAGGGGCTCCTGCTCCAGGAGGGTGAAACCAAGAGCTATGCACCCTACTGTGTGTGCACCAGCTTGCAAAAACTCCTTTCCTAGTGAGTCTGGGAGAGGTGAAAGGGGTTCTGAAGCTAGCAGTCACACCCTGCAGAAACTGATGATGATGCTGGGAGACAGCACCTTTAGGCAACCTATATCCTGGCATGCACTGTAAACCACTTCTCCCTGGAGCAGCACTGGTTGGGTTTTTCACACAGAAGGATGCAGGTGCTGGAAGAACAAGAGGGCAGCCAGCGGTAAATATTGCCCTGATGAGCTTTATTGCCACTCTTGATGTGTAAGGGTCTGAAGTCTGGCTGCTTGATCCTAAGAGTGATCTTTCTCTTTGCATTGCCTTTGGTGTTCGCCAGACTCACACAGATCTGAGCCCTGCCCTTTGAGGAAAGATCAGCTATTAGCAGGGGAACTGGCTTGGAAGCAAGATGCCTTCAAAGACAAGCTCTGCTCTTCCTTGCTTTTTATGTGAGCAGGAGAAGCTGTGGGGACTCAAAGGACATGAGGCTGAGCCAGGTTTGTAATGTTTTATGCACTATTTGCCACGCTTGCTTGGTTGCACAACACAGTTTGCTAGCGAGCGATGAATGTCCTCTCCCAGGAATTCAGTGTAGCTGGTGGGGCTGCTCTGGCACTTTGTGCTGTTAAGGAGAAGCCTCTGTACCGAGCCTGTGATCAGTTCAGCTTTAGGCACACTGATCATCTACATTGTCCTATTATTCAGGGGAAAAAAAAAAAAAAGAAGAGATTAATTTCTTGTCATTTGAGTTGTACTGAGAGTTAAAAAGCCGTCTGTAGTGCCTGTCATGCTGCATGGCAAGAGACCATTTACACCTGTCTTATTTAAACATCTGGAACATAACAATGAGTTACACAGCACTTACTGCAGCCTGTTGAACTCCATTGTAATGCAGAGTGGCACTTTTAAAAGCCAATAAATATCAGCGGAATCAGCATCTTTGAACTGCAGCCACAGCTGATATCAGAACGGGACTGAAGAAGAACTAATCACTCCAGCCCCTAATCCATGCATTCTGGAAAAGATTCCCTACTAGAGAGAGTTTCACACTAAGAAAGGGTAATCGACTTTGTTTCATCCCTTCAGATACAGAAACATTACTGAAACATGCATAAGCAAAAGAAAATCAAAAGCATCATGTAGGATAAAACGAGATTTGAAAAAGGCTTTCTTCTAGTCTAAGACAAAATGAGATTTTAAAAGGCTTTCTTCCCTAAGTATTTTCTTACCTATGTTCAAGATGCATAGTCCCATCCCTTCCAAATGACCAGTAAATGTTTTGGTTGCAGACATCGTCTGTTTATTAAGTTCCAAAGTATTGCACTGATAGAACCTGGAGGATACTTTCCATTCAGGCTGTACACAAGACAATAATCCTTTAAAAGACAGATTTCAGTGAGTTTTGACACAGTTCTATGGATGTCCCGGCTTCTTACCTGATGAAAAATTCAAGTCATATCCACACTGCCTTTAACAGCTTTGCTTTCCCCCTTTTGAGTTAATTACAGAGCCAGCAAGCACATCTCCTTTGTGTCTGAAAGAATCCAAAGCAAAGCCATCGGCTGCTAGAGCAGCACTTAAACTCTCCTTTCTTCTCCTTCCGACAACAAACCACAGCCTCGCAATTTCCCACTGTGCCTGAATCCGTAGAAAGGCTGCTGAGGAATAAAACAAGCTCTGGAATCCGAAAAGCGTGGAACAGCAATGAGCCGGGAGGAGAAAGGACCAGTAGTCACGGGGATGGGTTTTCCTGCGCTGCGTAGCTCCCCTCCGCCCTGTCCAACACCTTATGCAATTTCAGTTATCTTATCTCCTCTGTCGGGTAAATGTTTCCCTTCTGTCGGATTTCATACACAAACATCTGCAGATGGCTTATTGCTTTGTGAGCTGAGGCAGATAGGAAAAGACAATAAGCTGTTTAGAGAGAGCATGCACACCCTGTTGAGTGGATCATTGGCTCTATGGCAATTAAGATGCTCATATTTTCACTTTAAATTGCTATTTTCGCTCTTACTCCGGAGATGTAGAAATGTTCCTGGAGAGCAGAGCGTGGCACACTACCCGAGCACGTGTTGCAAAGGAGCTGCTTCAGTATTGCTGCTTTTCCAGTAAAAATCTGCACCTTTCATAGCTGCTGCCTCACAAAAACCAGCATGCTGGGTTTCCCGGCTAGATGTTTAGAGTGGGTGTTCATGAGACAGGAAGGGGACTGAGGAACTGCTCCTGCTCAAGATGGGCTGTTTGGTACATAGCTTTTTAAACTCTTCAGTTCACACCTGGGTCCACTTAAGCCCCAGTATCCCAATCGCTCTCTCTGAACCATCCTGTGGTTCTCCAGCAGCAGCAAAAGCAGGGTCAGCAGAAAATAGCCCAGGGTTAGAACCTGGGAGTGGACTCAGGAAATGAGATTATGATTCCCTCTTAAATTAGAAAAGTAGAAACTTGCAGACAAAACATTTGAGAGCATGCTGGAGCCTGGCTTAGACAGTGTGCTTGCATTTGAAAAGCAGCAGGGTTTGGGGTTGGGCAGGCTGCTGCTGTACCCTGAGTGCAGGTTAGGACTGCCTGAGAATACAGCAGTATTTTGTCGTGCTGCTGTATGGGGAGAAAACAGGGCTGCAGGGAGCCTCGGAGATCAGCCAGCCAAACCTCCTGCTTCGGCTATGGCTGTACCCGTTCATGGTGTGTTTGTCTAACCTGTGTTTTAAACATCCTCAGTTAGGTATTCAAGTGACTAATCTGCTGTTGGGAAAACTTCCCTTATGCCTCCCCCTAAAATTTCCTCACTTTACCCCATTGCTTTTTATCCTAAGAGTCATCTGGGACTCCTGACATTTTAAGCATCAAGTAATGTGAATATACTTTTCTAAAAGAGAAGAGCAGGCTCAGGGGAGGCTTCATTGTTCTCTACAACTACCTGAAAGGAGGTTGTAGACAGGTGGGGGTTGGTCTCTTCTCCCAGGCAACCAGCACCAGAACAAGAGGACACAGTCTCAAGCTGTGCCAGGGGAAGTTTAGACTCCAGGTGAGGAGAAAGTTCTTCCCAGCAAGAGAGATTGGTCACTGGAATGTGCTGCCCAGGGAGGTGGTGGAGTCACCGTACCTGGAGGTGTTCTAAAAAGGCCTGGATGTGGCACTTGGAGCCATGGTTTAGTTGTCAGGAGGTGTTAGGTTTCAGGTAATAGGCTGGACTTGATGATCTCTGGGGTATTTTCCAACCTGGTTGATTCTGTGACTCTGTAAAATGATTCTAGCACTTGGTGGTTTTGATTATGTCAAAAACCACTTCAAAACCCACAGCTTTTCCAAAGCACTTTAGAATTTCTGCTTCTGGTTGTAGAGGAACCCAGGAAGAGGATCAAGACCTCAAAATGAAATGTGCTAAGTAAGCTCCAGAACAGGTCACAGAAGGTGGTATCTGTTGATAAGGGAAATAAGTCAGTAAAATAAAAGATATTCTCACTCCATTCACGGGTTTCAAACAAAGGTCAGGCTGCTTACTGATGGAGGCCTCTGTGTCTAATCTAACTCTGCATGCAGTCCTCCATCTGGACTTAGACATCTTAGACTGGACATTAGGAAAACTAGGCATTGGAATGGGCTGCCCAGGGAGGTGGTTGGGTCACCAGCCCTGGAGGTGTTTAAAGGTTGTTTGGATGTGGTGCTTGGGGGTAAATTTTGTAGAGGAGAGTTATTGGTTGGACTTGATGATCCTGAGGGTCTTTTCCAACCTGAATGATTCTGTGATCTGTGGAAAGGCCAAAGTGTTTCACCTGTGATCCCCTCACCTGCACACTTGTATCAATCTGCTGCCTTCTGTGGATTGCATTTTGCAGTAACCAGTTGTGAACTGGATTTTACCTGAGGCTTGTGGTGGGTGTAGCTGCTCTTTGTGTGTTGATGCTGAAGGCAGAGGTGTGTATAGTAAGTGGAATCAGTGGCTGTGTATGAAGGGATCAAGGTATCTTGTTTTCAGGCACATGCTGTAGCGTCTCTGTGCAAAAAAGGTTAATGGATAGCAGAATTGCATTAACTTTATCTAAATGATGGTGTTGTTTCCAAAGGGTTCAATATGAAGTGATGGAAAAAGAGCCTTTATCAGGAGACATTGATAGCTAACTGGAAGGCAGAGCTGCAGCTGTAGTGAGAAGCAAACTTCATGTGTGACCTGGTAACAGAAAATTACAATACATTGCAGATAAGGCTGCAATTGACTTGCCAGCCTGGGGTGTAAATTTAGTAACTCTGCCTTTGTGGGATTTCAGCAGCTCCAAGAGGTCTCTGTTCATAGGAAACAGTAGGAATATTGAGGGGATTTTTAAAGAGTGTCCTTAGAGGTTTCTGTCTCAGTTTGGGAAACAAACAAACAAGAAACCTCAAAACAATGTGGACTGTACTGCCTGCCAATCATTATACTTCTTATCATCTCATCACAATCATTCCAATACAAGCCTGATCCTAGAGGCTTTCCAGGTGTGATATTCATATTGAAATAAACTGGAATATCTTTTCCAAGCATCTGGTTTTACAGCAGCTGGAGGCATGACCTCAGCTTGTGTAAATGTTCCTGAGCTAGTTTTAAAGCAGGTAGCAATTAACCATTAAATCACAGAGCTGAGGGTACTGTCATCTGAACCTGCCAGCTCATAGCTGAACAGAAAAACTTCTTTCCTGAAAGGGTTGTCAAGCCCTGGAATGGGCTGCTCAGGGATGTGGTGGAGTCACCATCCCTTGAGGGATTGAAAAGCCATGTAGATGTGGTGCTGGGGGACATGGCTGTGCTGGGTTAATGGTTGGACTTAATGAGCTTCAAGGTCTTTTTCAACCAAAACTATTCTCTGCTTCTGTAGGGTCCATGTCTATGAAGTGCAGTCTCATCCTGATTACATTGAAGCAGGTACTCTGGCTCCCAGGCTATGGCATATGAAAACCAGGTCAAGTGATTTAAGTGCCATAGTAAAGAGGTTTTCAGATGTGCAGTTTGTCACAGGGTCTGTTGTGTTGGCAGCTGCCTGTTGGTGACAAGGACTCTAGCGTAGAAGTTCTCTGAGCTCGCTTTTTGCTTTGGCACTTAGACGATTCTTCACCCAGCAGGAAGCTCTGCTGCTGGCTGACCACTCCAACCTTTTGCTTTTGCTTAGTTGCTTCTCCCACACAGCTGTGCAGCAGTCCTCGTTCTTACCTGGTGCAGCCTCCTCCTCCAGCAGGCAAGATTGAGGTGGTGGAGTCACCTTCACTGGAGGTGTTCAGGAGAAGACTTGATGGGGTGCTTGGCTGTATGGTCTAGTTGTTGGGTGGGTTGGATTGTTTGATGGGTTGGACGCGATGATCTTGAAGGTCTCTTCCAACCTGGTGTATTGTATTGTATTGTATTGAGTAGAGATGTATACATAGGACGTCTCAGCTTCCTAGCTGAAAGAGTTCTTTAGTAGCAGCTTGGCTAAGAGCTGGTTCAGTGACCTCTAGCATCTCTGAAGGCTCTGGAATATTTCTTCCTCATAAGTATTACTTTTTATAGCCCTTCAAAGAGGCAGAGAGGAATAAGCAGGAAAATCTCTTATCTTTGTGCCAGATGTGCTGGTTGATGTCAGGAAAGTAAGATAATATGTTCTGATGGAGGCAAACCCACAGTCCCTTCCCATTTTCCCTTTTTGTGGCAAAAGCAACACCCCGATGAGGTATCTTCAGCAGAGAGATTATGATTTGACCAAATGAGCAACATCTGAGTCTCAGCTAAGACCTCCCTGTAAATTTTTCTCCAGAGATCATGCAATGAAGAAGGATGGATGTCTGTGTGTGAGCTGGAGCACTGCTCCGTGACTCAGAAGCAATCACTCAGGTTCACTCCCTGGCATTTAGGTTTCACTCCATTGTATTTGCAGACAGCTTTGCAATGTCCTTGATGTTTCATTCTGGTCTGTACCTCTCAGGTAGGTCATGCTTAGAATGAAAAGTCAGCTGGTCTGAAATCTGCTTGAACTGTCAATGAGTTTTAATAATCAGTTAGAAAATCCTATCATGCCATCAACTTTCAGCTGATTTCTGGACCTCATTCAGCTGGCACACACTTGAGCCGGGGAGTGATGCACTCTGTGGCTGGCAGGTCAGGTTTTGGGTCAGCCAAGTTACTTTTCTTACTGAAAAATTAAAAAAAGAGAAGATATGTGAGTAATTCTAATAGGACACGACAGCATTCATTCATATTGTGCAACACTTCCCACTTTCCAAAGCCTGATTCGGGCCTTTGTAGCTTTCTAGAACTTCTCCAGCTGATATTTTCCAAGAGTGAGCTCTGCCACAGGTGAGTTATTTCAATAGCTCACAGATTTCAGGGGGGAATGGGATAATTTCTGTCTCTGTTCTCTTTCCATTCCACAGTCTTTTTCTAACAACACTGTGAGCACTAAACCCTGCTGTTCCCAACCCATGGCATTTCTCACTCTCTCAATTGTTAATGAAGAAATCCTTAAACAATCAAAAGGTTTTTCCTGTTAATCTCAGACCGTTTCAATTTTCCTACATGTTTCACACTCTAGTAATGGTTTTGATGAATTAAGAATATCCATTTTGGCTGAATATCCATTAAGAATATCCATTCTGGCTGGCTATTTAGTGAATATCCATTCTGGCTGGCTATTTAGTGAATATCCATTCTGGCTGGCTATTTAGTGAATATCCATTCTGGCTGGCTATTTAGTGAATATCCATTCTGGCTGGCTATTTAGTGAATATCCATTCTGGCTGGCTATTTTGTGAATATCCATTCTGGCTGGCTATTTAGTGAATATCCATTCTGGCTGGCTATTTTGTGCCTGGAAACCCTCACCTCGGCGCACCACCTCATTTTAAAATCTCTTGAATAAGCGTGAACGTCTTACAGCTAATTTCAGGCAGGTACACACTGAACTTCGTGGGGAAGGTCCTCCTGCTGATTTCAAACAAAGCTAAATGTCAGGCATGAAAGAGCACCACGAAAAAACCACCCTACAGAGGTTCTGTGGAACGAGAAATAAATGAGGGCTAGGAATAGCTAATGGGAAAAAAAAAAAGGAAGTGGATTTTAATTGAACTGGAAACTACATAAAGACAGACTTGTAGAAGAAAATGATCAGAGCATGGCTGAGGCTGCTGCTGGCTCCAGGTCTTCTTTTGGCAAAACTTATGATCCTGGTCTGTCTTGGACTAAGATGCAGTGAAAGATCCACCCTCTCCCAGCTGCCACAGCATTGCTGGGTTCTTTGATCCTCCACAAGAACCTTGACTCCTCAGATCGTACTTTGCTCTCTTACTTTCACCCCATCACTCCAAATTATGACCAGCTCCTACATAAACGTTTAGGAAAGGGAAGAAATGTAATAATCAACAATGACAGAAGAATGGAAAGATGAAAGAGGAAAAGAGAATTTGAACTTCTGGGGGAAGGGGAAGGAGAGCAAGATTGAAGGAAAAATGATGATGCAAGTCCAAAGAAAGGGATGCAGACTGAATCCTCTGATGACTTTCTGCTTCACCCTTCACAAAGCTGAGTTTCTTTGTCCCTCCCCTTACAAAGGGCTCAGGGAAGATTTTGTTCAGTGAGATGAACTTTGGATGCCACTTACTGAAGAAATAGTTGCTGTGGGTTATTCTGTAGTTACTTTTTAAATCTCTAGAATATCTTATTTTGCATTATTCTGTAGTTACCTTTTTATCTCTAGAATACCTTCTTTTGCATTAAGCAAATAAAAGAGAGGGGTAGTGTTTTATTCCCCATCTGCATCTTTACCCTGAAGAGTGTCATGTTCACACTTTAGGTGGGCAAAGCCTACTGAGTTTCCTCTCAGTGCATTTCATTCAGTCTTCTTCAATGAAACCCCTCTCCCAGCCAGTGCTCCTTCATGGTAGTCTCAAAAGTTAAGATCACATACTTGACATTTGTACAGATTAAAGTACAAACTGCAGACAAGAGTGAAAGAGGAACCTTCTGCCAATAAAGCAGAGGGTCCCTCAAAGACAGTTGTATCTCTTTTAAGATCTTCACACTTGTAGCTAAAGCAAGGGGCCAGGATGGGGAAGTTTGTGCTGCTGCTGCTCTAGCATTTTTTATCAAAGATCTGTCTGAGGTGTTGATTTGCTTAGGAGGCAGCCCTCTAAAAGTCTGTCTGTAATTGCATTAACAATCCTTCCTGCCTGTGTGTGGATCTTGGGAGTGATCTGGGAAATTATGGTTGAATCCTCTCTATTCTTACTTGTTTTCACCTATGCAGTGATGAAAAAAATGGAGAAGAAATATGTCTATAGCTAGGGTGATGTTACTGCAGCCTTCAAGGAGCATAATGTTGATGCAGAACTGATTGCAGCAGATATTCTGCTCCCACAGGTTTGGAAATGCTGAGAGGAGACCTAAATCTGGAGATTTGCACTATACTAACAAAACAGCTTCAAGTCATCAGAAATCCACTACACTTAAATCCTATTAAAAAATTAATCAACACCTGTTGACAAATGAAGCCAACCACACTGATACAAACTAAAGAAGCTGAAACAAATTAAAAGGCCTTGTGTTTACACAAGGGCTTAGATAATCATAATGTTTAGAACTTACAAGAGCTTCTTTTGACTTTCTTATGTCCTTCTGATACTCTTTTCCAAAACTTCAGTCTGGACCCATTAAACGTGTCAGAAGGATGTTTCTTCAGTGACAAGAACGGCTATAAGATTTCCTTGATTTATTTTACGTCAGCTTTTAGTAAGAACACTTGGTAAAGGAGGAAGCCAAGAGCTAGGAAGGGACTGTTAGGTGCCTCTGCTCTGTGATCTCTTAAGCTGTGATGCCCTCCCGTGGATCTAGGCAGTGAATACCGGAATAACGAAATGTTTTGTGCATGAAAGCAGTCACAGAATCAGAATGATAGGGGCTGGACGCTGGCGATCACCTAGTCCAACCCCTTGCCAAAGCAGGTTCACCCACACAGGCTGCACAGGATGGTGTCCAGGTGGGTTTGGAATGACTCCAGAGAAGGAAACACTGCAGCCTCTCTGGGCAGTGCTCTGCCACCCTCAAAGTGAAGAAGTTCCTCCTCCTGTTTAGATGGAACTTCCTATTTCAAGTTTGTGCCCATTACTTCATCCTACCACTGGGCATCACTGAAGAAAGACTGGCCTCCTGACACCCACCCTTGAACTATTTATCAGCACTGATCAGATTCCCCCTCAGCCTTCTCTTCTCCAGGCTAAGAAGCCCCAAGTCCCTCAGCCTTTCTTCATAAGAGAGGTGCTCTAATCCCCCTAATCATCTTCACAGCCCTTTGCTACAAGGAAGTTTTCCTTCCAATGCTCTAACACTAACTGAAACACCACATGAAGACATTTAACACAGTGCCTCTGGTCTGAGAACACAATTCCTTCAGGCGGCGATACAGGTGGAGCTTTTACCTGTGAGGAATGTCAGCTGCTTATATGGGGAATTATTCCATAGCTAACTATCAAAACTGAAACATTTTAACGTGGCTGCCCTGTCGGGGGGAAATGTGTGTCTTTTTTAACAGTGCTTGCCTGAGACATTTGAACACATATGCTGATAGTGTGCATTTACTTTCACACAAAGTTGAAAGCAATTGAAAAATCTGGTGGAGAAGCAGCTGTAGCTGTTGGTCTGTTTCAGCAGACTTGTCACATCTCACATGATGTGAGACTGGCTCTTTGGTTCCTCACACCTGTGTGTCTTATGTTTGTGGTGGATCACGAGGCAGCTTGAGGGAAAAGGCACATTTCAGGAGCACCTTGTTCATGGGAGAGAGTGTAACAAGTGACCTGGGGCACTGATCGGGTGACGAGGTGCCTCACCAGGCATGGATCCAACAGGAATTGGAGAGGTCTGTTTGGAGACTCTGGTGGCTCAGATGACCTCAGAAGTATGAAGGTCTGTGGGATATGCAGGAGGAGCTGATGTTTAGCTGTCTAGGAAACTCGTCGTCACCAGAGCCTCATGGTATGTGTCGGGAAACTTCTATGTGTGGTGTGCTTGGCCCCTCCAGTGCGCAGGCTGAGCTCTGAGGGTGTGATTTTGTGAGAATTCTTGAATGCTGGGAAAGGACAGTGAGCAGGACACCAGGTCAGGTGGAGTTCAGCCTTTCTGCAGTATCAGAGGGGACATTTTTATATGCAAGATATCTATCTATCTATCTATCTATCTATCTATCTATCTATCTATCTATCTATCTATCTATCCATCCGTCCATCCATCTATCTAATTTTTTTAAGGCATTTTCCTTTCATGAATCAACCAGTCAGAAGTGCAAATGAAGCAGCTGGGCTATACCTGAGTTGTGTCAGCAATTGATTTTGCCTGATTTGCTCACATCTCACAGATCCTCATCTCCTTCTGCTGAAAGAAGTAGGGACCTCTTTCTTTGCTCTCTTCCTTGGCCTCCTTGTCTGTCTTGCTTTCAGTGCTCCATGAACATGTGTTCTGTTTTCTTTGTTAGGGTGAGGCCATAAGTGGATCCTCCTTTCTCCCATTTTTGCTGTAAATTCTCAAAGGTCTGTAAAACTCCAAACTCCTGTGGGTTATTTTCTACACCAAAGGGAGTTATCTTGGGGAGGGACCCATGGTTTTGACAATGAGGGGTAGGCAAAATATATTTTTGTATTTCCTGTAATTGTGTGGAGCTTGAGGATGGCCTCTGGGAAGAAGCTTCTTTTTTTTTTTTTTTTTTTTTTTTTTTTTTAAATTGAGTAGGATGTGTTTGTGTACTTTAAACCCACAAATCTGAGATTATGGGCATCTTCTCTTGGCTAAAACTAGACAAAGTGATTGTGTCTGTTCATGCATTGAGACAAATGGATCTGAACTTTACCTGCCATCCTTTCCCTGTAGGCAGCTGTCAAAGGCAGGCATTTAATCTCCCAGTCATGTTAATAAGTTACTCTTAACAGATGTGGCTATGACAGGAAAGAAAATAATATCCAATTTAAGCAAGAATCCCATTCCTCTGCTGCAAGTGTTAATGCTGCTGATATAACCACAGCCTACAGCATGCAGACTTGGGCCACTGAGAGGAACGAGGGCAGGGTTTTACTAGCAGTGTTAATCTCTGGAGCTGACACCATCTGAAGAAGAGTAATGAAGAATCTTTGTGATGAAATGTTCAGTCTCTCTGGGTTTCTTCCTGGGCTATAGTTAAGAAACCTTCCAGCACAGTCAATGTTATGCTTGTATCTGTGAGTCTCCAAGGCTGCGTTTCCACAGCAGTTGATGTAAATCTGGGGGATGTTGCAGTTCTGCTTCCTCCCTTCTGCCAACACCAGAACTCACGGGATCGTGCCAAAAACTGTTTGAGAAAGCTAAGGCAGCTAAACCCGAAGCCCTTTTCCATGATATAATTGTTTCTGGCTGTCTTGTCTGTGTTGCACAAGCACCAGGGCTGGCCCATGGGAGAAGGCAGGATCGCATGGCTGGAGGGATGGAGCACAGCAGTCCCAGCACAGATCAGTTCGGACAGCTGGGCAGCTACATCCTGATCCAGTGCCTAACACAGAACTATAAGCACCAGCTCAGGGGCATCAGAATATTCAGTGTGTACCTTGATAAAGGCTCCCAGGATAGGATAGGATAGGATAGGATAGGATATAGGATAGGATAGGATAGGATAGAATAGAATAGAATAGAATAGAATAGAATAGAATAGAATAGAATAGAATAGAATAGAATAGAATAGACCAGGTTGGAAGAGACCTTCAAGATCATCATGTCCAACCTATCATCCAACACCACCTAATCAACTAAACCATGCAAGCAAGCACCCTATCAAGTCTCCTTCTGAACACCTCCAATGATGGTGACTCCACCACCTCCACAGGCAGCTCACTCCAATGGACAATCACTCTCTCTGTGTAGAACCTCTTCCTAACCTCCAGCCTAAGCCTCCCCTGGTGCAGCTTGAGACTGTGTCCTCTTGTTCTGGTGCTGGTTGCCTGGGAGAAGAGGAGGGAATACTTACACTCTTCTTCTTGAGCAAGGGACCAGTAATGTAACTGTCAGGGGATCCAGGATATGATCTGGCTGGAAATCAGGTGGTCTGATAGTTGTTTTTTTATTAACCCAATCCCCAGCACCTGATTTCCAGGTGGATTTCCCACCCCAAATCTGGATTTCCCATCAGGAGGGCAGGGTTACTTGGTGCCAGTGTTCTTGGATGGTGTAGAGAACAGGAGAGTTTCAAAAGCCAAGCACTGGGATATGTAGCAGGTATCACATGGGGGATTTCAAGGGAGATTTTTGCAGGTCAAACCCTTTCTTTGGAGACAAGCTCTGAAGTGTCTGACAATACTGCAGTGGTCAGAAATACACACAGGCTGTGCTAATTGGTAAAGGTAATATGACCCTTTCATAGGGAACAGTTTTGGGGAAGATCTGTGGAATGATCATCATGGGTGAGACAAGACAGCCTTGTGTGGCAATCATAGCAATAAGTGATGTGAGCAATCTGGCAATATAAGCTTAGAGCTTGACATTGTGGTAGGCTATGCTTAGCATAAGTGTAGAAGTAGCTAGGAGTTTAGCAAAACAGTGCTGTGCTTGCAGTATGTAACTCAAGCAAGGTACTGGTAGCTATAAACACAGGGAGTTATCTTGGAATAACAGGACACATACATTGATCAGCAACCTCACGTGATATTAGTAGTTTAACCAATAATGAATAATAGTAGGATGTGGGGCCAGTTATGGGGAGCCAGTGAAGCTATGCCAACGATGCTCTGTGAGTCTATATTAGCTGTAGAGGTTCCTTATTGAAGGAACAATACTGGATCATACTGGTCATCCTTATTGATTCCGTACTCTCTCGTCAACAGCCTTGCTTTTCAGGATCTAATGCCAGAAAAAGCAAAGCAACAAGGAATAGCCAGCAGGGACAGGGAGGAGATTCTCCCCCTCTACTCTGCTCTGGTGAGACCCCACCTGGAGTACTGTGTCCAGTTCTGGAGCCCCTATTACAGGAGGGATCTGGATGTGCTGGAGCATGTCCAGAGAAGGGCCACGAGGATGAGCAGAGGGCTGGAGCTGCTCTGCTATGAGGACAGACTGAGGAAGTTGGGGCTGTTCAGTCTGGAGAAGAGAAGGCTCTGAGGAGACCAAATTATGGCCTTCCAGCATCTGAAGGGGGCTACAGGAAAGCTGGGGAGAGACTTTTTAGGGTCTCAAGGAGTGATAGGGCTGGGGGAATGGGTAAAAAAATAGAAATGGGTAGATTGAGATTGGATGTCAGAAGAAGCTCTTCCCCGTGAGGGTGGTGAGACTGGCACAGGTTGCCCAGGGAGGTGGTGGAAGCCTCATCCCCGGAGGTTTTTAAGGCCAGGCTCGATGTGGCTCTGAGCAACCTGATGTAGTGTGAAGGGGTCCCTGCCCATGGCAGGGGGGTTGGAACTGGATGATCCTTGAGGTCCCTTCCAGCCCTAACAATTCTATGATTCTCTGAACAGAGCAGACAGGGACAGGTGCCCAAACAGAAGAGAAAATTGTCTATTAGCATGCACATCTACTCAACCAAGAGGGAGAGTGGGTTGAGTACTCTTTGTACAGCTGCTTGAACACCTCATGAGTTCCTGAGCTGTGTGCTCACTTTATTTGATTATGGTTGGCTGATGTTTTTATTCCCCCCCCAAAGACTGTCTCAGTGTCTAAATGGAAACTTGTGTCTCATTGTGGAAAGAATGAGCAAAGAAGCTACCTGAAGAGGTTGTGAAATTGCCGTCACTGAAGGTTTCAGATGAAGATTAGACAGTTACCTGTGAGGAGGACTGAGTTTCAGGGACTGGAGGGTACAGGTGCTACGCTGCCTGGCGAGACCTTGGATGTCCCTTTTCACCTTCCAGAAAGAAAACTCAACAGCAAAAACTGTTCTTAGCTCCTAGATGATTTCCAACCGAAACCTCAGGGAGCGTAAGACCCCAAATAATCCTCTTTCTGGTGAAAATGCCAATATGTTGAAAACAGAGCTGCAGTCTTCAAGCTGTTTAAGGTACTATTAAAGTAAAAAAGGGAAAATCCATCTCACTGTTAGTCATCTCTCAGGGTTTGCACGCCCTTCAAGCACTCTTGTTGTTCCTGTACAAAAATACCTCCAGTTTCAGAGATTTAAGGGTGAGTAGGCAGTGACAGCGTTGGAAGGACGGGGAAACAGAGGAGGAATAAGCAGCAGGGAAAGCTGGAAGGCAGATGCCCGAGGGAACAGACTGGGTGGAGAGGAGCATGCTGCAAAGGGGAAAATGGTCACAAATAAGGGAAACAGTCAAGAGGCCCTAGGAGGGAGCGGATGGGGACTGGACCAAAGGGAACGGTTAAGATCTCTGAAAGGGGAGGTGTCTGGCGCTAAAGCCGAGGAAGGAAACCAAGGTGTGAGGCTGTGCTCTCAGAGGCGGAGACAGGAATACAGCCAGAGGGTAAGGAGAGTCCTGCCCGGCCCGTGCCGGCTGCCCATCAGCGGCGCATCGCTGCTCCGGGCCAGGCCTCCCTGTGCAGGGGCAGCAGCTCCGATCCTCCCCTTCAGGCTGTAACATCAGCATGGCCCTGGACAGAGGAGGGGACGCGTGAAGGACATCGCTCGGGGACTGTGCGGGGCAGTGCCCCTCCGTGACGGGGCGGGGGCCGTGGCCTCGTGGTGGTGCGGGGGTGCGCGCCTAACGGTCAGCGTTTCAAACGCTCCCGCGCGAGCAGCCTACCGACCCCCTGCGCGCTGCCCCCGCCCGCGGGGCGGAGCCGCCGGCGAGAAAGCGCGCGGCCGGGCCGGAGCACACCTATTGGCTGACGTCCGCAGGCCTGACGCATTGGCGCAGCCCGAGCCGGTCCACCTCCCGCCCCTTCTCCCGGCGCGCGCAGACGATGCCCGCATCATGGGGTACCACAGCGCAACTCTATTGGTCGCCCGCCACGTCTGTCACCGGCGAACTCCGGGCGTTTGGCCGACGCGCGGCGGAGGTCGCGCCCCTGATTAGCCGCCGCGCTCGTCGATCGCGGCCGCAGCCCCGCCTCTAAAGGTGAGTCGCGGACGGCTCTGGCGGCGCGTTCTCATTGGCTGCGCTGGCGTCGTAGGCGTGCGCGGCGGCCGCCGGGCGGGCGGGGCTCCCGGCGTCCCCTTTGTGTGGGCACCAGTCGCCGGCCGAGCTCTGGAGGAGTAGCAGCCGCCATTTTGTGCGTGCCTGTGTTTTCCCCACCCCCACCCCCCTTTCTGCGGGAGCGGCGGCAGCAGCCAGGACGCCTCGTCTCTTCTGCTGGTCAGGTGAGGCGAAGCGAAGGCGTTGGGCCAGGTCGAGGGAGCTATTGCCGGCGGCCGCCGCAGCCGTGAGGTCCCGCTGTTGGCAGCGAGCGAGGGGGAAGAAGCGGCAAGACGGAGAAAGGGGGGAGAAACCTTCGGAGCTGCCCTCCAGCGGGAGGAGGAGTCTCGGCACCGGCGGCAGCATGGAGAACTCGCAGCTATGCAAGCTATTCATCGGCGGCCTGAACGTGCAGACCACGGAGGCCGGACTGCGGGAGCACTTCGCGGCCTATGGTACCCTCACTGACTGCGTGGTCGTGCTCAACCCGCAGACCAAACGTTCTCGCTGCTTCGGCTTCGTCACCTACTCGGCGGTGGAGGAGGCCGATGCCGCCATGGCCGCCTCCCCTCACGCCGTGGACGGGAACGCGGTGGAGCTGAAGCGGGCCGTGTCCCGGGAGGACTCGGCCAAACCGGGGGCCCACGCTAAGGTGAAGAAGCTCTTTGTGGGCGGCCTCAAAGGGGACGTGGGCGAAGGGGACCTGGTGCAGCATTTCAGCCAGTTCGGCCCCGTGGAGAAGGCCGAGATCATCGCCGACAAACAGAGCGGGAAAAAGCGCGGCTTCGGCTTCGTCTATTTCCAGAACCACGACGCTGCCGACAAGGCGGCCGTGGTCAAGTTCCACCCGATCCAGGGCCACCGTGTGGAGGTCAAAAAGGCCGTGCCCAAGGAGGACATCCAGTCTGGCGGGGGAGGCGGCGGCTCCTCCAGGCCCTCCCGGGGAGGCAGAGGAGGAGGAAGGGGTCGGGGCGGCGGATCCGGCAACCGGGACCACAACGGTTTGTCCAAAGGTGGCGGCGGTTACAATAGCTACGGTGGCTACGGTGGAGGCGGCGGCGGCGGTGGTTACGGAACCTATGGCAGCGGCTCCTACGGAGGCGGCGGAGGGGGAGGCGGCGACTACGGCAATGGGTACGGCGGGTTCGGCAACTACAGCCAGCATCCGGCCTGCTACGGCCCCATGAAGAGCGGCGGAGGAGGTGGAGGAGGGGGCGGCAACTGGGGGGGCCGCAGTAACAGTGGACCGTACAGAGGAGGCTATGGTGGGGGAGGCTACGGGGGCGGCTCTTTCTGAGCTGGAGCATCCGTACCCATTGGGGGTGGCGTGGAGAGCCCCCCTTTGATACGGGGCAGCTTCTAAATGGTTTCCTCTCCTTCGCCGAAGGGCAGCTCCTTTTAAATGCCTCCCTGCTGTGGGAGCAGCTCCTAAAGCCCCCTGGGGGTCGCCTCTGCTGCCTGTGCCACTTCTTTCTCTCTGAAGATGGACTGGGCCCCACATACACATACTTTGTGTTACAGTCATTGATGGACTCTATTTTTTTATTATTACTTGGACCTTGGTCGTTTTTATACTAGCAACGAAAAAATGTCTTGTTTTAATTTGTTTTTTTGGGGGGTACGGGGTGGGAAGTGTCTTGCTGATCTGGAGTAAAAACTGGGGAGGGTTGTGGGGGAATTTCCTTTGTTGTAAGGACTCGATACCTGGCTACTACATTTTTTTCTACAAAATCTACTCGGATCCCATGACTGAAATTAACATTTCTGTAAAGGAGGAAAAAAAATCGTTTTTACGTTTTTTATTTTTTAAATAAATCATTGTGTTCATTGACCTTTGCATGTCTAATTTTTTTCCTAGGATCCATTCCGTACGGTTTTAAGTCTTTTTTTCTAGGTTTGAAGGAAGTGTTCCTCTGCTTTAAAAAAAGTCTGTGTACTCTGAGGTAAATGTTTTATTGCCGGTAAAGGTCCTGATTGACTTTTTCGCTACTACCCTAAGTGGATTTACTGGTTTTCAAACACTCGGCAGAGAATTTCTTTTTTGTTTTTCTGGCGTGCTGATCTGTGGATGTGGTCTGGTTTTGGTTTTGTTTTTGTTGTTCTTTACTATTCGTTCTCCCACAGTTTATGTGCATCCACCATCTTGTACTAGGCAGTTTGACGTGCTGACATGGTTGGTCGATTTATTTCTATAGGACTTTTCCCATCAACGTATGTACTGTGTAGTTTTGGAAGAACTAGTTTGTGTTAAGCATGTGCTTCATTCATATAAAATGTTCAGAATTCCTGAATGCTTGCTTTCAAGTCCTCTTATCGTTTGTCTGTGTATGGTTCCTTCCAGGAAAGGGTCGACGTTTATCCCTTCTATTAAACGCATCCTTGTTTTCCTAGTAGCGGGTTAACAGACTTTTCACTCTGGACTATTGTCCTCTGTTAAAGTTCCCTCGCAGCACCATCTACCGACAGGACGGCAGCCCCGTGCTGCAGGCTTCCTTACGGCAGGAGGAAAATAGGTTCTAACAACCGTGCTTTAGACTTCTGAAGGTTGCTCTGTGCCGCTAGATGACTGGTTTAGGATGCAATCACATCTGCGTGTGAATAAAGATGGGCTCCGTGAGTACTGACTGGAAAGAAAAGGAAACGGATTTGCAATACCTGCCTCAGCACATAATCTCTTTTATTATTACTATTTTTTAAATTCTGATAATTGTGACTGCCCACACTTCCAAAAGTGATAATCTAAAGCCACGTGGGCAAGGTGCTGTGATAAGTGAGCCAGCTACGTGTACCAGTAACAGGGGTGCCAGTTGTAAAGCAAAAGTATCTGTGTAGTCTGCTTGATTAACCAATGTACATTTGTAGCCCTTTCACGCAATAGAATTAAAGTTTGTTGTTTATTAAAAAGCATAATGTTTTAGGGGAGAACTGCCTTCCGGCATAGAAGTGCAGAATAGCAACGTTTATGGATATGTAATAAAAGCTTGAATTCCTTATGTGCTTCAGTGAGTATGTATGGTATGGGGCATGGAGTTAAGAAGTGCAGTTACTTTGACTTCAGCTTTAAGCACTTAGTCTTTAATGCTGATGCTTCATGGGGCTGCATCTTAAAAGCTGACTTTTTCTTCTCCTTTGCTTTAGATGTGCAAGGTATTAGGCTTATAATTCCTAGGCATTCCAGGGGAAGGTTAAATGTCTAGGGCTCTTTGCTTCTGGGCTGAAGGATTTCTCATGATGTTTCAAGGTGTTGTCAGACTAACCTGACACTGATTTTGCTTGAAATGAGTCATTTGGTTGCTGTTAAGCCCAGCACCAACATAATTACCTGTGTGAGCTCAACAGAAAATTGTCCTGTGTATTTATCAGGAGGATTTAAGCCAAGAGCTGAGTTTCTTCTTGATGGTCATAGCTCGTGTCTCATAGTGAAACTGCTACTCTTTGGCTTAACTTTATTTATAAACAGGTTCCCCATAACTTGTTATCTGCAATTGTATTGTGCTTTTTTTGTTTTATTTTTTTCTTTGAAATCTCAAAAGCTTGTTGGCCTCTGTTGTGAGCCAGTGCCAGTGGTGTGTTGTGAAAAGTGCAAGTCAGTTCAGGGAAGTATTTGTAAAACAGTGCAAGTACCAGCTCTTGTTGGCAGGCAGCTTCATGTGCTTGATTTTGCTTCACTGGGCTTGAAGTTTTGACCAAGGTTTTTTACCTTTGCACTTTAAAACCATGTTGGACAGTCGTCCTTGCGCTTGTCTTCCAGCACAGCTTTCCTTCTGGTAGCTGAAATGAACTGCTGAGTTCTAGGTCTTGGGCTGGTTTGGACAGATGCATTAGTCCCTGGCTATGGTGAATTGCCTTAACCTTTTCAAGGGACAGCAAATTCTGTGGTGTGTCTTGTCACTTGGCTTGGGGAGGTAAAGATTTGTGCACCAACTATGGCTTTATGGTATTTTCATGTGTTATGTGCCATGAAAGAATATCTTCATTTTTAGACAAGGTGGCTTCATGTGTGATATCTGACAGCTTGGCCAAGTTACAGCTTGATTCTGAGGCTTGTGCTGGTACCTGCTGTTTATTTAGCTGTATGTAATTGTCCTCTTGTAGGGCTCCTGTCTTTGGAACAAACAATAGGTCCCAGAAATGTTACCTGTATTAGGGAGCATGCTGCCTACTTTCTCTCTCAAAAGTTTGTCATCTGTTTACCAGTGTTCTTGGAGAGTGTCTGGGGTAGGTGAGACTTGCTCTGCTCTGATCTCTTGTCTCTGGGGAGCAAGAACTTCCTTGTGACAGTGCAGGTGATGTTTGAGAAGCTGATGTGAGGCCTGGTTTCATAAGGGGCAGCTGTGCTGGGATGTACCACTGGATAGAGCAAGAGATGTAAATCTGTTGGATGGCATTAGAGAGACAGTGACGTAAAGGCTGTGTTTGCATAAAAACCTAGAGCAGTTCCCAGTAGACAGAAGAGATTTGTTGCTAATGCTTTGTTTAGGTATTTAACGGTATTTAGTAATTTTCTGACCCCTGGGTGGATTTATCTGCACAGAGGTGCTTAGGAAGAACTAAATCGAAGTTAACTACGTAGCTGGTGTGTAAATAAGTTTGTGATTTCACAGTCACTGTAGGGTGGTCATGGAGATAGCAATAAAGCCATTCCAGTTTGGTATTCGTTAGCTTGTGGTTTATTTCTGAGCTGTCTTTGAAGTTAGCTCAACTTCTAATGGCTGTGTGAGATTATCTTGTAGTGTAATGATCTGTTCAGGACTGAACACTGGATTGTCATGGTTTCACCTGAGAGCTAGGAAATGAGAGCAATTTGGTTTACTCCCAGCATGTGCTGATTGAAGTGCAGTGATTTTCTTAAACCACAGGTCGTCTTGGTTTTGTAACCTGCATGAACAGAAAGAAATTCCCCAGAACAGAGCTGCTCAGACTGCAGCAGCACAGCTCAGTGTGTTGGGATGTGCACGTGGTTTGTAATAGTAATGAATATTGATGTCTGCTCTTACTTGGTTGTGATTCTGCTTCTTACGTGACTTGTAAATTTTATTTGGCTAATAAAATTAGCCTGACATACACTTTTTTAATAACACTGATGACGAATGCATTAAGAAACAACATTAGACACTTGTTACCTGGAATGAGTTAACACTTGCACAAAACAGCAGCAGTACCTCTCACTTGTTTTGACAGTAGGTGATGGAAAGGTAGAATAGAAGTGCAGGAACGGCTAAAGCAGTTTTGATCACAGATCTCTGTGGGTCACTGGCAGACCTGCGAAATACAAGCTGTGCCTTACCCAGCAGGCTTGTCTTGTATCTTTGGGTGGACAATCTTTGCCCTCCAGAACTGAGCTTTCAGCTTGAACTGTCAGATACTTTGTGCATACAGACTTAAGTAAGTGAAGCCAAAGTATTTAAGATAGTTATAAATGTAATCTGAAATTCTCATGGTGTTTTCCCCAGCCCCAACTTGGATCCCTTCTGTAAAGCAAGTTTTTGCTTTCATTTAGCATTGAAAGACCTAAGTAGATAGTGCAGGTCATAACAGTGGCTTGTTATCCTGCCCTGCCAGCTGATACTATTGTGGCAATATAATGGCATTCCTCTCGCTGCTGAAAAGGGTCTGAGTGGTGCTAAGGACCCCAACTGCCCATTCAAGTCTGAAAATAGCAGCTTTTTTTCTATGTACCTCAAAGTTCTTCCTCAAATGTGAAAGTTTGGTTTTAAAATGTTGATTAAATGTTAAAATGTTAATCTCTTAACAAGTTAAAACTGAAGGACACCCTTTAGTGCCCTTCAGCCCGGTGAACAAAACCTTGGTGCATCGTGTGGGAGTGGGGTTTTGCTCCCACAGGGTGAGGTGATTGGTTTTTCCAACTCAAGGTAGCTTATCCAAGCTTCTGAAAAAGGACTGTTTGTCCTCTTGTGGCTGTTATGGATTAGTGTTTATCATCAAGAGTTGGTACCATGGTTGCTGCATCATTACAGACCTCTGCTTTTGAGGTTGTTTAATAGGAAGGAAGCATTTCCAATAGGCCTTTCAAACTATGCATCTGTTTATAGCATCTTGGGTTAATATTAGGCGATTGAAAGTGTAGCCCCCAGAGTTTGTCTCACCTTAGCCAGAGGTGCAGTTCACAAGGCAATGGGTTATTCAGTATTTTTTATGTAACCAATTCTGCAGTCTGGTGTATGCATCCCTTCAAGAGGAGTTTTCTGCTTGTTATTTTTGTATTTCTTGAATGAGTAAACCAGTGACATCACTGCTTCGCTTCACAATGCATCTCGCTCTGCAGGCACACGTGAGGAGGGGTTCTGAGCCAGCCCGAGCAAGCACCATTAGCTTTTGTTGTTGGGCTGCTCTCCAGTCTGCTCTTTGTGGTATGTGTGTGTAAACACACACAAACATTGCCTCTGCTTCCACTTACCTTTAATGAGTATTCATTCATTCTGTAATGTAAGTACTGCTGTTGACAGGGGTCAGGTGTGTGTGTCCTGCAACCAGAGAAAGGACTTCCTGCTATATATCCTTTCCTAGGGATTGTCTTATCACTTACCTGTATACTAGGACCTGTAAAGGGGCTGGTGGAGCTGTTTGCCTTCCTCCTCCATGTTCCTTTGACAAATCTTTGTTTTTCTGCCTTTTCTGCTCCCAGAACTCTCAATTTTTGTTATCTTCAAAGAGAAGGAAGTGTATAGTCACTTTTGAACCGGTACTTCTTGTTCATATAATTCTAAAAGTGTTTTCTCATACCTATATTCCCCTTAAAGCATCATGCCTGTCTTGTGGGGAAAACATACTGGGAACATAGAGAGCAAGGGCTATTACAGCTGTAGCTCAGTGCAGGAGAGAGATATTCTTCAGATGCTTGTATTTCCTGTAGTTGTCTACTGAACAGTTGAAAAGATGAAACACTTCAGGTTTAGGTTGTAGCAAAAAACCCAAATGAAACCAAACCAAACAAAACAAAAAACCCCAAAAATCCAAACCAAAATGAAATAAAGCCCCAATCTCCCATCCAAACAATAAAATTCAGCTTCTGTTTACTGTCCTTGGTTCAGCCTTTGCCAGTACGAGCCCTAAATGAAAAGCTGCAGCAGCATTTTCTTAAGTACTCTGACGTCTTTGTGTCACTTTTCTTTTTCTCCCCTCAGTCTGTTAGGCAAAGCTGTGGTCTTGCCTACTGCTGTGAGAGCAGCATCAAGCTTAGAGCACTGGCTATTCTGAGACTGTTAGCTATCCAAGTCACCAAAGCTCCTTAACTTTGAAAACGAGATGTCGAGCCCAGTCAGACTAATAATGCCATCTGTCCAAGGCATCTGGATATTAACCCTCTTAGGCTGATCATGCAGGTTCATTCCTGAATGCTTTCACAAATGGAAAATAGATTTGGAAAGAATAGCTCTCCCTCAGAAAGATAACAACTGAGCCACACTATGTGGAGCTGTGGATGAATTTGAGACACATTCTGTTCATTACACTGCTATAAAAACATCTTTTTGTGGGTAATAAAGAATCACTGCCAATTTTGAAAGGGATTAAGTTTCTGGCTGGACATGTGTCAAGGTGCACACTGAAGTACAAATCACTGATGAACATTGCAGAAAGGTTCCTCTGAAGCAGAATGAGCTGTTCAAGTGCTGCTTTATGCCAAGCAATGGCCAACTGGTTCTTGCTGGGAATGCTGGTTTCAATTGGAAGACACGCACACCAAAAAGGGTTAGTCTGTAATCTAGTCAATATAAAAGGGGAACATCATCTCAGTCTCTTCTGCTGTTTCTCTGACTTTTGTTGCTTTCTGTGGTCCTTACAATGGATTTCTTCTCTTCTGTAAGAAGTTTTGCTTTCCACAAAATCCTGAAGGAAGCCTGAGTCTAGACACTGCAGAGAGTATGGGAAGAAGAATGATCAGGAGTCCAGTGCCTATGTCCACATAGACTTGGATTAAGGTGTTGCTGGATAGAATGCACAGTCAGTGTTTGAGAGTGGAGATTTATGCTCTTTTCCCTTGTTTGTTCTCAGCTGATAAGTAATCTTGTTTTCTTCAGTGGGAAGCCTCCCTCTCTCAGCCACACACCCTGATGAACAAATTACAACAGCATGGGCAGGGCCCTGGGGGAGGCTGCTCTTACCTGGCTCTTGTGTAAAAGCACAGCACTGTCAGCTGTGTTTTTGAAACAGTTTACTCCCTGTTTCATTCTCTAGGTTCCCTCCCTCCTCCAAAGGGATCTCCTGTGGTTTCGGGCTCCCTGGCTGGACTGCAGAGCTATAGAAGGCTTCCAATGCTTGATTACCATCAATTACTCTCTCTGGAGTTACCTTTTTGGGTTTTGCTAGTCTTTGAAGTTGCCCAAGTAATTTACTGTACGATTTCATTAGGGCTTGTTTAGTTTCCTTTCCACCACTGCTGGAATAATGGTGTTCCATTTACTGGACAGAGCTCCCCTGAGTCCTGTCTGATTGCAAGTTCAGGTCTGCTGCTCCTGAGACCACTGCTGGACTAGAGAATAGTGGTAGTTGTAATTGCTAATGGCTCTTGCATAGGATATTTAGCAAAGTGCTTTCTTCAAGAGAAGCAATTCTGGCTTTCTACTGGTGCTTTCATGGAGGTGTATCCTCCTGCACAGGAGAGCTCCTAGGAGCACAAAGCAGGGTTTCAATGCTTTGCAGGGAGCTAGCTGGTGTGAATTGCCATGCTTTTTCCCTTTAAGCCCCTCATCCATGGGTTTCTGCAATTTTAAATCTAGGCAAATTGTGTTTTTTCCCCATAATTTCACCATTTAGAAGTTGCTACTGGACCTTGCTTTTACTTGCCAGCTGGAATGGGGGCTCCCGCTCTGTGGTATCAATGTCACTTCTAAAGCCTCTCTGAGGCATGAGTTGGGTGATGAATCAGCAGCACGTGTTCTCCAAGTGTTCCTCTGGGTTCCTGTGTTGCTAGTGGCAATGGGGAGATCTCATTTTCTGTCTGCTGGGGAGCCAGCTGAGAGGGAGTTGAGAAACATTGCCTTTGGAAGGAAGACTGGGCAGGAAGAGCTGGGCTTGTTTTATTGCTGGTGCTGCTCTAGGCCAAAAGCGTTACAATGAGTCGGTGCCACACACTCCCTAATGCCTTCTCAAAGCATGTTTCCTTTCTCCCTCACAGGGTACCCTTCTGCATGGAGAGAGGATGGGAAAGCTGAGCCCTGAAAAGGACACCGCAAAAGTGCAGTAAGTGAACGGAAACCCAAGCTGAGCCCCTGATATGCAGTTCCCACTCTGAATATGCTTTGGCGACTGGGCAGAAAAAGCTGTTTGCCAGCAAAATACCAAGCAGGCTGATGAAGGACAATCTGTTATCTCTGAGGAATCCCTGCTGCAGGAGACAGCTTTTTCTGCTCAGGTAAAATAACGTGTCTGCAGAAACAAAGCTTGCCTGGATTCCAGTGTGTGGCAGCTGTGACTTGCTGCTTCCTGCTACTGTTGCAGTGTTGTGGTACTGTGGTGCTGGACTGTGTCTCTTGGCTTTTGCAAAGAGCGAAAGTGGAAATGTTTTAAAAGCTTTCAAGAAGAGAGTGAGGCAATGAGTGTGCAGGGAGCAAGGGTAAAGAGACCTGGCTCGGGGTGGTGAGATCCTCAGTGAGAATAGGTTAGCTCATGCTGTTCTCTGTTATCGTATACAAATGTTAATGAAGCCATGAAATGACTTTATGAAGTGTGTGAGTAGTTTCCCCTTATAACAGAGAGTATTAGTGGAAGCGTTAAGGATTGTGTTATAAAGCCAAAGAATCAACATTGAAGTGTTATTTTAACACTGAGGCAAACATTTTGAGGGGAAAAACCCCCGCACATTTTGGCCCATAGCCTAAATTTCAGTAGGTGCAGAAGTGGGAGTCGAAACTGAGGACTCATGAGAGACTTGGTAGCATGTAGGCATCTGAATGCTGGCCTCTGCCTTGTTGCACTGCCCACAACAGGGATTTTTCACAGCTTTCTTCCTGAATGTTGATTTTTCCTTTTCAGCACTTAATTCTCCATCATAAAATCTATCTGAAAATCTGCCAGTTTCTGACAAATACCCACTAGGATTACAGGGCAGGAAGTCTGTGCTTCTGATGTAACTGACTGTGGGTGACATCAACTGCTTATGCCACAGGAAAGGGGAGGTGCAGGAGGAACCTTCCCATCTGGTCTGCCACTGCTGCGTAGGGTGAGCAATAGGATGGTTTGCACCCCAGAAATCATAGCCTGAGGGTGAGGATGGGGCTTGTTGTTCTAAAGATGGTTGTGCTGGGATGAAACTATTGAAGCAAATCCAGTATTTTTATAGGAAAGATGATTTTTGTGATAGACTAAAAGAAAACCATTTTCATAAGCCCCAATTTTGCTGTCCCGAGACAGGCAGGAGCGTGGAACTGGGACATCTGCCAGCAGAGGGCGACAGTTCCAGCGGCTGTAGGCGCTGCTGCTTTCTGCGGCGCCTCCGTCTGGGGACCAGGATCCTGGCTAGGGGTGAGTGCTGGAGCAGATGTGCCAGCCGCTGTGCTTCACGTGCTTCAGAAAACAGGGATTCCGTGGCAATCTCTTATCTTTTAAACTTCAGTTGATTCCTGCTCTGGGAAGGACCCTGCCGAGGAGGTCTCCTAGAACTTCCTTTTGAGCCTTGTGGTAACTTGGATCCTTGTGAGTTGCTGTAGCAGCTTAATTTTGGCTGCTGTTTTGGTTTGTTATGTGAAAGCAATATGACATGCTCTAAATTCCAGCAGTGGATGGGCAGAAAATACCTTCAGGATTTCTCTACCAAGGTCCCTTGGGAGCAAGTGCAGTAGCTAACTACCACCTCCAAGTGACTGCAGTGAGGTGTCTTGGGTATCTCGGAGGCTATTTCAGTGGGTTCCTTTGGCTATTTTTTCTTTCACTAGTGGACCTGCATCTAGGAAACGTGTTCTACATACAGCTCTATCTAAATGAATATTTACTTCATTAAAAATCTCAGAATAAGTTTAGCTGGAGTGAACTTCTGCAGGTCATCTGCTTCCAACACCCCTCAAAGCAGGACCAGCTTCTGTTGTTAGAGCAGGTTGGACACTCAAATACATATACACACACACACACACACACACACACACACACACACACGCTTAATATATGCATTTATGAGAAGGTGTATGTTTATATGTAAACCCACAGACATTTATCTACCTAGATACATCTCTTAAAGAAAAGAATGAAAAATAATGTAGGCTGAGGAGATGCAGGCTTGGAAGGAAGCTTCCTGAATGCAGTGTTTTATTTGTGCAGTTTCTCCCAGCTCTCAGTACAGAAGCCATAGTTTTGAGAGAAAGATGATTAATAATTTGGTGGAGGGAATTATGTAACTAAAAAAGGAGAGCTCCTAAAGATAGTTTATGATAGGGGTCTCTGGAACCTATATATTGATGTATACTGGCAACAGGTATATAGAGGGGAATGAAG
The DNA here is from genome assembly GCA_033816785.1 of Picus viridis. Classification (NCBI taxonomy): domain Eukaryota; kingdom Metazoa; phylum Chordata; class Aves; order Piciformes; family Picidae; genus Picus; species Picus viridis. The sequence continues at coordinate 20,098,498 of CM066593.1, forward strand.
GTTTCCTGAACTGTTGTTTGCACTGTATTTAAGCTCTTCCAGTTTGCCTCGCAGAGCCAGGAAGGATTTTTCACCTTGAAGCCGTTTGCTTTCTGATGGGTTTTGGGGAGGGGGCTCCTTCTGGCTTCTGCTGAGCTGTGGAGATTAGCAGGGTGTTGTCCCAGTGTATTGGTGCTCTTCACAGAATTAAACTAATGGAAGCACTCTGTGCTTTGCTTACAACCTCAAGGTTAAATCAGCTGTCAGCCTTTGGGCCAGGAGAGAGTCTTGGATCAGGTGGGCAGGGACTGGTTTTTATTCCCTTCGTTCCTGGCATATTTGTTGAAGAAATTCCTTGCTGTGGCAGGGACATTGGCTTTGATCTGATCTTTCCTGTGGCTCATTAGAGTTGAGGGGTTTGGTCTTTCATGGTAGATCTGAAGATTATCAGAGGAATCCAGAAAGGTTTTGGTGGGCCAAGGGGTGGTGGTACTGGCTGTGAACCTTCCTGCTCTGAGCATTGTTTAGGTTTGGTTGGTGTTGGAAGGTAGATTAGGTACAGGAACAAGTTAGGATTAGTCAGGACTAGGAATTTTTGAAACAGGCTGGGAAAATTCCACCCATCAAGTGTTACAGCTTTTGCTTTTTCAAGATACTGATCTTTGCACTTAAAAACAAGCAAGAAATTTTTGTGTTAGGGTTCTAACCCAGACAGGTTTATTTTGCAAGGCTGCTGTAAAGATAATCTCTGAGTACTGGAACATACTTTTGTCCTGTGCCAGCAAGGAATACTCCCTGGTTTGCTCATCTGTCACTGGGATTTACCTTTCCATGCTTGCCAGAGGTGTTTAAAGAGTCCAGAGGTTACATGTGCTGGTGGGACAAAGCATGTAAGAAGGTATTGCCGGTTTGGTTCAACCTAGGGGCCTAGTTCCCAGGCTGACTGGAGTGAAATGTAGATTTTTCTGGTAAAAGCCCAAGATTATGTTATTTACAAAGTGGGCATTAATAAAGATACAGCAATTTCAGGACCTGCTCTTGTGTCTGGACATTTTATGGTTACTGAGAGACTTGCTCAATGGAAACAAGTTCTAGTCCTTGTTTCCTAGGTAAATTCTACTATTTTTAGTATAGTTACTGTTTTTCCTCTGGTTTGAAATCTCAGGTCTTGCAGTGTTGCCCATTGTGCATCAAGAGTGTAAGACTGACTGGAGGCAGGGGAAGTACTTGAGGATCTGGATGTCTCTTAATGATAGTTTAACAGGGTTTTCAAAGGGGAAATGCAGGAATGTAGCCTGGATCCTGTGCAAGGTTTGACTCCATGGGTTTATCTGCATTTCTTCTGCTTGTGGGGAGGCTGCCAAGTGGTGTTTAAACAGCAGGACTCTTGACTGGCTTTGATAAAGTCCTTTAACTTCCAGGTGTGTTAAGTTTCCTTATTTGAAGAAAGGAGGTGATGATTCTCAGCAAGCTTCTGCAACCCTCCCCTGGAAGGTGCAGTAGCATCTGTTCAATCCCCATTGCTGCTGTTTTAAAAGGTGTATGAAATTTAGGTTGAGGATGTGGTTTGAGGAGAAATGTGGAAGAGTGAGGTAATTTTATTTACAAAATGTATGGTATCTTGCAAGAGAAATCTCTTCATACTTCTCTTTGCACAAGGACATTCTGTGAATGGAAGAGCGATGAAGAAAGCAAATGTTTCTTGTCTTCATTATAATTAATCTCTAGGGCCTCATTGCTGCAGAGCAAGACTGAGAAAGTCTTTTAATGAAATGAGAAACCCCTCAGATTTATGTGAAATCCCTGCATTTGTGTCAACTGGAATAAAAATGGCAAATGTGGTTTAGTGCAGTGCTTCAGGATAAACAGCACCTGTGGTTTGAGGACCCTTGAAGCCCTGTGCAGCAGGTCTTTGGCCTGATAGATTGCATAGAAGGACAGCACTGTCTTTATCAAGTGGGGAACTGGAGGCTAGATCCTGCTTTTTGCAGAGGAAGTAGGGGGCCCCAGACGGGTTGGGACTTTCCTCAGGTGTATCACCAGCCCTCTCCTGCTGCTGCCCTGTGCAGAGGCTTGACCTCTTGGTCAGTACTGGGGCGTTTCAGTCCGGTAAAACTTTTCTTTAGCACATCGGTTGGACGGACTCGGGCAGTTACGGCCCCTCAGCTCATCCACCACCTCCCCAGAGGCCAGCGGTGGCAGTAGTGGCGCTGGCAGAAGCGCTGCCATCAACAGCCGGCTGAGGGACCCGTGGATCTCGGGGACACCGGAGCTGCTCCCCGCGGGTGCCCCCGCCCCTCTCGCTTCCCTCTCGCCACCGCCACTCCCTCCGTTAGTACGGCTCAGGGCTGGCCGTCGACCTCTTTAGCTCCTCGCTGCCGTTCTCGCAGGTTGTGCCAGCGGCGCTGGCCGGAGCCCGGGCCAGGAGGCGGGGGGCGGCGAGGGCCGGGCGGTGCGGAGCGGCGGGGCCGCCCTCCACAGCTGCCGTTGCTCGGAGACGATCGCAAGCTCGCCGGGGGAGGAGGCTGCGAGGAGGAGGAGGAGGAGGCGGTGCGGGCTGCGGCGGCGGCAGTCGCTGCGGCGGGGCGCGCCGGGGACGCAGCGCTCCGCTCCCGCAGGAAGCGGCCCGGGGCGGGGGCGGCCGGTCGCAGCCATGCCGGGCCCGGGGCGCTGAGCCTGCCCCGCCGCCCGCCCCGGTCCCCCCCCCCCCCGACGTCTCCGGCTCCCTCCGTGCCGCACAATGGAGGAGGAGAGGTAGGAACCGCCGCAGAGCCTTTGTGTCCGCCCCGGCACCGCCGCGGCTTGGCGGGATACGGGGTTGGGGCGGGGGGCGGACGGGCAGCGCCTGCCCGGGAGGGATGCGGGGTGGAGGATGCCCAGCCCCGGGGACGGGGTATGCCTTTCTCCGGGGAGCTCTCGGTGGCTGTACGCAGGCATGCGGGACGCGGCTGGCGGGGATTCCCCCTGCCATCCCTTCCCGTCCCTGCCCGCTCGCAGGAATCCCTTCTGCGCTGAGCGCCTGCCGTGTTAGCCTGCATGTTGCAATGTCATGGTGACAGCCTCCTTCGCCCCATATGCCCAAAAGGAAGGGAACAGCGTGGTGTTTCAAGTAGGATGTGCTTTAGATATGGATAGCGAGGTGAGGTAGGCTGCCCCAGTGGGTGTTTACCAAAATCGCTGGTGGAGGTGTTGGGGCAGGGGAGGTGGGCTGGTGTGCTGCAGGGTCGCTCCATCAAAATGTGCCTCATGCTAGGCTTGTCCGCCTTCCTTCCTCGTATCTCGAACCTCCAGCAGCTCTGTCTTTCAGCTGAAGACGTACCCGCTGCTACTTGCTGATCTCTTGAGTAGTGAATGAAAATCGGTAACGTCTGTGGAGCCTTCAGACCTCGACTTACCTGCCTGTATTTGGGGAAGCTGGGCACTATATGGGTGTTAGATCAGGCAGGAGGTCATCCTGTGTCTCCATTGCATGGTAGCTGGGCTATAGATACTTTATTTCTTGCAAGGCAGCTATTTTGCCCCAAAACACGAGTTAAGAAGTGCTTGCATAGTTGACCTCATGTCAGCTGAACATGAAGATTTTGCTGCGCAGGGACTTGATAGATGCCCAAGAGGTGTTTGGTGTTTCTGCTCTGCCCTCATTCTTCCTCCCCTCTGTCGCGGTGCCTTTCACACACTAAAGCTCGCCCATACCCCTTCAAACTAAACATGAAGCTGATCCTTTTCAGTACTAACCCCCCCCCCCCCCCCCCCCCCCCAACAAAACAGGATATGCTGATTGCTTCCCTTATGCTGGTGGCCTTGCAGGGAATGGGGGAACAGAGGGGGGGCTCGACTTGCTGGTAGCAGTAATCATCAGGGGTTGACCGAAGTTTTGTTTCGATATGATAACGTTGGAAAATTAAGCTGGGGTCAACCCCTACATTCTGGAAGTTTTCCCTCCCTTGAGGGAAACCCCTCACAGCAGCCTGTGGGAGTTGCTTTTTAAGCTCTGGAGGGCAGATTTCCACCCTTATGTGACTCAAGGGTTGCGATTGTTTGTGTACTTAATGTGCAAAACAAAACTTTGAGCCTGGCACATCTCTTTAAATTGCATGGTAGGGCTTCTGCTTCCCCTAAGGGTGTGACTGGCCACCTCTGGTTATTAAGCCAAATGTTAAATAATTCCAAGTGCCATGAAATCTTAGCTTATCTCACTCCCTGCTAACATGTGGAATAGGCTTTTTTTTATATAGGTATTTTATTCTGGTGTTTGAGGAAGGGGAGTAGAGCTGTTGTGATACTCCAGACTGGGATCATCCTTGGCACTATTAATTAATTGCTTTTTAACTTTTTTAAATTATTACCAGCAATGGTTTCATTTTGACTGGAGGCTTTTTGACGGGCATACAGGGCTGAAAAAGCCACTGGGATAGTACCTGGGCTGTTTTGCCTCACCCTTTTTCCAGATCATCTGTTTCCAGGGATTAAAGGACTGTCCCCATCAGCATGTTCTCTGCCCCTGGAAGTGAGCAATGATTACTCAAATTGCTCTTTGTAGTTCTGGTTTTCGGGAAGGGAAAGGCATGTCCTGAGCTGGTTGTGGGCAGTAACGATGTGGGGTTTGACTCTTGGCAGGGAATGATGGAAATGTTCACCTGCTTTCTGGTTCAAAAGGGCAGGCAGTGTGGGACTGTGCTGAGGCTGCTTTGCCTGCTCTGAGCAAGTCCTAGGAAGAGATGGTAACAACATGCCCTTGGTGGGTGAGGACCGTGGGCTGGTTCTGTTCCCGTTCCTGTACTTCTGCTCCACGTTTCAACTCCGATCTGTGTCATGCAGATTAGGCCTTGAATTTTACACTTGTGACTTTCATGACAGCAGAATTCCCTCTGGTTTTTCATCTTGCTGCTTTTTCCATTTTTGTAGCCAGTGAGGAACGTGCTGGGTGGTGGTTGCATCACCTCTGCCTCTGGTCCCAAGCCTGCCTGGACTCAAATATCCTGATAAGTTGCACATCCGAGTTGTTCAGTGGTATCACGTGCCCCTGTCATTGAACATGGTTAGAAGCAGCCAAGGGCGAGGGGGGATTTAACCTGAAACCTTCATATCTGGCAACAAATTATTTCAGAATCTTGATTTTCTTTCTCTGTGCTGATAGAGACTTTATGGAGGAATTATGTGAGGCCTTATAGTTGGGCGTGGGTCTCTGGTTCTGAATTTGGAAGGTGTGTTCGAGTTTGCAGTGCTAGGGGTTTTTGGTTAAGTAATGAAAGCACCTGCAATTTTAACTTTATCTTTGAGTGGGGGTAGTTTCTTCCTAGTGTGAGTTTGAGAAATACAATATTTGTCTTTGAAAGCAAGTGGTATTGTCATATTTGAGTTATTTTCTGTCATTTCCATTACTGTCAGCAGAGACTTTCCTTCTTGGTAGTTCCAGAAGTCTGCTTTTCCCCTGAGGTCTCTTTTGATATGAATATCCTTTTGGGGATCTGTTGTATACCAGTTGTGTGGGTTTGTGCTTTTTCCCCCCCCTCTTATAAGCTAATATCTCCATGTTGATGTAGGCACTGAAATAATTCAGAAGAACAGGAAAATAATGTTGCTATTAAAAACAAATAAAAATCACAATCCTCTCCATTCTGCTATCCAGTATGCTTTAGTGATAATGTTTCTCTCAAAATCCATCTCAGTGTTTGGATTCCTTCAGTCACATATTTCACTGTCGTTGTAGAAAGACAGATTCAGAAGTGGAGGTTCTTACAAACATGCCATTACACCCATGTCCTTTTCTACCTGTGTCTGTCTGACTCAAGGAATAAAACTCTGGAGTGAATGCATTTGTGCCATGTGTTTGGCCATTGATTCTCAGCAGAAAGTGATAGCAGTTAAGGTAAAATGAATTTTTCCCCTCATCTTCCTAAGCCTAAATTAATATTTTGGTTTTCTCTTGATTTAGTAGAGGCATTTACATTCTGAATGCTGCTACCTGTTGTCTATCAAATCTTTGGTATCTATCAGATTTTTAGATCAGAGCTGTGTCAAAACTCTCAGAAACTGAAGATTAACATTTTGACAGTGATGAGTGTCATGTATCCTGCAAAAAAACTCCATAGGCTTTAAAAATCTGCAGTTGGCATGTCCCTTTGGGGTTAATGCAGGGATGTGAAGTGCCCACAGAGCTGCTGAGCTGCCCGTGCTGTGGGGGGCAGGTTGCCAAGCCCTGTCGACTATGGCCAGCCTTGAGGGCTGAAGCTCCATGGTAATATGGGACAAGCCCTAAGAGCAGACCTCAGTGTGTGGTGCACAGGCAGGAGGTGAGGACCCCCATGCACTGATGCACAGCAGTATGAGGCTGGACCAGACGTGTCTGGAATCCCATCATCTCTCCAGTGTGAGAGCCTGATGCAGAGGGACCTTTGTGGTGCCCACATGTGGGCTGGGAGCTGAGCCTGGCAGCTGTTCTCCCAGAAAAACGAGCAGAAGCTCATCCTTCTTTCCTCTGAAGGAGGGCACATCCGAGGTCTCCCCCTCCTTTAGGGCAAACTTCTGGCTCCAGTGAAGCCAGCAGTAGAGCTGATCGTGGCAGAGCTGGGGTTTTTAGTCCTGGGGTTTAGCAACTCTCTGCTCTGCAAAAATCTTGCCAGGGGACAGTTTTGCTCTGAGGAAGGCTTTTATTCTTTCACATAATCTACAAAGACATCTGTAATAACTGCTGGTAACTAAGGCAACCCAATTTTATAGTTGATGCATGCATGCAGCAGAGCTGTGGCTTATTATGGCATTTTAAAATACTTGTCCCTTGGTTGGTGTGTGGCCATGCTCAGGCAGGAGCTGTGCTGGGAGCCTACGGGTAGCTTGAGCTGAGCCTTGCTAGTGGGGCTTGGAGAGGAGGAACGCGGTGTGAACTGGTTGTGACTCACTGTGCTGGCTAGACTGAGGACTCTCGCATCAGACTTTGTTTGTTCTGCTTGGGGACAGCGTTGAAAGGCCACACAGGAGGTGGCAGTGGGGTTGGTGCTCTCTGAAAGTAAGAGCCTCTTTGCTTATTTTAGGAGAACCCTGCTGTGTCCCTAACGAGGATGTTCATCTGGCCCAGGGAAATTAAATCATGTGTCCATTCGCTCGCTGCACAGCCTCAGATAGCCCAGGAATAGAACAAATTGCTGCTGGCAGCTGGCTTGCGAGTCCTGCTGGTGTAGTAGGACATCAGCTAGACAAAAGTGAAGCTGCTGGGGGAAAGTCTCTGTGGTCACAGGGTGCAGGGGCTCTAGAACCTCTGGGTGGTCTCAGCCGGTACACTTGATCAGAGGAGCCTGTTAATAACAATGTAATAAGTGTAGCAATTTTTAGTGTTGGGGGAAAGAAACGTCAGAAAAGGGCTGTGCGGTGCCCTGCTTTGGTTTCTCAGGTCTGGCTTTTGCTGTGTGACAGGTTGTGTTTGCTTGGAGCACTCAGGCTCTTGTGTTTCTCTGTTGGAAATGTGTTGGTGATCTCTGAGTGTGTGCATGGGGGTGTGAAATCTTTCTCCCAGGTAACATCATCCCCTGTCCATTACTGGCACACTGGAAGCTGAGTCAGTCTCCAGGATGAGTTAAAGGCTCTTGGCCATTAATTTTTCAACTATGTTTTTTAGATGAGTCATTTGGAGAAACTTTAAATAGCCTATCTGTGATGTTTCTAATTTTTATTCTTAATCAAGTTTTAAAGCAGACAATCTGCAGCATTTTCTTACGCTGAGCCTGTGGCTCTGCTAGCAAAGCTGAGGATGGCTTTTGGGATGTTTTTCTAGCAAAGTTACCTTTTAGGAAGACCTGATTGATCTTTTCCAGAAATTTCAAAGCAAGGTGGTGTGGGTTTTTCCTTTCTTTTTTTCTTTTCTTTTTCCCCTTTTAAAACCCACAGGCAAATATTGGTGGAGTTGAGGCTTTATGAAGGCTTGTTGATCTGACATTTACCTTGGTGTTCAATGAAACTTGCTGTGTCCTTTGAACGTTGGTTGGATGGTTTTCTTTTTGACAGCAACAGAAGTCTGAACACAATCCCTGGTCCCCAGCCCTGAAGTGCTGATAAATAAATCTCAGCAGTGTGCTTTTTAATCTTAAAGAAACCCCAGAGGTTTTGTGTGCATCACTTAGGTCTGGATCCCATGAGGTCTGTCTCTGATGATGACCAAAGCAGTGTCCCACAGCGGTCCAGCTGTCCTGCCCCAGACCCGTGGGTACAGCTTTTCGCTGCTGATGCCTTTTGGTTTCACTTTCTATTTTTTCTTTTTCTTTCTTTCGTCTTCCTTCCCCCCTTCCCCCCCCATTTTGTTTTGGTTTGCTTCCCTTGTGTGTTTGGGCTCTGGAGACGGAGAGCTCAGTGAAGTCGCTTGCGCTTCCACAGCCTCTTTTGTTGCCCCTTGGCTCCAGTGTGCTGTGAGGACAGATAGAGCTGTTTAAAAAGCAAGGACGGTGTTTAAAGCTGTGTTCACACTTCACTTGGCCCAAGATTTCACCCAGAGCTTTTGATAGATAAAGCAGTGTGGCTGAGGTGTATTTTCTGTGTCCTGGAGTGAGGAGACTCCTTCACTGGGGCATGCAGCTGAGTGTCGCCACCGCTCTGTGCCTGTGAATGCTGCCGGCGCTACGTGCAGCGCAGAATGAGTGCAGCTTCCTTTGGGGACAGAAAGAGTGGTTGTGTTGTTGCCTGGTGCCAGACCCTTGAATGCCAAACATTTAACAAGAGGTACCCTTTCAGCTTAGTTTTTTTTTTTTTTTTCTTTTTTTTTTTTTTTTTTTTCCCTTTTAATTCAACTATATTAAACTATTTGGATGATGACTGCAGCATGGTCTGGTTGTCTCCTTTCCTGGGCCATGTGCTGAGTGATGTTGAGCTCTGCCTTGCTGCTTTACTTATGACTGAAAATATTTCACTTGCTCAGCAAAGTGAAAGAATTGGACTTGGCTGGTTTCTGGCATTCAGCTTTGTCTGGGGCACAAAGCTGGAGGCCGCTCAGTATGCAGGGGTGTAGTCGAGCTGTGTGCAGCTTGGCTGCTGTTCAACATCTTGTAGAAATAAGAAGGACACTGCAGCCCACCAAGGACACCTGGAGGGGCAAAGAGCTTTGTGTATTCTCAAGGGATGTGGTGCTGGTGACAGCCACCTGTCAGGAGCAGGCAGTTGGGTGAGTGTGAAGCTCATCAAGGGCTCTACACTGCCAAGGGGTAGGAAATTGTGGGTGCTTGTGGTTTTTGAAGGGTCACTGTGTGTGTACATGTATGTAGGTACATATGTGTATGCTTACACCCCTTAGCAGAGGCTGGCAGGCTGTTCTGGAGAAGGAGCCTTCTGCACTTGTTACCCTTTCTTTAGCTATCATTTTCTAGTCACCAGTAAAGCAAGGATGCTGGGCTGCCCAGACTCTTGGTTTATCCTGATTCAGCTTGTTCTAGCGTGATACAAGCCCAAGTGAGAAAGGTGGCAGGGAGGAGGGGACAAACATGAAGCTAAGGGAGACTGTCCTTTCCAGAGGAAAACTCCAAGAAGGCCTCCAGTTGGGTGCATGATGGTGAGGGGGTTACCTCCTGAGGTCTGCCATTTGCGTGGGGCTGGTTTTCAACATAGACAGCCTTGACTGGCTTGTTTGCTGGCAGCTTTGATGGGTGAGCCATGGGTGCAAGCAGAACAGAGACCTAGCTCCGAGTGCTGCCTCATCACCCAGTGGTTTCACACACTTTCAGAGCAGGGAGATGGAGATATTGACCTGATGTCAGTGCTAGATAAAGAGCCAATGCTCCCAGCAGAGTAATGAGGACACGTGTGTGCCCGAGGCACCTGTTGGCCTGGTTCAACACAGCACGTAACCGGGTGCATCTGGTTTGATGCTACCTCTGTAGCTGGTGGTTCTGGTGGGAAAGTCTGGTTTAATAATTCTTTCTGTGGGTTTCAGTTGGCACTTAACAGGTCTGTTTCTAAAAGAGAAGCAGCCTCTATAAAGCAAATGCTTTGGAAGCTGCTCAGGGAGTTTTGATTGTCCTTTGCTGCTTGCCTGGATAGAAGATGATACAAGTCTTGTATTGTACGCTTGGTGTTGTTTAGGTGGGACACTGCAGACTGAATTTCCCTTTCTCTGTATGGATGTTAAAGTATCTGTGGCACTCTTGTAGTTCCCAGCACTGAAATCTCTTTCTGTTCAGTGAAGCAATTATGTTCTGGCTTGAATTTCAATTTATACTGCTTTCCTGGCCTGGAGCCTGTAAGGCCGAGCTTTGTCCTCAAGTGCTTGGCACTTTCCCCTTTTCCTCTCCACTGAGCGAGTTGTGTGCTGGGTTGGCTGTCAACAGCCATGCAGAAGTGGCTGCATTTTGTGATGCTCTTCATTTGGGGAACCTGAACCAACTAACAAATGTGCAAATAACCCCACACGTGATACCCTTTGCTTTGCTTTTATGATGCTTTAGAAATGATTATTTTCTTTTCCCAAAGCAGCATCGAATCAAACTTGCTGCCCCTTTCTTTGTCCTTGTTTTTAGCATCAAGCAGAGTTCCCGGTCCTCTGAGGCAGCTGAAGATGAGAAGGACCAGCGCACAGTGACAGTCAACCCCTCTCACATGAGAAAGGCTTTCAAGGTCATGAATGAGCTGCGGAGGTACACTTCTGACTTCATGGGGACCCTCTCTGGTTGAGCAGGAACATGCTGGTTGGAGCAGAAAGGCTTCTGGGAGACTCGGGAAAAAACTCTGTGCCTTTTTTCTAACAGCTAATGGTTGTGTGTAGGGAGTTCATAAACAAGTAGGAAGAGACAGCTAAAATGTGGTGGATTACTCTTCCTCATCTCACACCTCCCTATCTTCCCAGCAGAAGGAAGGCAGCTGTGGCTCAAAAACATTATCTGAGCAATAGCCTTCATTTCTAGATGGTAATTCATGCAGTCTTCTGTTACTTACAGCAAATTCGGCTGTAAACTATGTTCTTAAGTGAGCTAATGGTCTGAAAAGCAAGAATAGAAAACTAGAGACATTAAGACACCTACACACAATTATAGATCAATGGTTACAGATGTGGTGGTGTTCTTCTCCTTATCCATCAGCGTCACTCAGTCTGGGCTTAGCACTGCAAAGCGGGGGGTTAAAAAAAACAGTAAGTCATCAAACTCAGGAAGAATGTCAGCTCTCTACTTGCAAATTTGAAAATCCTGAAATTGGTGAAAAGAGAACACCTTGGTCTCTTCACACAGCTGTGTGGGTTCAGGGAGACTGGAGGATGAAAAACATGTCAGTGAGCAGAGTGTTGAAGAATTGCTGTCAGCGCTGTGGTGGCAGCGGTTAAACCCAAGTTGATTCTTGGTGGTTGTTATTCTGTTGAACCAGAGGGAAGTTCAGGGAGTGTTTCCCCACACCAGTTCATTTGAGTCCTTCACTATTCAAATGGAGACTAAGAAACCAAATTTTCAGAAGCAGTACATGTGTCCTACACGTGAGCCTAGGTACTCCCTCTCTATCCAGATGAAGCAGATAACAGCCTCCTTCTGCATGCTCCAAGTGCTTGAAGGATACTGTGACAGCCACCTCTCCCCCATGGATTAAGAAGTTTCCTGAGAGACACCTTCTTTGGTGTGGGGAAGGATGAGAAATGTCTCCTGCCACAGATATCTGACAGCAATTTTTAGTTGCATAGGAACAGAAAATGAAAATGTCTTTGCCTTTTAACAATTGTCTGAAGCAGGATATGGTTTGCTTTTCTTTTTGAAAAAATATTTATATTGGCATCCCTCTAGTCCTTTCTTTGTGCTGAAAGCAAAAGATCTGGAAATAAGAGGTTTGTGCAGCTATATTCAGAAGTCTATTGTGCTCCTGTTATTCCTTTGTTAATTGAAGCATAGTGGGACTAGCCAGAGCTGGACAATGTTTCTTGTAGTTAGCTAGCCTGTAGTTAGCTAGATCTAGTGCAATACTGAAGTGATAAAACACAGAAGACTGAAAGCTGCCCTTGAGCACCTGTTTGATGTTTGTTTTTGTTTTCTCTGTGCTCCTTTTTGTCATCTCCTGCTGCTGTTCTGGAATTCACAGTTCTCGTGTGTGATCTGTTGAGCTGTAACAATCGGTGTTAAGAGTGTCTCCACTCCAGTGCATCCAGAGATCTCGTACAGAGGCTCAGAATAAATCTTGCTAAGCCTTTAACCTATTTATATATGTTGCTTACTTGAAATTTTAAGCCTTTAAATGTAGATAAAATTAATTTCATGAGTGGCACTTCAGATAACTGTGTTCCAAAGAGGAACTGAACAGAGCACCTTTTACATAAGCTGAAGGAAATGAAGCTTACATTAAGAGGCTGTTAAAAAGCAGTCCTCATTGCTATCGCCCCTTCCCAGCTGGAGTGACCGTGGAGCACAGACTACCAGTTCTTACTCTCTGCCTATTTTCCAGCTATAACCCTCCAGTTCACAGGTGTTTTGTTCTTGGGGTCAAACCTATGGAGGAGATGGATGTAGTCTGTGGAAGCTCCGTGTGTGTTTATTTGATATGCAGTTTCCTAAAGACAAAGTGCAGCGTGGTGATAAGCATTTCTGAGAGGGGGACATCTAGATTTACAGACACTGATCCTTTTCCAGGCTTGACATTTGAAAAGAACACCCTTATTTTGCATTTGTATGCTCAAGCATCTTAAACCCAACTTCTTGAGAGGCTGAGCACTCCTAGCTGTCTAGCATCTCTGAAGCCTTGTGCAAACATTAACTAATGAATCCTCAAAGGATATATGTGGGGCTAGTCAAAAAGGTCACCAGTTAATGAAGTGACTTTTCTAAAGCTGTTCAGTGAGTCAGTGGAGGAGCTCAGAAGTTTTTTGGTTTCTGTTTGGAAGCCTGTGCTTTATCGCAGTGACTCAATCCCAGGCTAATTGATGTGGTAAACAAAGTCCCCAGGCCCACAGGTAAAATTCAGTGACTGACATCTCACTGGGAAACTGGCAGCCTTTGCACTGGTCAGTGGCAGGAGGTGGTTTTTTGGTGGTCATGCTTTTCAGGGCCAAAGATGGAAGGAAGTACAGAAATAACTTCATTTTTCCACTCTACCTTTCCTCTATGGAAAGGTGAAAACACTGCATGACTGCTCCTTGTTCCTAGAGTTTGGCTCCAGGTAGTGCCCAAACCCTTAAGCTCTTTTGTGCTTTCTCCAAGCCCTACTTGTTTGAGAGGTGTAAGGAGCCCCTTACCCATCTGTTCTTTGGGCAGCATGCATGTCTGGTTTAGCTTCCAGATGTTATTTTTCCCCTGGGGAACGCAGAATCACAGGCCCATTCAGGATTTGCACTGCAGGCAGACATCGATAGGAGCTGGTTGCTGGGGGATTAGAGGACCTTCCACTGGCATTTGGCAGAAGCTCAGGACCCTTATCTATTATGGTGGGGCTAGGCTGATGTAGCTTTCTGCCTGACCAGGAGTTCTGAAATGATCTTTTCCTTTTCTGGTGTTTTCCAGCAAGAGGCTCCTCTGTGATGTGGTGATTGTGGCTGAAGCTGTGGAGATGGAAGCTCACCGCGTGGTGCTGGCGGCCTGCAGCCCTTATTTCTGTGCCATGTTTACAGGTACAGCCACTGCACTTGGGTGACCCCAGAGCTTGTGTCTCGGGCAGGAGCTGCGGCACAGCCTGGAGGAAAGAGGTTCCTTGAGAGAGAAGTAGTGCAGTTAGCTCTGTGGTTTGCTGCAGCTGATGTGGATGGTGTCGCTCACCCTTGACTAAATCCTTGAGGTTTGGTACATGACTGTATGGGTGTGGGGTGAGTGGGTAGCATGTGAGTCACAGGAAGGTTACTCTGAGGTTTGGCTCACTGCTTTTTGGTTTGGGTGTTTGTGTTGGTTTTTTTCCCCTTTAACAAGACCTTGGGTCATGAAAATGCATCGTTAACATCAAGCACGTGTGCTGTGCCCTAAATGTTCATGGTGCACATCAAAGAAGTTGCTGGCGCAGGACTTGTAGTTTGAAGGCTCAGCCCTGCCGTTGCTGATTTGCAGCCACGGATGTTTAATCTCCCGTGGCACTTCTGGCTGCTGCCTGCAGTAGCAGCGCTGTGCTCTGGAGCCTGGTGTGCTCTGGCAGCCCTGCCTTGATGGTGTGTTTTGGTACTGGCAGATGCAACCTCGGTGGGAAGGGAAGGACAAAATTCCTGCTCTGATCACCTGATTCCTGTAGCAGCTGCCCTTTGGAGGCTGTGCCCAGGTGGGACAGCAAGCAAAGCCCTGCCAATCCAAAGGCAGGGGAGTGACCAGCTTATTTAAGTAATTCTAGTAAAATCAGTCTGGTCAGGAGCTACTTGGCTTCCTTTTCCTTGCCCTCTTTTTCAGGATAAGAATTGTCTTGACCAAATACAAAGAAAATGATTGTATGCTCCAGGGAAAGATTTTTCCATTCCCTTCTTTCCCCCATCCCCATTCCTCAACTTCAGCATAAATAAGGTTTGGGGGTTTTACCCCTGTGGTTTAGGAGTGGTTTCTTCCTTTCAAAGGCCTTGAGATAAGACCTTGTTTTATTTGCTTTACTGGAAGCAGAAGACAGCATTTCTCAGGAGAAAGCTTGTTGTTTGGGAAGTTTTTTACCCACTGTAACGAAGGGGAGAGAAAAACACCTCAGGTGGAGGTGAGACAAGATGTGAGGTTTGCCATGGAGGCTTAATCAGTGTGGTTAGCTAAGGTGGAGAGTGTTTGTGTGTTGTAGAGCACTGGTGCTGCAATGTGGCACTGGGTGTTGGCCATGGTATGAGGCAGAGGAGCAGACACTGCTCAGAGGCAACCATTAGTGTGGGGCTCCTTGAGGAGGACTTGGGAGCGTGTGATGCTCGTTCCTGATGAGAAGCTTGAAAAAGAACAGTTCTTGGAAAAATCCTGTGATCCTTAGAGGTCATCTGAGGGGGAAGGTGATGGTGAGGGGCTGCTCATGTTTGCATGCAGGAATTCTCTGGGCCGTGTAATCCCTCATGCCACGAGTTAAACAGTAATCAGCTAACCGCCGTCATGTGGCGGCTCGGCAGCTTCCCCAGCCTCGCTGGCAGCCCTGGCGGCCCCCGGTCCCCTCCCTGTGATGTGTCCCTGGGGGCAGTGGGTTGAGCAAAGACCACTTCTCCTTTTGCTTCTTTCTGTCTGGCTAGTCCCAAGTTCCTAAGGTCTGGAGGGCCCTTTTGTAAGGACTGACCGTGTGATCTCACCTTGAGTCCTGTGTCCAGTTCTGGGCCCCTCAGTTTAGGAAGGATGTTGACTTGCTGGAACGTGTCCAGAGAAGGGCAACAAAGCTGGTGAGGGGTTTGGAACACAAGCCCTATGAGGAAAGGCTGAGGGAGCTGGGGTTGCTTAGCCTGGAGAAGAGGAGACTGAGGGGTGACCTTATTGCTCTCTACAACTACCTGAAGGGAGGTTGTAGCCAGACAGAGGTTGGCCTCTTCTCCCAGGCAGCCAGCACCAGAACAAGAGGACACAGTCTCAGGCTGCGCCAGGGCAGGTTTAGGCTGGATGTTAGGAAGAAGTTCTACACGGAGAGAGTGATTGGCCATTGGAATCGGCTGCCCGTGGAGGTGGTGGAGTCACCTTCACTGGAGGTGTTCAGGAGAAGACTTGATGGGGTGCTTGGCTGTATGGTCTAGTTGTTGGGTGGGTTGGATTGTTTGATGGGTTGGACGCGATGATCTTGAAGGTCTCTTCCAACCTGGTGTATTGTATTATTGTATTGTATTGTATCGTCCATCCATGGGTGGTTTGCTGTCTGGAGTGAGATGTTCTAAAATCACAGCTCAAGCATTAGTGAACTGTTTTAGCTTGGGGTTTTTTGTGTTACACAAAAAAAGTCACACATGTGGATCTTGCAGGACTGGGCAGGAGCTGCTTGTGCACTCTGAGTCCCCATGGGAGGAGCTGCTTTCTGCAGTAGCACTGGGGGAACTGGAGCAGTTCTCCAGCAGTGCTGGTGGCCATGTGGCAGTAAATCATCCATGTAAGGCTGTGAGCTATGGGAACCAGACTGAGACCTGCAGCTCATCCACCTTTGTGTGACACTTGCTCTGCAGGTTCTGTCCCTGTACCTTGGGCCTGACTTTGGACTCATGGATTCATTTGTGATGACCTTGGGGTCTTTCCTAAGCCATGTGGTGTCCTCTGGTTAGGCATTCCTCTTTGAAATAGCCTTGGGAAGTTTGAAATGAGCAGGCACATCTTCCACTGCTGAAGGAGAGATGAGACCCAACACTTCCTAACTGAGTGTCCTTTCCTGGTCTGACTTAATAAAACATTTTGGATGGTGTCTGGTCCTCATGGACACCATTCTGTGGGGATAATTTGGGACAGTGCTTTCTATCCATTGAGAAGAAAACACAATCATTTCAGGAAGGATAATGGATACCGCTCCTGTGAGATACCTGAGGGAACTTCAGAAGTGCTGAAGGAGGAGGCACCCACACAGAGACCTCCTCTGCAGGTTCCACATGTTGCTTCCAAGTGCTTTCCCAGTGCAGGAGGGGCTGTGGTTTTGTTATCCAATGCATTTGTATTCTCCTGCAGCACATCTCTGACTTGGGAAATGAGCTCTTGCTGTGCCCTGGGAAGCCTCTCTGGAGTCCAGTGTGTAGGAGGGAGGGCAAGCTGCTCTGCTGGGTAAACAAAGCACTGCTGCCTGCTGCAGTTTTGACTGTAGTTTGTCTTGTGACTAAGCAGGATAGCTCTGCTCTCTCCCTGCCCTCATGAGCAGAGGGGAATGGATAGAGAAAGCACCACTGGGTGTGGAGTGTGGCCCATGAAGGGCTTGCCTTCGTGAGAGGCTGGTGTCTGCCAAGCCTGTCCTCTAGAGATGGTTTGTTTGGAACCACTGTGTCTTTTACTTGCCCTTGCTCCCTCCTGCCCTGTGCCTCACGTGGATGTGAGGTGATGCCAGTGTTTTGAATTATTCTGTACTTAAGGTATCAGCCAGGGTTCGAGTCTGATTTATGGAAGACATCCTAGGGGCTGGGTTTCATGGGCTTTAAGGTGTGTGTGTTTCTGATGGAAAGTGGGAAGAGATGCCTTAGCTGACCCCACTCTTCAGCTGCCCACAGCCATGCTTTGGGGGCTGCATATGCCTTGCATCTGTGCTTGCAGGAGGTAGCAGCTTCTTGCCTGCTCCTGCTCTGCATCAGCCCTGCCTTGGTTCATTTGTGAAGTCTTCAGGTTCTTCCTCACTCTGCAGCGTTAGAGGCGTGTCCAGAGCAGCACCCTCTGGCAAGTGGCAGGTGCTTGGTCACACCTGTGTGGCCGGAGGGGTCAGAACCCATCTGACTGTGGGGTGCAGCACGAGATTCTCCTTTCTCATCATGTGCTGTTACTAGAGCAGAGGCAGTGGAGGCAGTGAGCACGCAGGGCTGGCAGCTTGCTGGTGGGTGTGGAAGCCCACACAGCCTTTATTTTTGTTGCTTGTATCACATGAGCACCACAAAGACAGATGATGTTATCAGATCAGTCCCTCCAAGCTATTTCTGCATCGATTGCCAGGTGCATGCATCTGAGCCTTCTCTCTGCCCCTTGGGTCTCAGCTAGGGCTGCAGGGCTCTGGCAGCTCCAGCTGCTCTGCTTGCTCCTCTGTGCAGGTGGGGCCTGGCTGGGTGCTCCTCACAGGCACCTCCAGCTCCACCTAGGCTAGTGGGAGCTGGCCTGTTCTTGAAAGCCCCCTTTTATCTCTGGAGAGATTTTCTTTGGGGGAGGAAGTGTGTGAAAGAGATGACATTTAGTTTGTCAATTAAAAAGTCCTGTCTGCTTTGAAGGCCTCCCAAATGTAGGTCATTTAGCCCTTTGTACTTGCAGGTTTGTATTCATGGCCTTCTCTGAAGAATATTTTGTTATTTAATTAAAACAGGAAAAAATCGAATTTGGGGCAAATATTATTTTACTTTGCATCCTTTGGGACGTTGTTAGCTCTATTAATACTTAATGGTCTGATCCTACTCCTCTTTTTAACCTCCTTATTGGCATAAGTGAAGCTCACAAAGTTCCTTTTCCAGCATCCAGGTTGTGCTCAGGCTTGGACCCCCTTTAGCATCTGAGTCTGTGCTGTGCACTTAACGTGCCTGGCCACATCATGTTGCATGCTGGACAGAGATGTAGGCTGTAATTACTTCCCTCATAGGCTGCAGGAACTATTTTGCATCATAATCTCCCAGCAGTACTGAGTCACCAGGTTTCTTAGAGCAGTGATTATTCACCCTGAGGTTTAAGAACTGACACCTCTCTCCGTGCTGCCCTTTGCTTAGCTTCCTTGTTTCTCTTACCACTTTCTTTCCACTTGGGAATTTGTTCTTTCTTGTCTGTGGTTCCTCAAGATTGTGGTGATTAAAACCTAGATGAGGTCACCATGTATGTGGACACTGGCAGGGCCCTGGGGGGTCCTTTCTCCTCCTCCCCACAGCCTGCTTTTGTTGTGTGATGTGCACAGGGTATGTGCCCGTGGCACCTGCACGGCGCCGGCCCCAAGCGCGATGGGGAAGGTGCATGTGAAGCACCAGCTCACACAGTCAGGGAGTGGCTGGACTTGGAAGGCGCCTTAAAGATCACCTAGTTCCAACCCCTCTGCCGTGGGCAGGGGCACCTTTCCCTAGACCAGGTTGCTCAAAGTAACTTATCTTGCACAGCTAGAGGTTTTACTTGTGCATCTGTGAGGGAGATGGCTGCTCCAGTGCTGCATGATTTGGGGTGTTTGAAGTTTGGTATTTGGAAAAAGGACCCCCTCAAGGGCTGCCTTGCCCCTGAGGTGCAAGGTTGGGAAGGTGAGAGGTGAGAAATACATCTTTCTGCACAGAGGTTTTGCACAAGGGGTGGCTGTGTGGACAGGTTATGGCAGGGTAATTTAGGAGAGAAGCTTGCAGTGCGCTGGATGTAACTGCTGGCTGGTGTTCCTCAGCAGGTTTCAGGCTCTGCCTGAGGAAAGAGGATAATCTGCCTTTTATTGTTGGCATCCTAACTTAGCTGTTGCAGCTCACTCATCTACCTATAGATCTAGAATCAAATTACAAAATATTGTAAATAAATATATATATATTAAGAAACCATCATAAGAGTTGTCCACAGTCCCTTTGAGTCTGAGAGACGGTTGAGGGTCAACCTGGGGTGGGTTTTTTAGCTCCTATATGTGTTTGAGTGTAGGTGAATGATGGCAGGTGGTTTTCTGGCAAGAAGTTGAGCTTGTTAGGTTGATTGGCTGCTTTTATTTTCCACCAGTGCCTTCAAATGTTGAGGTGTTTGTCAGATGGCTTTAGGAGGCTCCTGGGGATCTTGCTGTGTTGTCCTTTGATGACCAGGGATAGTACCAGGGCAGTTGTCTTAGTCAGATACAGGGAGGATGTGCTGGATGTCTGGGGAGCAAGGGCTGGCAGATCAAACTCTTAACTGTTCTTTTGAAATGACTTTCAGGAGACATGTCTGAAAGTAAAGCCAAGAAGATTGAGATAAAAGATGTTGATGGGCAGACCCTGAGGAAGCTGATTGATTACATCTACACGGCTGAGATCGAGGTCACGGAAGAGAATGTGCAGGTAGGTGTGGGTCAGCAGCTCCTGTGGGGACCCAGGAGAAAAAGCTTGAAACTCAGAGGCACAAAGTCTTTTGGGAGTGAGTGATCTCTTCAGGCTGCAGAAAGGAAAAGGTTGAGCTTGAAGAGAGCTACTCGCAGCCTGTGTTTAGTCTGGAGGCACTTTGCCGCTTTCCCAGCACTTCAGTCATGTTGCATTTAGCTTTTGTGTCGGGCACTTGTAACAAGAGCAGGCATTTGCCTTCCGAGAGGCTGTGCTGACTTGTGGGTCAGTCTGTCGAAGGTCAGAACAGACTCAAGCAGAGAGTCAAACGTTGTTCTGAGGTCGTGGCAGTGGAATCTGGCTGTTAGTTTCTAAATTTTTCTGGGTAGTGTGCGTTGTTTGGCAGAGCTTTGAGCGGGATCTGTGGCTCAAATGAGGGCATTCTGCCTTTTGTGTGTCTGTGTGCTCTCAGTCTTGAATTTCTTTGAGGTAAATATTTGTCCAGAAGTCGATGGAGTAATTGAAAGGCAGCCTACAGATAAAACAGGATGCTCAGGCGGAGAGTCTTTCACTGTGTCACGTGGCTGTGGCTGCTGGTGCAGCTGTTTCTTTGACTCCACTTGTGTTTGTAGGAAGAAAAGAGCTGTGCACTTAGGCACTGATTTCTAGAAGGGATGCTGGGAGCTCCTGTGTGGACATGCTTTTTGGTTGCTCTCCATCTTTGTTCACAAGAGGCAGTCTGAATCTGTCTTCCTCTGTCGTGAATGCTGGTCAGGGTAAAAAGCCTGCCCCTGTGATGCTGGAGAGTGGCAGTGTTACTGCATGTGTTCTCATGAGTGTCCTTGACCTAACTTAAGATTGGTTCTGCTTGAAAGGAGGTTCTTGCCATGGATGGGACATGCTCTTCTGCTCCAGTCCCTCAGGAAGGGTGTGGACTCTTGCTGAGCTGTCCCTTCCTGTAGGAACCTGGACAAAACCCTGAGCAATGCTTACTCTGCAGCCTTAGCCCTGTGCCATCCGTTGTGACCTAAGTCTGTGGGTGCCTTATCTTGCCCCTTCTGCCCTCCAGTTATGTGTTGGCTTTCTAGCATGTTGTCAACCTGATGGCTGTCACCTTGGCAGGACCCTGACTGCCCTACAGTGAGGCTGAGGACCAGCAAGTGAGGAGACCTTCAAGGTGCCATTACAGCAAAGAAGCTGGGGCTCAAACCCAGCTGTGGGCCACTTGGAGCAGTTGTCTGCTGGTGCTTAATTACAGCATGTAGTGAGGGTCATCAGGAGCTGTGAGGTACATTGTTACTCAAGTGGGGAACTGGGGTGGAGTTCCTTGGACCTCTGGGATCTTCCATTGCTGGAGGAACAATGACATTTACAGACACTCAGGGTGGCCCCTTTTCCTGTGGGAAATGTGAAGGGTCCCTCCACATGCTTTCTGAAATGTCGTCTTTCCTTTCATGCTGCTGGTGGTTAGGTGGCCCAGAAGCACCCACTCGGCACGTGGGACGTGCTGAGCTCAGGATACCATCTGCTGTGCCTTGAATGAAGCTTGCTCCAAGTGACTGCACATGCTCTGGCTGGTTTCTCATGAGAGCATCTCGGTGCTGGCGTGCAGCGGCACCTGGCTATCAGCAGCTGGAGAGCAGCTGGGTCCTGCTCAGCTGGCAGTGCGGGCCTGCCCGGGAGGTCTCTGAAGAAGTTCAGATGTTACCTTTTCTGAGCAGCCAGGACGCCCTAACCAAACCCTGCCTTCTGTGGCCTGTGGATTACAAAGAGTTAAATTAAGAGCCCTCTCTGTGTTTTGGCTTCCATCTCTCAGACAGTAAGATAAAGAAAAGAGTAAGGTTGGTGAATACTAAGGTTTGGGCATGGTGTATTTTTCCCAGTCTGGTAAAGGAGGTCCTTCAACTACAGGATGCATTTAAATCACCATTCTGTGAATAACTCTTTAGGCTGGAAGCAAGAGCTGAGAAATGAAGCTGCTGTAAAGCAAGATTAATGACTAATTTAAATTTTATTATATGTTAAAAATGTCCATGCTGAAAATGCTTTATGGGATCTAATAGAATTTTGTGATGAAACCAACAGAAAGTTGAGAGAGGAAATTTCCAGCCTCTCTCTGGATGTTTTAGCCCTGAACAGAATGCCATAGAGAGATGAATGTTCACCTGCAGCCACGGGAAGGAAAGGTTACAGAGAGGAACATTCTGTGATTCTCTGGAAAGGTTCTCATCAGTGAAGGCAAACAACCAGAAGTGCAAACTAGAAAGCTCCTTGCAGTCTGGTTTGGATTAGCAATGCCAATGTGAGGCAGAAGCGAGCAGGTTTGGTCCCTTGCATTGCCCCCTGTTCCTGCTGCACAGCTTTGTGTCAGCCATCCAGCTGGAAGGGTGCCTCAGCAGTGCCTGTGTGGTAGTGTCTCAGCAATGTTCTTTCACAGCCCTGCCTGAGCATGGTGAGACTTGCTCCTTTCCCAGCAGGTATCTCTGGGGTCTTCTATTGCCATCTCATGCCCTCTGGTTTTCTAGCAGGGCAAGGGTACATTTTTAGGAGGGTTTTTTCCAGACTTCAGCAGCTGGAGGAAGCAGATTCTGGGTGTAGATGCCAGGTAATCCCTTCATACAAACGATAAGAAAATAAGATTCCTAAGTGGCATTAACTGAGCAAATGCAGGCAAGCTACCAAAAGGTGTGAATAGATAACACAGTATCTTGTCAGTGGGCAAAATAAAATGAGTAGAATTAAAATGAGAAGATGATGAGCAGCAAAGGTAACATGGAGTGCAGGAATGAGTGCTCTCAAGTGTGCTTGAATGCTGCACACAGTAGAACCTATCTGTTGTTTTCCCTTTGCTGGGCCTGGTGTTGTGTTCAGGAAGTGGGACTCTCTAAGCACTTATTTTTCTAGCTGCTTGTCATTTCATTGCACAAAGGGGGGTTTGGTTTGGTTTGTTGTTTTTTTTTTTTCAGTAAGGAAGGATGTGTGTATGTGGAGCCAAGCCTGGACAGTCAGTTCCAGTCATCATTGATGTAGTGAACTACTGGAGAGGTTCAAGCAGTTTCTTCTCAAGAGTATGTCCCAAATGTGCTGGTGAAAGGGACTTTCAGCCCACCCAAGCTCCATGAGGGAGGGCACTGAAGTCATGAGGGAGTGAATATTCTCTTCTGATTCCATTGGTGAGGGGGATTCGTGGGCAAGAATTGCCCCAACAAATGCAGTCCTGCTTTGTGTGGTGGAACTCCAGCTTTAGAGGCAGATTTCAAAGAGAGATGGATGCAGTAGTAGGATGGCTTGAGGATGATGGATGATAGAGAGGCTTCTGTGCCCAGCAGTGTTTTGCCCCTGAACACACATTTGGAATTTAACCTCCCACTTGTTTGGAAGGCATGGAACAGAGGAACAATTTCTGTCTTCATTGCAGTCATGTTGTAGTCTCAGGAAAAGATGCTGGCACAGGTTGCCCAGGGAGCTGGTGGAAGCCTCATCCCTGGAGGTGTTTAAGGCCAGGCTGGATGTGGCTGTGAGCAACCTGCTCTAGTGTGAGGTGTCCCTGCCCATGGCAGGGGGCTTGGAACTGGATGATCCTTGAGGTCCCTTCCAACCCTAACAATTGTGTGATTCTGTTTCTGCCTTCTGTTGTTCCTCTTCTGCTGCACTCTACATCAAGGTTGTCTGTAAAGGTTCATGTGCATGACAAAAAGATCTTGCTGATTTGAAGGTGGAGCTTGTTAAATTCATTTGGAAGAAGGTTGTGCTGTGCAGCTGATGTGGAAGTGAGGAAAACTGAAGCGAGCAACTTGGGGAAGTGGATGGCTGCTTGTGTGCAGCCCTGGTTGGCTTCAATGGAAGCCCTGTGCAGGTGTCAAAGCAAGCACAGGGCTGGTTGCTCCTCAGCTGTACAGGACAGTTGGCTTGAACATTTCAGTGAGGTCTTGATTTTGCAGCTGCACTGACTGCGCTGCTTCTTGCTTTCCAACACTCACATCAAACCTGCCAGGTCAGAGAAGAGTGATGAGTGCTGGAGCAGAAGCTCAACATGGTGCCCTTGAGCAGAGCTGAATGAAGAGGAGATATGGGAGGAGGCCTCTCCTTCCAGGTGGTCCTCCGGAAAAAACCAGGACTCATGGCTACAGGCAGTGAATATAGGCCCTCTTCAGCCTGTCCCACCCATCCTTACTGAGAGTGCTTAAGGACTTGCAGGCAGCCTGAGAGTTACCCTCCCAGTGAAGATAGTCCTGACCTGTAGGGATATAATGATTCCCTGGGCAAAGTCCTGACTAGCCTGATTCCACAGTGCCATTCTTATGAAGGGGGGCATTGTCCCAGGTGTGGTGTGTTCTGTCCTTATACACTACCATGGCTCCAGATAGGGCTCATCTAGGGAATGGAATCTGAAATGAGCTGTCTGGGAGAAAAAGATATTGAAACTGTGAGCTTTGTGGAGTAATGCTAATGAAAAATGGCTTGGAAAAGGAGGGAAAAAGCCTTGCTGGAAGCTGTGTCACTTCCTTTTCTGAAGTGTGCTTCTGCATCTCTCTGCCTTTCCCTGGAGAGTTAGGACTTCACAACAAGGAAGCAGAGTTTCTGTGACAGATGCAGTTTGGATGATAAAGGGGTGAGAAGTGGGTCTCTACGTCTCCCTTCCTGCTCTTCACTGCCCAGGCAGAGGCTTTCAGCTCAGCTTTAGGAGCTATTTTACTCCATGGAGCAAAAGCTACTCCTTGCCATGCACTGCCCTCCTCGGAGTGCTGGAGAGCCCTAACTAACGGCAGGGCTGGTTTCTCTGGAGGGCTGCAGCCATTGGGCTGGGAGCCTTCCCAAGGCCTATGGGAATTCTTTTACATTGAATTGGCCTAATAGAAACATGAGGAGATACTTGTGGCTGTGGCACCAGGGGACTCTGCTGTGTCTGATGGATGTCTCCACATTTTTATCCCACTGTTTGGCCAAGGGATGGTTCTGTATGGTGGAACTGGAGAAAGTTGAGCAGGAGGGAAGTTACCAGCTGCTCCCCTGTTTTGTTGCTCACCTCTGTGTATCCCTTGTCCTTCTCATGCTTGCTCCTGGAGAGGTTTTGTGGCTCCCTGATTCTGCCACACATGCTTTTGCCAGGGCTATTTCACCCCAGGTGGAGCATTTAACTAAAAGCAGCATTATTCACTCTGTGCTGCTGGCATCAGTTGGGGAATGATAAAGTCTAATTGCCTTCCTTGCACTGCAAAGCCACATTAGAGTCATGTAGTTTTATCTCCACTACTTGTGCAGTTTAGAGCTATTTATTTAAAACCGAGTACTTAACCTGGCATGCAGACACACAATCTGCTTGTTTCTCTGGTCATGGATTCCCCTGGGAGCCTGCCTGGGAGCTGTCTCCCTGTTGGGGCAGATGTGCAGTCCCAGCTGTGGCCCTGGATGTGCTGCTGAGGGATTACAGCCAGAACTTGTATCTGGCTTCCAATCTGACTACATTGTCAAAGCTGCTTATCAGCTTTAACACATCCCCTGCCTTGGGGAAATGCTTCTCTCCCGGTTTTGCAGAGGAGGAAGGGGTTAACTTTTGGCTGAAGTAACCTGGAAGGCTGTGTCACAGTAGAGAGCTAACCCCAGCCTCTGCAGTCCAGCCTGGATGCCCTGACTATTGAATGAGCCTTAGAGCAAGAGAGAGCACTTTGGGCTGAGAGATGTCCCTGCTTCAGAGTCATCAAAGGTTTGTGAAAGCGTTTAATGGCACAGGCAGTGCTGTGTAAAACTGGAGCTTGGCGCAGTCTGCAGAGCGAGAGGGGACAGCTGCTGAGCTGGATGGGTTTGGCTATGTTGTATCAACACATACACCATGGATGAGGCTCTGGACATAACTTAGCAAAGAAGTCAATCTCTGTAGTAATAGCAGATAATTTTGATACACCTTCTAGAAACTGCTGGGTTTTGGTGTGGAGGTTGATCTGGTGGAGAAGCCACTTCTCTGTAAACCCTTCACAGTGGTTGCAGTTCAGATCTCAAGAACCAAGGCCAGACCCTGGTGAGTTACTTGCCTGGATATTAATGGGGCTGCAGTTTGGTTCTGCTGCATGTTTAGGCAGGGCATTTCCTCTTGTTATTTCTAAAGGAAACAGACTGTGCTAGCGGATATCCTTTGCTTGCCTTGCCTTCCCTGATAAAACAAGGTGAGTGGTGCGATGTTCAGCTGGGCAATAAGAAAGAAAATCCACTCCTCTCTTGATGGGCTATTTATGTGCTACTTCAGAGCAGTATTCTGTGCTGATGCCCCTTTCCTTGCAGTGTAAGGCTCCTTCTGTGCCACCCTCTCAACCAGCACAAGGCTCTTTAGCAGCATGAGGATGTTGAGAGGGTGCAATATGTGGATATTGGTGATGGTAGTGAGTACCTTCTGGTTTGGAGGCAATATCCCAAATCACTCAAGGCAAGCAGCCCTCTTGGATTTGCATGCCTGCACACTGGATGGATGGGGGTGTATGGAGGAAGCTCTAGCCAGGGATGGTTTGCAGGGTGTCTGACTTCTTTACCCACAGCCCTCTGCAGCTCAGTTGCTCACCTTTCTGCTGATAGCAGATAGAAAGTGGCTCACAGCTAGGTTTCAAAATTGCAAGAGCATTGCTATCTTG
Organism: Picus viridis; assembly: GCA_033816785.1. NCBI lineage: Eukaryota > Metazoa > Chordata > Aves > Piciformes > Picidae > Picus > Picus viridis. Next base: position 20,124,577 of record CM066593.1, read on the forward strand.
ATTTAATCACAACCACTAACTCATCTCTTCCTGGCATCGAGAGGCCTGGGCCAAAATGAGCTCCTAGGTTAATTGCTTTCTGTTTTTTTATTGTTGCCTGCTGGAGTGGCTGCTTGGCAGCAGGCAGTGTACAGCTGGGCTGGAATGCACCAGTGGCTTAGAAAAGACCCGGGGCAGGGTGTGAGAATCCTAACCCTGGAGACTGCGGGGACAGGCAGGCAGGGACACGGAGGGGGACATGCTTTTCCCTTCCCTGCCAGGGGGAGGCAGAGAGCTGAGTGCTGTTAACCTGGTGGGTTTGTGTAGCAGCCTCTGGTTGGGATTTTCCCTTGAGTTGGAAATCATTGTCCGGAAATCTGTGCTCAGATGGTGAAGGCAGATGCCCAGCTGGGAGGACATGTGTGAAGCAGCCAGGGCTGTGGAGGAGCTGGGATAAGACACGTCTGCAGTCGCTGTCCGACCTAAGAAAGGAAGTAGCTGATGTCAGGGGCTGTAACATCCCTGCTGACTTGATTTTCTGCTTCCTTTCCCACTCGCTGGCCTCAGAGGTGGTTTTTCCAGCAGATGTCACATTCCTCATCCACTTCTGTCTCTCATTTCTGCACTCAGCTTTGTAGATAGAAAGCAGTACCTCATCTTCAGATGCAGGCTTGAGCAAGTGTCCACAGAATTGTGAGTGGAGCTGAGAGCTGTTGCTTTGAAGAGTTGGCTCCATCCTTTCTGAGAGCTTTGCTGTCACCAGAACCTGCTTGAGCTTCCGTGAACTCCTTCCCTTACGTGGCAGTTTTGGGCACCCTGCCACAAGCCAGAAACAAGGCAGTTAAAGGTGTTAGAGAGTGCTGGGCTGCTGTGGGCTTTGGATGTGATGATAATGCACAGAAACAATGTAAAGGTCTTCAGGGGAAAAAAACCAAACAAAACAACCTGTGTGCAGGAGTTACTTAAAGCCAGGAGTTGTGTTTTGTCCTCGCGTTACCTGCCTTGAGACTGTGAGGAGAAGAGCTCTGCCTTTAGCCCAGCATGGGGATAGCCATTTCCACCTCTGCGAGCACAGCTGACAACCCTCTACATGCAGATAGTGCCAAAACTTTAACCTCCTTCTGGCCCCCCACAGGGATGTGTCCATGTCTGAAGGGGATTTGTGCACGCTCTGAACCCAACTTTGTTGTTAACTCTAGTTCCCCTTTCTTGCCTTTGCAGGTTTTGTTGCCAGCTGCTAGTTTATTGCAACTGATGGATGTTAGAAAAAACTGCTGTGACTTTCTTCAGTCCCAGCTGCATCCCACCAACTGCCTTGGAATCCGAGCTTTTGCTGACGTGCACGCGTGCACGGAGCTGCTGCAGCAGGCCAACGCCTATGCAGGTGAGGGCAGGGTCCTGTGTGTGGAGTTAAACCTGCTCCCAGCAACAGGGACTCTCAGCTTCAGCAAGATCAGTACATCCTGGTTGCTCTCCTCATGCTTGTTGTGTTAGAACAGAAAATAGAGTGCGCTGGGTTGGAAGGGACCTTTAGAGGTCATCCAGTCCAACCCTCCTGCAGTAAGCAGGGACGTCTTCAACCACAGCAGGTTGCTCAGAGCCCCATCAAGCCTGACCTTGCATGTCTCCAGGGATGGGGCTTCCACCACCTCCCCAGGCAACCTGTTCCAGTGTTCCTCCCACTCTCATTGCAAAGAACTTTTTCCTGATGTCCTCTCTAAATCTACCCTTCTCTAGTTTGAAACCATTGCCCCTTGTCCTGTTGCTACATGCCCTTGTAGGGTGTAGGCTTGTACCTTTCTGTGATACTGCAGACTGTGGTTTGTACACAGGAGAACACCTGAGGAGGTAAAAACCCCTGATACTTTGAATCCCAGCCCACAAAATACTTTATTAGTCTATCCCTAATAAACATTTTGGCTGTTCAGCAGCACAGTGTTGGTGTGCTGATGTCCTCCCTGTGCCCGCTGCCCCATGAGAGCAGCAGGCAGTGCTGGGCATCTGTGCGTTCTAAGAATGAATGGCACAGGGTGGGATTGGTAACACAGCTAAAAGTATCATGCAGTTTGAGCCTCTGACCTTTGGAGCAATGGCCCCTTACCCCAAGGGTGCACAGACTTGTTTCCTTGAGAGTGGATATTTGGTTGCAATAAGTAGGTTCTGGGAATGGCTTTCAGCATTTCTCCTCCACATCGTAAATGCAAAGCTGTTCCAAGCAGCTCCAAGCTCTTAACTCCCAGAACTTTCCAGTTTCCTCCAGCAGAGTTGCCCTTGACCTCTGCTTGGGAGAAGCTGGTAGATTTCTCGGCTCAGTTTGTTATTTCTGCTTTTCAGCCTGTTTGTGTAGAGACAAATACACCTGCTGTATGCCAGAGCACCTGCTCTGTCCTGCAACATTTCCCTTGGTATGGTTCTTGTCCTTAATTGGACCATAAGTAGGCTCAGTGGGATAAAAAAGTGCACACCAAATCCTCCCCTATTCTCCTGCAAACAGAAGTAAAACCTTTTCAGCTGCTCTGGCTGTATTATCCCCTGGAGGAAAAGGTACCCTGGAAGGAATGGTTAATTGTAGAAAGGCTTTCTTGTAATATCTCATTATCCTTGCTTCCAGGCCCTGTTTAATCTTTAACCCAACAAGCAGTGCATTCACTCTGTATTTATTTGGTTGTTTGGCAATTAGAAAGTCTGCTTTGTTGTTTTATAGGCCTTCCTAAGTCTCAGTTAGTACAACAGCCCATGTAATGTTAATGGAACTTCATTAATAAAAATGCCATTAAAATTCTTTTCACTCTGTTGTTTATGTAACAGCTTTAAACCAAGACAGAAGTCCCCCAGCTCAAGAGTCCCTATGTGCTTGGGCTCAGTTGCTTGAGAAATGCTTAGTTCTGGCCAATGGATAACTGCAGTAGGTGGAGGAACCTTCCTGATGCAGGCACAAGTTCTTCTATTAAAATGCATAAATATTTTGCCATGCTTCCAACTAGTAACAAGGGATCAAATATCTTTCTACTCCCAGATGCCAGTCCAGAATGAATAGGAGATTGTATCCGGAAGTCTGAGTGCATCCAGCCTTGCTGTGTGGGGATCATTTCCTGCTTCTCAAGTGCTCAGGGCCAGAAGAGTTCATTAGATCTGTGTATGATTCCCAGCATCACAGAGTATTAAAGTTTATCCAAATGCTGCTATTTTTAGTCAGAACCTTTGGCTCAGCTGTGGTGTTTTTGTCCCCATTAGACCAAGTAGGATCCGTGGTTAGGGAAGCCCAAGTGCCCTCGCAGCACCAGCACTGGTGAGGATTTGCTTGGGTGTGATCTCTAAGGAGCTCCCCTCTGGAAGTTCTGCCAGCTCACGTCCCCGTGGTGCTGCTTTTTGGCAGGCAGAGTCTGCAGATGTGAAAAGCAGAGGCAGATCTCAGTGCAGAGGGAGCTCTTGGGATGCATGAGTGTAAGCTGCTCAAAGCTGAAGGATTAGAACTTGGAAAAGCTGCTTCAGATAAAGTGTCTGAGGTCTGTGTTGCTGTAGCTCAACCAAAGAGGAATGAGACTTAGCAGGTGAGATTAAATTGGCATGTCTATGTAAGAGATGCTTGCAGAGCTAAAACTCTCAGTGACTGGCTAACAACAGTTGTGACCTAGAAGTGATTTCTTTAGGAAGTAACTCATTCCTAGGGAGCTTTGGGTGGCTTCATAGAATGGTTTGGATTGGAAGGGACCTTAAAGATCATCTAGTTCCATCCCTCCTGCCCTGGGCAGCAGGGGCGTGATGTTCCTTACCGGATTTGGTGAGCCCTTTCAGACTTGGGTTGCAGTCCAGTTTGGGATTCTAACCAGTGATGTGCATTGCTTGCAGGTGGCTCCAAAAGTTACAGCATGGAGGGGTTTGGAGGTGAAAAGGAGGAAAAGAAATGTCTGCAGTTGCAGGCTTAAGTGGAAAAGGGGCAAAGCTGCTGGGGAAGATGGGTGCTGAGGGTTTGGAGCAGCAGAAAGGTAAATTTATACATTCTGGGGGAATGAAAGAAAAGGAGGAAGAGAGCAGAGCTGATCCCATAGGACGAGGGTCTCCCTTGGCCTCTTGTCTGTGTGCCCCCTCGCACACAGTGCCCTGGGACTCCTCCTGATACGCTGCTGGGGGTATGCACCAAACTTGCTCTTTGGCTGCTTCATGCTGAAGTTGGGCTTTCCTTTGAATGCCTGTGAATATCCAGGACCCTAGCTGGAGTCTCTTATCTAGCTGTTGAGCAGATCTGATTCTGTCTCTTGGTTGAAGCAGCAAGAAGTGGCTCTGGAGGTGGCCAGGTCGTTGGCCACGTCACCAAGGCACCGGTACTTTAATCAGTTGCCACTTGTAGTTGTGTTTGCCACGGGAAGGTACTTAGTTGGCCTTGCAGACAGTTCAGCTCCCCTTTAGTGTCATGTATGAAAATGTCTCTTGGGGTTTGTGTTACCTGAAATGACATCAAATTCCTTTCACCTGCTCTGAGTCTATTTTCTGTTTCTTTTCCACCGTGCAGCCGCTGCGTGTCCTCTGCCTGGGGTGCTCAGAGCCGTGACCAGAGTGGCTCTGTGACTGCTGTCCTCCTGCTGCTGACTGAAAGCATGGATTTCATTTATAATTGTCTGTTCCCCCTTTTCATTTGTTGAACAGAGCAGCACTTTCCTGAGGTGATGCTAGGAGAAGAATTTCTTAGCCTTAGTCTGGACCAGGTTTGCAGTTTAATATCAAGTGACAAGCTCACAGTCTCCTCTGAAGAAAAGGTACAGTAAATTGTATAGCAACAGTGGATGGGAGAATGCTGTAATCTTTCTAGATCCTACATCAGGACTGTTCTTGTGTTATGCTCTTTTGGGGTCATTTTCCGACGGTGGTCATGTGGAAAGGAAAACTAATGTGAATCCAAACCCCACGTAAGAATGACCTTCACCTGGTTGTTCTTTGCAGGAAGTAATGATTCTCAGATCCATATCACTTCCAAAAGCCCTGGGGCCCAGAGCTGAATACCTTTCCTCTCTGGAAAACTAGGAACCTCCCATCTGCTGTTGTGTAAAGCTCTTACTACCTGTGTAAAACCTCCAAGAAAAGGTGAATTTCCTTAGGTCAGGGAGGAGTGTTGGCTTCTGTTGCATGTCAGACAGAATAACTGAAGGAAGCTGGCAACCATGGAGGGAGGAAGCAAACATTTTCCCATCATCATTAATGTTTTTCATGAGAGGGGGTGGGGAAAGGCACTGGTTGGTGTCATTTTGTGGTTGAAATGTTGACATCTTGTGTAGTCTGTAGTCCTGGGGATGAGGGTGACTGTAATTATGGTACTTGATGAACACCAGGTCCAGCTCCTTTCTCTGGTGGAGGCTTCGTGCATGACATACAGCAGGCTTCTGGGCAGAGGTACATACTTTGAGACCTTCAGTTCACCTCTGAGTTGTGGCTGATGGATGCTTGTGGGAGGCTACACAAAAGCTTGAGGATGATGTGGCTTGTAATTTCAGGACAGTTGCTGGAGGCCTGAGTTCTGGTGGGATGGTGTGGACCTGTGTGCACCCATCCTTGCTCATCCCCTCCAGGCTGCAGACAAGTGGGTGCTTGGGCCCATGGGGATGGTAAAGCTTGCCAGAGAGCCTGCAGCACATGAGGTGTGAATGCAGCAAGGCTTCATTCAGATCCTGAGCCAGCAACCTCGGGGGCTTTGGGAGTGCATTTCCCGCGGGAGCCGGGGCTGGGGCTGGCGCCTTGGCAGGGTGCTGCGAGGTGCCACACAGGCAGGGCCAGGGAGGGCAAAAACAAATGGCTTGAGCTCCCTGCAGAATCACTGTGCATCAGCCAAGCAGCCTGCAAAGGGAAGTGCAAGTTTAGTAACCATTTTTTCCAGTGCTGCGCAGCATTGTTAAAAAGCTTTTATTGGCCTCGTGCCCAGAGAAATCAAAGCACTCCCTCCCTCCCTGCCTTCCTCATCTGAGCTTTGTGCAACCAGACCCAGTGTTTCTTTAGCTGATTGTAAAAGTCTAGGATGCAAGGCAGTGGAAGGAAATGTAGGCAGTGGAAGGAAATGTAGGCAGTGGAAGGAAGTGTAGGCATGAGCTGCGCCTTCAAAACACCAGGAGAGAAGCAGAGAATGGGATTGGAACATAAACACGAGAAAACAGTTCTGGAGCCCAAGGAAGTGCTGGAAATTGAGGTCAGACTCATAGGTAGGCTGCTGGCTTGTGTTAGCTTCATGACAGACAAGCAGTTTGCTTGAGCCTTTATTCTTCCCATCTGCTAATGTGTGGGATAAATCTTGAAATAAGTACATATATGGAAGGATGTGTGTGTCTGCGTATAGCTAACACACACACTTACCTGTGTGTATGCTTCTGCCCTCCTGGTGGATAGAGAACAAGATGTTGTAAGTAGGCAAATGCTTCAAATGTCTGAGAGTTCAGTTGTCTCAGCCAGATTTCAGGAGAGGCTTCGTTCTTCCTTTGCTACCATGTCTTACAGCTGTACAGCAGCCTGTCAGAGCATTCCCATCTCCAGCTCCTTGGGAAGTGTTACAGCTGAGTCCTTCCAGGGCCAGAAGGTAACAAGGCCAGTGAGGGAAGCATTGCCCTTGTAAAGCCTCGAGGCACGCGTGACCCAAGAGCTTGTGTGTTCTCCCCATCCTCTGCCACCTCCATCACTAATACCAGTTGGCCTAATAAAATCTATTTGTCATCTCCACCAGTTTTGGCATAATTCTATTCCCTAGGCCATCAGGACTACAAAAGTTGTCTGCTACCACAGAAATCTATTCTAGTTGTAAAATGGTGACAGCAGTTCCCCATTACTTAAAGATCATTCTCCTTTCTCCCCCAGCCTCTGTGCTTGCACAAGGCCCTTTTGGTCAAGGGCAAAGGTTTATTTTGATCCCTGCCTGCTCTTTTGTGCTGTAGCTGAGTACTCTGAAGAGAGTTTTTTCAGTATTTCCTACACCTGGCCTAACTGGCTGATGATAAGCAAGGACAAGCTGTTTTAAAAGATCATGTTGTTTTCATATTTACTCCTGGAGTGTGAAATGGAGGGGCTGCCAGCCCTTGGGAAAGGGCCTCTGCCAGCTGGGAGCAGTGACAAAAGAAATGGATGACATAAATACATTTTTTAAAGGGTCGAGGTCTCTGGGTTGGGGATTTTACACAGCATCCAATCACTGACTTCCCTCATGCTGCTCATGGGCAGCAGAAGCTGATGCACAATTTGGTCCTCACTCCTGGGAGTATCTAACAAGTGGAATTTTGTCTGGAGAGACTGGGAAAACACCTGGGCTTGCTGTTTGCGTAGTGTGCAGAAAGAGGCCACTCCAGGCTTTTGTCCTTGGCACTCTGTAGAGTGGCGAATCTGCCTCTCCCCAGCTCAGCCTGCTCCTGCAGCCAGGCAGCTGCCAGCCTGTGCCCCTGCTCTGAATGGAGCTGTGTGGGTCGTGGCATCACTTCACTGCAGCCTGGCAGCAGGTTGTGCCTGGCTGGAGAAGCCCTCTCTTGGGGGACCAGCAGTGGCTGCTTGGGGTCTGCAGTGGGCACAGTGTTGCAGTAGGAGGGCATGGCACTACTGGAAACAGATGTGGCCTTTAAATAGAGATATTGCTGTCTTGGATTAACATTTCCCTCATCCCCCTCACCCCTTCTTATAAAGTTAGGAACTGGAGCCAAGGGAAGGTGCCAGAATGTGATTTTATTTATATACATATATGTATATATATATGTATATAAGAAATGCTGTTAAAGCAGGCACAGCAGGGTGGCATCAGCATATGTGGAACTCAGGAGTGGTCTCCAGCACCCAGGAAACAGTTTATTCCTCCTGCACATTTGCTTTAACTTCCTTTAAGACTCATTCACCGTCATCTTGGTCTGTGGCTGGGTATGTCCCAGTCCTGTGACCTGTTTTGTAGCTCAGCATTTGTGCAGCAGAGGTTAATGAAAAGCATGTTTGGTGGCTAAACATTTGCTTTATGCTCCTTCCACATTCATTTGCAATTAAAAGAATCTCACAACCTAGTTTCTGCTTTCAAGGCCTTGTAGCCACAGCAAAATTGTTTGTTTACTTCCATTTAAAAATGCTTGAAGGTTCTGCAGGAGATGTTTTCCTCTGCCTTTGCTGGGGTTTGATTACATGGCGCCCTGTTGTGTTGCTTAAATCCTCCTGGCAGTGTCCTGAATTCCAAGCAGTTCAGCAGGAGCATTTGTTGGCATGGGAAATGAGGCTGGTGCCTTACTGCTTTTTCTTTTTAAAGTGTATGGTTTAGCCTAAGAGGAAGAAACCTCTTTTTGCTCTGCCTCTCCTTTGGGGAAGGATGCGTCTGACAGTGCCTCCTGCAAATAAATTTGCCAGCAGCAGCGGAGGGCTGAGAGATCGTGCCCTCAGTTCTGGTTGATTTTGTCCAATTAGTGACCTTGGACCACACAAAATGGTTTCTTGGGGTGGGATGGAAAGAAGGGAAAAAAATATCTGTGCAAATCGACCTGACCATTTGGTGACCCGAGAGGGAAGTTGAAACCAAGGGCACTTGCCAAGTGTGCTGGGGCAAAGGGCCAGCAATGCTTTTTCTGGGGGCTGGGTTTTGTGGGCAGAGGGCTGTGTTCAGCCTCCACCACCCCCAAGTAACTGGGCAGTGAGAGCAGTTGGGGAATTTTGCCTGTAGATGTGAGCTAAGGGTCAGAGTTTAATTCTGACCCTGTGGGGAAACTTCAGCGATCCAGATCCTGCCGTGCAGCATCTGAGACTGCAGCAGCCCCGCGCCTTGCCTTGCTGGGTGTGTCAGGAAGCCTTTCCCGCTCCTGGTGACATTTTCAGGCCTCTCTTTCGGCAGGAGTGAGGCTCTTGGTTATATAAGCAGATGCATATTCATGCAGGAGCCCACATAGGACGCTTCTGCCCACATCTGCTCCTCCTGCAGGGCTCTGGGTGGCTGCTGCTGCATGGGATTGCTGGTGAGCAGTTTGTCACGGAGTCAAAGTTTGGATGCTTATCTGAACCGGTTGGGTCTGGGAGCAGAACGAGATTTCATCTCAGACCAGTAGCCCTTGCTTCCCAGCTGCTCTGTCTGAGTATTTTTAGCAGTGCCATGCATGCAGAGCAGGGCTCTTCCTGTGCCTGTGCTGAGCTTGTCCTGAAGGCTCCTCGGGGTTTTATGGGAGGGGGAAGTGGTGCAGTGATTAACCATGCTGGTGAGCACGGTGACTTACTGTGTGGCCAGGCTCCTTCAGGAGGGGAGAGCTCTCTTATCAGGAGTAATCCTTGTGGCTGATTTCATGAATAATGTCCAGTGCAAATGTCAGCAGGCTAATTAACTTCCCTGGCTGCCTTCCAGTACTCATGTCCAAGAGGTATATGATTGTCCTGGGCACACTCCTGGCTTTGAGAGTGATACAGCACATCTAGATGTGAAGCTGCTCATTAACATGCATGGGCAGCTCACCCTCCTGGCTACAGTGGTGCTCGTGCTCTGTGCGGACTTCATCTGTTTGGCAGAGATCTTGCACCACCTTCCTTCTGTGCTGTAAAATCACAAAGCTGCTTGGGGATAGATGACTGTGCAGGCCAGTTCTCCCTTCTCCCTTTAACTGTGCTGTACCTGTGCAGGTCTTTGAAGCTGTTATTTCTTGGATAAACTATGAGAAGGAGTCTCGCTTGGAGCACATGGCTAAACTGATGGAGCACGTTCGCCTGCCCCTTTTGCCCAGAGATTACCTTGTGCAGGTCAGTCTGCAAACAAGTCATTAACACTTTGCACTGAAGCTGCTGGCAGCTCCTTGCTCAGTGGCTTGGCTGTTGGTGTGTGAGGTGGGGGATCTGGCATGTTGCTGAGTCTGTAAACAGAGGAATGAAAGGCGAAGCTGGGTGGACTCTGAAATAAATCTGCACAGAAACCCTCTTGTAAATGCGACCTGTGCTCTGCCAGGCGGTGCTGAGAGCTGGGCTCCTGCCCCTCGTGCTGGAAGCATTTAGGAGTTAACTTTTGGGGATTTTTCACCCTGAGAATACCTGGGTGGTGGTGTTACAAGCTTGTGCAGTTTGCTTTTCTAATGCACATGTGTTAATTTTGGCTTGAGGTGTGTTCTGTGCATAGAGATGTCTGTGTGACTGGCAGGTGAGATGCTCTCTGACTTAGGGATGGTTCTTGATGGGCTAATTTTTGGGATCTCAGCCTTGATATTGAGCTGAGAATCCCCAGAGAATGGCTTGGCTTTCTGACTGCCATGCAGTCTGTCTGAAAAAAATAAAATCAATCAATATAATTGAAATAAAATTGGTATTCACAGGCTGAACCCATCACACGATGCTTTTGGATCAATATTTTAAAGACTTTTTTAAGGCCTTGAAAACTCTGACTCAGATAAGAGAAATTTCTTGTTTTGTACCCAGGCTCCTGGTGAAGTCTCTGCTGAGTTAAGTGTCTGGCAGGGGGTGGTAAACAGAAGGAGCACTGCGACTGGGGAGTGATAATGGATGCATGTTAGTACATCTGGCTCTCCTTTGGGAAGAGCTGCAAGTCTGTGCTTGTCTTCTGCATTTTGATTTTTATTTCTGTTACTACTGTGGAAGAGAAATTCCAGGCTTCACCTTCTTTCTGCAAAGCTTGTGACCTGTGCTGGCAAGCACTTCAGTTGAGATGATCTTTTGTATGTGTGCCTGTCCTCAGACAGTCGAAGAAGAAGCTTTAATCAAGAATAACAACACCTGTAAAGACTTCCTCATCGAGGCCATGAAATACCATTTACTTCCTCTGGATCAAAGGCAACTCATAAAGAACCCCAGAACAAAGCCAAGGACTCCTGTTAGCCTGCCCAAGGTAAGCTGAGCTTCACCTCACGCTGCAATCCTGGTGGCATTTTCTGCCTTTGAGGAGCTTGTGGACTTGCCTTGTTACTTCTCACTAACAGCATGGCTATCCTTTGAAGTGTGTTACTCCCTCTTCTGGTACTGCCTGTGCCCCATGATACATCATTAATTTGGACAAACTTAGATTCAGCCCTTAAGAGAAGCAAGATCTCTGCTCCCAGGGGCGAGGGCCTGCCCTGGCAACGTTTTGTCAGCCACAAGTGAGGCTGGGCTGCGAAGGGCTGCCGCTCCTGAGCTGCAGCTTGAGAATCACTGACCCGTGGAGTGGCTGCAGGCAGCTGCCTGCAGTGCTCAGAGGGTTGGCTGAGGTTCCTGCTGGCTTTCAGCACTGTGGTGTAGCCCTGCTGAGGAGGGTCACAGCAGCTGCCTTTCCTTCTCCTGTATCCCCAGTCGGAAGCCAGGAGAGCAGGAAACAACAGCACCCAGACTTGTGGGCAGGAAGGCTGAAGCAAATGTCAACAGACTGACAGCAGCTACTGAATAAATAATCCTTGGTACTGCCCACATTTATCCTGCAGGCATGTGATGCTCTGACCACCACTTTATTAGTGTAGATAAAAGTGACAACAGAAACAAATTTTCCTGTGCCCTGGAGATGAAGACAGTTTGGCACAACGTCTCTCAGCAGACTGCTGCTGAAGCTGTTAATAAGCATTTTGGTGATTGTAAGACATCCAAACCACAGTGTGTCATTTATCTGAGCACAAATCATAGGGAGCTTGTTCTGTGGGGTGGTGTTTGAGAGCTGTGCTCTGAGGGTCTAATCAGATGCTGGGGTATTGGGCTGGCCATCGAGAAACTGTGGTTCTGCAGAGCGTGTTTTGTGTGGTGTCCTTTCTGCCTGCTGGCACTGAGATGAAGTTGGTAGAACATAGCTTTGGGGGTGTTGTGAGGGGCTGATGTGACCCTTGTCCTAGGACTAAAGCAGTTAAGGATAAAGCGAACCAGCAAATTCAGAGGTTCTCTGACAACTCCTGTAGCATGACCTGTAAGTGCAAACCCAGATCTTCTGCAGGTTTCTCCTCCCTTCCCTTCCTTGTGAAGCAAAGGGAGAAGGTGATGATCCTTCAGCAATCCTGTTAGTGAGAAACTTTCATCTGCTCTGTGGGTCCCTCTGAGGAGGGATTACTGTCTGCTAGGAAATATCTCACTTTTGTAATCGTCTGAAGCTCTGCAGCTTTCCATGGAAGTCTGCTGCACAGCTAGTAGTCCTGCTGCTAATTTGGACTCACTTTGCTTTCTGATGTCACATTCTCACCTTTGTAGATCAAACAGTTCACTCTTCTCATGCTCTTCAAATTCTTTCCATTGGTTGTCTGGCTCTGTACTTTTAAAGCAACTGTGACTGGACTTGAGCTCATTACCTGGGTGACCTCAGCTGATAGTCTTGTCCCCTTGGTTACTCCCAGCCACCCTGCAGAGGCTAAAGCCAGTTTCCCATCTACTTTTTGACTATAATTGAAGCTCCTTTATCTTGCTTCTAGCTCCTTAGTCCTGTACCAGTCACGTTGTCTTGGGTTGTTTGCTCCTGAGATTTGCTGTGATCAAGGGGAGCAAATCCTCCCTCTTGAGAGCTGTGGAGAGTGGAAGGAAATGTGCTCAGAACAAAGTGCAGGTTGAGCTCTTTGTAGGTGGAGGTGGTTTGGATGCTACCTGTGCACGTGTTGGTTTGCAGTGCCCATCTGGGGCTCAGCAGCAATGGGCAGCCAGCAAGTGCTGAGCTGCAGACTCCTGGGACCACTGCCCCTGAACAAGACAGTGAGTCCATGCCTTTGTGCTGGCAGATGGGGCGGATCTGGGAAGGACCACTCTTTGTCATCCAGGTCTTCTCACTTTTCACCCAGTAGGAATGGAGTCTGGGGCTGGATAGACCTTTAGCCTGACCAAGCAGAGCAGTTCTTCCACTCCTGAGGTAGCCCTTGATCACTTTCACCTAGATCTTCCCTAATTTGTAAGGAACTTAGGGTTTAATAACTGGATTTGCATCCAGACACGTTGCAGCCAGAAGGCTTAATGAAGCTGACAAATCACTTCCTTTGGCAGCTCAGCACCCCAGGTCTTAACAGTCCTGGTGATTTCCCTGAGTGTCGTCTTCCCCGCAGGTGCCAACACAGCTGTCAGCTTTTATTTGCTGAGTGGCATCGATTATTTTTAGCACAGCCATGGAGATAATGACTAAACAGGGGCCTGGCTGGGAGAGTTGCGCTGGGATCATCTTCACTGAGAGGTACTTCAGCAGTGAGTCTTGCCTGTGCCCGGTGCCCAGTGGTTTTGTGTTTCCTGGGGAAGGAGGGCAGGTTGCCCCCTTGGAAGTGATGAGGAGGGATTAGCAGGCTGTGTGGTGAACTGGAGATCGCTTTGCCCCTTGGAATAGAAGTAGCTGCAAGAAGCGTCACTGCAGAAACTTCTGCTGGGCCTGCAGCCTGCTTTTGGCAGCTACTCCTGACCAGGTTGTGGTGATGGTAGAGAGCAGCTGCCTGGGCTGGTGTCTGAGGCTCTCTAGCTCTTGTCTTCCCTCTGCAGGTGATGATCGTGGTGGGTGGGCAGGCGCCCAAAGCCATCCGCAGTGTGGAGTGCTATGATTTTGAGGAGGAGCGGTGGGATCAGGTTGCTGAGCTTCCCTCGAGGAGATGCAGAGCAGGTAACAGGAATTTCTGCTACAACCTTCTTTGTTTTCCAGAGCTCATTAGCTCTGGATGGATGTCCTCACTTTTGCCTTCAGCCTTCCTCTGTGCTCCTGGCCTCAAGCAGCTTTGTCCTTTTGCCATTGCTTCCTCTTCTTTCCCTCCAGACATGCACCGTTCTCACTCAGATGGATGCCCTGCTGCTGTTCTTGCTTGTCTGTGCTTCACAGACACTATTTCCCCTTCATCACCTCTCTCTCCTGGCTGCTCCTCCATAAGCGTCTCCCCTCTTCCTCCTCCTGTCCTGGCAGCCCACAGGGATCCTGTTTTCCTAGTGAAAATCAAAGGAGCTGAGTCAATCCCACTCAGTGCTGAGGAGTGGGTGATGGAGAGCAGATCTGTAAGTTGGGAGTTTTCCTCTGATGACATCTGACAGGGCTGTGAATGTGAATCACCATTTGCTGTTCTCTGTGGCTCAGAGAATTACTCATTCAGGTGTGGAATCCATCTGTACCTTATGCTGCTGAGTATTCCCATGCCCTTCACCTCCCAGAGGACATGAGTTGTATCCTGCTTGGCTCCAGTGCTCTTAACCAGTGGCCAGTGGCATCCTGGCCTGTATCAGGAACAGTGTGGCCAGCAGGAGCAGGGAAGTCATACTGCCCTGTACTCAGCACTGGTTAGGCCACACCTTGAGTCCTGTGTCCAGTTTTGGGCTCCTCAGTTTAGGAAAGATGTTGAGTTGCTGTGTCCAGAGAAGGGCAACAAAGCTGGGGAGGGGTCTGGAGCACAGCCCTGTGAGGAGAGGCTGAGGAAACTGGGGTTGCTTAGCCTGGAGAAGAGGAGGCTCTGGGGAGACCTTATTGCTGCCTACAAGGAGGTTGTAGCCAGGTGGGGGTTGGTCTCTTCTCCCAGGCAACAAGCACCAGTACAAGAGGACACAGTCTCAAGCTGTGCCAGGGGAGGTTCAGGCTGGATGTTAGGAAGAAATTCTTCTCAGAAAGAGAGATTGGCCTTTGGGATGTGCTGCCCAGGGAGGTGGTGGAGTCACCATCACTGGAGGTGTTGAGGAAGAGCCTGGATGAGGCACTTGGTGCCATGGCTGAGTTGATTAGATGGTGCTGGGTGATAGGTTGGACTCGATCTTGAAGGTTTCTTCCAATCTGGTTTATTCTGTTCTATTCTTAACCTGCAGGAAACACTGAAGGCTTGCCCAGGTTCTGCTCTTCCCTGCTGCCTCACACCCCCCAGCAGACGCTTGCATGCCGAACTGTTGGTGAAACCTGAGTAACCTGTCTCTCCTCTCTCCTCAGGTGTGGTGTTTATGGCCGGCAATGTGTATGCCGTGGGGGGCTTCAACGGCTCTCTGAGGGTGCGGACGGTGGACGTGTACGACGGCGTGAAGGACCAGTGGACGTCCATAGCCAGCATGCAGGAGAGGCGAAGCACCCTGGGGGCAGCTGTGCTCAATGACCTCCTGTACGCAGTGGGCGGCTTTGATGGCAGCACTGGTAGGTGACTGAGCAAGCAGCAGACAGTGCCTGACCTGAAAGAAATGTTTTCAGAGACCCCCTGCAAAGGCTGCAGAGCTTTAGTGAGGTTGCTGCTCCTTCCTCTCTGATTTAGCAGAGCAGGGAGCCAGGGATGGGGTTTGCTGCATGCTGCAACCAATCACATCCTTGTTCTGACCCATCAGTAATGGCAGAGAATCTCACCCCAGGATTTTTCCCCCTTTAATAACACAGTTCTTTCAGTCTCATTCTCTGTATGAATATGCTTTTTCTGGACTGAAAAGGACTTTCTCCTTGTCTGAGTTAATTTTTTCATAGCAGCATGAGTAAAATGCCAGCACGGCATCTTACGTGTGTCTGGGATTTCTCTTGGCATAACAGCATGTTTAAGTTCACACTTCTGCCTCTGCTGTGGAGCTTTGCTGTTTGGTTAAGCCCTAAATGAACTATTTCAGCTGATGATGAGTACAAGCCACAGGCTCTGGGGAAATTTTTAAACCTTAGCATGGGCATCTTGTATTGCTTGAAAGGATGTGGGACCTTTGGGCTTGGAATCTGGACTCTGCTCCACCTTGGTGTCCCCAGCACACCAGAGGGGCAGCAATCCCAGGGCAGGGGTGATGGGGGAACAGTTTCTCCAGGTGTTGAAGAAGTGCCATTGATGTGCTGGTCCCAGCCTGAAAGGCAAGGGACTAGAAAGTTGGGGTGCAGGAGTGTGGGGGAAATATGGACTTGGGAGGAGGTGGAAGGCAGATGGAAGTGCAACACCAATCTTTTTTTCTTCTCTTTTTTTTTAATTAGAAAACCTGTGTATCCCCTTTTTAACTAGGTCTGGCATCAGTTGAGGCCTATAGCTATAAAACCAATGAGTGGTTTTTTGTGGCTCCCATGAACACAAGAAGAAGCAGTGTTGGAGTTGGAGTTGTGGAGGGTAAGAAAATCAGCAGCCTTTTCCATCAAGCAAATGTGACTGTGTCCCACAGAAGCCATAATGGTGAAATGCAGTAGGAGGGAGCTGCAGGAACTCTTCTCTAGCTGGTGAAGATTTACTTTACATGACCTAATTGCTGCAGCTTTTTCCATTCTCCTCCTTATCACAGTGAAAAATCATGTGCAGCTTTCCAAGAGTGTCAGACCCATGTCAGAGCAGGCCATGCCACCTCTGGATGTCACTGAGGTGTGTGCAGGTTTCTTTGCATCCTTGTTCTTCCTGGCTGGTGAAAGCCAGTGCTGCCGTGCAGCATGCAGGGTGGATGGAGTACCCAGCACAGCATATCTGCTCAGAGGGGGAGCATGATCCATCCCACAGCCCCCAGGTGGGGGGTTGGCAGCAATACCCAAGCCTGTGTTTACTGACATCAGGCTGGCCCACACGTGCCGCACGCTCCCGAAGCGAGCAGGGACTGACGGCAGTGAGGGCCAGGTGGGTGGAGAGCTGCTGGGGGGGACTGTGGCAGCTGTTGGCACCTATGTGTCAGCTCCACACTCAAGTGGCTTGGTTTGGATCCAGGAGGAAGAGCAGTTTAAGTGGGAATGTTTTCCTTCTTTAGCAAAGCCAGTTCTGAGGCAAGGGCAGGGTTTTATTTGACCCTGTCTCCAGTGTGTTGTAGCAGTTTCCAGTTAGGACAGCTGCTGGCACAAGCCTTGTTACAAACTCTGCTTGGAAGTGGTGGGGTTTGACCTGTTTGAATGGGGAACAACATGAAATGGGTTTATGTGAGCAGAGAGAGAGAGATGAAGCCAAAATAAATAGCAGTGGTTGTGCTAAATTTGCATCTTTAAGAAGCATCTCCCTCACAGCTGGCCCCTGCTCGAAGTGCTGGGCTGCTGACAGTCACTGGGAGTTGCCAAAGCAATTTGAATGCAGACAAGTATTAAGCACATACCTGAGAGATCCATTTCTGTGGATATTCTACTAGAGACATGAAATCCTTTTCCTTTGTGTTGTGTGAAAGCACAAATAAGTGTTGCATGTGTTGTAGTCCATGATAAAAACCCACGAGGGCATTGATAGGGAGGAAGAGCTGATCCATACTGGTGTGGGGAGCGAGCTGCAGCCTGCAGTTAATCCACAGCCTTCATCTGAATGTTGTCAACACCGATCTGATGTCTCTGTAATAATTGGTGCCAGTCAGGCACCTTTATTTTGGCTTGGCTTGGTCTGGTACTCTTGCCCTAACTCAGTAGCTGACACTAAGTGGGTTGAACCAACAGTGCAAGTGAGAGTTTAAAATGTTCCCAGAGACAGGAAAACACAAAGGGAGCACAGTCATGAGCCTGATCCTTGCAGACCTCTCCTAGTGGTCACAGCCTGAGGAGGCCATGAGTGGAGCTGAGTGAGAAAGAAATGAACTGACCCTGTTCTTGGAGCCTTGCAAACAGGAAGGAAGCAAGAGGGGAGGATGCAAAAGTGTAAAATGGTAGCTGGTCACTGCTGCTGGGAGTCTCACAGGTGTGCAAAGAATTGCACAGCTCATTGGTGGCCAGGCTCTGCTGTTAGGGATTGAAAAATTTGTCTTATTCCTGGGGTTTGTACCTAAACTTGGGTTCTATATATCTGTTGAACTTTATTAATGGTTATTTGTTACAGTCTGTAGAAGGCCTGGTCTTGAACCAGCAGCAGAAAGAAACCCTCTGCCCAGAGGCTTGACTGCCTAAGTGTAAAGCAAGCTGATAGATGATGCAGGGAGATGAGGAGAGAGTATCAGTCAGGGCTGAGGACAGGGGCTGTCAGCCTTGTTTCAAGTATGATGCAATCCTGAGACACCTGATTGTGCTTTTCCAGTCTCCCTAGGTATATGCAGTTTAGCTTTCATGGAGTTGAGGGAGGGAGGGACAGATACACCATGCCTTGAGTGTACCTTCTGTGGTACCCTCTGTGTTGTTATGCCCTGAGCGAACAGGAGGAGATGCTCGATCAGCAGCACACACTTGGTGGTACATCCTCTTCCATCTGGGCCAGAAAGTCATTTGGGAAACACTCTGGGCTTCTAATGAAGCTGTTGTGTTGTTTCCTTGTCTTAGTTGGCAGCTTTAAAGAAACCATTCCTTCCTGCCTGCAAAGTGGACCTCGGGTGCCAGGATTTTCTCCAGCCATCCCGGCAGGTTTAGGCTCACCGGCCAGGGCTTCCCTCCGCAGGCTCTGCGCTGGGCTGGGGCTGGGGGTGTGCTGGTGCCGCCAGCGGGCCGCAGGCAGCGTGCTGAGGGCAGTGTGTGTGTTGCAGGGAAGCTGTACGCCGTGGGGGGCTACGACGGCGCGTCCCGGCAGTGCCTTAGCACCGTGGAGCAGTACAACCCTGCCACCAACGAGTGGAGCTACGTGGCCGATATGAGCACGCGGCGCAGCGGTGCAGGTACTGCCCCCGCCAGGGCACCGCCGCCCCCGGGGGTTCTCGGCTCCTGGAAGGGCAGCAGAGCTCTGATGTGGCCTTGCTGGGCTGGCAAGTGCAAACCTCTTACTTCACAGATTTGTCAGGGGTGGAAGGGACCTCGAGGATCATCCAGTTCCAACCCCTGCCATGGGCAGGGACACCTCACACTAGAGCAGGTTGCTCACAGCCACATCCAGCCTGGCCTTAAACACCTCCAGGGATGAGGCTTCCACTACCTCCTTGGGCAACCTGTGCCACCCACATGGGGAAGAACTTTATCATGTCTAATCTAAATCTACCCTCTTCTACCTTGAATCCATTCCCCCAGTCCTATCACTCCCTGACACCCTTAAAAGTCCCTCCCCAGCTTTCTTGTAGCCCCTTCAGATACAAGGTCTCCTCAGAGCCTTCTCCAAACTGAACACCCCCAACTCTCACAGCCTGTCCTGATAGGAGAGCTGCTCCAGCCCTCTGATCATTCTCATGGCCCTTCTCTAGACTCGCTTCCCATGAGGGGAGCAGCCATAATAGCCTGGAAGCTCTCAGCAGCTCTTCTGCCAAATTGAAATTAATTTCTGGATTAATGGAATAATGCTCAGTGTTTGTAAGGAGCCTTACTAACAGATGCATCTCACTTGCAAGCAAAGAGTTATCTTTCCAAATGACCAGCTGCAAGCTCAGCTGGGGACTGGGAAGCCCAGCTGCACCACCTCCTTCCCTATCATTTGGGGGTTATCAGATGGATTTTTCCTTCTTGGATCTTCTCTGCAAGCATCCAGTGGACACTCTGCAGTGCAAAGGGCATGTGTGCACTGGGTGGTGTGCAGACCAAACCAAGGTAAAAAAATTATCTCAGCTTGCCCCTGCTAAGCTAATTTATTTTGCTGGCAAGAGTTGATCTGTAAGGTTAGAGGAAAGCAGATGCTAAAAAAGAATTATATTCTAGTCTCAATGGTTTCTGGCTTACTGTGTGACGAGAAGCCAGGTGGGGGCTTGTCCTTTCTGTGGTCCTTCCCCTCTGAAAAGGATAAAAGCTCTTAGCCATTGTATTTAAAATAATCTGTAGACAAAAAGGAATGTGTCAGTGTTGATGTTACTGCTCAGTGCCTGCAGTCCTATCAAACTGTGGAGTTGTTCTTGTACAACAGTCAAGGTGGCAGCTACCCAGAGGTAGCCAAGCCTGGAGGGCTGCCCTTTGCTGCAGTGACTCTGCAGGCTAAGCTGTGGTGGGAATTCCCTTCCTAGCTGTCTGGTTGAGAGGCTGCTCTCTACCCACCGTTTTTCTTTCCTCAATCCAATGCTTTTTCCATAACTCCAGGTGAGGCAAATAGTCGCTGACTGTTGGTTTGAATTCAGCTACAGGGGATGTAATATCTTCCTGATGCTAAACTGAGCCCAGGGCAACTTCATAGGAGATCGGAATGAGTATCTTGTGCTGTTGACTGCATGTTGAAACACAGCAAAACATTTTATGCTTGTTCTGAGGTGGCTTTTAGTGACTTTTTGTTTGGAACACCCTGCTCCAAGTGCTGCTTTTCAAGTGCATCTCCACAGGGCAAGTCCAGCATTAGGAATGCTCTTGCATAAGCCTGCTGAATACTCCTGCAATTTTCCGTTCCCAACCTGAAAGCTGAGCTCATCACGCTCTGGTTGTCACCCAGCTGCCCCTGCAGCAGGCTGCGAGGAGGACACAGCCCAGCGGCACCGTGAGCGGTGCTGCAGCTCGGGCTGCCCTGCGGCTCTACGGAGCTCCGCGCTCAGCGCTGCTGCCATTGCCGCCCCGCTGCTGCCATCTAGTGGAAGTGAGGGCAGGTGCGCCCCGCCGCTCCCGGGGGATGTCTGGCTGCTGCCTGGCGTTGCTGCACAGGCCCAGAGGGTTCCCTTTCCCCTCCTGGCATATCTCATCCATGCCTGCTCTGTCTCAGCACACAGAGAGGTGGTTTTACGTGGCAAAGTGCTCCTGATTCTTTTACTCTCCTACTTGAAAGAATTCATTTACTAATTAAATGATTCCTTAGAAGTGTGAATTTTTTGCTAACAGCTCAGTATAGTCAGATGCTAATGTGCTGCAAACCCAGGATGCTGGGCTCAGACATGGTAAATTCTCCTCACCAATTTCCATTCCACAGTCAGCTGGCAGGTACCTTGTACAGCTCTGGGATCAGGGTTCACCCTGGGACGTGTTCCGCTCTTCCAAGCTGCTGCATGTTGGGGTAAAGGCAGACGGATGTTGTGGGACTAGACTTGATCAAGGATCTACCTGAGCAGTGGCCCAGCCCTGAGAGACAGGAATCTGCCAGGGTTACTGCACAGGCCTGCTGTAGTGCCACGTGGTGGCTGGGTAGAGAGCTGACCATGTGCTGGGTGAGCTTGAGGCTTGGGAACAGCTTGGAGAGGCCAAGGCAGTACCCAGTGGAAGAGGCAGGGATGTAGAAGTCTCTCCCCTGTGCGTGTGGCTGACGCTGGGCTCTGTCTGGCAGGAGTTGGTGTTCTCAGTGGGCTGCTGTACGCGACTGGAGGCCACGACGGTCCCTTAGTGAGGAAGAGTGTGGAAGTCTACGATCCAGGGACAAACACCTGGAAGCAAGTAGCAGACATGAACATGTGTAGAAGAAACGCAGGTAACCACACCAAGCCTTTCTGTGGTGTTTGGCTGCCGTTGTCTGGGTGGGGTTTTGTGTGACTAATGTGTAAGTGATCAGCGCTGATGAGGCACCTGCTTGGGAATGAATCAGAATGAATCAGCAGGTGGTGTGTCACGAGGGATGAGTTGGCTCATGTCTGACTATCTGTGCTCTGCTTTGAGGTGTGTGTGCAGTGAATGGGCTCCTCTACGTGGTGGGAGGAGATGATGGCTCCTGCAACTTGGCCTCGGTGGAATACTACAACCCCATCACAGACAAGTGGACATTGCTACCCACCAGCATGAGCACGGGGAGAAGCTACGCAGGTAAACACCTGGCAGCACATGGAGTCATTCTTCAGCTTGAGGGCTGTGCCTCCTGAAGCTTTAATCTTCTGGTTTTGTGTGTGTTGTGTGGCTTTCAGTAGAGGAAACTTTGATAGGAACAGCAGACTCCTCTCTCTGCTAGTCTGTTGCGGCTTTGCAGGATGATCTTAGCCACGTCGCAGCCCAGGAGCTGCTCCCTTGACAACTGTGTCTGTCTGTTCTTACAACAGGTGTGGCTGTGATCCACAAACCCTTGTGACACGTGACCAAGCCAATGCAAGGAGCAGAGAAGTGAAGTGGATCCAGCTAGGTGATGTTAGGAAGATGACTGACCTCTGACTTGACCCATCCCATTGCTGTTACCGTCTTGGCATGACAAGTGATACGTTCCAAACATCATTTGCTCTGTGGTGGATTGTGTAGCAAACTGAAAATCCCTCTGGGGACATGTTCCATGCTAGACAAGAGGTGTTGCTTGTTATCTGTGGTGCAATCAACTGTTCTTCTCAGTGGCTCATGCCCTGAGATAAACACTGTGCTTGAACTGCAGGCACTCAGTTTCTTGTGTGAAACAGAACTGCTACGTTTGGGCATGTGAGTAAAAAGGAACACTTCTGGATTTCCTCACTACTGATGCTCCATGCACATGATTGGTTGAACTACTTACTCACTGTGCCTGGAGGGTGGACTTTACTACTGGCAGTGGAAACTTCTGAGTTACCATCTGAGAAAAGCAGTCAGCAGAAATGGACTGGAGCAGGGTGCTCTGGCTTGAGTGTGACGCTGTCTCAGTCATCCGTTTGTATGTGCCACTGGACCACTGTATGTATCCCTGGAATGCTTGTCGTGTGGTGGAAATAAACACCTTGTGATTTTTCTACTTGCCATGAATGCTGTTTGCTGTACCTGATGGGACCTGCTGGGCAGTGCCTTCCCTGGGGCTGAAGTCTCAGCACCTGAACCGTGCAGAACGTCTCAGCCCTGCAAGACGCCTGCTGCTCCCCTGTAGGATTTATTGCTCCCGTGGGATTTATTGCTGCTGGAACAGAAAATATCCCAACCCATGCACCCCAGCTGTGCTGGAAGCCCCAGTCCTAGCTCTGCCCAGCATCTCAATGCCATTTCATAGGAGAGCATTTAGATGTTGTAACAAATACCTTGTGGTGCCATGAATGTAGAGATGTTACACAGGAGGATCCTCTGTCACCCCAGCAGGGTTTAATGAGCAAAGTCAAATACCTGCAGCGTTTTAATGCTTCCAGTCTATAGAGATTGACTACTCCCTGTAATTGATGGTTTAATCTTGCCCCTTCTGGAGGTGTTCCTCTTAGTGTGAAGAATTGATGAGATGATTCAAAACAGACCGCTCCAGCTCCAGCCTTATGGCAGCTATGTTGCTTACATCCCAGATTCTTACAGCTTCCTGTTTAAGATGATGTTTGACTTCAAAATACCCTTGTGAGCTCTGGTGTGCTTCTGCAGACACAAGTGGGCTCCCAAAAGGCTCCTCAGCTAAAAAGCACAAGTGAAGAAACATCTTAGCTCTGCTCTTCCGTCGTTATTGTTGATGTTCGTTTTGTCTTTCCCCCTTTGTAGGTCAGCTGAGGCTTTTTGTAGTGGGCAGCTGGCCTGCAGGACCCAATCTGCACATGGTACTGTTGAGCTCTGCCCTGCAGGACCCAATCTGCACATGGTACTGTTGAGCTCCAGCACTGCCAGTGCTGTTCTGCTGCTTTCTTTCTCCACAGATCTCCTCTACAAGGTTTCCACGTGACCTTCTAAAGCAGAAAAGAAAAGCGCGTACAATTTCATTTCCAAGGGATCTAAGGCTGCCCCAGCTGGTGCAGCTGTTGTGGAGGAGTGGGTTACTTCTGGAAATAGGCAGATTTGGGGTTTTTAATGTTGGAGTTGACACAGCCCTTGTGAGATGGGTGCCTGCCCTCTGTGGAGGGAAACGGCAGCTACCTTTGTGTGGCCTCCCAGGGAGGGGGATGACCATAGGCAACGTGAGGCTGCACCAACTCCTCTTTGGATGTTTTTGTTTCTCCCAACAAAAGCAAACTGGCCAAGGGAATGGCAGCATTGTCCTCGATGCCTGCCATTGTGTGTCAGCTCAGAGGTTTTGAGAGTAACAAAATTAATCTTTGCTATAAAACTCTTTAAACCTTTTGTTTTCGGTTCTACAGTCCCCGCTGCAACGTGCCGAAAGAGCAGTACCTGACATGCTGCCTGTGAGGAGCTGCTGCTTACTGTGGAAGCTATTGAGGCTGGTAGGAATGTATCCCTGACTGCAGCTGCCTTCAGATCTGAGTCCTGAGCTGCATCCTTGCCAGGACACAAGCAAGAAGGGTTGGGCTGACAAAGATTTGCTGCCCCAAAAGCAGACACCAGAAGGTGTTTCCCTTTGGTGCAGAGAATAAAATGGGAGAGGCAAAAGGGTTTGGTCAGGATCTCTTGTTTAGATTGGGATGACTGGGCAAGGGTGGGCAAGCATGTGGGCACATGTAGCCCTCCTTGGCTGTGGTGCAGAGGCAGGGAACGTAGAGCTAAATAGCTGCTATACAACCCAACTGCAGCTGGGTGGCTGGGGAGAGCTGCCAGCTAACCTCTCTCCTGCTCACACTCATGGCATCGGTGGAGCAAAGCAAATATTGTCAGGAGACTGAGAGTTTGTGGGCTGGAGATAAAGCCCAGTAGGTAGAGCTAGAGGTGCATGTTTGAAATGTGCTGTGTTTGTCATGTGATGGTTTTAAAGGTCTCTTCCAACCAAAATGATGCCTGAAGGTTGGATTCTTTCCCCCCTGCTAGACATCTCTTTGTAAACCTTCCTTGCTGATAAGGAAGACACTCGTGGATGTTCTGCCGTTGTGAAACGGCATCTCTCCCCCTGCTGGCCTCTGTGGATGGGGCTAGGCCCTGCAGCCCTTGCCAGGGACGAGTGGTGCTGCTCCTGGCTGCAGCCAGTTCTCCTGGAAGGCAACTGACACATTTCCTTCCTCCCTTCCCTCCTCAGTCGTTGCAGTGTTATGCAAGTCAAGTGACCTCGTTTTCCAGCTATGCAATATGAACAACCTGTGATCAACCAGCTCTGATCCTCCCCACCCCAACCTCCAGATGCTTTTGGGATTGGTCCATCCCTGCTGTGTGGTTTCATGTTTGTATGGGAACTTCTGAGCACCTGAGCCAGATCCTTTCAAGATTGCCTTTTTCTAGGACTGAAAACGTAGCACAAGTGCTAACAAATTCTGCTGTAAATATTTTTATATGACAATTTTAAACGATTTTTGTTTGGTTTTTGTTGGTTTGGGGGTTGCTTTTTATGGCTCTCAATTCTGGTTAAATTCTGATCTCAGTCTTAACACTCCAGTGCAGTTTGGTTTTTGCTGGCTGTGCTGTAGGTGTGAACCTGTATGTTTTCTGCACACACACGAAAATGAAGTGTCTGGGATTGCTCTTAGTGTTGATTCTAACATGTTAGAAGGATGGCATTGGGCTCAACATCATGGCATACATCAAAATCCGTTACCTCAGCCACCAGTAGGCTCTTAGGTGGTTGAGTTGGTTTATGGCAATTCAGATCCTCTTAGTTTAGTTTTGTCATGCCACCTGCTTGCTTCCTGCTCAGCTTGGTGGGCAGCTGTCCCTCACTGAGTTTGTTTCTCGGCTCCTGCATTGCCTTGTGAGGATGGAGGATGCCATGCACCCAACTGCACTCCTGTGCAACCCCCCCCCCTGGCTGCCAAACCAGGGATGCTGTGGCAGGAGGCTTTAAAACACCTTTACAAACCCATCTCGGGCTCCCCCTCACAATGCAAGAGAGCTTTCCTCAGCTCTCTTCTGTGGTCAGCTGCTTTTGGGGGTCACTCTGTGCTCGGCCACCTCTGGGCTTCGGGCTGTGGGTTTCTCAAAGGTGACTTTGCTGTGGTGGAGGAAGCAGAGCATCCCCAGGGACGGGCACCCACAAAAGCCAGCAGCAGCCCGTGTGGGTTGCAGGCTTTGCAGAGCAGGCAAGCATATGCAGGGCCACAATAATTTGCCTCAAGCAATCTGTTGTTTAAACAAGTTTGAATCAAGTCCATCTTTCCCCTTTGTGCCTAATAGATAAATTGTGGGTGATTAAACCCAATTTCCAGTTCATTCAGTCGATCCAAATGCTTTTTCCCCCCTTTTGGGTACAGATGTATACAGCACTGTAATTACCATAAATATCCTTGGCAGCACTTGCACAGCAGCACCATGAAAAGCTCAATCCTGTTCTCTCATTGGCAGTGTTTGGAGAGCAGAATCTGTGCTCCCCAGCAATGTGTGATGCCTGTTCATCAGATGATGGTTAAGTGCAGCTTATCTTTTAACCTTTGGGATTCATTGCTAATGCAGTATCAAAGCAGTTGCCCCCTTGGCTTAGCATCGTGGCCTCAACTCCCATTCACCTGAGCAAAGCTGCAGGGCTTGGCAGTGTGTCAGATGTGACAGTCTGGAAAGCTAAATTCTTTCACTTTTCCTCTGCCCTTATCTTTGGTTAGAGCTTTATAAATTATTATTTTTTTTCCCCCTCTAGAGTGTCAATAAAATAAATACTGAGAATTTTCATTTGTGTATCTTATGTATAGAGAAAAAACCCAACAACAAACCAAACCAACCACTTGAAGGGTAATGGATGATTGTGAGCTAATTTAGCTGGGTGTGAAATTCCTTGTTCTTGTAAAGCAGACCTTGTTGGTTTGGTAGCTGACAGCATACCCTGGTGAGCTGGTTGACTGTTGAAGCTAATTTGCTAATTAAAGATATTTTTTTTATTTCCCTTTTTTTTTTTTTTTTTTTTTTTTTTTTTTTTTTTTTATGAGTGTGAAGGACCAAGGACTCTGCAAAGCAATTCTGCTGCCAGCTCTCTGGTCCAGTGTGACCAATGACTCCAGAAATGTTCTTCACTGACCTGTTTATATCATGAAATACAATCATCTTGTAATTCCCCATCCTTTAATTTGAATAAACACTGGACTGATGAAACTCTCCTGGGCCTGCTTGCATTTTGTTGTTGGCTTCTGACAGCGAGGAATGACCTCCTTGTCCCACCTGGCCTTTTCCAGCAAGTACAAACCCTGGACTTACTTTGTGTCCTTTGGAGGAGGGTGGTGGCACTGGCTGTGCTGAGAGGCCCAAGTGCTGGGGGAGATGCTGTCCTGATGCCTGGCTTGGAAGCTCTCCTGGGGTCTGTGCTGCTCCTTTTTGCAAGAGATGTTTAAGGCTGTTTGGCTGCTGGGATGCAGGAGGGGAGAGTGTTTCTCCTGGGGTGGGAAAGCCCCTGCTTGGGGCATTGATGGTAGAAGGCAGAACCTCTCAGTGAGTGTGATGGGGAGGAGAGGAAGCATGGAAAAGGAGATTTGTAGCCCCATGGGCCCTGTGTTTCTTACTGAAAGATCAGCACAGTGCACAAGGAGTTGCACAACTCATTTTGTCCCCTCCTCACAACACCTCTTGCTGAGTGCTCTGGTCTTCCGGAGATGTCGCCCTGCCCCATCTGTTAATGACAAAGCATGTGGGATCCTGAAACTGAGCTGCCTGATGAAAAGGTGATGCCAGACTGGGGGCTGCTCTGTGCAGCTGGGGGACCTGGCAGCCATTCCTTGTTTTATTCCAAGCTGACTTGTTTCCCACGCTGCTGGCCCCTCTTCACTCAAGCGTTGAAAGTGCTGAAGCTGTAACTCTATGAAGCTGCAGCTGAAGAAAGTCTTTTGCAATGCAGGAAGAAATCTCAGGACCATGAATTGCTGCCTGGAGTTTTTTGCTATTAGTGTAGTTTCTCTTTGCATCCTACACTTGAATCTTGGCATGTGCTGTTGCACCTCAGATTTCAGGGCAAGCACCATATACCAATATCACCCATTTTGCCTCCTCCACCTTGGAAGGCCAAGTGCTTTTGCAGTGAGGGAAGGAGTTAGGAAAGGAAATATGGAGGAAAACTCCTCCGGTGGGGTCCTTGACCAAACTGGGTATTTCCCCCACTGCTGCACTGGGCAGCATGAGTGAGCCCAGTGAGGTCAGGTCCCTCCTTGTCTCTGCCAGTACATCATGCAGCTCTTGTGCTCCTGGCTGGCAGGAGGGCTGTCTGCAGGGAGCATCACTGATGTGAGATGTGGTGATGTTGAGACTTTTAGCTGCTGAAAGCACTTGCTGTCCTCCTTCCCAATTCTCCTCTAACAAGCTGAACTTCCCCTCGGAGGTGGTGCTCACTTCTGTTCTCCTGCAGACTCCCTTGCGCCCAGGGGCTTCTCATGCTGGCTGCCCCAGCCTGAGCTGCTCAGGCAAACAGCTCCCCTTTCTGTTGCTGGACAGTAGGTGTTCTGAAATAACCCAGGACGAGGCAGCCTCCTCTGCATTCACTTGGTACCAGTCACCTGGAAACAGGATCAAAGGTAGGGCAGAAAAGGGCTTCACCAGTGGAAACTGTAAACAGCTGATAAAAATGGAACCTATTTCATTGTGGACCTGGAGGAATCTATATGGCCAAAGAAGGATCCCCTGCATCCCTCTGGCCTGAACTGCAGCGGGAAGTTTGCTCAAGTTCCCCTCTTCCCAAGCCATGATGATGTGGGTGTGTTGGCTTCAGAAGGCAAAGCTGCTTCTCCCTGGCTGGCAGCTTGTTCTGTGGCCACGCTGAGGCTGCTGTGTGAGTGCAGAGAATAATTGCAATGAAACTAAACAGAATCTGCTGGATACCTCTGAAAAGAGAAGCAGGGAGGCCAGGAGCAGCACAGAAACGCTGCCGTGAGCCACGGCAGGGTTCCTAGAGCATCCTGCAGTTGCTCAGTGACTGATGGTGTTGCTTGGTGTAATGTTATTCTGCACTGTAAACAAGCACAGAACCACTTAACTGCTTGGGGACTCCAAATATTCTAAGAAATTTGCCAAAGTGATTAATGTTAATGTCCTTGTTCAGCAAATTGAATGAGACTTAATTGGCACAGCTGCTGAAGCTCTAAGTATTTGATTTGGCCTTGATTTATAAACTGTATTATCATGAGCCTCCTCCTTCTCTTGCTTCCCTTGCAAACCTCCACAGCCCCTGCTAAGCAGATTGCTCAGTAAATTACAGCTCTGGAAGGACTGAAGTCTCCTTTTTCAATCAGCAGAACTTCTAAAGGGGCCCTTGGAAGGGTGCACAAGGCCTGTCCTAAAGGATCTGTTCCTCTTCTCTAAAGCACAAGAGGTTTAAGTGTTATTTTCCAGCGTCCTCCTCATACTTCTTTGCCTTAAACTCTCTCTGCAGTGTTTTCTCCCCCAGTGGTGAGTTCGTCCCCCAGGACAAATGCTGAAGCGTAATTTAAATCGTGTTCTTGAAGTCGGAGTTGTACTGGGACAGAGATGTGCTCCGAGATTCCATTTGATGTTTATTAAGGACTTTAAAGCAATTTCTGCTGCTGAGTCCCAGGCTGCCAGCCCTGTACCTCAGAAACCCTGCACTTGCTCAGGAAACATTTTCCTCTTGCATTGCAATAGATCTGCAACACATGCATTGCAGTTCATGTGCTGGCAGCTGCTGGCTTTTTCGCTCTTTTTTCCTCCCCGTGGGGCAGGGGCATCTTAGTGCCCTGCGCTTCATTCCACACCATTCAGCTTTCCTCAATCTGCCTGAAGAAATTACCAGGCTCTGGTTTTCTGCCATCAAAACTGGGAATGCCACACAGGGCTGGGACACACCCAGGCAGAAGGTTTTGTTTTACTTCATGATTCGCTCTTCCTGGTGCCCTGTTCAGCCTCCCCAAAACTTTCCTGCCTGGCTGAGGTTGCCCAGAGAGATGGGAGATGCTCCATCCCTGGAACCATTGTGGGTCAGGTTGTCTGGGGCTCTGAGCAATCCGTTGCAGATGTCCCTGCTGACTGCAGGAAGATTGGACCGGATGCCCTTTAAAGGTCCCTTCCAACCTACAGCATTCCCTGGTTCTATGATTTTGCCTGCTCTGTGTGTTCTAAAATACCACTCGGCTCTGGTGTGAATGGCTTGAAGCTTCCAGCTTGGCAGGGCTCCTGTGCTTCCAAAGTCACCTTGGTGATGTGTTGGGGAGCTCAACCAGCTGCCTTTCCAGCTGGAGCTACAGGCACCTGAGCCAAATCTGAGTCCAGGTCTTCATGACCAGGGCACATGCAGCCCCTCCTCCTCAGCTGGAGCCCTCCCCACCTCACTCTGGGTTTTGGTGCTGGTTTTTATCTTTGTCAGACTTTTCTCTAATGGAAAATCCATTATTTATAGAGCCTCAGTGCTCCAGACAGCTCCAAGTTAATTCAGAACTGGATGATATTTCTTTCCTCTGTAAGGGAAGTCTAATGGCCCATCAATGTTCACGTTCTCAGGCCAGTATTAAATGCATCCCGAGCGACGAAGGGTGTAATCACACACGCTGTGCCGTGGTGCTGTGGCATCCCAGGGCACAGGCTGTGTGCCTGAGCCTTGGAGAGCTTTGACCCAGTGCCCAGAAAGCCCTGAGGCATCTGCACAGACCTGCAGTGATAACAGACCTTGGGTAGGGTAGGGAGTGGAAAAGATGCTGTTGATAAATAGCAGCTAATTTGTCAACTAATGGAAAACAGCCTGGGACACTTAATTTGTGGTTACCTAGAAAGGTGAACATGATAAAATCATTCCAGGAGCGTGAGATTTTGTCTAAACTGACTTTCCAAGTTCAGGCTGGGATGGAAGTTTTAAATGGCTGGGGGCTTTTACATTAAATGAGTGCCTCAGATTTGAGGCTCTACCTCTGCCACCTAGCCTGACATTAGGAAACCCCTTGCTGGCTGTGACTCCCAGTGCTTTTCCTCCCTTTTATCCTCCAGACTGACTGCATCCTGCCAAAATGCCCATCAGTGATCAGGCTCCTATGAGAGCAGTGCTCCATGACTCACTTGCTCTGTCTTCTCCTCTGAGGTTCTTAAAATCCTCTTTTAGCTCAGGCTTTGCCAAGAACAAAGGCTGCAAGCCATGTCTTAGCCTCTGTCTGCTGTGGTTCATCATGGTCCAGGCTTAACCCCATGGATGGAGCATAGGCAAGAGGATGTTTAAAAGGCCAGTGGCTTAGAGGAACCCAGAGTGTGAGTGGGCTTGTGGGCTTCATGTCTTGAAGAGCTGATGTGTCTCCAAACTCAGCTCAGTTGTTAGTCACATACACTGCTTTTAAAAGCTGTGTTTTGAATGTAAAGATAGCCTGGCTTAGCTGACAAGAAATTAAACAGAAATCAAACTTATGCTCTGTTAACCCCGGAGTTCCTTTACACACAGGTTGCATGTTTGTTTACACAGGAAGTGAGGCAAATTCCCTGGGAAAGAGATCACATCCTCACTGGGAAACAGGTCATTCCCCAGAAGAGTTGTCCAGCCCTGGAGCAGGCTGCCCAGGGAGGTTGGTGGGGTCCTCACCCACCAGGGCAAATTGCTGCCCCACCGGTTATTGATCAGCCAGGATTCCCAGGTCCTTCTCTGCAGAGCTACTCCCCAGCAGGTCAGCCCCTAAGCTGTACCGGTGCACGGTGCTGTTCCTCCCCAGGTGCAGGACTCTGCACTTCTCCTCGTTAACCTTCATTAGGTTAATCTTCCTCAGCTGCCCAGGGTGCCCAGGTCTCCTGAGTGCAGGACAGCTTTCAGGTGTGCCAGCCCCGCCTCCCGGCTCGGTCTCAGCAGGTGAGGGCACTCTGCCTCATCAGTTGGGTCGTCGCCTCTCTCCTTTCCTCTGCTCGGTCTCTGGCCACTCTGTTCAGGAGAGGTCTAATCCCTGTCCTGAACTTTTTTTCTTTGCAAAAGTTGTTTGTATTCCTTGCTGGTCCCAACCAGCACACCCGCCAGGTGAAGCCAGGACAGCGGCTGCAGCGGTGGGAGCAAGGAGAAGCGGAGCTGCCGCCAAAGGGGAGGCACCGGAGCCGGCTCCAGAGGAGCCAGGGGGCCTGTGACGAGAGGAAGAAGCTGCAGCAGAGCTGGTAGGTACACAAGGGCTGCAAGCTTCTGGCATTGGGTCATGCACGGGGGGCTTGGTGCTTTGGTAAAGACAGAGGCAGGCTCCTCTTGCTGTCCATCAGCCGGGAGCTGGGTGTTTTGCAGACGCTGGTGGTATTTGTCCAAGGTCACTGTGAAGCCCTTGTGCCTTCTCTCTGCATCCCTAATAACCTGTGCTGAAGGAATACCAAGTGCTGGTGTCTCTCCCTGAAGTGCAGAGGAGGTCTTTCCTGTGAGGAGATGATGCATTGAGGGTACAGCATCCCAGACTGTCTCTTGGTTCAACCTGTCCTTGGAGCTGGATGTTTTCCTGGGCAGCTGCTCTTGTGTAATTAGTTCCAGTGCTTAACACACCTGCTTGTGGCAAAGCATTGCAGCCTCTGGTGCTGAAGGAAGGAGTGCAGGACTCCATCTTGCTGGTGCTGGGAGGCACTGAGGCCCTGGCTGCAGCCAAGGTGGTGGTGCTGGGGGCTGCAGCTTGTTTGCAGGTGGGAGTGCTGGTTCTGGCTCCCATCAGGCTGGTCCCACGAGTGGGGTATTGATGCTCTTGCAGCCTGCTTGCTGGTACAGAGTTTCTGAATAGTGCATGGAGCTGAATGAAAACATCAGGCACTCTCTCTCTTCTGACTCATTCCCAGGATGCTATTTCTTTCTTTCTTTCTGCACTTTCCCTTTGTCCCCTGTGTGCACACGGTGACAACCAGCCCTGCAGCTAGGGAGCATGTTGCAGCCCTGAAACAGTGTCCAGTGCACTGGTGGCAGAGGGGCCTCAGGGGTGATGTCCTTGTTCGTCATCTGGCTGAGGTTATGTATGTCAGGCTACAAGGGGTGCAGAAAAAGGTGGAGGTTGGAAAGCACAGCCAAGGACAAAGATTCTGTCTTCCCAGGAGGATAGATACAGATTATCAGAGATTTATCAGGTTGCCACTTGTGCCAGGAGGAGAGGAAAGATAATTCCCACCTGGGTTTTGAAAAAGGCTTCTTTTCCTGAAGGCAAACTTCAGTATTTTTCTTCTCCTAGGCTGAAGGTGACTTTGAGGTTTCAAAGTTAACAGAGGGGGTAGGTGTATTAAACTTCCACAGAAAGCAAACCTAAAGCCCTCACCCATGAGATGACCTAAATTTGGGTGAGGGAAGCTGTAGTCTTTTTAGTGCTACGTGCAAGAGAAAGACAATTCAGTTAGGTCCTAGATCAAAGGAGAGGACACAAGGCAAGAACCTGATGCTAATAAATGAAATATATACCTTTTTTCCTCCTCTCCCCACACTAAGAAGTGCAGAGTCAAAACAGTACTGACGTTCCTAGGCTCTGTCCTGGTTGGTTACCTGTGTGCATCCGTAATTTTCAGCAGAAGTGTCGTGAACCAAACTCATGCCAGGGATAAATGTTTGCCAAAAGCATGCCTCAAACATAAGGGATGTTGAAGCTCTCTGGGGGGAGGGAAAGTAGCCTAGAATGGATGCTGGTAAAAGGGAAGTGAGGATTCTTCTCTGTGAGATCTTGACACACTTCCATTCCTTTTCCCAAGCTTCAGGCTTGAACCAAGGAGGGGAGTGGGGGAAGTGAATGAAGACACGACTCCAAAGCAAGGAAAAGCAAATGTGCTAATTTGACAGAACTCTTTCCAATTAGGGGAATAATTGACTCATAAACAAACAATTATTGCAGACAAGTGGAAATGGAGAATCCCAACAATAACAGAAAGCAATTATCAGCTTCCCCCTGGCTCGGGAGCAGGAGGAGAGGATTCCCTTCTGCCACAGCTGGTGCCTAGCTAGGGACAGTCTGGCTTTTGCCAGGTGTGCAGCTGGACAGATCAGATCTACTATCAGAGATCAGCTCTAATATCAGATCCCATCAGACAGCATCCCCAGGAGTTTCTCTCTGTTGCTTTTGTGGCAATGTGGTTTTGTGTTTTATTTCCCCCTTCTCTGCTTAATTCTGCAGTTCCCTGCACGTGCAGCAGTTGGAGTCAAGGGGAGGGAGATGTCTGTGTCAGGGAGCAATCATCCCCAGCCTGTGGGAGCAATCGCTTCAGCAAACCCTCTTTGTAGCAGGCGGAAAGCGTGGCAGGGACCCGAGGGGTTTGGGCTTTGGGCTGTGCCATATGGAGCAGCGGACTCTGGGGGTCAGCACAGCCAAATAAATGAGCAAAGCCTGGCTAGCAAGAGCCTTTGCAGTGCAGGGCTGGCTTCCTGCCAACAGGATTTGGAGGGGAAAAGAAGAGGTGATTTTTGTCTCGAGCAGTGAGACTTCATAACACAGGCACCTGTGCTGTATTTTGCATATAGATTGGGATCAAAAGTAGAGTGATACAAATCCTGTCTGCTCCATCTGCCAGCTTCCTTGTGCCTGAGCCCTTTATTTGATGAGATACAGTGAAAAAATACCTTGCAGAGCCGAAACTGGAGTTTTCAAGGGGTTGTTTTTGAAGCCATGCAGTTTGTCAGCTTTTATTTATTCATTTCCTAGTGTGAGGTGCTGGGAGGGGCAGGGGCTGAGCCCGAGCTGATGGGAGGGAGAGCATTTAAAGTGATCTCAGGGGTCAAACCTGTGCACTGGGGCATAGGAACCTCAATTAAGCTAATATTGACACTTTGAGGGGGCTTTGCCCAACTTTACAGTTTGATTATTTGCTAATTGTTGCCCTCCTCCCCAGCCCCCACCCCAAACCCAACAACCAACCCCAAAACTAAACCAAACAACCAAAACACCAACCAAAATAAATCCACTGAAGCAGAAGTCATCCCTCACTGATGGAAAATAGAAGAGGGAGGCTGAGGCTGCCTCCCCACCTGAGGCACGCCAAGGATGCCTGGGAGAAATTTGGTCTTTTGCCTCTTGCGTACCGGACTGAATCCTGGCAAAGCTTGTGCTGTTTCCTGGGAGCAAGTGACGAGGGCCTGGAGCCGCAGCAGTGGTGGCTGCCCCGTGGCAAAGAGCGTGGAAAGGCTTTGTCATGGAGCACGCAGCGCTGCCGGGGCGCCAGGACGGCAAAGGTGCAAATGAGCCCAGCGTGAAATGAGCTTAGGAAAAGAGCACCACCGGATGAAGCTGTTCAGGTCTCACCCCTGCTGTGTCACTGTGTGAAAGCTGCTGCTGGGGCAAGAAGGACTACCTGGGTGGGAAAGGAGAAGCTGGCAGTAAGGACTGGATTGCTGCTTCTGAGAGCAATGCAGGTTTAGGTTGGCCTCAGTGCTGTGTGGTCCTGGATCCGTGCTTTGTGGCAACCTAAGCCAGACTTACAGCTGCTCTCAGCCCCTTCTAGTCCCCGGCCCTTCTCATCTATCCAGAGAGGAGGTGGAGGAGGAGGAGATGGATACTCTGGCATTCAAACCTCATGGGAACACAACTTGAAATGGAAGTCTCAATGACATTAGCTAAAAGCTGCTCAGCTCTAGAAGTCATGTTTAGAAACTTGTGGAGGTCAGAGTCTGATTTTGTTGAGCATGTACAGCTGGCTGCAGGGCAAAGAACTGCTCTTGGTTGCATTATTAGTTTCACTCTGCCTCCTGCCTTGAGGGGTTTGTATTTTGGGGCTTTTTTTGAACCTCAGAGAAGGAGGCCCTGGAGGTGACCAGCATCTCACTTTTCTGTCACCATGTAGGCATTGCCTGGGAAGGGAACTGGTTGCTTGCCTTGTCCCTGGCTTGGTGAAGAACCAGAAAAGCTTCTATTAGCCTATGGAGGTGAGATTCAGGCTTACACAAAGGCTTGACACCATGTCATGCTTTTAATTAGTTTTTGGGGAAGGATAGG
This sequence comes from Picus viridis, assembly GCA_033816785.1. Classification (NCBI taxonomy): domain Eukaryota; kingdom Metazoa; phylum Chordata; class Aves; order Piciformes; family Picidae; genus Picus; species Picus viridis. The sequence goes on from CM066593.1 coordinate 20,159,605, forward strand.
TGTGGTGAGACACCACACACGCACACACACACACGCACACGCACACACACACACACACACACACACACGCACACACACCCTTATCTGGCTGGTAAGGAGAAGGGGCTCTCCACAGCTTTTTGCAGTTAACTCCTTTGGTAATTGCCCTTTAAACACATAGGGAAAGGATTCCTCTAGCTGTGTTCTCTGTAGAAAATCTCTCTTCTGCCTGTTGCTTTTAATGAGAGGCTGTCTGGATTTGATCCCAAGTAGATGTAAAAGCAAAAGGGGAAATAAAAATCAGGTAGTAGGTAAATGTTACTGTTGCACAGTTTTAGACCTGTTTGAACCCTTTCAATTAAACATTTTTTTTCTCTTCCTTGACATTTTTAATCTTAAGAAGCTGCAACTGATTCCCCAAATCTCATGATTTATGGATGGGATTATTAGTAAAACCTGGCCTCGTTGTGCCTTCTTGAGGGAATAATAATTCCCTTTCCCCCATTTTTAATTTCCCTCTTCAAAAAAAAAAAAAAGCTTTTTGAGGCCCTTTTTAATTTGTGGCAGGCAGGCAGCTATGCATGGGTAAGACAAGGTGAAAAAATGCAACTGGCTCTGCTGCCTGATCACCTTACAGTATCCTCTACACTGTGCAGGGCACTCCAGTTTCAACATTTTGACAGATTAACAGACAACAATTTGTCTCCTAACCTTTGGTAAATCCAGCTTTAATTAACTGACATTTTAATGGTCCCTAAGCAGTCACTGGCTTCACTGTAACTTAATTGAATTGAATTTGTTGGGCATGATTCTGCACACATGAAGTCAAGCAGCCAAACCCATGCTCCCATCCCTGCTGCAGCAGTGCCAGCTCACCAGCAGCCAGTCACAAGTGCCATTAAGGGCTGGTCCGAAGCCCTTAGGAAAGGAGTGCAAAGGCAGCAGGAGGCTGCACAGACCCTCCAAGTGAGTGTAACCTTGCAGATAACTGAGAAGCTAGGGTTTGGTTATTTTTTTTTAAAATTCTGATTTAAACCTTTTGTTTGTTTATTTAAACCATTACAAATGCCTGGAGGAGTCATACCTGCCACAGGATGGTGCTCGGAGAGGTACCTTGCTGTGGAGCCGAGGGCCCCTGGGCACACCAGCGCAGCTCTCTCCTCTAACTCATGTCCCCCCAGCCAGCTGTGGGAAAGCCCCAAAACACCTCAAGGGAGCGGTGGTTTGTAACCTTGCAAATGTCTGAGGTTCCCTTTCTGAAGGGATATGGAGCACACAACCTGTGAGGAGTGCCTGAGGGAGCTGGGGGTGTTCAGGCTGGAGAGGAGGAGGCTCTCTACAGCTCCCTGAAGGGAGGTTGGTGTGAGGAGAGGGGAAGCCTCTTCTCCTTGGTGGCAAGCAAGAGGACCAGAGGAAATGGTTCCAAGCTGTACCAGGGGAGGTACAGGCTGCATGTTAGGAAATATTTCTTCACAGAGAGAGTTCACAGCCATTGGAATGTTCTGCCCAGGGCAATGCTGGAGTCACCATCCCTGGGGGTGTTCAAGCAATGTGTGGAGCTGGTGCTTAGAGACATGGTTTAGTGTTGATCCTTCAGTGCTCGGTCAAAGGTTGGACTGGATGAGCTTGGAGGTCTCCTCCAGTTGGATGTGTTCTGTGATAAGCACCATAGCCCTGGTGCTGAAGCATCTGTGAGCTGCTGAATCCTTGTGTGCAGAGGGGGTCTGTCTCCTGCAGACACAAGTGCTATTGGGATAAATTTTCTTCCCTAAAACAAGTATCATAAACTTCAAATGATGCCTATAAATCTCCTTTTCATTAAGTACATTGTCAGCTCTACTTTTCACCCTCTCCATGGGCTCCAACCCTGAAAAAGCCAGGCCAGGGAAATATTTCACCTTCTCTTCCTATTTGTCCTGTTGAATGAAGCTGTCAATAGCTTAAAAGCACACAAGAGATGTGCCGAGCGTAAGCTGTGCAAATGTTAGCGCTGGAGTTCAAAGGCCTCTCTTAAATTGACCTACATCTATTTGCACGTGTATTGACTTAATCCCATCCTTTTCCCTAACACATTCAGGGTGCCAGGGGAATGTTTCTCTGGTTTACAGGCTGGCAGGTCAGGTGAATCGCTTCTCACCTCCAAGCGGTGTTGCATCAGCCTCTAAGTGTTGCCAAAGACGCTGATTCAGCGAGAAGCTGCAAGGTTGTGGTTGTAACACACAGTTGAATTCCAGGGCTTGGGCTTGATCCTCGAGCTGTCCTGGTCACTCTGCCTCCAGCTGGAACATGTTCAGTAGTTTTATAGGCTGTGTCTTTGTTCCTCTTAACGATCAAAGAGTACAGAGATGTTCTGGGGTGCTGTGAACTGGATTTGATATCTTCCTGTAGAACACTTTTGTTCTGACAGTGCTGTGTGGAAGTGTTTAGAAGCTGATACAGAAGTAGGTTTGGACTATTACTTTTCACAGGAGCACCTCTTATGATTCTTCAAGGGGTACCTCTTGAAGCTTCTGGAAGGGGTTTGCTTTTGTCAGGGGAGGGAGGGTGGAAGAATCTTCCCCAAAGTTCAAGCAGGTACTGTTCAAACTTCCCAGGACCAATTGTGCTAGCCCACTGTTTTATTCTGTCATAGCTATAATGAGCAATATTTTAATGAGCCTCCCATGGGTGGCTTGGAAAGGCCATGCCAGCCTTGACCTGATGACCTTCCTGTGTCTGGTCCCATCCTCTTGCAGCTCTCTTCCAAGCGAAATAAGTCTGTGGCCTTGGTCTGTGTCCTTAGAGAGGATTTCTCTCGAGTTTGTGGACCTGATGGCTGGTTTTCAGCATTCATGTCCTGGCTGTGTGACCAGCTGATGCCTTGGCCTCTTTCCAAAGGGGTTTATTTAAAGTAGCAGCAATGGAGTTGGATACAGAGGAATTGTGCACGACCTGGCAGCATAAGGCACTACCAAGATCAGCTGGGGAATAATAAAAGACAAATTTCCTTCCAATGCACTGGCTGATAGGAGGATTAGCAAACTCAGCTGCTGGCAGGAAGCAATTGGACATGCTGGAAGGTGTCCAGAGAAAGGCCATGAGGATGAGCAGAGGGCTGCAGCTCCTCTCCTATGGGAACAGGCTGAGAGAGTTGGGGCTGTTCAGTCTGGAGAAGAGAAGGCTCTAAGGAGACCTTCCTGTGGCCTTCCAGTATCTGAAGGGGGCTACAAGAAAGCTGGGGAGGGACTTTTGAGGGTGTCAGGGAGGGATAGGACTGGCGGGGATGAAGCAAAACTAGAAATGGGTAGATTGAGATTGGATGTTAGGAAGAAGTTGTTCCCCTGCAGGGTGGTGAGACACTGGCACAGGTTGCCCAGGGAGGTGGTGGAAGCCTCATCCCTGGAGGGTTTTGCAGCCAGGCTGGATGTGGCTGTGAGCAACCTGCTGTAGTGTGAGGTGTCCCTGCCCATGGCAGGGGGGTTGGAACTGGCTGAGCCTTGAGGTCCCTTCCAACCCTGATAATTCTGTGATTCTAACTCAGCAAGTGAAACTCTGACCCCAAGGTGGCAGATCTTCTCTGGTGGCAGGTCCCAGCTTTTCCAGCCATGCAGGCAGGAGGAAGATGCTCACCAGCCATGCCCTGACAAAGCCTCTTTGGGGTCCCCCTCAAGGCCACTCATTATGGTCAACATGCACTGAAGCTACAATTAAATAATTAAGTGCTTATATACATATATTTAATTTCACTATTACCTCAGTGCTTCAAGGATTTAAAGGAAAAATTAACTTCTTGATCCTCTTGGTGTAATATTGGTTCTGCAAACTCTTCAGCAGAGAATGGGGAAGCCTTGCCAATGTTCTGAGTGTTGCTAAATGCTGCCTTTAACCATGAAGTGTTTTAGCACACAGAGGATTAAATTAATGAATCTGATGATAATGAAGGTATAAACTGAACGAGATGAGCATTATGCCTAGAGGCTAATCACCAAGTGAGGCTGCAATTATAAGATTAAGATTTGTGTGATAACATTGTTTACCTTTGCATTAACCAAAATCCAATACTCAATAAAACAACAGCAAATTAATTTACAGGAAAAGAAAACTATAAAGTGATTCCCCCTGCTCCTTGCCTGTCACAAAGCAGGTAGATGCAGTTAATTGTGTTTGTTGTTCAGAAGAGCCTGGTTCTGCAACCTGAAACACAAGAAAATGTGCTGGAGACCCTTGGGGCAGGTGGGGGTCTCACTGAGGCAGGTTAATGCCTGGTGTCTATAGGTTGTGTTGTCCCTTGTGCAGGGTGCAGCAGGTGGTTGTGATGCAGTAGACATAGATTTGGAGTATGGTCACTGTTCTCGTGACACTGACTCAGGCAAGGATGGTTTTGGCTATCAGTACAGGCTAGGGGATGAGGCGGTAGAAAGCAGCCCTGTGGAAAAGGACTTGGGGGTATTGGTGGTCAAGAGGCTGGACATGAGCAGGCGGTGTGAGCTTGCAGCCCAGAAGGCCAGTGGCAGCCTGGGCTGCATCCAAAGCAGCGTTGCCAACAGAGCCGGAGAGGTGATTCTGCCATTCTGCCCTGGAGAGACTGCATCTGGAGTACTGCAGCCAGGTCTGCAGCCCTCGATACAGGAAGGACGTGGACCTGATGGAGCAAGTCTAGAGGAGGGCCATGAAAATGATTAGGGGGCTGGAGCACCTCGGGCTGAGGGAGCTGGGGGTGTTCAGCCTGCGGAAGAGAAGGCTCCAGGAAGACCTAATAGCAGCCTGCCAGTACCTGGAGGGGCTGCAAGAAGGCTGCAGAGAGATTGCTTACAAAAGCCTGCAGTGACAGGATGAGGGGCAATGGCTTCAAACTAGAGCAGAGCAGATTTGGACTGAATGTTAGGAATGAGTTCTGTACCATGAGGGTGGTGGAGCACTGGAAGAGGTTGCCCAGGGAGGTGGTTGAAGCCCCATCCCTGGAGATACAATACAATACAATACAATACAATACAATACAATACACCAGGTTGGAAGAGACCTTCAAGATCATCGCGTCCAACCCATCAACCAATCCAACCCACCCAACAACTAGACCATACAGCCAAGCACCCCATCAAGTCTTCTCCTGAACACCTCCTGTGAAGGTGACTCCACCACCTCCACGGGTAGCCGATTCCAATGGCCAATCACTCTCTCCGTGTAGAACTTCTTCCTAACATCCAGCCTAAACCTGCCCTGGCGCAGCCTGAGACTGTGTCCTCTTGTTCTGGTGCTGGCTGCCTGGGAGAAGAGGCCAACCTCTGCCTGGCTACAACCTCCCTTCAGGTAGTTGTAGAGAGCAAGAAGGTCACCCCTCAGTCTCCTCTTCTCCAGGCTAAGCAACCCCAGCTCCCTCAGCCTTTCCTCATAGGGCTTGTGTTCCAAACCCCTCACCAGCTTTGTTGCCCTTCTCTGGACACGTTCCAGCAAGTCAACATCCTTCCTAAACTGAGGGGCCCAGAACTGGACACAGTACTCAAGGTGCGGCCTAACCAGTGCAGTGTATTCAAGGTGAGGCTGGACAGGGCTCTGGGCATCCTGATCTAGTTGAGGATGTCCCAGCTGACTGCAGGGGGGTTGGACTGGATGAGCTTCGGAGGTCCCTTCCAACCCAGACCATTCTGTGATTCTATGATTAAAGGAGACTGAGAGCATCAGGAGCCTGAGGGCTATTTTTCTACCACCAGATGGCATCAATTGTGCAGTGAAGGAAGGCGAGCCTGCAAAAGGACCTCAGACAGAGAGGGGATTTACAAGAAAAACGTGCTAAAATGAATCGCAGGCTTGGTAGGAAGCAAGCATTTGTCACACAAGTGTCTGCTCGAAAATTGTATTATCTAAGTGCTTATTTTGGATGCATAAAATGAAATTACTGCTCATCAGATTAAGCAGTGCAGCTGCTGCTGGTGGCACTGCTGGCAGGAGCAAGATTCTGCCTGCAAATGCTTTTGTGCTGCTTGTGCATAGAAGAGCTAAGTGGGTTTATGGTCCCTTGTAGGCCTCCTAAAGCCTATCAGTTGTTCAAGCTAACAACAATATTTACCCTTGTCTAATACTCACCTCCTGTGTTCTGAAGGCCTTCATTGCAGTTTGGTAGGTGGAAGCCCTCGGTTAGATGCTGGATGCTTCACACCCCTTTATTTCCCATTCCCTTTTGGGGGCTCCCTTTTGACTCTGTGTGGCCTCATAAAGTTTGTTTAAAGTGAAAAGAAATCCACCTGCATGACTCCTGTGGCTTCCCAAACCTCTGTGCTCAGTCACCAGCTGGTTGGAGACTTAGGGCAAGCTCAGATAATTCTGTAGCAGCTACTACAAATCCAGTGGGAGGCTGCTGCTGCTCTTAGGCTACCTTGGAGCTTCTTGGTCTCCTTTCAGCCACCTCACTGTTGTGAGGGCTTTGGGTTTGTTCTGTTTCAGTATTTTCCTCCCTGCATTTGTGGTATTATTTATTTAGTCATTTTTTTTCCCCTGGGTGTTTTGCTTTGGTTTTAGGTTTTGTTTTGCTTGGGGATTTTTTTTGCCCTGCTTGGTTCCTTTCATTTTTATTTTTTGCCTTGCTATTTGGTTTCTTTTATTTTCCCCTTGCTGTTCGCTTTCTCCTTTTCTTGCCTGCTTGTTTGCTTTCTTTTTTGTTTTGTTTTGGGGTTTTTTTTGCCTTGCTGTTGGGTTTCTCTCTCTGTTTTTTTCCCCCCTTGCTGTTGGGTTTCTCTCTCTGTTTTTTTTCCCCCCTTGCTGTTGGGTTTCTCTGTTTTTTTTCCCCCCCTTGCTGTTGGGTTTCTCTCTCTGTTTTTTCCCCCCTTGCTGTTGGGTTTCTCTGTTTTTTTTTCCCCCCTTGCTGTTGGGTTTCTCTCTCTGTTTTTCCCCCCTTGCTGTTGGGTTTCTCTCTCTGTTTTTCCCCCCTTGCTGTTGGGTTTCTCTCTCTGTTTTTCCCCCCTTGCTGTTGGGTTTCTCTCTCTGTTTCCCCCCCTTGCTGTTGGGTTTCTCTCTCTGTTTTCCCCCCTTGCTGTTGGGTTTCTCTCTCAGTTTTTTTCCCCCTTGCTGTTGGGTTTTTCTCAGTTTTTTTTCTTGCAGTTGGGTTTTCAGTTTTTTTTCCCCCCTTGCTGTTGGGTTTCTCTCTCTGTTTTTTCCCCCCTTGCTGTTGGGTTTCTCTTTTTTCCCCCTCCTATTTTATTTTTATTTTGCTAAGAAAGATTTCAAAAGTCCTGCTTTGTACCCTGCATCTGTGGTGTTTTCTTAGCAGATGAAAAGGCTCTGTACAACATCCTACTATAGCCACATTTATACAAAGAGCTAGGGAAAAAAAAAGCTCATTCTTTTTCCTCTTACTGATTTATAGCTCCTCTCCCCCCCCTTCTTTCTTCTTTTCTGATTTATTTTTCAAAGCAATGGTTACCCAAATGTCATGCTAGGGACTGTAACTCACCATGCCACGGGATTATGACTTGCAGATTTATCAAGTGCTAAACACAGGTTCTCCTTTGTCCTGCTCCACAACTTAGAGCTGCCCAAGGTTTATTTCTTCCCTCTCTTGGCTGTGTTGCTTTGGTGTTCATAGGGCTCACAGAGTTCATGTTGTTTGCAGAATCACAGAACCTTAGGGGTTGGAAGGGACCTCGGAAGCTCAACCAGCCCAACCCCTCTGCCAGAGCAGGAGTACCCAGGGCAGGTCACACAGGAATGCATCCAGGCAGGTTTAGAAAGTCTCCAGAGGAGACTCACAACCTCTCTGGGCAGCCTGCTCCAGGGCTTGTCATCCTCACAGGGAAAAAGTTTTTCTTGTGTTCATATAGAACCTTCAATGCTCCAGCTTGCTCCCATTGCCCCTTGTCCTGTCACTGAGCATCTCTGAGCAGAGCCTGGCTCCATCCTCCCAACACTGCCCTGCACATCTTTATCAGCATGAGTGAAGTCACCTCTCGGCCTCCTGCTCTCCAAACTAGAGAGCCCCAGCTCCCTCAGCCTGTCCTGATAAGTCCTGGGCTTTGATGTCTTTACTGTGTGCTTAGGGTAGAACAGGAGCATGAGATGGTGAAGGGTCTTGGCAGCTCTTCCAGGCTAACCATGAGTAGCCCAAGGGATGTTTGAAGCACTGCTGAGCTTCCATTCCAGCTGCACAGTAACCTGCACGCTCATTTGTCCTTCTTGCAGCTATTAATTTATTCCTGAAGCATAAAATGCTCTCGTAAGTGGTATTGTAGCTGTGATGGTTGTGCTTGATCCTGCACCTACTTCAGACATAGAAGCTCCACTGAAGTTGGTGGGTTTTTGCTCTTGCAGGTTTCCAAGCCTGGCTTGTGATTGCTATTTATGACGATGTTCAGCCCCTTAAAAAACAAACCCAAAAGCTACTACTTGACTTGAGCTCTCTTTTCAGCACGGCTGGGACTGGAGAGCTGAACAAGATGAGACTGACATAGAGATGAGGAAGGACTTTTCCAAAGCAGCCTCTCTCTGTAGCAGTTGTACTTGGACTCCTCAATTAATTTTGTGTAGATGGTCTCTGACAAAACTGCCAGATGAGCATCCAAATAACCAGGAGGTGGTTGCTTCCCAAGAGCAGCCCCAATGGCCTGCTAATGGAGGAGGTAATTAAGTTTGCACTGTGAAAAGCACTTCAGTGCTGAGGCACTGGTGTGCATTTCCTGCTCAGAGCGTTTTAACTCTTCTCCATCTTGCACCAAAAGACAAGGGAACATCAAAGCAGTGACCACATCTGTGCCTTGAGACCTGCCTGGAGCAGCCCTTGCCCTTGTCCTCACCAGGATTTGCTTAGCTCTGCCATAACGTTAAGGAGCAAAGGTGCCACCTGCATCTCCCTGCAGTGAGCTGTGGGCATCGCCTATTCCTCTCACCCTGGACCATTCCCACGCAGGATTGGCTTTGCCTCTGAAACTGGCAGGGCAGGACTGTGCCATGCTAAGGCAAGCCAGGTTCTTCTAAGCCAGATGGCCTCTCTCAGCACAGCTTGGGCTGCCCTTGCCTGTGTGTTCCCTTTTGCTGCCAGATTTGAGGGGGGATTACAGCTGTGGTGGCTTTCTGTTAAGCTGCAGTTGTGAATCCCCCATGGTCCCTTCTAGGTTTGAGCAGCAGCATCTCCAGAGAAGATGATGTTCCTTCTGGGGTGTGTCACCCTCCTTCCTGCAAAGCAGAAACGTTTCTCTTTCTTCTTCTTTTATTTTTCTTTTCTTCTTCTTCTTTTTTTCATGCCCCAGGAGGCAGAATTTTGTCTTTTGATCTCAGAACTGTTTGACAATTCCTGTTTCCAGCCTTTTGCTTGAAACGTGCTGGAAACAGTTCTATTATTTTGTCTTCAATGCTGCCTTCCTTTCACAGCCCATTTTAACTTCTTAATCATGCAGATGTAGCATATCATTATAGGTGCCCACTGAATGGCTTTTTACCTTCCTTAGTTAAAGGCACTTTTAAAATCAATCTTTCATCAATGTATTTTAAACATTTCCTCCCTCTACCTTTTTAGCAAAGAAGATAAAAAAACTAATAAAAAGGCAGCTGATATAATTGCAAACTTGCTCCTTTTGGCATCAAGGCTCTGGTGTCTTGGACAAAACCCCCTGCAGGCCTCTAGAGCCTGATGTGTTACAGCAATGCCCTCAGCAGCTTTGCATATGGATTAGACACAATTTTAGGGGAGATATTGCTTCATTTCTGGAGGAGTCCAGCCCTGCTCTTTGGGCATCTAACTCACAACCTTGTGTTTCATTGCCTGACAACTCACTTTGGGCTTAGTGTAGTTCTTTACTAGTGGTTGTAGTGAAGGCAGAGTGCAGAAGCCCCTGCTCCTGACCTGCTGTGCAGCTGCACGTGTCCCGGTTAGGAAGCGCCCGACACAGGATGGCTTTCAAAATGCACCACTTGTTCTCTGACAGTGTAGAGTTTATGGTTGGACTTCATGGTCTTGGAGCTGTTTTGTCTGGAAAAGACCTTCATGACTCCATGTGTTGCCACCTGCCAGTCCCTGAGCCATCAAACACAGGTTCACATTGACATCATGAAACCCCTGGCTTGGGTCTGGGGGAGCCAGGTTGGCTCTTCCCTCTTTCAAGGTTCAGCTTTTTGGGGTTTGTTTTGAGCTCCACTTGTACAGCTGTAGTCTCATCCACAGCACATTCTGGATGGTCTTGGAGGTGTCTTCCAACAGGAGCTATTCTGTGGTGGTATATTCCTAAAACTGTGTTCAGGGTCAAGCTGGCTGAATAATGTTTCCCTGAGCTAGAGCCAGTGCTACTTAAAACTTAATCACACCCTGTGGAAGATGCTGGGGGTGTGGGAATGAAGATCCTCCAGTGCTGGGGAACCAGCACTCTCAAAATAATGGGAGGATTCCTGGGAGAGTGTCTGGGCTTCAGAGAAGGAAGAGCAGAACATCATCAGGCTTGGATGGTGTGCTCACAGCACTGTAGAGAAAGGAAAAGAGGCATCTGGATGCTGAGGAAGAGGATCCAGGTGTAGCATCCAAACAGGGTGAAAGTTCAGGTTTGAAACCAGAGGAACTGCTTAGAGCTGCTTCTCTAGAAATGAAAATTATGCCAAAGGAGCTGGAATTCTAAGGATCTGAACCAAAATGTGATTGGAAATTCAGCTGGATTTGGATAGAAGTTTCTGGGCTGACACATTTCTATGGAGAGCTGTGTGCATTGCCATCCTGTATTGGGTGCCCATCACCTGCAGACAGCATAAAATATGCAGCTCTCAGGGATTTGTTAATAATCAAGAAAAGCCAGGGTCCTCCTCTAAAGCCCCCACAGCCTGAGGTTTTGCACTGGACACCTCTGTACCCTGCTGCTCTTGGGGAAACAACAGTGGTGAGAGTTGATTTTCTAACCCTTCCCTAGCCGGTTTACTGGAGACAGCGTGGCTCTGGTAGAGCTGCTCTGATGTTTCTCTCTGTTGCTGGATGGGGAAACAGAGGGTGTTCATCTGGCCAGAGGATGTTTCCTGGCTAATCAACAAGGGGCCTGGTCATGTCTAAATTCTTGGAGCTGGCTTTAAAGCTAGAGATAGGCATGTGTTTGTGATTACTGCCTGCCAGCGTTATTTCGTAACGGGATTGTTGGCTGTGGCTGGGGATTCTCCCTGTATTCATTTAAAAGGAGACTCATCAGCTTCAGCTGAGGGATGAAGCACTCTGAGTTCAATACCCATCCTTTCTTCCTTCCTCATTCCTCTGCTCCCAGTCCCACATACAATGTGAGTCTCTGAGGCCCTTGGCCAGCAGCCCTGCTCCAGGCTCAGCAAAGTTTTCTCTATTTGTGAGAACAAAAAGCTGTAGTGAGCCCGCAGCAGTCCCCTCAGACTGGCAGCATGCACAGAACAGCCAACAGATGCTGATATTTTTTTGTAAACCCAAAACCTAATTATGCTTGGAGCAATCCCACAGGTCTGGGGGAAAACAAAACAAACCAACCTCCAACCTGATTTATGGATTCCAGTCATCACTGCTGGACTTCTAAAGTGCAAAATATGGGGGTTTAGGTGATGCTGCCTCTCCTCAAGCTCAAGAAGGCAGGCAGGAGCGACACCTGAGTGGGAATGGTGGTGTGTTTGGTGCCTTCCCACCACAGGGCTGCATGTTGGGGCTCTCCTCACTGGTCATGAAAAGGGGGACCTGGCAGTTAGCAGACACACAGGTGTGGTCCCAGCAGCTCTCTGTGCTAAGGGTTTAGGACTGCTGAAGCTGCTGCTGAAGCTGCTGCTGAAGCTGCTGCTGAAGCTGCTGCTGAAGCTGCTTCAAGGATATTGATCTGCCCTATTAGAATGTCAAAATCCAGTGTGAATCTGCACAGCTTATTGTTTGTGCTGTGTTTTCTTTTCCTTCACATTGGCTAGACACTTGGTTCTTATTAGACTGTCTGTCCTGCAAGCTGCAGAGCTTGACCCTTTTCTGATCCAGGCTTCCGCAGGCTCGTGCATGAAAACTCAAATAGGAAAACTGCCTTTCAAGAAAACATAAATGAGAAAGTGAATAACAGTTCTTACCCATCAGGACACAATTTGTGTATGCCTGAAGCAGGAGAAAAATCAGGTAGAGGAGAGATGAAGCATTCCCCAGTGCCTTGAGAGGGCTTGCTAGTTCCAATGAGCTTCCAGTTCAGCAGGACTAACAGTCCATGGCAGCTTTTGGACAGCTTTTGTGTCCCTGCAGGTCTCATTTTAGGTGCAAAAGAGGACTAATGAATTTTGTGTTGCACATGGAGGCTAAAAGATTTATATCCTGTGTGCTCTGCTTGTGGATGCTGAGGAGATGTTACAGCCTGTGGAAAAGCCCATTCCAATTGTACTTGCAAAACACATCAGCAAGAAGCAGAAAGTAAAACAGTCCCTTCTGGGTGGAGGTGAGGTAAAGGAGTGTGGCAATAAGGCTCCCTGGGAAAGCTGGGAGGTGGAGTGCAGGGGCAGTCTGCAAGCCACTGTGGTGCTGTGAGCAGCTCCTCCAGCACTGGAGGCTTGACAACAGCTTTTGACAAGAGGTCTTTTGGCAGATGCATCTCTTCCTTTGGAGGGGTTCAGGCCCTTGACAGCTGAGTCTCACTAGAAGATGTAACTGAGGCAGGGACTTGGGTAGCAGCAGTTTGTAAGGGGTGAGCCCAGACTGAAGTTAACAGACACTCCATGCTGATTGTGGATCTGCTCCTTAGGTGCTTGTTTGCCTGGGAAGGCTATGTGCACATGGCTGTGGTAGCACTGTGGGTGTGCAGCAAGCCCCCTGACTGGCTCCTTGTGCCTCAGTTTGCCTCACAGAGGCCTCTCTGAGTGCACAGAGCAGATTCCTTTCACGTGAACCCAAGCGGTGCAGGTAGCTGCGACCTGCACATTAAAGTGGGAGCATTCAGACAAGAGCTGGTCTGAAGCAAGCCCCTGCAACACCTGTGGCGTGGCCACTGACCCCCAGCACCAGCTGTCCCACGCTGCACATCCCATCATAGGTACAGCCTTGGCATGGCTGGAGGAGAGCTAATGCCGAGACAACAGTTGGACAGAGCAGGATCAGTCTGCTTAGTACCCAGGCGTGATTTGCTAAAGCTGAGTCCTCCCAGCAAATCCTCGAGGCTCTCAGCAGCTATAAGCTTTTTAGAGCAAATCAGATTGGTTTTTGCACCCATCTGCTTGACTGGTTATAAACACACATTGCTCAAGCTGGCTGCTTGTGTTTTGGCACTGTTGCAAAGAAAACCTACAGTGTGTGGTGGATAACTCACCTGCATCTCACCTGTGGTGGCTTCTGCCTCTTGCAGATGAGCACAAACAAGCAAGAAAGTTGTCTTGCCTGCAAAATACCAGAGAGAAAGGACTCAAAGCACAGCAAAGCACCAAGCTGGTGCATGGGTAACATCAAAGCAGGATGACCATGATTGCTTCCCTGAGCCCAGCAGGCTGGTCCAAATCGAGCATGTGGGAAGTTGAGAGTGAGCTGTCAGGCTTTTAGGGGTGCCAGGCACCCATTGGCCTTGTCAGGGTGATGTGCTTGACTTTTGGCATCTGTGCTCGAAAGCATCGATCTGGACGTCCAGTGTAAGCCCTCACTGAGGGATAAGCAATGCTAATTAATTTTCCTCCTTTCCCCTGAATCTCCTTAATTTAAGAAATGCCTTATTGATTGTGATTTTTGGCAAGTTAGATTTGTGTTTGGTGTGCTGTGAACACGAGGAGCAGGGTTTGCCATTAAGAGCAGCAGTCAGCAGCAGCACGTTGCTCCTCACTCAGCATGGGAGAAGTGCTCCACTCACTGCTCCCTCTTGCTCTGTCTTTTTTATTGCTTTGGTGCCTTGTTGCAGGTACCTTGGGTGGACTCAGCCACAAAGCCTCTGAAGCTTTTTGCCATTCAAATCTAGCTGTGTTGCTGCAGTACAGTCACAGCAGATGTAAGTCATTTCATCACTGCTCCAAAAGACATCCCAGACTAGACACAGCCCAGAACAGATGTACAGCTGAGTCCCACTACAGATGTCTGCAGTTTAAGGTACAGAAAGGGTGAGGATGAGTCTGCCTTGTTGACCAGGGCACTGCAGATGGGGAGGAGCCCAGATTTGCTTTGCTGTGGCTTGCTGGGTTAGTCCACGTGCCACATATCTGGGTGCTAACTGATACTAAACTCCCCTCCAGCACTTGTATGATGCTGAAGCACTTGAAGCAGAGAACCTCTGACACTCCAGTTCAGTTTATTGAATGAACATTCTTTCCACAAGGCAGTGAAAGCAACTGAATTACCAACTCATGTTTAATCCTCTGAAATCTGGAGGAATTAAAGCAAAAGGTGGTCTGAAGTGTCTGTTTTGTGGCCAGCTGCCAGCAGCCCCGCTGTAAGGCTCATCACCTGTAGGATCCAAAATGCCAGAGAGAGAGAGACTGCCATTATAACCTGGAACCTCTGAAGGGGGAATACTCTCTGCAGTGCAGACCACTCTTGCCACAGAGTCTTTCAGACTGCTTGGCAGTTATGAGCTTTTTATAGCCAGTCAAATTCCTTCACCCATCTGCTTGTCTGCTTATGAAGACGTATCCCTCTGGTGCACTTGCTACGTTTCCTTGCTGTTAAATAAAAGAAACAGTCAACATACCTTGCCCACTGGTTTAGTCATCTGTATCCGCTCCTGATGAGCTGCCTCGCCTCTAAAACGGACACAGATGCTCTGGGTGCAAATATCAGCCCCTGCTGCAGCTTCCAGGCCTCTGATAACAAAATCAGCTCCGTTAATGATGAGTGTAAAGGCAAGGCACACCAAAGAGAGCAGCCGCACTGGGAAGCTTTCCAAGTGGAAATGCGATGGATAGGTGATGCAGATGTTGACTTTCATGAACAATTACTCTTCCCTTGATTGCACCCTCTTGAGAAGGAAAAATCAAAAAGGAAAGCAGTATTATTAGCAGTCAGCTTTAATTCTGATTGCTGGAGTGCTCGGCAAAGATCAGATTTGGTTTAAAGAGTCAGGGGAAACACTGGAATGGAAATGTTAGACAGAAATTTGCTTAGTCCTCAGGCATTCTCATGCTGCAGCAGTCACCTGCACTCCTCCTGCAGTGCTTTTGGGTTGGTCTCTTCCTTTCTGGAGAAAGAGGAGCACAGTGGCCTTGGTCACTAGGGACAGCCTCAACAGCTTGCTCTGATTTTGGTCCCATCTTTAAGGTCTTAGCAACCAAGAAGATGTTTTATCGTGCTGGGTATAAACAGGTAACTCCCAGTGGGAGAGTTAATTACCACGGCCAAGGCACCACCTTATCAATCAGCTGAGGAGTGCTCAGTGCTCTCTGATCCATGGCCTCCTTGGCATCATTCAAGTTGTGTGGATGCAGGCAGTGAGACCTGCAAGATGCTCATAGTCATAGGTTCATCGTGTGTCAAAAATGCAAACATTGTAAAGACAGAAAATGTCTCAAGTCCGGTCCAGCACCAGGCCAAGAACAAGACACAGCTCATGAAGCTGTGCCTTAGACTAAACACTTCCCTTCCCTTTCCTTGTCTCTAATAATTTCCTAGTTTCCAGACCTGCTTTCTTGAGGTTAAAAGGGTTCAGCTTCATTCTGGTTTATTTTCTGTACCTTTCCATCATCTTAATGGTTTTTATTTTTCTTTTCTCTCTCTCACTCTTTTATTTTCTTCTTCCCCCCTGGCATTTCCTTAGCTGGTTGGTGGCTAAAGGGGGTTGTTCAGATCAGATTTTACATCCTATGCATAGGCACCAACGTCAGCTCACACTGGATTCAAATCCCACGCTAGGTGAATGTGTTCTGCCTCCCCACACTTCCTTGTCATAGAACCATTAGCGTTGGAACAGACCTCGAAGATCATCAGGTCCAAGCATCAGCCCAACACCCCCATGCCTACTAAACCATGTCCTGAAGTGCCATTCTGCAGGTTTTTTGAGCACCTTCAGGAATGGTGACTCCCTGGGCAGCCTGCTCCAATGCCTGACCACTCTTTCAGTATAGAAATTTTCCCTGGTAACCAGTCTAAGCTGCTGCAGCTTGAGACTATTTCCTCTCATCCTCTCATTAGTTACTCATCTTGTTTGGGAACAGTTTCCTCTTCATCCCACTGTGGCTTGCAGCTAATCAGCTGCCCCCTTTCTGTGGCGGGTAAAGTGTGGGCATCAACCACAACCTGTGACAGAACAAGAGGACACAGTTTCAAGCTGCACCAGGGGAGGTTCAGGCTGGATGTTAGGAAGAAATTCTTCATAGAAAGAGAGATTGGCCATTGGGATGTGCTGCCCAGGGAGGTGGTGGAGTCACCATCACTTGGAGGTGTTTAAAAAGAGCCTGGATGAGGCACTTGGTGCCATGGTTTAGTTGATTAGATGGTGTTGGGTGATAGGTTGGACTCAGTGATATCCAAGGTCTTTTCCAACCTGGTTAATTCTGTATTCTCTTCCCTATAGGAATTTAAATTGAAAACCATAGTGTTTTTCCTTCATCGTGACACACAGGTAGAGAGGACACTGTGTGAATGCCAGCTGATAATGGTGCATCCCTCATCTCCTAAGGAAAAGCCTCTTGGCACCATCCAGCCACACAGGTGCTGCTCATGGGACAGGGAGTTTTACTCAGCTGGATTTATTAGAAAGCTCTCACCCCGCGAGGCTGCAGGCAGCACCTTAAAAGCAGACAGTGCTAAAAGTCAGGACTACGAAATAGAGACTTACCCACCCTCCTAGCCCCTCCTCCTAATAAAACCCCAACATTTTTCTTTGATATAAGCCTCCCATTACCAAGCAATAATCACAGCCGCGGTCTCTCCACGAGCAGCTGCCGCCGCGGTCCTGCTCTGTGATGTATTCTGCTACAGTAACTCTCTTTCTGCAGGGGGTATCTTAGAAAGCCATGTCTGTGCCCTATCTGTTTATTTATAGGCTCAAGATTAATGTAGTGTGGATGAAAACATGTTTGTTTATAGGATTGTGACTAATGTAGTGTGTGCATTCTACATCAGTAAACATTAATGACTGTTCCTCTGCGGCAGGCTGGGTGAGCCGCTCGGCTGCCGAGCCGTTCCCACGTGATGGGGCTGGGGGTGCAGCCCTGGCACCAGGTGACTCTGGCTCCATCACAGGACCTTGTGTGATGTACCCATTACTGAGGGCAGAAGCCAGCGTTTCCATAGTGAATAATGAACTGGGGCACTGAAACGTTGATTGAGATTAGCCAGCAGTGACATCAGACCTGTGGGATGGGACTGAGGGTACAGAATCCCTTTTTCTGTGTAGCAGCCTTTAGGTTTGAGCTGTTTCTAAGTGCTTGGCAAAGAGAATTATAGAATTGCTTCAGCTGGAAGACCTCTAAGATCATCAAGTCCAACATCTGACCTAAGACAAGCATGGCCATTAAAACTCTTCAGGTGATTATTGATCCTTCCCAGTAAGGCTTTCCTGTGCTGGCTGCACAGGCAGGGGGCAATGGGGACTGGTCCTGAACACACATGATGGGGCATCTGCTGTACTTAACCTTCTAATCAGATGTATTTGTGCATCAAATGATGGCTGAAGGAACCATGTCAGGTCCTTCCTATCTGGAAGGGAGAGGCTCTTTGGCTGTAGCTTGTGTAGAACCTTGGAGTATTGCTTGCAAAGGTGTCCAGCTGGCAGATGCAGCCTGGGCTGGTGGATGCATCCTTTCTACACCCATCCCAGAAGACTTTAGCCACACCTTGCTCTGGCCTGTTCCTGCCTCTCCCTTGCTCTCTCCCGACTTGTTGCACCATTGCTGAACCCCTCCCTATGCAGTGTGAGGTGGTGAGGAAGCTCACCCTGCAGCTAGCTCTGCCAGCATGACCCTACTTGGGAGACCTGGGGCTCTAAAAGGAATGAATAGTGCTGGGAGAGTGGTTCCTGGCCACAATATGGGAAACGAGAGAGAGCTTCCTGCAGGAAACTTTGTTAGATAACCTGGCAAGAACACGAGGCAGCCACCAGGGCGTGTGCAGCTTTGGAGCCCCAGAAGAGCTTCGTCCCAGGGTTTTGTGCAACGTCACCACGCTTCCTTATTCCCCATTAATATTTTATCAAGCAGGAGAAGAAAGTTTTCCTTTGAAGTTCTACACTAGCAAATCAGCTTCTTATTCTAGCATTAAAATAGCGACAGTTTTGCTCGGGGGAGAGGGAGGCAGGCAGCCCAGCCATAAATACTGCAGTGGAGCAGTTAATAATTTTAGGAATAAGCATTTGCTACAAACTAGAAATTTACTTTCTGTAGCCCCTAAAGCTGAACCTGCAACAGCTCTGATCTTGTTAGTTCATCCTTTCATCCTTTCTGAGCCTAATGCAAACCCTTGAGGGAGCACTTCAGGCCCAGATGGTACCAAGTACTAAGGTACCATAAAAAGAACATTTTCAGGATGGTGTGCTGGGCTAGCTGGGAACAGGGACACAAAAATACTGGGCTCAGACCTAACTTTTTCAATCAGTTGCTGTATTAGAGGAAAAATCTGTGTATATCTCTATTGTGTGGTTACAGCTGGCTAGGCTAAAAGCTTGTCTGGGAGAGAAATCTCTTTCCTAGTGGACACTAAGGAAAGCACTTTGTCTGCTAAGTCAAATAAAAACTGACCAGCACACAGTGCTGTAAAGATGAAAAGTGCTGTAAATGTGTCACTACCTGTTCCATGGTTTATAGGAGGGATTTGTAGCCATTGAGACAAGCTGCCCATAGGGAGTAGATTGGGAATGTGGACGAAGGGGATTGCACTAATGAGAGGATTGGATGTATGGATCCCAAGGTAATCCTTCCTGTGAAGCACTTTTTTGACATGCCTGGCAGATAAAATCTGGTTATCTGTGGCAAGACAGTGCAATCTTAATACAGATCAAAATAGGTCTCAGCAGGATAGCTCAGCTGTGATCACAGAGAGGGAGTTGGGAAACCCCTTTGCTCCCTGGGTCAGTGCAAACTCTGCTGATGAGACCAAGCCAAAGTTTTGGCTGCCTTGATGAGCAGGCAGGAAAACAATGCAGAAGTCTTGAATAAAAGCTGGTTTTCCAAGCAGTGTTTTGCAGTGAAATCTCTTTTGATGGGTTTTGCTGAAAAGGAAACTTGATGCTAATCAGCTGATGGCAAGTTTAATTTCATCTGGTTTTCCCTCAGGAAGCCTTGTCTGCTCCATTTCATTATCTCTTTGCAATTTGTTCATTTGGGAAGGACTTTGTGTGTCTGTGTCATTACTTTTTTAACTATGTTTGCATAGCTGCTGGCATAACCTCAAGTGGATCTACCAGCAGTGACTGTATCACAACTGCTAACCAAGATGTGTCCTGCACAGGCATAGCAAAGCGCTTGGCTGTCTCAGATGCTGTCTCAGATGCTGTCCCCACCAAAGCTCTGCCTTGCCCTGTCCTTTTTCCTCAGCCCTCACAACTCCCCTGCTCTTTCCTGACTGTCCCCCAGCATCCTTCTGGGGAGAAACTCCAGTGCCATTATGTGGATTTCATAGAACCATAGAACTGTCAGGGTTGGAAGGTACCTCAAGGGTCATCCAGTTCCATCCCCTGCCATGGGCAGGGACACCTCACACTGGAGCAGGTTGCTCACACCCAGCCTGGCCTTCAAAACTCCAGGGATGAGGCTTCCTCCCTGGGCAGCCTGTGCCAGTGTCTCATCACCCTCATGGGGAGGAACTTCTTCCTAACATCCATTCTGAATCTACCCACTTCTATTTTATTCCCCATTCCCCCTAGTCCTATCATTACCTGACTCCCTAAACAAATTTCACCTCTGTCTTCCAAGGCTTCTAATGTCTAGAGCTAAAAGCTTGGTGTGCCTTATGCCTTGTTATATCTAGCTAATGTTTTATCCTTAACACACACACACACATATGAAGGGAACAAGGTAATCCCTTTGGTTACTGACATAAGGAATCAATAATGATTCTATATTTTGCTTTGTGCTTTCAAACTTGGCTTAGCAAACTCTGTGCCTTCAGCTGCTCTGCTGGTAAGAAAAAAAAAGGCCAGAAGAAGATCCCTTTGAAGTGATGGATTCTTTTCTGGCTTTTTATCTGTTAATAGTATTTATCATCTAACGGAGAACAACCTTCCAAATCTGTTTGAAATATTTCCAAGCTGCTTATCACGATGTAGCATTAAAATCCAGCACTAATTCACATTAGCCAAGGCTTGGGTTTCAATTAAGAGCTGCAAGCCTTAAGTTTGCTTAGCTAAGCCATTGGGCATTGGCAGTTGCAGCTTTCTTTCACATCCCTCTTATAACTTTGGGCTAGATTTGGAAATTATGTTAAAAAAAAAAGTGAGTTTGGGGGTTTTTTATCTTTGGTAAAATTTTCAAGTTGTGTTTTTCAATTCAGAGAGCAACAAGGGACCTATTTGCCTTGGTTCCAGGATTTCCTTCCGCTGCCTTTTCAAACCCTGGCAGAAAGACCATGAAATCCTAGTCCCAGTACTCGGTGTGTTCATGGCCAGACTTGCCCTGGTGGTAACAAACCCAAGCTAGGGGAAAGTGACAGTGTGCAGATCAGAAAGTGCCACTGGGCTGAGTTCAAAGCAGTTCCTTTTACCATTTCATCCTCTAAATTACTTGAACAGGATTCACTCATTCTCCTGGCAGTTCTCTGCATATTGCACAAGTGCCCTGCAGTGCAAAACACAAACAAACATCAAAGCAAGGAAAAGAATTTGACTTCCTCATCTTTTTGGAAGTGGTATTTATATTTGTATTTATCTTTATGTATTTGTGTATATTCATCTTTATTTGTATTTAATATATTTGCATTTACTAGTATTTATTTATATTATTTATATTTGTATTTATTTCTGCACTTAATTATATATATTTATAGTTATTTGTATTTATATTTATTTTTATAGCTATTTATATTTTTCCTGGTGTTTATTTTTCCTTACATTGCTGTTATATTTATATTTAAAACCCATTTATATTCTTCCTGAAGCAGCCCATGCAAGCATTTGAAATAAAGTAACTGGGGTTTATCTTCCTGGGGGAAAAAAGAAGCAAAGAGGAGACATTTAAAGTGATGTGATCAGATCCTGAAATAGAGGAAAAAATATAATAAGTGAGTAGAAGCACTTCAACAGAACAAACCTAAGCTAAAAATGAACATTTTCCTGGCTTTGCTATTTTCCCTCAGTTTTCTGCTATGGGGTAGAACCTTAAGAGTTTACCTGGGGAGCAGGTGGATGAGAGGGAGCCCTGAAGTGCCTCTAGTGCTGGTGGTGTTGTTGACCTCTTCATACTCTCTCTTCTCACACGTTTTAATTTCGAGCGGTGTCTCTGTGTCCCACCAGTAGCTGCCACAGGGCCAAGGCAACGTGCGTTCCTTCAGGGTGCTCACGGCTTGGTGCCTGGCAGGAATGGCATGGGAGGAAGCATCCCACTGAAAGCAGGCAAGAGGCTTTTTAGGGAAGCTGCTTCACGCAGGCTCAGATTTATATGGTGCTTTTGAAAGTAAACCATAAAGGGAAATTGGAAAACCCCCTGCGTGCCCTGCTGTGCTGAGGGGGTGTGAGGGTTTGGAGCAGGGCTGAGCGCGGCGGGGGCTGTTCCAGCCTTCCCCCGGCCGGGCTCCTGCTCCCGGCACTGTTGGAAGGAGGGCTCAGGAGGCGCAGGGTTGGCTGCTGTGCCTTCCCACGCTGCAGGAGAGCGCAGGCTGCACGCCAGGGACTTGTACTGGGGAACTGCTGAGCAAAAGGGGCTTTCTGGAAGCTTTCTCCTGAGTGGAGGCGCTGTGGAGGGGTGTTTGTACCCTGTGAAGCTGGCAATCAGCTGCTGAGGTTGTTTTTTGTCACCGTTTAACTCCACGTATTTCACTGCCTTTGCTTTGTCTTTTGGGCTCGTGGGTGTGTGAGAAAGCTCAAGTGCCTGAGAGCCCTCTGTGCCTTTCACCCAGCGCCTGCCAGCCGTGTGGGCTCTTGTCCCTCCAGCTCATCCTGAAACGTTTTCATGCAGAGGGATGAGCCTGGGACTGACCCTGAGGTACTTTAGCACTTGAGTGGTGATGGAATGTGGCACCATTGTCAGTCCCCAGTCTTGCCTGGACTAATCCAGGCTGGCTGCAGCAGGGTGCAAAGCCTGGCAGACAGACAGGGACCACGGTGTCAGCACCCAGGCTGCTGCTTCAGCACCCGCTTAGACCCAGGCACACTGGTCTAGAGCTGCCCAGGGGTGTGTGTTCCCTTGCCTATCACTTTTGATCACCAGCAAAATGACACCTCACAAGCCTGTTGCTCTCCCACAAGGGCACTTTGAGAAACTGAGTGCCTTTGGGTGTCCAGTGAGACATCGTGCTCCTCACAATCCCATTTTCCCTTGCTTGTCTGCTGCGTTGGTTTGGGCTGTGTCCTGTTGCAGGGCATAGACCTGGCCCCAGGCTTTGTATCTCTGCTGGCTCACGTGTATTGTCCCCTTTAATCCAGGCTCAGCTCCTGAGTACCAGCAGCTTTGATATTTTCTAGCACAGAGTCATCTAACTCCAGGTGTTTCATTACTCAAACTGCACTGGGGGAATACAACATTTAATGGCTTTGTGTCACTTGGTCTAATGCTCTCCTCTTGGGCCATGTAACATGACCTGTAGAAATGGTGTTGAATTTGCAGCCTACTCAATGTTTCCCTTGTCCTGCTGGGACGTGCTCTCTCCCATGGCTCACCAGATCACAGGAGGCAGCACGTTGCTGGTCTGGTGAGGAGGATGGGGCAATGTGAGTTACTGGCTCTGTCCTCCTCCTTGCCTCTGATGCTCCTACCAGGCAGAGTGGAATATTATGTGACTGCTTTCCATAAGCCACTGCAAGTGGCTGAAATTAGCAAGTCCCTTGGTACTCTGATTTCAGCTTGGCTTTTTTTTGCTTGTTTACTCACAAATGCTTTCAGCTTCAGCAAGTTGCACTGAAACCTTGGTTATTAGCAGGAATTAGCAGGGTTTGCCTGTTTGGTTTTCCAGAGTAAGCTCATTTGCTTTTTTATAGCTCATGTGCAAATCGATCTGAAGTCTGAATTTCAAGAACTAGAATAGTTTTTAAAGAAGGGCAGCATAATCTGTGCTGTGTCGTCAGTCTAAACCCAGCAGTTTCCATGCTAACCCAGGCAAGCCAAGCCCCAGTCTGAGCAGGGTATTGGGCTCAAGAGGTGGCTTCCAGTCTAGCTCATTAGATGATAAGGAAGAGGGACCCCTTCCCAGCAGTCTTTCCTCTCCAACAGGAGAGAAGGATCATTTTTCTCCTCCGGTACTCCCATGAACATCGACGTCCTTTTCTTTCTTTTCTTTTCTCCTGGGCTTCACTCACCAGCTGGGCACAGCAGCCCAGGTCCTGGGGGTGTTTTTGGCTGAGCTGTGGACAAGCAAGGGCAGTTCACCTCTGATGGAGGAGTGAGGAAGTCCCTCTGCATCCAGCGTTGCTAAGGCGTTTCCCAAGTGCTATAGTCGCATTCCTTCTGCCATCTCTAATTCTGGAAGACAAGGAGGAGGATGGAGGTATGGATGGGGTTGTGAGCTGTAAATCAGTGTGGTAACCTACAGACTGTCACCTTGGGCTCACATCATGTGTGAGGAGCAATAGGGATGTTCTTTGCCAAGTCACAACTTACTTTTGTTTCTGGTTTGATTTAGCCTGAAAATGTTCAAAGAGATTCATGGGTTTAAAGATCACGAGGAAGACAACACTGGCCTGCACCACCGTGTTTAGCTGACCTAACAGCCAGAACCCAAAAGCCTGTCTCCGGGGATTTTGGTCCTGGGGAGTTCACAGAGAGTGGAGATCAAGGATTTCATACGCTCATAGGAGCACCTTTGCCATCCAAAGCCAAAGGGATTCATGGTCCTGAGTCTTTTAGAAGTGTTGAAAAATTCTTCCCTGAAACAGACCTAGGTTTCCTCAGCCTGTGAGCATGTCATAAATAAATAAAATTAAGAATCTAGAGGAGATAAAAAATGTAAAGGGGCTCTGCCGGGCTCTGCCGAGAGGAAAGGCAGACTCCTTTCTCTCACATCAAATCCCTACCGAATTTCTGCTTTAATAATAGCAAACCCTTTAACCTGAGAGATTTCTCAAAGCTCTGGTCTAGTCCTCAGCTCCAGACTTTAGCGAGGTTCAAATCTGGGGCTGGGCTCCCACTTTTAAACAACCTGTCTGTTGTTAACCATCACTCAAACCTCTGATTTCTCCCTTGACTCCGAAGAGGTTCCCTCCTCCCATTTCTTTTAGCACACTCTGCACTTTTCCTTTCATTTTCTGGTTCTCTTGAGCTTTAAGAGCATTCTGGGGGAAAAAAAAAATAAGAGAAAGGATAAAGAGTAGATTTAGTGCTTGGCAAATATTGGATGGAGAATAGTGCATCTGATTAGAATTTATTTGTTCTGTTCCTCTGTAGCAGAGGAGGGTTTGATGTAATAGCTAAGAACATACATGGCAGAAGCTGCTGAAGAAGGCTTTTCAGTGTGGACAGAATGTGAATTTAAAATTAGCAACTGCCAAGTCATAGTTGAAGAATATTTCATAGGGTACAGAGGGCTGACTTACCAGCGGAGATGTGGCTGCAGACAGCAGGCACAAACCCATGACATCAGGCTGAAAAGAATTTGAGGTGCGGCAGAAACATCCCAAGAACTGCAATGGGAGGAGAGTTTGGAACAAGAGGAGATTATTCAGCAGTTAAAACAGTTTTCCTCTTGTCCTGTCCAACATCAAACCCTCAAACTGCAACAGGGCAGGGTTAGACTGCACAGCAGGAACATTTTTTAACCCAGCAAGAGTGGTCAGGGAGTGGAATGTGCTGCCCAGGGATGTGGTTGAGTCACCAGCCCTGGAGGTGTTTGAAGGTGGTTTGGCTGTGGTGCTTGAGGGATATGGTTTAGGGGTGAACCTTGTAGAGTAGGGTTAATGATTGGACTTGATGATCTCAAGGGTCTTTTCCAACCTCAATGCTTCTGTGGTTTAAGCCCTGCTCTGCTTGGGCTGGAGAGAAATGAGTGGCTACAGTCCCATGAGGATGGGCTCTGGTTTAGACTAATGATCTCTGAAGCATCTTCCAGGCTTCTGTGTGTGTGTGAAATGTGGACACTGGAAAAGCTGAGCTGCTTTGATGTCCAAACTGTGGTTGTGTGGGTGTTGTTAGTATGTTGTGAAGGAAAGGCCTCATTAGCTCCTGATGAACAAAACACCAAGGCACAGAAGAGAGGAAGGATGTCAGAGGTGATGAGAACTGGGAAGGGAATAAAAAGCCTGAGTGTTCAGAAGTGGAAGAGATCCCTGTTTGAACAGATAGTCTTGTAAAAAAGTGATATAAAAATAAACTTCATTTGCTTCCTAACATGGCATTGCAGCAACATAAGGTTGGAATAAATCTTGAAATGGCTTGTTGGAGAGAACACAGAGCAAAGCTTGATCAAATTGTTTGTGTATAAAGAATGAAAGAACATGTAGGAAATGGAGTTGTACTGAAGAGAAAAAGAATGTTACAGAGGGAAAACAGGCATGTGGTTCCAGTTCAGCAAAGCCTGTAAGTGATGCTTTCATCTCTCTTGCTGCTGAACATGAGGGGACTTTATAATGAGCTAGCAGGAAAGAAAGTGCAGAGTCAGACCTCAGACCAGCTGGAGACTGAGGATCTGGATGGATAAAAGGGTCTGGGGTTGCCTGGGGGACATGGCCACGGCCCCCTGGCTTCAGTGGGGACAAAGCTGTTGGGGTTCCTGTGACAGTTCCAGCATCCTCTGGGGGTGTCTCTTGGTGATTAGATTCAGCATTCCTAATGGGAGATAAGAACAAGGAACCTGTCACTGTCCTACAGCTAAAACGCTGAAAGCCTTCCTAACCTGACGATCGGATTAGAGCCTCAAGAGCGTTTCAAAATGTTTTGTTGAGTCTGGGGTTTGATGGCAACAGGAGCAACAGAATCTGAAGAATTAATGAGACCCATTTGAAGTGAGATATTGTTAGTCAGGTGGAGTGGGTTTTGTTAAGATTTATGTATGGTAGGGAAAAACCAGAAGAGAGAGAGTAGTAGAGCAAGTCAGATGAGCTGTCAGACCTAAAAAGTGTCATCATTCTGGAAGCAGCTGAAAAAGTCAATAGAAGACAATTGACTTTAGATAAATTGTCAAAAAAGAGAAGGGGAAAAGAAAAAAAGTCAGCATCTGAGGTTCAGAGAAAGGCCTCCTGACAATGGAAACCTGTGGTTTTCCTTCATACAGCCTCTTAAGATTATTAGTGACACATTGATATGAAGTTTATAGAGCAGCTCTGATAATAAATGATGAAAGGATAATGACAGAGAGCTACTGTTCTGTAGCAAAATGACCTCTGATAGGGAGGGGGAAAATGGGAAGCAAGTAAATGAAACAATTTGTCTGGATTTGTACTTTCTTTTCCCTGTGTGATCAGCAGATGCTGCGGGATGGAACGCAAAGGAAATTTCACACAGGTGTGCAATTCCAAAACCAGAGCAACCACTAGCAAAGCTGAGCTGCAAAACCCACTGCTCTGCTCACAACAGTGCTGGCCCCTTCAAAGACTCATTTCTGAGATCTTTGCTTATAATGGTGGCTCTTTATTCATCTGAATTGTCCATTTGCTCTTTTCCATGGGCTATAAAAAGAGTGAGAAGGGAAAACAGAGTTTTACAGCATCTTCATTCGAAAAGCCTGGGGTTGTGCAGTGGGCTCCTCAACTCCAGCAGCAGCAGGTGGGAAGCCTGGGTGGCCCAGGTTTGCAAGGCAAATCAGAGCCCTCTCTAAACCTTCAGAGATCAGTTTTGGGAAGATGTCCTTGGTGGCAGTCCCTGCTGCTGCCAAGCTGTGCTGAAAGCAAGGTGTTGCCGCTGTGAAAGCAGTTTTGATGTGTTTGTGGATACTGTGAGTGCATTCGGCTGGGGGGAGGAAGGGTTGAAACAATGGATATGTCTCATAAAGGAAGTCAAGAATTATGGAAGGGGTGGAAGCCCTCTTCTCCCAGCTCCCTGCTACCTGAGCTACTCCAGCAGCAGCATAGCTCCTTACAGACAGGTTCTTCTCATGCCTTGCTCTGAAACAGCAATGCTCACCCAGATGGGATGCTAACCTGACTGGACTGGCTGTGCCCATCAACATGCTGATTCCTGGGATTCACATTTTCTTGGGTTCAAATTCCTTTGAAGCTAAAAAAAGTGGGGTGTGGGGCTTGCCCTGCATCTCCTTGAAGGAGATCTGCATGCAGAGTGAAATATGGTGGCTGAAGGTCTCTATCCCAAGGTGATTTATAGAACTCATGAAAAATGTAAGAAGATTGAGTTATAGTGGCACCATATATCATACTGCTGGGGGAGAAAATTAAGATATATTAGTGGAATTTAAGTGACTAGTTTCTCACTGAAGATGCAGTATGATTAACCCAGCTGTCTCTGCAGTGTGCTGTGCCGTGGGCATCAGCAAGGAAGCGGCAGGCAGACTGCCCAAGTGCTTTAGGAACTCCAGGCTGGCATGAAGTGTGCAGAGCTGTGTGTGGTTGTTATGGTCCTGTCTCACCTGGGGCTTGATGATGTCCAACTTGAGAGAGTGACAGGAGGGAAAAAAATGGAGGAGGATGTGCAGTAGAGAGGAGAGCATAAACATTGTCCACAACAGCCCCATGCAGTGCTGCAGGCTGGGGTCAGAGTGGCTGGAGAGCAGCCAGGCAGAAAGGGACCTGGGGGTACTGGTTGACAGCAGCTGAACATGAGGCAGCAGTGTGCCCAGGTGGCCAAGAAGGCCAATGGCATCCTGGCCAGCATCAGGAATAGTGTGGCCAGCAGAAGCAGGGAAGTCATTGTGCCCTGTGCTCAGCACTGGTCAGACCATACCTTGAGTCCTGTGTCCAGTTCTGGGCCCCTCAGTTTAGGAAAGATGTTGAGTTGCTGGAAGGTGTCCAGAGAAGGGCAACAAAGCTGGGGAGGGGTCTGGAGCACAGCCCTGTGAGGAGAGGCTGAGGGAGCTGGGCTTGCTTAGCCTGGAGAAGAGGAGGCTCAGGGGAGACCTTCTTGCTGCCTACAACTACCTGAAGGGAGGTTGTAGCCAGATGGGGGTTGGTCTCTTCTCCCAGGCACCCAGCACCAGAACAAGAGGACACAGTCCCAAGCTGTGCCAGGGGAGGTTTGGGCTGGATGTTAAAGAAGTTCTTCCCAGCAAGAGAGATTGGCCATTGGAATGTGCTGCCCAGGGAGGTGGTGGAGTCCCCATCCCTGGCGGTGTTTAGGAAGAGCCTGGATGAGGCACTTGGTGCCATGGTTTAGTTGATTGGATGGTGTTGGGTGATAGGTTGGCCTTGCTGATCTCCAAGGTCTTTTCCAACTTGGTTAATTCTGTATTCTGAAGGGTTTGGTTGAAGTCTGAGGAACAATGATGAGGACAGCTGCAGGACAAAGGGAAGTTCAGAGGGTGGTCTGTGAAATACTGTAATTTAGTAAAAGAAGGGTAGAGACAATTCCAGTAATTTGGGTTTGGGTTTTTTTGTGTGTTTGGTTATTATCATTATTATATTACTAAAAATCAGGGAAGAAAAAGGAGTTCATGAACCTTGCATTTGCAGTTGCTTTCTGATCCAAATTACTCTCTTTCTAAGTATTTTCATGTCCATCTCCTAAAGGACAATAAAGTAGTTTGAATTTTTATGAGTTGAGTGAAGCAGAATGCATAAGTTGAATAAAACATTAATATGGAAGCTGAAGAAAAATAATTTGAAGCTTTATTAATTGCATCCTAGGGTTGTTTGGGTTTTTTGAAACAGACTTTTTCCCTACTCTAATTTTCATGAAGTCCATTCTTTGATTCTCTCAGCTGAAGTCTTCAAAACCAGAGGAAATTTGTCACTGAAAGGAGCAGTTTATTAGCTTTATGGTCCCTTTCCTCTGGCCTTGTGCCATGTTTGATTTGGTGGTTGCCATTTCAGGTCTCTGTGTGTGGTAAACCGGTGCCTGAGTGGCGTAGCTCCTGTTGCACCGTGGCTGGATGGTGCTGAGCTGCTGCTCCCTGGGCTTCCCGCCGGCCGCTCGCCTGCACCGCGCTGCATCAAGGTTGGGCTTTCAAGGAGGTCTTGAAAATGTCAATGCGAGATGCAGCTGCAGAAATTATCAATTCAAAGGTTATGGAGAGAAAAAAGGAAAAACAGAGCTGTCCAAGGGAAAACTACATCATGTTTGAAATCTAGACTGACTAAGTGGCTTAAGAGGGCAAAATTTAATTAAATGCCTGGAGCCAGGCTGAACTGCCGGGAATAAATCTAAATTAAATATGATTACAAAGTGATCTAATAGAATGAGATAAGTTCTACATAAATTAGGCAGAGGCTTGCGTGACAGAAACAAATCAACAGCAAGTCCTTGGGTGTATATCAGTCCTGGCACATTTTTATGACACAGATCAAAATCAGATGAGAATTCCTGACTGTAGAGCAGAAAGGAGCCCATAAACGTGATTGACAGATCTGCCAACAGCAGTGGGCCTGTGCAGGGCGGAGATGGATCACGCAGCGGTCTGGGTGTAACGTGGGCTTGGTTGCTGAGAGCTTATAAATTAAGAGGAAAAGGCTGGGTTGCTGCTCTGGTTCTTTCAGTGGTAGAAATGGAGGCAAATTTAAATGGAGAACACCTGATGAAAAATGAGATCTCAGAGTGCTAGGGGTTGGAAGGGACCTTGAAAGATCTTCCAGCCCAACCCCTCTGCCAGGGCAGGATCGCCTAGAATAGGTCACACAGGAACATGCCCAAGAGGATTTCGAATGTCTCCAGAGAAGGAGACTCCATAACCTCTCTGGGCAGCCCCTAGCAGTGTTGTGTCACCCTCACAGTGAAAAATTCTTCCTTGTGTGCACATGGAACCTCCTTTGCTCCAGCTCACACCCATTGCCCTTTGTCTCATCATTGGGCATCTCCAAGAAGAGCCTGGCTCCATCCTCCTGACACTCACCCCTCACATCTTTATCAGCATGAATGAGGTCACCTCCCAGTCTCCTCTTCTCCAAGCTAAAGAGACCCAGCTCCCTCAGCCTTTCCTCACTCCCAAAGGATACTTAACGGTTTTCCCTCACTTTCTGCCATGGAAACATGGCTTGGGACCGCAAAGATAAGTTGGAGAAATTGTCTACTGAATTGGAATCCCCTTTGTGATTAAGCCAGGTCACAATTAACAGAATAATCCAAGGATCTGATCAGCGATAAAAACATGTTGCAGCATGTTTGTGTGTCACAGAAAGCAAACTGTAATTAACTTGCAGCCATTGCTTGAGCAAGGCTGATAAGTAAATTAAGGTGAGGTCGGCTGCTTAGCAAATTGAATCGGCAGAAAGACCAAGCAACTCCAAAGATGTCTCTTCAATGACAACAGCTGGCAAGAGCCAGCTCCTCCCCAGTTAGAACAGCTTCCAAGTGAATTCTGAAGCTTCTGTGAGACAACTAGCCCTAGCAAAGGGGAATGTGCACAAACACAGCAATCCTTGTTGTTCAGCCTGCTGCCCTTTGAGTCTTTGTGTGTTCGTTGTTATTTCTTCTGGAACGAGGACAGACACTAGGTTCGGGGGACAGAAGCATGTAAAGGGTATCCCCAAGGGGAAAAGGGCCAGTGGAATCAAATGTTTGAGATTTGACTCCATGAATGTTTAGTTTTAAAAGGCAAAAGGGAAGAGAGGAAATGGCAGGAGTGTCAGGTGAGGCTGCCTACGGCAATGTGGTCTCCTGGGAGAGTGGTGAGAGACTGTCTGATTCTGGAGAGCAAAATAGCAGAGTTTGGTGGTATCAGACCACTCACTCCTGCACAGATGTTAGCATGAAAAAACACACAGCATTTTTTTGTTCCCCCTGAAATCTCTTGGTAGGTTTGGAGGTTGCCCAGGGGCAGGGTAGCCTGGAGCACTGTGCGTTTTGAACTGGTTCTTCAGAGTCAGGAGCTGGGTGTACTGCAGGGCTGCAAACTCTCTGGTGGTGGTACCATGTGCTGAGTGATGGAAGAGAGGATCTTGTTCTCTGCTTTCAAAGGGAATTAGGATGTCTTGCTGAGATAAAGATGACTTCTGCTTTGAAGACAGAAGAATAAAACCCTTTTTTTTTTTTTTTTTTTGTGGTCTGGAAGTCTGACATTGCTTGTGGGAATCTGTACCTTGGTCCTCAGGATAGTGTAGAGCTGCCTCTCATCTTCTTACCAACCCAGATACCCACACCTGGTGGTTTTCTCAGCCTGTACAGACATTCAGCAATGAACTGAATGGTGATGGGGACAACCAGACCCCATGCTTAGCTCTGAATCTCGGGGTGAGGGAGGACAGATTTCTGGTGAAATCGTGGCTCTTGCAGCCTGCATTTCATTAATTGCTTGCACAGCTCATTGCAGAGACTGATGATCAGCGATTGACGAAGTTCCCCCAAGCTGTCTCTTTCTTCTGGGTAAAAGCACCACATTGCCTTTTATTTTCTTATCTTGGTTTTTTAGTGTGGTGTGAAGGGATGCTGGCATGGAAAAACATGACAGTTCCCTGACTCAGCAGTCATAGCTTAAGAATGAATAGGGCTTTTGTGGGAAATTTATTAGGCTTAGAAATAGAATTACAATGTTGGTGGGTAAAATATAGAGGAACATAACCTTGTACAGAGAAAATGAAGCACTCTTCTTCCCAGTTCTCTGCCTACTTTTCAGAGCTGACTCTGTACCACCTTGAGCAACTATTTCCTGGCCATCTATTTCATTATTATTACTCTTATTTAAGACCTTTCTCCATTTCACTCTGCCCTTGCCATTCCTGTGTCCCCAGCACCGGGGTATGTTTGTGGCAATGTCACAGGAATAATGTCTGCAGCTGCCTGTAGTGGTAGAGGTGAGTGAGAAAGAAGCATTTCTAAAGCAGAGTGGTAACTTGTGTCCTCTGCAGGAGGAGCAATGGGGAGGGTGTTCAGGGGAGCTGGACAGTCAGCAGTTGTCCTGTGATTTCCTTTCACAGAATCACAGAACAGTGGGGTTGGAAGTAATCTCTGGAGATCATCCAGTCCAACCCCTCTATTAAAGCAGGATCAGCCAGAGCAGGTTGGCCAGGATCACAATGTCCAAGTGGGTTTGGAATCTCTCCAGAGGATACTCCAAAACCTATCTGGGCAGCCTGATCCAGGGTTCCAGCACCCTCACACCAAAGAATTTTCTCCTCATCTTCAGGTGGAACCTCCTGGTTTCCATTTTGTGCCTGTTTCCCCTTGTCCTGCCACTGGGCACCACTGAGAAGAGTCTGCCTCTTGATCCCTGCATTTTAGCTCTTGCTGAGCATTGAGAAGATCCATTCTGAGTCTGCTCTTCCCTAGGCTAAGCAGCCCCAGGAAGATGCTCTAGTCCTCTCATCATCTCTGTAGGCTCTGCTGGATACTCTCCAGTAGTTTCCTGTCTCTTGAACTGGGGAGCCCAGACACAGTACTCCAGATGTGGTCTCAGTAGGGCAGAGCAGAGGAGGAGAACTTTCCCTGATCACCTTCTCTGGCTAGTGTGACTCCAGCTGATGCTTTGATCTGAGCGGAAAAAGCTTCACAGATCACACCCTTAAGCAGGTGGTAGCCTCAGGACCTGAATTTGTCTGGTAGGTGGGACTTGATTTGTACTTTCCTTGCACAGCTCCTCTTATTTTAAACACCAGGTTCAGGCCTCAGTCGGTGGAGAGTTCTGCTCAAACCACTTTGAGCACACCAGTGGGACACCCTGCAGGAGACATGGGTGGGAGCACCTCTCTGCACCCCTGGGAGGTGCAGGGCTGGCCCCAGGCAGCACCTAGTGGCATCTGCTTCATGGATGCAACCACTTCTTCAGATACAATCCTGTTCTCTCTCAACCCCCAAATTCAGGAGCCAAGCTGAGCAAATGCCTTCTACCAGCTCCTTCATCTGACAAATGAAGACTTTTTCTCTGTCTGAGAGTCCCTCAGTCACCTGCACCCTGGAGCTTACGCTGTGGTTGTCCATTTAACAGGTAAAATGTGAAACTGGAGCTGTGCTGAGTGCTGGCAGAAGCACAGCCTCTGCTGCTTGGCTGCACCAGCTCGTGTCCTACCACGGGGCTGCTGATTTAGAGGTGTTTTAGGAGCTGGCTGAGCACATTCTCAGGAATATTTGATTGATTCTCTGTTACACGAGCACCTGAGGAGAGGAAGTACA
The DNA here is from genome assembly GCA_033816785.1 of Picus viridis. NCBI lineage: Eukaryota > Metazoa > Chordata > Aves > Piciformes > Picidae > Picus > Picus viridis. The sequence continues at coordinate 20,192,689 of CM066593.1, forward strand.
CAACTGGCACAGATGCAGCTGATACAAACTCACGCAAACAAACATTTGCTGAGCCACCACAGGCACCTTTCCATTGCTTTGGTGTTGAAATCCCTTTCTTGAGACAACATTATTTGTTAAAAACATCCATGGAAAGTGCAGTACAAATGCTCTGGGTCAGATGTAAAGCTGACTTGGGTGCCCTGCTTCATCTGGGTGCCTGTCCATCTGTACCAAGGCAGAGGGGAGTTGTTCCTTCCTGGTCAAAATGCAGCAAAAGACTTTCCTGGATGAGGTACAAAACGAATTCACCTGTAGGGCATCACTCATTCTCACCAGTTCCACTAACTGCTGTCATTGGTGAAGTTAACTCTCCTTAATTCAAACCCAGAGAAAAGCCAGGATAAGTGATTGTTTCTTGTTGGCATCTTAATTTTGGAGCTCAGCTCAATCTATTTTGTTGCCTGTCTCGTGGATCTCTAATAATTACTTTATTTGATATTCCTACCCTAATCTGTAATCATTCTGCAGTTTCATTAAAGAGAACAGGGTATCAAGATAAATCAATCAGCCTTTTCTCTTCGTCATGGGACAAGCTCTTTTTCCTGCAGTGGAGCAAGCTCTTTGTCTGTTACACTTTAACATCCCTGAGCTGCTGGTTTCATTGCATCTTGGGGTGCTACTGAATTGTTAACCCATGAACTGTCTCATCTTGGGTGCAGCAGTTGGTGGACTTGGCACTGTTAGTTTTGTGGTTGCACTTGGGGATCTGAAAGGGCTTTTCAACCTAAATAATTCTGTGGTTCTAAGCAGCTGCTGCACACGTTGTCATGAAGATTTTCTAAGGGAACTGGGATTGTTTAGTATGGGGAAGGGAAGGGTCAGGGGAGACCTCGTTGCTCTCTACAACTACCTGAAAGGAGGTTGTGGTAAGGTGGAGGTTGGTCTCTTCTCCCAAGTTCCTAGTGATAGGATGAGAGGAAATGGCCTCAAGTTGCACCAGGGGAGGTTTAGGCTGGATATTAGGAAGAAAATTATTTACTGAAAGAGTGGTGAGGCATTGGAACAGGTTGCCCAGGGAGGTGGTGGAGTCACCATCCCCAGAGGTGCTCAGAAAACATTCAGAATGGCACTTTGAGATACGGCTTAGTGGGCATGGTGGTGTTGGGTTGATGGTTGGACTTGAGGATCTTAGGAATCTTTTCCAAGCTTCAATGATTCTAAGAAGCTGTAGCTGTTGCCTCCCACAGGACATCATAATACTGTGCTTTGGTAGTGCTCCTGATCCTTCACAAACCAAAGGGGACAGGCAGAGCCTCGTGTGCCCTGCTCTTGTTGGAGCTGGAGGGAAGGGTGCCCTCCCTGGGTGTGCAGGCACTGGGCTTGGCCAGCAGCAGGCACACTGCCCACATGGGCTGCGGCCACTGGCATCGCTCAGGGCTGGCCAGGACTTGGGAGCAGCTCTGGTTTGTGAGTTGATTTCCATTTTTATTACTGCTGCCCTTAAAAAGCATGAACAAGTTAGTTATATCTGTGTCCAGAACTCGAGCCTCCCTGCTCAGCCGTGACCTCGTGCTCCACGTTCTGCTGCTGCAGCCCCCAAGTGAAATTAGATTTCTGAATAAGGAGACTCAGCTGCATGGGGCCTGGGAGGTGCTCCAGGGAAAGGTAAGAGCGGGAACTAAGTTTGGTTGTTGCTTTGAGCACAATTTCTGCCACTCCTGTGCCACATTAGACTCAGGTTTAACATCAAATAAATCAGAATTCATGGGAAAAGTCTGCTCCTTTTCACAGCATTAAGTGGAGTTTGAATGCTGCACCGAGCTGACAGAAATGGCACTGCAGGCAGTGACTGCATGGACTGCAGACCTTTAGACTGCATTTGAAAAGGATTTAAATACATTCTAAAGCTGGCTTTCAAATATTTGTAGGTTTTCTGACTCCTTCCTGCCCCACTCTCCTTCCACTCCCCCCAAAATCATGAATACTTCAAACATCCTGGGAGAGTTTTTGGCCTAAATGCACATAAGTTTTAAACCTGCTTAAAGGGATACTGTCAAATGTTTTCCTTTAAATAGCTTCCAACAGCTTTGCTTACTTCTCTTGCTTGCACAGTTTGCACAAGTGCAAAAATAGACTCCTCCCTGACCCATTAAAGCCTTTTTAGCTCCATTTATCCAACACTGAATTAGTTTTTCCTTTTTTGGGGGTGGGGTGGTGTGTGTGTTTCTACTAGAGCTTGAAATGAGCAGGACTGTGCTGACAATTAAAATACAAATGATCACAGGAGCAGCCTTTTCATGTGTGGATCACTTCACAGAAGCATCCAGAGAGCTGTCTGGAGCTGTTCCATATCATTTGTATTTACAGAAGAGAATGGGAGGAAACTTGATTAATTCACTTAACTGTTTTGGATTTATGACCAAATAAACCCCAACCCACTATAAAAATCTGTTGACCAGCAGGATGAAATTATTGCTGGGGATTTTTTGATTGGTTTGGTTGGGTTTGGGAGTTTTTTTGTCCATTGCATTTGTTGTTTGTCCGTTGGAGTTGCTACTGGTGACCTTCTTGCTGAGGGACTGACCTTATAGATTAATAGAATAGGTTGGGTTGGAAGGGACCTTAAAGATCATTTACCAACCCCCCTGCCATGGGTCCAGGGACACCTTCCACTAGCCCAGGTTCCTCAAGGCCTCATCCAGCCTGGTCATGAACACCAAGAGGGAGAGGGCATCCATGACCTCCCTGGGCAACCTCTTCCAGTGTCTCACCACCTGTACTATAAAGAATTTCTTTCTAACCCCCAGTCTATTTCTTTCTAATATCCAGTCTGTTTCTTTCTGATATGCAGTTCTGGGAGAGGTGAGGGCAGCCAGCATCTCTTTCCCCCTGCCAGTGCTGGGTTGGGATGGCAGAGCAGAACTCTGGGGAGCTGGCTCCTTCCAAAGGCATCTGCTGGTGTTAGCTCTGGTACCCCATGGAAAGGCTTCACAGCCTTGGGGTGGTGGAGATCAGGATCCAAGTCAGTTAGCTGTTGCAAAGTGATGCAGGAAATGAAGGGAACACAGAGGGTGTGAGACCAGATTCACTGCTAGAAATGGAGGGGTGAAGCACACCCTTTCACCCCTGCCTCCTCTGCAAGCAACTGAACTGACACTGGCAGGTGCTGTGCTTATGAATTGGTGAGAAGTGCTGGCAGGCTGAGCAAAGGAGGGCTGCAAGAGCTGGCAGGATGGCAGCAGTGTGGGCAAGACAGAATTTGTCCCATTGCTCCCATCTGTGAAGCAGATGAGCTAGAAGAGCTGTGACCAGATCTGGGGCTGACAAAGTGAAAACTTCTCCTCTGCCTGGAGAGAGACAAAGTTCCTCGTGGGATGGTTGGACCCTGGTTGGCAGCAATTTGATGCTGCATGTCCTGGCCCTAGGAAGGGGCTGGTGGATGCTGAGCTCTGCTGGTGCTGTGACTTCATGGCACTTCTGCTTTGTGCAGAGCAGAAAAAGCTGTTGCTTCTCCAGAGTGAGCATTCACAGCTGCCTTGCTGTCTCCCTGCTCTCAGCAGCATGAGAGACTCTGCCCTGGCCAGGCAAGATAACTTCTGCTGGTTTCTAAGGCAACCACCACTGGCACATCCATTCCAACACATTTCAGGAGGCAGAGAAATACCAAACCCACCCCACCAACTCCTCCTGATCTGCCAGATCTGGGTAGTGGAAAATCCTGCAATGGTGTGCACACCTCTGCCACCCGAGCATCTTCAGGAGATCGCTGCACACCTCTGCACCAGTCTGCTGAAGAGGCTCAGGGATAGAGGTGAAAGTAAATGTACTGAAACTAGGCATTATCAGTTAAAAAGCAAATCAAAATGGAGTTTTCAGCCATGTGGACAGATAGATTGTCACCATCCACTGAGCCACTTGTAGCCTGGCAGTGTGAACAGATAGCATCTGTAATGTGGAAAAACCAGCTAAGGGCATGGGGCTCCAGAGCTGGATTTTGTAGTTTGACTTTGTGCAGGAAACTGCCAGCCCCAGTGCTTCCATGCAGCCTGTGTCTGAGTTACACCATCAAGGGTCATGTGAAAGTGTGAGCTTGATGTGATTCTGAACTTTGAGATTAGTAGGCTGAAACTTCTAAAGAGGAGTAAAGTTTAAACAAGAGTGGCTGCCACCTTTGGACAGGAGTCAGTTTTGGCTGAGTGTAGGTGAAGGAAATGTGATTCCTGAAGCAGTTACTTGACAGCCGATGTTAAAGGAGAGAATCGTTTCTTGGTACAGGTGCTCTTAAGAGCCTCCAGAGAGGCAGCAGAAGCATGATCCTCAAGGAGGTACAGGTGGCATTGCTTTGCAGGACTCCTGATGGAGATCTTCGGTTTAAGTGGTGGGGCTGGGAATCGTGTTCCCTCTGCTGTGGCAGCTGGCTGCAGGGAGAAGCACTCAACTTTTGTCCATAAAAGCTTGAATGACTCAATGACTGCATTTGAAACAAAAGAGGAAGGGTTTGGTTTTACAGAACAACCTTTATTCAAAGTAAGTGAGCTAAGGTGTCCTTATAGCCTTTAAGTTTATTTCATTCCTTCAGGAAGAAAAAGCCCTTGGCTGCTTTTTACAGCTGGAGGTGATAATGCATGAAACTGCCCAGTGACTATTCTAGAACAGCAAATTTGGGGAGGAGGGGGAGAAAGGAGAAGGGAGGGGAGAGGAGAGTTCTGTTAGGCTGTGAGTGGTCTGTTGCTTTCTTAGGCAAGCAGAGAGTTTTTTGGGAGGCTGTAAATAATGTGTTTTTATCCCTTCTCACAGTCAGCCTCTTGTTCCATGTGCTGTACCCCAGTGAGAAGCACCACACCACAGGATGGGCAAGCAGCAGTCCAGCTGCTCGTGCAGGGCCACCTTCCAGCCTCACTGGGCAGCTTCAGTGGAGCATCCTGGCAAGGGGAGTGAGTGTGTCACACTGCTCGTTTGGAGGGGCAGCCAGTGATGCTTGTGAGGTTGGCTTCAGTTTGGGGCTGGGTGTGTGCAGGGCTGGGTGAGGTGGCCGCATGCTGGGCTCCATGCTGCTGGGGAAGGTCACCAATCTGAAAGCCTGGATTGATGGCATTGGTGTACCTTGCATAAAGGTTAAAGGAAAAGGTTTGTACCACATGAAATAGGTATTGATTTCCTGAAGGCAAATGGGAATTGTACTATGGCTACACTTTCTTTCACTGAGAGAGTGTCACTTTTTCCCTTATTTTGTTGGTTTTGGGGTTTTTTTGTTTGAGAGCCATGATGTTTCTCTGCAAGCTCTCTACAGTCTTAGTAGCTAAGTGGTTAGCTTTCCAGTTTTGTGAGTGATTGAAGTGAGAGTACAATTTTAATGTTCCCTATTGCACCACCCACCAGCTCTGTGTCTAGAGGATTTCATTAACTTTAATGATACAATAAAGAAACACCTTAAGTGTAATATTGCAGTGATGATAGAAAAGGACTAACTCAAAGCAGCTCAGAGTGCTCCTGTTGTTAATGCACCCCATATGAGATCTTGCCTTTAAGGAACTCAGAAAGCAAAGCTGGAAGGATAATTTGATTTATTTTGGGTACCTCAAGGACCAGTATTACAGGATGGTGTGTGCAAGCCTCTCTGTGTGGGGATAATTTGGGCTTTCACTTGCTACCCTTGTGTACATTGACGTACTAGATATGTGTGTCAATAAGCAAAGAAGACCAAATGAGTGTGACAGAGCTCTTGCAGAAAATGCCAGGGTAAATAGCATGGCTGTGTGTCTTGGGAAAGACAGGAGAGGCACCAAGAGTGTACACAGTGGTGTAAATTAAGGGCTGTAAAGCCACAGCTTAACCCCTCCACACCCAAACTTTTACCCAGCAGTGATGCTTCTGATCCACAGCTTCGACTTGGCAGGGCCCCAGTGCTGACCTCTTCTTCAACACACGGTTTGTTCAGCAGCCCCAGGCGACTGGGAGGTTATTGCAGGCCCTCAGATCCGTCGTGCAGAGTAGCTTTCTGTCATTACTGAAACTTAGCACTTCATACAGCCTTGTCTTGAGAACTGCCTGCCCCTGTCACAAACCCATCACAGCTCTCCCTTTACTGTGGCCATTCCATAAGGAAGATGATGATTTGTAATTTACTTTTGCTGCAGAATTCCTCACTCCCCCCAGTGGGGAGGAGGACTTTGCAAGGCTGATGTAAGTTGCTTTCTTGTCTCAAGGACAGATATAATCCTATGTTTACAAAGCAATTACATGGCCCTTTGTGTATAATACTCAGGCTGTTTGTGGAAGCTATTTATCATATAATTAAAGGAATTGTTACCCTTTGCAACTTTCTGTAACAGGTAGAGAGTCCTCCAAAGCTGTGCAGCGCTGAATGCATCTGCAAATTGCAGATGGTGATTAAAGTGGGCAATGGTTTGGCTGTGTTACAGTTATGTATTCTTTCCACTGCTTTTTTTTAACATTAATTCAAGACCACGGCTATTTTCACTTACTGCTGTGCTGAGGACAGTTAGATCTGAAATCAAGGGTTAGAAAATAACAGTTTTGCAACCTCCCAGAGCACCCACGTCACTCGCGCCTGTCCTGTAGCACCCAAAGCCTTTGCCAACTGTTTGGAGCATTCAAAAGAATGATAAAGATTTTTCGTTCATTTAGCAAAAGAGGAGAGAAACTGAAGTGACCTTCTGTGGTGAGCAGAAATGTGCCAATATTGCAGCACAATTATCTGAAGTGCCTGTGGGTACCAGCTTCCTGTTGATAACCTGTGGTGCTAATTACCTGCAAGAATTCGGAGCGGACATTTGTGACTTGAATTAATTCACTCTGGGGGAAGACAGCACTTGCAGAGGCTGTGGTGAGAAAGTAATGTAGAACAGCAAGATGGGACAGATCACAGAATTGTCAGGGTTGGAAGGGACCTCAAGGATCATCCAGTTTCAGCCCCCCTGCCATGGGCAGGGACACCGCATACTTGATCACGTTGCTCACAGCCACATCCAATCTGGCCTTAAACACCTCCAGGGATGAGGCTTCCACCACCTCCCTGGGCAACCTGTTCCAGTGTCTCACCACCCTCATGGGGAACAACTTCTTCCTAACATCCAATCTGGATCTCCCCTCTTCTCGTTTTGTTCCATTTCTCTCCAGTCTTACCACTACCTGACATCCTAACAGGAGCCTGTGATGTTGGTGGGACTTTCTGGTTCTGGCTTCCACCATTTCCCTTCCCGTGTGTGGCTGTGCCACAGCCTGAATGCCTCAGCCAGTCTGTGAGATCACAGAATTGTCAGGGTTGGAAGGGACCTCAAGGATCATATAGTTCCAACCCCCCTGCCATGGGCAGGGACTCCTCCCACTAGAACAGGTTGCCCAGAGCTGGGTGCTCTGGTGCTGTGTTTTATCTCACTCCTCTAATCTCCCCTGTGATTAGGAATGTGATTTGGTAGCTTTTCCACCTTTTTGTCCCTCTCTAGCCTTGCAGACCTGTGGGGCAGAAGCAAGGTGGCCAGTTAATCAAAACACAATGTACTGAAAAGGTCAAAATAGTAGAGCAGACTCAATATATATATATATTTTTTTCCCCCTAGAATGGGAGGCATTAATATTCTGTGTCTTCATAGACCACAGCCTAATGTCAAGGACTGCAACATCTGAGCAGAAGATAGAAAAAAGGCAATAGATTCCCTTGACAAAAATTTTAATTAAAATGAATAATGATACAAAACTAACTAGTGAGGGTTTGGCTTTTTCCCCCTGCATGTCTCATTTTGGAAGTTCTGCAAAGCATCTCTCAGGATCCCTCGTTTTGCAAAACAAAACAAAACCCCCAAACGATTTGCACAGTGCAAAACCAAAAATCAGCAAGTTTACTTCTGGAGGGGTTGGAAATAGTGCCCTAAATGAGCATTGATTTTAGTGGAGGTGGGACAGCAGCACTGCTGTGGCACAAGGTGCCCATGGCAATTCCGTGCCTAAGCTTTTCTTGCTCACCTTCACACAGCTGAGCTAATTCACACGTATCCTGGTGGAGAAGCAAATTGGTGTTACAATTTAAAAGAGATTAGGTGGGATCAGGATTTTCAAAGAGCTTGGTGCCCACTGGGCTGTTAAAAAGCCAGCAAACTCTTTTTTTTTTTTTTTCTGAGGGCTTGAGCCCTGCTGCCTTTGAGCCTCTGTCCATGGAGGGCTGCAGAAGATGCTGCATAATCCACGGACATTTTACAAAGCTCATCTTCGCTGCCATGGCAAAAGAAAAAGCAGTTTGATTGCTCCACAGATCTGCTGAGCCACTGGAGATGTGCTTTAAGCTTCAGAAATGCTCTGCTACCTTCTGCTCAGCCCCTGTGAGGGCAGCTGACATCCATACATGGTGACAGCAAAACGAGGGCAGCTAATTACCTACCTCTGTCTGCTTAGTTAATGCAACCTGGCCCACGTCCTGACTGAGATTCCCAAGGTCACACAACTAGCCAAAGCCAGAGCTGGGCTGACGACCACATCTGACCTGTAACTGCTCTAAAAAGGTGAATTTTTGGGTCTCAGTGCCCTGGTGAGGCTCCTCTCCCCTTGGAGAGCTGCAGGTGGGCCAGCAGTGGGATGGCCTCTTCTTCTGCCCTGCTGACAGATGCTGCTCACAGGGCTGTTAAAATGTGTTCTTTCTACTCCTCTCTCTTTTCCAGGTTGTCTTTTTATTGATCAGCCCAGGCAGGTAAATCCGAGCCAAAAGTAATTACTTTCTCTTTGTCTCATAAGGTCCCCCGGCCAAATAAATTTTAACGACTTTCCACTCCTTTAATGGATATCAAATGACTCCTCATGATGTCCATCACTTCTCCTCAGCGACACCGGTGTCTGGTTACAGCTGGTCCGGATCATTCTGGGCAAACAGGCCTTTTAGAGATAATTAACATTCAAAAAGGTCACTTATCCTTGCAGGTCTGCATGCTGATGTTCAGCTGCGTGAGAGAGAGAGTTTAGCTCCCCTTTACTACCTGATAAACACCCAGCTGAAACCCCAAGGCACAGCCAAACCCAGCTGCGGTCATCCCATGCAGCTATGGCTTTAGCTGCACGCTCCAGGAACAGCAAGCTTTTGTGTTTTATTTCCCCCCTCTCATTTCTTCCAGCCCAGCTACTTCAATTTCCGCGAAGCGTTTACAAATACCAACTTCCCCTGCTGCCTCCTCCCTGCCTGCCCCAGCGCTCCCCTCCTCAGTGTAACATTTGCATTTCTTTGTCCCCCGGCAGCGTCAACGAACACTTAATTAGGGCTTCTGGAGCCCTACCGTATGAACCTGCTCCCTTGTTCCTCCCGGTCTTAAAGGTCCCTTCCAACCAAAATGATTCTTTATATGCATTTATTTGTCTCTCTATATGCATTTCTCTCTCTATATGCATATGAAATGTAGGCATGAGAACAAACATTAGTCCAGCAAAGTATGAGATACTTTAGTCCAGCAAAGTGTGAGATACACAAGAGTGCTTTCTTGAACTGAAGGTGTTGCAAGGGGAGTTGTGTCTGTTCTTGTGACAGTTCCTCTACTAGAATACATGTAAGGAATTGCAAGGCCTGAGGATGGTGATCATCACAACTACCTGAAGGGAGGTTGTAGCCAGGTGGGAGGTGGTCTCTTTTCCCAGGCAACCAGCACCAGAACAAGAGGACACAGTCCAAGCTGTGCCAGGGGAGGTTTAGGCTGGATGTTAGGAAGAAATTCTTCCCAGCAAGAGAGATTGGCCATTGGGATGTGCTGCCCAGGGAGGTGGTAGAGTCACCATCCCTGGAGGCGTTTAGGAAGAGACTGAATGAGGCGTTTGGTGCCATGGTTTAGTTGATTAGATGGTGTTGGATGGTTGGTTGGACTTGATCTCAAAGGTCTTTTCCAATCTGGTTAATTCTATTCTAATTCTATTATATTCTATCATCAGAATCATTAAATTTGGAAAGGACCTCGTAGATATTCGAGCCTGAGTGCCCACCCAGCACCTCCATGCCCACTAAAGCATGTCCTGAGGTGCCATGTCCACACATTTTCTGTTTAGAGGGTGGGGGAGTTTTGCAGATATTGTCTGTCTTGGCTGAGGAAAATAGCTTGGTCTTTTTTATTGCTTTTTGAAATGAGGTTGAGACAGATAAAGATTTAACCCAAAGTGCTGAGGTGGAGTCCCAAAGCAGACTGTGTGGACAAAGCAGCTTTCCCAGAGAGTGGCTGCACCTGACCCAAATAGAAGTGCCCATTAGAAACTGCCCATGGAAGCACTTTCTGAATGCACATCCTGCTGCAAATTGAACCTGAATTGGGACTTTTCTTCCTTGAGAAAGCTGTGGCTGAAAACAAATGTTTATATATATATATTTTTTGCTCTTGCTGCAAAGGCACTTCACTAACACTGAGCTTCTGTGCTTTATAATCCCAGCTTTATGTGTTTACATATCTCTGTGTAATTGTTTATCTAGACATTTATCTGCTGTCAAAGCAGGCTTCTCTCTGGCTGAAGAAAACAAAGGGGAAAATGTAATTATCAGCAAGGGTCATGAGTTCTGGCCAGCAGCTAAGTGTCACCATGTCTGTCACATCTTTCATTTTCTCCCCTTTCAGCCTGAGCTTTGCTTTGCACAAACCTTGTTTGCCCTCATCGTTTTACACCCATAGATGACGTGGCACCCAGGCATCTGCAGTGGCTTCAGCAGAGGCATCCTAGGAACAAACAAAGCTTGGGAAGGTAATGGGTGCATAAGGCATGAGCAATCTGGTGGTAATCAGATGGCTGCTGTCCTGAGGGCCAGTTGCTAGTGTTCTGAGGTGGAGCTTACAGCTGTGGCAATGATAAAATGAGGGTCAAAAAGGTTTTCTGCCAAAACATGAAGAGTGGCTAGAAAGCTGCTTGACAGAAAGGACCTGGGGGTACTGGTCAACACCTGGCTGAATATGAGCCAGCAGTGTGCCCAGGTGGCCAAGAATGCCAACAACATCCTGGCTTGTACCAGCAACAGTGTGGCCAGCAGGACCAGGGCAGGGAGGGTGCCCCCACACCTGGTACCGGTGAGGCCGCTCCTCCAGTACTGGGTTCAGTTTTGGGCTCCTTACTACAAGAAAGGTATCGAGATGCTGGAGCCTGTCCAGAGAAGGGCAATGAAGCTGTTGAAGGGTCTAGAGCACCAATCTTGTGAGGAGTGGCTGAGGGAAATGGGGATGTTTACTGTGGAGGAAAAGAGGCTGAGGGGGAGACCTAAAAGAAATGAGCTTGTGGTGAGGTGGGGGTCTTGGTATTTTCTCCCAAGTACAAACAATAAGACAAGAGGAAATAGCCTCAAGTTGCTGTAGGAGAGGTTTAGGTTGGATATTAGGAACAATTTTCATCCCCCAAAGTGTTGTCAAGCCCTGGAACAGACTGCCCAAGGCAGTGGTAGGGTCCCCATCCCTGGGGAGATTTAGAAGCTATGTAGATGTGATGCTGAGGGACATGATTTAGTGTTGACCTGGCAGTGCTGGGTTAACAGTTGGACTCAATGGTCTTAAAGGTCTTCTCCAGCCTACATGATTCTCTTCTACCGCTGTCAGTTCTGAGAAGACAAAGGTTTCTGGCCCCACCATGGGCCCTGACACCCTCAGCCCTGAGGTCAGCCCCCAGCCTGCTGCTCAGCGTGGCTTTGGCAACTTTTTCTGCTGGGGTTGTAAAGAACCAGAGCAGCTGCAGGAGCTCCATGCCTTGCCAGGTCACAGTGGATGAGGGCTCAAGGGGTTTTGGTTTTGGGGCATCCAGATGGTGCCAGCAATTGTGAATGTCAGAGTGAGGGATGGCCATCAGGGAAGCAGGTGTGGAATTTGTTCTGCTTCCCAAGAGTGAACAAATCCATGGAAAGGTCCAGCCTCAGCCCATGCCTGTCTTCATGCAAGCTTCTGCTAGAGGTGGCAGCAGAAAGCTCAGAGCTGCTCAGATAGCACTGGTGACTTGGGGAAAGTCACTGCCAGCACCAGCCAGGATGCTGTTGGACAATATGTTACAGCAGGAGTAGGTGTCAGTTCTCCAGTTCCATTACTGCTGATGGTTATTGCTGTGTTCTGGAAGTCTCCCTCCCGCTGATGGCTAATCAATGAGCTTGGCATCGCTCCCACAGAAGTTGTAGGTCAGGAGTAAAACTGCAACAATTAGCAAGTTTGCCTTTTGTGCCAAATCTCGCAGCACGCATTTCCCCACCTCCTCCCCAAATAGTCTGCTTATTGAATTGTTACTTTTTTGACACTAACAGATGGTTCCTAGTGGCTGGCATCTGCAGAATTTGGGAACAGATTGATGAAATTGATAATGACCACTTTCTGCAACAGATGGCTTATAGACAGATCTCGGTGTAAACTGACAATATTGCCTTTAAAGAGAAGTTTCCAATGAACCCACACATTACAGCTCTGATTGCAACATTATTTAGACCCTGAAAAATGGATCTAAGCTTAGAGTAAGCTCTATGTAGTGTCTAAGACAAAGGTTAAGAAAGATTGATTAGATAATTAGCATCGCTTTATTAGCCTTTCACCACATCTGCACGATGCTCCTACACAAACATTCCCCTGCCTAAAACTGCAGTGCTGATGTGTTAATATTTATTATGCAGATAGGAGAGAGCTCAATTTGGTTTATGAAACACACTTGTCTCAGATTTACAGGCCCCATCTAAGGCAGAGTTATACACAGCAAAGTCATAAAGCAGCAAGGGTGAGCCCCACGCCGTGGTGGGATGGGAGCACAGGGATGCAGAGGCAGAGTTCAAGCCTGCACTCACTCCTGTGAGGGGATCATCACCTCACTTTGCAGAGCAGCAGAGTCACTGTCCCTGGAGGCATTCAAAAAATGTGTAGAAGTGGCAATCTGGGCCATGGTTTAGTGGGCATGGTGGTGTAGGGTTGGTGGTTGGACTCGATGATCGTAGAGGTCTTTTCCAGCCTTCGTGATTCCATGACAGGCAGGCCTGCAGCAGAGCTGCAGATGCAGAGTTGCCCTTCAGGGCTGGTCCTCTTCTTGCCAACAGGATTCCCCACAGCCTTTCAAACCAGCAATGATGTGCTGCCCTTGATTTTGGGTGGCAAAGGTAAGAACATCCTTGTGATATGGTAGTGCTATCACTCTGAGAAAGGATTTTTGTGTCTTCCATGGCATGTGAGGAGTCCAGCTGCAGGCATCTGAGATGTGGGTCTTGGTGCTTGGTGAGCCCTTTGACATCTCTGTGCAGTGCACTGCCAGGCTGGAGCTGCTCCTGGTTTTGATGGTGCCTTGGGATGTCCTGTGCCAGAGCAACTGCTCCATTGCTTTTATCACCCATCTCTTGGTGAAGACTGAACATTGACTTCAGCTATGCCTCTGTAGCCGTCTTGGCTTATCAGCCATATTTTAGTTGTCCTTGTTGCCAGTCGCTGCAGCAACTCTTCAGCACACCTGTGCTGGCAGCGCCACCTCCTTGGGATGGCTTCTAGTGAGACAAACACCTCTGCTGCTTTTCCTCAGAGGTTCATGCTGAATCTCTTTGTGCTGTGATCAAAGCACTAACGGGCTATGGGGCCAGTGCAAGGCACGGGGCCAGCACCAGGGTGACCTTTGTGTCAGCAGTGTGCCTCTGGAGTAAAGGCTGAAAACTGCCATTGATAAAGCAGTGGCTGCAGCTTCATCCATCACAGCTCACAACCCATGAGAAATTCCATGGTGTAAAAGCAGTTAAATAAGAGTTGTGTGAGGAACCAGCCTCACTGGGTGCTGGCTTTTCCTGCCTTGATCAAGGACTCTTGCCACTGTGAAGCAAATTATTCAAAACTTGCCTGGACACCTTAATTTGTGCTGAAGCTCTCGGAGATCAAGGGTGCTGGAGATGTGAGGCTGGTCAATGAAGATGTGTGTAGTGTGCACTCCTCACAAATTCAGGGGTGCCTGGGTTAGACTGGGCTAGGGACAACTCTCCAGGAGCACCACATTTACTGGTACAGCTGCTGACTGCTGCCCTGGCATTATTTTTCTAGCAATGGGGGAAGTGAGACAGCATCAGGGGTACCACCACATGAAGAATTCAGCTTTCTGTTACCATAGTTGGCATCTTGGGATGGTTTTGTTTGCTCGCTGCAGCCGTATTTTTAAATTCAAGCACTCTCCCTGCAGGCAAAATTGAAACAGTTTAACTAAAAGGAGTGTAAAACCAAATAAAAATGGAGCAGAATCCCTCAAGGAATAGCAGTGTAACTGAAATCAGTTCCTCTGGTTGGATTGGAGAAAGAGGCTTAAAACAGCTGCATTAATTTATCTAGGTTGGCCTGGAAATAGGAGTTCTGCTGTTGCCTTAACATGGAATCCTAGAACCACGGGACCTCTAAAGGTCAGCTAGTCCAAGCCCCCTGCAAGAAGCAACCAGATCAGGTTGCTCAGACCTTGAATGTCTGCAGGGATGGGGCATGCAGAAGTGTGGCTAGTCAAAACCCTCCGAGCTCTCTGCCCTGCAGAGCTGCACATCTGCACTGCTTGTCCCCTAGATAGATACCAAAATGTATTCCTTCATAGTCTGCTTTAATTAAGAATAATTTAATTATTTGTTTATCTTTAACATCTGCAGAGGTGCAGGTGGCTAGAGACAGCTTCACTAGGGTCTCACAGGGCTAACAGCTTCAAACCTATTTATTTTTCTTTCTCTTTCCTTCCTCCCATTCTTTCTCCCTTCCCCTCCCTTTCTTTCTCCCTTCCCCTCCCTTTCTTTCTCCCTTCCCCTCCCTTTCTTTCTCCCTTCCCCTCCCTTTCTTTCTCCCTTCCCCTCCCTTTCTTTCTCCCTTCCCCTCCCTTTCTTTCTCCCTTCCCCCCCCTTTCTTTCTCCCTTCCCCTCCCTTTCTTTCTCCCTTCCCTTTCTTTCTCCCTTTCCCTTTCTTTCTCCCTTCCCCTCCCTTTCTTTCTCCCTTCCCCTCCCTTTCTTTCTCCCTTCCCCTCCCTTTCTTTCTCCCTTCCCCTCCCTTTCTTTCTCCCTTCCCCCCTCCCTTTCTTTCTCCCTTCCCAGTGGCCATTTCTCAGCTGTGGCTCTGGCACAGGCATTGTGATCGATGTGCAATCTTGGTTGGGTTTGAGTACATCTGGCAGTTTGATATCAACCTGAAATCACATTGGTAAACACAGGTTTGAATCTGGCTGCAGCTCTTTGCATCCAGCATCAGCTTGTGGCGAGTGTTTGTCTACCAAAGGGGATGAAATATTAACATTCTCAGAGCCCTTTGATCCTTTTTTTGTTCTTATTTTCTTCCTCTTCCACGAGGCTCCATCCGAGTAGCAAACCCAAGCCCCTTGTGCAATGCAAGCCTATCTAAGATGCTAAGGTTAGTTTATTTACATAACTGCTGCTTCCAGTCTCTTCCCTGGATTATTCTCAGTGCAAATCACTGTTGCTTGAATGTGTGGTGCTTATAATGATTCAGAAGCTATTATGGCTTCTGCTCCGAGAGATGATCTACTTCTGCAGCAATGCCTAGAGGAATGTTGTGCTTCCTAATTGTTGCTCAAAGGCAGCCAATTTGCTCCTTTTCTGGGGCCAGGGAAAACGAGGCATGCTTGCTGCAGTTTTTATTTATCTGGATGGCTTGGGCTAGGCAGAGATGGGGATAGTTGGTGTGGAGGAGGGGATCTGCTGGCCCTTATTAGCTGAAGGCTTCTTCCCTGGCCTTTCCACACTGTCACTGTGGACATTTGGGGGTCTCCTCCAGAGAAAGAAAGGCTGGGAGCATCTCTGCGAGTCTTCCCAGATCATATAATCCTAGAATGGTTTGAGTTGGAAAGGATCTTAATGATCATCTAGTTTCAGTCCCTCTGCCATGGGCAGGGACACCTTCCACTAGACCAGGTTGCTCCAGTCTGGCCTTGAACACTTCCAGGGATGGGGCATCCACAGCTTCTCCAGACAACCTGTTCCAGTGCCTCACCACCCTCACAGTAAGAAACATTCTTCCTAGTATCTAATCTCAGTCCACCCTCTTGCACTTTAAGGTCATTACTCTTCCTCCTATCACTGCACCCCCTGATAAGGGGTCCTTCTTCATCTCAGATGGCAACCTGGGGCTGGGCTTGGAGGCACAGTCACATCTGGATCCATCCTCCTGAGTGTGAGAATGTCCCACCCTGAGACTGAGTTTATTACTGTTCTTCCACTTTGTCATGGTTTCTGGCTTCCCCTGCCCTCGGGAAGGCATTTTCAGTGCTCTCCTGCTCTCAGTGGTATTGACTGGGACATGCTGCTGGCACTAAAGATAAATGTTTTCTCAGTCTTTTACCTTTTTGATCAGGCTTTAAGGAAATTTTGTTTTATTGCAGCTACCATGGATCTCTGCATCTCTCCATACTGGCCAAGCACAACACTTCTGCTGAGGGATCTGCACGTCACCACCACACAACCAGTTGTTCTCTGCCAGCACACAAGGAGGAAGCTTCTTCTCTGCTTTCATGAAGGTAAAATAATTCCATACTGGCACCAAACCAAGACTCTCAGAGTATTATTTTCACTTGTAGCAATGGAGAAAGCATTGAGATTTGACATTATTTATGAGCCAGTGATCTGAGCTCATCTCTGCTGTACAGGATCAAACACTGACCAAGATGCTGCTGCAGCTTCTTCCCTTGTTTTAAGTGCCCAGTTCTTCTTTCTGCCCTTATCCTGGGCTCCCAGGCTGGGAAACTCATGCCCAGAGGCAATGGGAAACTTGGGCTGGTTGTCAGGAAGAGTGAGGGAACTTGTGACAGTAATTACCTCCTGCTCTAAAAACAAAAAAAGGCATAAAGTCTTGCCTGGAGCATCAGGGCTGGTCAGAATGGTTTTGCACATTTGGGCTTTTAAAGGCAAAAGGCTCAGGTAGAGCCATTTCAGGAAATTCTCCCAAATAAGATGCTGGCTGGAAACTGGCTTGTGCAGGCGCTGCTGGATGCTTGCTGGGCTGGCTGCTGGCTGCACAGATGGTGGCAGGCAGTTAGCCCACACTGCTGCACCCAAATGAAGCTTTGCCAGGGTGCTCCCTCTCACTCCCCCACACTCACACCCCCCCCCCACCCCCCTACAGTTTCTGGTCCACAAAGGAGGTTGGAAGCATAGCAAAACAGCAAGAAGAAAGCACATAAACTCTATTGCCTCAGAAATGTGAGCTTCAATAAATACTCCAGGCATGCTGCTGAATACTGAACTGTATTCTGGGCTCCTAATAGACACCTTAAAAGGGGGCATAGCAAAAGGGCAGCCAGTTCCTATTACTTTTAGCAGATTTCAGGGGCTGCTTTCTGGCTGTTGCAATGAATAACACAAATAAAATATTCATTCCATTTTGCTATTTGCTTTTCCTAACCTACTGAGTCCCTAGAGCTCTGTGGAATTGAAGTGCATCTCTGATTGATAGCAGCAAAAAATGCAACTGAAAGTAATTTAAAAATTGCTCTAAGTGTAGGATTTATAATTTAAACCCCCCCAAAAGCTCAGCATGTAGGGAGGCTTGTTTCTTGTTAGTGAAGGAATTGGTGCTTTTAATGTGTAAATGACAAGCAGCAGCCCAGCAAAACAGAGCAGATCTCAACAGGAGGACTGCCTAGAGCCGGCTGCAGGCCTGGGGTTCCAGGCAGGTCTTGTGCAGGGTTGGTGATGCCACGTTGGAAGGACTCCCTGACCAAGGCTTGTAGGGACAGGTCTTAACCTGGGGAAAGCCAGCGCTGTAGAGTTTGTCTCCCTGGAGCAGCTGTTCCTGCAAAGGTTCAGGAGGCATTAAACAGGAGCCAGCTCTTCAGTGTTCATTAGCGTCTCGCTGATTGCTTTCCACCTCTGAAATGGGCTGGGCTGGTACCAAACATCTCCCAGGGTGTTTGCTCCAACGGAAAACGTGTTCACAAAATGGCTCAGGTGATAACAAATTATTCAGGTAATTCTGACTTCTGCTTTTCCTAAAGGGGCAAGCAAAAGGCACCTTTTCCTCTCCAGTGCCTGTGGCATGGATAATCAATACACTCTATTGGCTGCACTTCTACTGTCTCCAAAAGGGATTTGCCTTAGATCTATTAGAGCAGTGGTACTTAATTAGTAATCAATTATTAAGGGAGTTTACTGGTGAGGAACAGCTATCTTATAGATGTGTATAACTTTGTGTATAAAATGTGATTCACAAGCCCTGAAACCTGTGTTTAAAGCCCTCCTTGGAACAGCAGATGTTTTGCTTCGAGCAGCAGTGGAATTGTGGTAGTGAACTGAGCTGGTCTGGCAAAGCTAATGGGGGGGTGTGCTGGGGGAATTTCCAACCCACCACAGGAGTCTTTCAGGTTTGTGCCAAGGCTCTCTAACCAAAGATCCCTGGCTCCTGTTTGCCACCAGCTGATGGACGATCTCCTGTGAGGGGGATAAAGCCTGGCTGCAAGGGATGTAGCAGGGCTCTGCCCCCTTCCAGTGGCTGGTTCCCAGGTGCTTCCACCCACGCTCTGCTCCATGGCGCTTGCACATGGGGCTCTGGGAGCATTATCAAACTAGGGTCTGGAAGAATGCAAACCCTGACTTTGAGGCATATTAATAAGGCTCCACAACAGCTAGTGTCCCCCTCCTGCTCCTTCTGAGATGGCTGAAAACATGGAAACAACAGCCTGGTGTTCTGTGCCCACCCCTAGTGAGGGCTCTGTGGGTCCAACGCTCTGCTGGCTCACCTGCCTGCTTGAGCTTCTGCTCTCTTCACCCTCTTGTCATAGCATCACAGAACAGTGTGGGTTGGAAGGGACCCTTGAAGATCATCTATTCCCTCACACTTGCAGTCAGCAGGGACATCTGCACCTCGAGCAGGTTGCTCAGAGCCCCAGATAGCCTGACCTGGGAGGTTTGCAGGGATGGGACATCTCCCACCTCTCTGTGCAACCTGGGCCAGGGTTTCCTCACCCTCAGCATGGAAAAGAAATTATTTATGTGTAGTTTAAATCTCCCCCTTTTAGTTTAGGGCCATTAACCCTTGTCCTGGCACAACAGATCCTGCTGTGAAGATTGTCCCCATCGTTCCTGTAGGTCCAAACAGCAAAGGAACTGGGAGACTGCGTTCCAGAGCTGTAAAATCCAATTTTTCTTCTGTCAGCACAGAAGTTCAAAATGTTGATGCAACATCTTCATTTTCCAGACTTTCCTATTAAACCCAGAGCAAGGGGTGCCAGCGAGGATTAAGTGGTGAGCAGAAACAGGAGGACCAGCTCTGCCCCTGGACGTCTCCTTGCTGGATGCTCTCCCAAGCACATGTGATGCTGCCAAAAGCTGCCCCGGGGCTGGAGAGATGCAGCCCCTCAGCTGGATGCCAGGTCTGAATGGGTGAGTGCTACAGGGTAAAAATCACTGCTTCCACCTCAAAATGGTTTTTAAAGAAATGTATTTTTCCCCCATGGATCTTCAGCTCCTTAGAATGAGCAAACTGTGTGAATGCTCAGTGCCTGCTTTTAGTAATGCTGCTGGTCGTGGGCAGCAACAGCACATTCGTGCCCAAGAGGTGAGGGCTTAGGGCTGCTGTGTGCCAAACACACCTGGTCCTATTCAAACCTGGGGGAGAGGCAGAAGTTCCCCAAATTACTGACAACCTGCACAAGTTGCTCAGGCCATTGCCTCCAAGCAGGAGGTAAATACTATGAAATCAATTTCTGTGCCCAATTTACTTTTGGTGGCACCTGCACTCATTCTAAGGGGCAATTTGTCATTCTGCTCCTCTGGTCACGTTGTTCCAGGTGATGTGATGATCAAGTCAAAACCTGGGCTTGACCTTTCACTCCATAACCCAGAAGTGGAAAGTCAAAGCACCTATTTTATCTCTTTTTCCCCACCCCCAGAAGAGAAGGTAAAAGGTATAAATAAAAGTAGATAGAGTAGGTAAATCACTCCTGTGTTTTCTGTCACCTTAAGCCCCCCTATTGTAAACAGCATCTTTATTGTCCCACAGCCCTGAGTGGGGAAAGATGATTTCAAGTCCAGGGAAAATGTGAGTTGCTGCAGAGCACATGGGGGAGCCCTCTGGGTCATTTATCCGCCTGCCTGTTTAGGCAGCAGTAAATGGGTATGGTAAAGGGTGACAGGATGGTACTGGGTGATATACTGAGCAATTCAGGATGCAGGGGACATAAAAGGAAAGAGGCAAGACACTACTAAATGCAGTCCTGAGACACAAAATGATGGAGTAAAGTCAGTATAAAAAAACCTATATACATAAAGCAAATAAACCTGTGATGAAAGTGGAGTGAGATAAGGGAGGAGGGCAGAGCAGAGCTGGAGGAATAAATAGGATATGGGGGAGCAAAGTGTGGCCTTTCAGTACATAAAAGGGACCCATGAGAGAGATGGGAACAGAGTTTTTATCAGGCTCTGTTGCAGCAGGACAAGAGGTGATGGATTTTAAGCTGAAAGAGATTTGGGCTAGATACAAGAAAGCTCTCATGACAAATGTATTGAGTGATTAGATTTTCTTAAGTAGATAAAATAGGTCATACATTATTAAAAGTTAAAGGGTGTCTCACTTTGTTAAATAGTTTGCTGTTTTCAGTCATTTAAGAGGATTTTCATCATTCTAACTGGATCCTAAAAAACCCAGCACCCAGCCCCAGCCCCTCATATTATGAATTTATCTCTGTAACTGTAATAGAATCTTCCCTTTTGCTCAGTTTAACACAGCAGGTTTAAAGGGCTGTTTAGTGTGACAAGGATAAATCTGTGTTCAGGACTCACAAAATAGGTCAAAAGTATTAAAGAAAACCTGCTCTGATGTGACTTAATCATCAGATACCAACTTTGCCATTTTAAATACCCAGGCCTCTGTGGGAGAACAGCTTAGGGATGAAAAGTTGTACGAGCGTGCTCCCTTACCCGTGGTGCCCGGTGTGATTAGTACAGCTGACAGCAGGCACACAGCTGTCCTTCCTGCATGACCTACAAAAACTCTCTTACCCTGCCCAAATAAAACACCTGGGACAGAAGCAGATGTGCTGTTGTGTGGGGTCAAAACTCGTGGAGGTTGCCCCATGGCAGTAGTGCAGCCGAGAGCTGCCAGTGCCAGGGACCTGCAGCACTTCCCTGTGGCCACAGTGATGGTGGAGTCACCATCCCTGGAAGTGTTTGATGAAAGACTGGATGTGGAACTTAGTGCCGTGGTTTGGTTGATTAGATGCTGTTGGGTGATAGGATGGACTTGGGGATCTCAAAGGTCTTTTCCAACCTGGTTAATTCTGTGATCTACGATGGATTTAGGCAAAGCACACAAAACATCTCCTTGGCTCTGTGCAGAGCTGCAAACCACTTAGACAACAAAGGCTATCACACTGTTGGCTCAAACAAGAGCTCTGAGGAGAGTGGGAGTCACAATCAGACAAACTAGCTGTGTTGAAGCAGTTTCATCTGAAAATGGATGTTGTTGTTTAACAGGGAAATCAAGCTGCTGTGGCCTTCCTTGTGGAAATAGCAGCTCGGAGTGCACTTGCTCTATCTGGGCTTCTCCTGAAATGCAGTGAAATGCTCTCATTGTTTGCTGGTTGGGTGTCATTTTAAAGAAGTCTAGTCTATGCTTGAGTTTTGTGGATGCAGTGGTTCCCTCCTCAACAGCACAGCCTCAGCATCCCTCAACTACAGCTATAGGAACCCCTGGAACTTACAGCCCTGTTTCTTTCTCAGAAGATTTGGGATCCCTGCCCAGGGCTGTGGATGGAGGGCTCCAGGGTGCTATAGGGATGCTTTGCTGGAGTTGGACACATGGGCTGTGTTGAGTGAGCAAGTGTCTTGAAACAGCAAGCCCCTCTGTGACTGTGATAACCTCATTCTGTGAGGAAGGCAGGGCAGAAAAACATCTTTGTTCCTCAGCATGAGAGTGGTTTGTAAGACAGCTGACAGCCAAACCAAGCCAAACTATGCCAAACCAATCTCTCCCCAACAGGCAAAGACATTTCTTCTGGAGCAAAGTCCCATAGCATGGTGCCCAGAGCAGCCTTGGCTTTGCTCCATCTCATCCTTCTGCACCCAGGTGTGCTTGAATCAGCTTCATAAGCTGCAGTCCTATGACCTCATGAGCTGTCCCTCTAGTAGCACCCAAGGGAGGTGTGGGATCAGCAGTGACCAAAACAGAGCAGAGCAGTTTAGCTCTCGGTGTCTGTGGCTTGTGCTCAGGATGTGGTACTGGGAAGCCGTAGGGACACACAGAGATAAATGAGTCTGAGTCTGGGAATTAAAATTGGAGCTGCCTTCCCAGTTGTGGACATGCACAAATGGAACTGATGGAGTTTCTATTGCCTGCTAAAGGAAGCATGAAACAAATTATTTTACGTCCAAAGTTTGTAGTAGAGCCGTGAGGGACTTCTAATTAGAGAGCTAATATGCACTTTGCCAGTGATTAGGTAAACACATCTTTTTGTTATTTATAACAGCTTCCATCACATGCATTCAGCTAATTACCAAGATGTCCCTTGTAGAAGCCATTTACAATTTTAATTCCAATTATTTTTTGATAATTCAGAAACATTTTCCCCCTACTATTCATCAGGAAGTTAATCCATTCATTACCACTCTGAATGGCTGACTGGGAACCAACTGTGGATTGCAAAGTCAAGCTGAAGGTGAAAACAGGGCTGCAGGAAGTTGTTGGAGGGGAAAGAGCTGTAAAACTGGATGATAAGACCTTGCTGCAAAAGAGGAACCATTTGCAGAGCTGAAGGAGGAATGCAGTGTTCCATTTGCAGCTTGAGCAGCCGCTCCCGTGTGGAAGGAGCCCTTTTGTCCTGGCAGTAGCAGCAAGGGACAAGTGTTTGCCCCAGATACCCTCTCTGAGCCTTCTGCAACTGAAGGAGGTCTGCTCAGTGGACATGAATCATGCTCCCACTAATGTCAGACCCCATTGACTTGCATGGGGGGCTAAGTGCATCTGGACATGAAGAAAAGCTGTGCCTTGTGTTGGAAAACACTGAGCGCAGCCAAGCAGAAGCTTTTGCCCACTGGTCTGTTTTGCTCTCCCTGTACTTAGCCACGTGCTGAGGTTGGTGTTTCCCTGCCTGTGGCAAGCTGGGTGCCTTGAGCTCTTGCTAATTGCCAGCCTGGGACATGCAGGGCAGGAGATGTCTCTGGCACTTTCCTTAGCAAACCAGAAATCCTTTTGTTTAGCTGGGCTTGCATCAGGCAAGCTGTGGTGGGAGAGAGCCCTGAGGATGCTGCAGGATGGGGCTCCCAGTGGCATAGGCCAGCTGGAAGTTGTAGGTATCTGTCACATGGTAGCTTTGCCTTTAAAAACATAATTTTAACTCAGACCATAAAAGGACCCAAGGTTCAAAGTGCCTTCCTAAGCACTGCAGGATGGCAGTGAATCTCCTGTGATTCCTTCTGATCCAAAAATTACCGGTCAGGCTCTCCCCAGGATGCATCCCCTGAAGTGATGTGCTCTGAGCAGAGCCCAGCTGATTTAGAGCCCTGGCCAAGGAGTGAATACATTTCTTTTAACCTAAATGACCTTTATTTTAATGTATCCAGCCTAGGAATTAAACACCCCATCTGATCTCCCATTTGCAATTTTATCACCCCAAGCTGAGAGACATGCAGTGCTTTTCTCTGACAAGTGATTATGCTTTCTTACACAGAATCATATAAAATCCCACAAGATTTGCTTCTGACTCCCAACTTTCTGTAGCAAACTCCAAATTTAGAGCCCTATAAAACTGGTTTATTAAATTCCCTCTGAAAAAATCTTGGATTTCTGGCCATAAATGCTTCAAGAAAATGCATTCTTACTATCCCTTCTCTTCTCCTCTCCAAATATTTATTTAAACACTTTTTTTTTCCCCAAAGAGACTTTTCAACCTTCAGAGATGAATTGCTGCCTAAAATGAGATCAACAAGCCGTGAATGCAGCCTTTAGGTGAGGAAATACAAAGTATTGTAGGTTTGAAATACATCTTGCAAGGCAGCTGCATCCCTTTTGAAGATGCAAACTCAGAAGCCTGGGCACGGCTGACAAGTGCTGCTTGGGGACCATCTGTCCTGGCCGTGGAGGACTGAGACGCCCTGGAAAAGGCTTTACAGGGAGCAAGGCAGAGCGGGGAGGAAGAAGAGGGAGGTGAAGGATGGCACAGAAAGAGAGTGGGACAGGTTTGGCTTTTCAGTCCTTTAAAGATCCTCCCATTACCCTGGCTGTGCTTTTATCATAACCACTGTTACCAGCACCACTGAAGGGCTCCAAAGATGCATGCAGAAAAAAACCCAAACAACAAAACAACCCAAACCAGAAACAAACCCCAGCAAAGGAGGAGGTCTCAGCCACATCTCTGAGGGCATCAAACATTCTTGGGCATATGAAACATGGTTCAATGAACATCTGTGTTCTCACTTTCCCAAACCCACACAGGTCTCCCTACTCTTCTACATGGCTTCTCAAAACCCAGTCTGGAGGCAAGTGCCACATCTCCTTGTTACTGGTACAGCACTCCCCAATTAACTGGGTTTTTTGCTGAGGCAGAGTCTGCTTTGCTTCAGCACCCAACAGGCAGCCATGGCTGCTTTTGACCTTGTTAACATCAATCTTCCCTTGCAGCCCTGCTGGGCAGAATAAATCGGATCACAGGAACAAAACACTCTGAGGCTGCAGGGGTTCAGTGGCAGAAGCCATGGAGGAAAACAGGTCTAGGGGCTGCAGCAGAGAAACTGCAGCTGGATTTCTGCTGAATATTTGGCCTCAGAGCCCAAGAGTGGAAAGATTATGAAGAGCAGCTGAGGGAAATGGGATTAAGTCTGGAGAAGACTTAGGCAAGACCTCATTGCTCTCCATAGGAGCTCTAAAAGGAGTTGTAATAAGGTTGGGGCTGGCCTCCTCTCCCAGGTATCAAGTGACAGAATGAGAGGAAATGTCCTAAGAAAGGTGCCAGGGGAGGATTAGGTGAGATATTAGGAACCATTTCTTTCCTGAAAGAATGGTCAGGCATTGGAGCAGGCTGCCCAGGGACAGGGTGGTGTCATCGTCCCTGGAGGTGTTCAAACGATGTGTAGGCGTAGCACCTGGGGACATGGTTTAATGGCCATGGTGATATGATGATGGTGGTTGGACTTGATGATCTTGGAGGTCTTTTCCATCTGAAACAATCCCCTGAATTCCCTAGGCCTGAGTTGCTGCTGAGCTGGCACTGCTGTAATGCTGGGTTCTGTCCCAGCAGACTACTTGCTCCCGTCCTCGTGTGCCACGTCTCTGAAAATGAGCCTCTGACCCAAGCAGTCCTGCCTTTGTCCTTCGCCCTGCACTGCTGGTGGGATGATACTAACACTGGGAGGATAATTAGCTCTGTCACAGCTTGGAGCTGCAGAACGGTACATTTAGGTTGAATATTGCTGGGTAGCTCCTGGGGATGCTGAACCCATGAGAGACCTTGTGCTAAAGAGCCAGAGCTCAGCCTGGCTCAGCCTTGGCAGCTAATGAGCATGGAGAGGAGGCAAAATGATGGATCAACACAGCTCAAGTGCTTTCCAACAGGCTTTCTGCTCTCAGCTGCCTTATGAAGCTGTATAAAACAATGGCTGTATTCAACCATTGTGACGGCTTGCAGCCAGTCTGCATTTGCCAGGTTTCTGGACCTGGGATAAAGACCACTAAGAGAAAACACCAGCAAAAGTGTTTGTCTTTTGTCCCCAGCCCTTGACAACACCTCTTCATCTTTTTGAGAACCAAAGTCTGTAGGAAGGGCCAATCTGCCTCAGTAAATGAATGAACACAGGCAATGAGTCCTGGAGCAAAGCACAAGGGATGACTTCCTTGCATGCTGGTGGGAGGGGCTGGGGTGTTTCTGGCATTCATCTCAAGAATTCATCCTTCTGCCTCACCCAACTGAGAGCCTGTGAAGCTGGTCAGCAGGGAAAACACCCTCACTGCTGGCAACAAAATAATCACAAAAGGTGCAGATGTGGCACTTCAGGCTATGGTTTCAGTGGGCATGGTGGTGTTGGGTTGGTAGTTGGACTTGGTGATCTTCGAGGTTTTTTCAACCTCGGTGATTCTGTGGTTCTATAAAGGAACCAGCGAGGGTGGAGCGCAGGGAGAGAGCACTTAGCAGCCCCACCTGAACAGGAAGCCCTTTTGTGACTGCACTTTGCTGGAAAGGATCCATTTGCTTCACAACCAACCCCAGAGACGGGCAGCTGGGGCTCTTTCACCTTCACCATTAAGAGTGATTACTCCAGAGGGAACACCGTAGCTGAGGTCTGCCAGAGCCACCAAACCTCAATGACCCTCTCAGCCTGCTGAATCTGCTTTGTCAGCTTCCAAAGTGACTCAGCAGCAGGGAAGTAGCACTGAGGGGGCACATCTAGTTTCTGAGAGTTTCTAAACTGTCCCTGGGAGGAGGGAAACTGCACCAAGAGCAGAACTGAAGTGGGCTTGATGAGCAGGTCAGACAATGCTGTCGCTGCAAGGCGTCTGCAGGCAAAAGCTTCACAACTTTTTGTTCTCTGCCCTAAAGTCACTGTCATCTTAAAATTCTCTGTGAACAGGAAAACAAATCATGCTGTCAAAAAATCATGCATTAGAAACAAATTATGCTCTCTAAATGCATCTTGGCAGTGTAATTGATAAAGCATGAGCACCAGAAATAATTGAAAAAGCAGGGGGAGACCTGAAGGGTAAATGAGTAAAGCAGGGAAGTAATGAACACGTGTAAATAAGAGCCACCAACAATAAACATAAATTGCAGTGTGACAAACTGTAAATAATCAGAGCATTCCAGGCCTGGAATGTGATCCCTCTGCAGGGGAAACTTGGGTTAGTAAACCTGCAAAAGCTTTGGAGATGAAAACAAGGAGAGATGAGGTGCTGAGGGCTCTCTGAGGTGGCAAGCAGGATGGATTAGCCTCTGGATTCATGACTCAAAACCTTCACCTGTGGTGTGGAAGTGAGACACTTCCCAGCCCACCTCCTGCCTCCAGCCCAGCGTACAAATGATGCTGGCAGGAGTGATGCTTCTCACACCACTACAGATAGATTAAAAAAAAAAAAAAAAAAAAAAAAAAAGGGAAGGTATTTATCTTCCCTAATTTAGCCATTTTGAAGGGTCTTTTGATGGCTAACTCCTGGCTCTGGGTTCATTCCACTTTCTCCCTCCCTTGTGGATGCCTGTGATATTCACTGTCTTTAGCTTCTGCTGCTGCACCTATCAAGACAGTCTTTGCCCACTGTGTAGGTTTTTAACCCATCTCTTTGTTTCCAAGTCCTAAATCCTTTCCAGATCCTTGGGATTAACTTCTCACCAAGCCCAGCCTGTGCCAAGACCCATCAGCATCAGCACGAGTGGGACTGCAGCCTGAATTAGGGATGAGGCTCAGCCACCGCTGCAGAAGTTCTAAAGCAGCAAGAGAGCAATGTTGAGCATGGACCAAGCAGTGTGGGAAGAGATTTGAGGTGGATGAGGGCTGGCAGATTCGCACCCTGGCCTCCTGGGTGTCTTGACATCTGAAAATGAAGGTGAGAGATGACACTTGGACCTTCATTTGCTGTTTCAGAGTATGGTTGCTTTGTCTTAGAACATCTTGAACGTCCCTGCTCACCTGCCCTCTGGGGGTGGACTAAATCCCTCAGTTAATGTGGGTTTATGCCTACTTAGATGCAGTTTGGTCAGGACAGAGGAAATATTTCCTTAGTGGACATATATGAAGGAAAGTATTGGCTGCTGGCTCTGACAGAAGCTCATTTGGAAAGCACCTTCAGGAGCAGTGTTTAAGGCAGGGGCTGCATCCCTCCACCGTGCTGCTGGCTTGGAGATGATATCACATGGCAGTAATACATCATGTTCCATGGCTAGGGGTAATAAGAAGAAAAGAAATTACATTAAAATGCAAACTATTGTCAGTGGCTGTTTGCAGAGGTAGTCCTCTTCCATTTAACAGCATGGAATCCATCATGTTATGCCTTATTTCAGCTGTGATTGCTCCAGAGAAAAGATGTAGGTCACATCCTGCTGAACACAGTGCCTTTGAGAAGAGCTCTTGGTGCAGTTTTTCAGGTAGCTTTGCCACTTTCTTTCACAGCCATGGCTGGCACTCACACTTGACCAAAAGTCACTAACTGAAGGGGCACCTGGGGCTGCGCCGCCGCGCGGTGTCAGTGGTGCGAAGGCCAGCAAGTCACAGACACAAGGGGCTGCTGCTGGGGGTGTAGGAGGAAAAAAATGGGGAGAAGTTTTGAAGCTGTGGTAAAAATAAGGTTCATCCACCAAATCATGCACCTCTGCAGCAGCCCTGGAGCCCCACTGAGCTCATGCTGTGCTGTCACAGAGCCTGGGGGAAAACGGAGCGGCCAAAGTGTCCTGATTTTAACACAAGCCTACGAGCAAGAGTTTGGGACACAGCCTTGCTCCACTTTAATGGAGGATTTCATGAGACTCAATTAGCAAGGTTATTAATTAATCAATTATGTAAAACAGATGAGAAATCAGATAGCCTGTTCTACAGTGATCCTGCTCTTTGTTCAAACTTAATTAACTCACAGGCTTGGGGACAAAAGAAAAAAAAAGAAGAGGAAGCCCCAAACCCTGCAGAACAATCAGGAGACAACAACTTCAGCTGGGTCTGGAAACTGGCCTGGAGACCACCAGGTGGGATGACAGCCCTGCTCTGAGAGGATATTGGAGTTATTTTGGGTAGTTTAACAACCAGCCTGATGTTTGTCTCTACCACTGTAGTCAGCTGAGCCGAATTGTGCTCTCTTGCTTGCCAAAATAAATCTGTGGTGATGCCAATGATTGGTGCCCACCTTTCAGAGCTACATGACGAGGGAGGAGTTTAGCTGATGTGTTTGTGTGCATCCTGTGTTGCTCTAGCAGCAGCTGCTGCAGGAGGTTGAGCTGCAGCATGACATAACCACAGCATTGCTTTGGTGGGAAAAGACCCTTAAGGTCATCAAGTCAAGCCACTGACCCAACACCAGCCACTAAGCCATGTCCCCAGGGGCCATGTCTACATGGATTGTGACCACCTCCAGGGATGGTGACTCCACCACCTCCCTGGGCAGCCTGTGCCAGGGCTGACCACTCTTTCAGTAATGATTTTTTTCCCCCAATATCCAACCCAAATCTCCTCTGGTGCAACTTGAGGCTGCTGCTTCTTATCACTTGCTACTTGGGAGAAAAGACCAAGACTCACCTCAGTCTAACCTTTTGTCAGGGAGCTTAAGAGAGTGAGAAGGTCTCTCAGCCTCCTTTTCTGAACAACCCCAGCTCCCTTAGCTGCTCCACACAAGACCTCTGCTCCAGACCCAGCTTTGCTGCCTTTCTCAGGAAACACTCCAGTACCTCATTGTCTTGTAGTGAGGGCCCCAAAACTGAACTCAGTACTCAAGGTGTCGCCTCAGCAGTGCTGAGTACAGGGAAACAGTCACTTCCCTGGTCCTGCTGCCCACACCATTGATGGTACAGGGAAGGTAGTGCCACTAAGACCCACCAAAGCTTGTTGCATTCTTCTGAGGCTTGTACCAAGAGCAATGGGAATATTGATCTTCTGTAATGGCCCCTTGTAACCCAAAGTATTTCAATAGCCTACATTATTCTGTGAAAACCTACATCTTGTAACACTCTCAGCTTTATTTAATTTTACTTTAGGCTAGCAGTGATTTAGGTCAGCTCCTTGCCAGTTGTTACACGTTGATACATCATCTGTGATGGAGGAAAGCTGGGCTCCTACTTGGGCAGGCTCCTACTTGGGCAGGCTCCTACCTGAATGTGTTTGCATTAACTGGATTTGTGACAGTCAACAGAGACAAAGCATCACACCCTGTGAGTCTCTTCATGTCTGCAAGTCATTTCAGAGGCCATATGTTTGCAAAGCCTAAGCCAGCATTCTCCTGGACCTTTCCCCTAACAATATGCTCTGGGGTTGATTTTCCCATGCTGAAGGGCCAGACTGCAAATGCATTGGCTGGGAATGGAAGTGGAGCCACGCTCCAGCAATGATTTTTATTGAGTAACTGTAGATGAGAAAAGGCAGCTACCACCTGGCAAAGACCCTGCATTTTAACTTTGCTTTACAGACTCCTGCTCTGCCCAACCCCTCAGTGAGGAAATGCAGGGATTTACAGGGATCTAGCTGATACTCAAGCCCAGTAGCTGCCAGACCCCCTATTTCTCTCTAAATCTGTTGTCAGCAGAGAGGTTTCTTGCACAGCTACAGCTGGGAGGGTGGCTGCACAGCCACTGAGTGCACAATTAGAGCTTTTTCTGTACCTCTGCCTCATTGCTGGCAAAAATCTGAATTTGCTCTTGGCCTTGCACTTCTTCCCTTCCTCCTCTTCTGTGGTTTGTGTCTTTTTAATCCCAGTTTTCAGGGACTCATTCCAAGCAGTTACCGGCTCTTGCACACGGGGGACAGGAGCAGCCCAGCTGGTAGCAGGAACCTGCCCTTGCACTGTGTGGGTTGTGAGGGGCTGCCCCTGAACAGCTGCTTTCAACTCACCACTACTGCTCAAGTCAGTGGGAATTTTCCAGTGAAGAGAAGTAGGTTGTGCCCTGAGAGCAGCGGGTAGGACAGCTCTTTTCATGCTCAGTGGGGCTGTCCCTTGCCTCACCTAAACCTGTTTGTTTCACCATTATTTTTTCCCCTTTCTTTTTCCACAAGTGCATAAATCCTGCTGTTCACTCTGCCTCCCCCACCCCTCTGAGAAGAAAGATGGTCTGGTTTCAGAGATGGGAGTGCTCAGGAAGTCAAAAGCTTATTAATAGCTCACTGCCTCTTTTTAATCTATTCAAAAGCCATGCAGTGTGCAAAGCTGTTGTGACATGATTTTTCTTTTTTAATATCTCACCCTCTGACTGTCAGCATTTAGGGAAAAATTGAAACTAATCATCAGTGAAGGCTGCAATGCTACTGTTTTAGAGCTGGTGTGGAGCTCAACGGAACACTTTGTAAGAGAGAAAAATCAAAGCCTCTGTGTGTGTGTGTGTGTGTGTGTCTGTGTGTGAAGAACATCTCACCCTGGAGGCTTCACAGAACAAGCCAAGAACAGCACAGCCATTAGCAAAAGAATATCAGTAAGAGAGGGAAAATATTTATATGCTGGAAAAGTGGAGGGGAAAAGGCTATTTCTTTATAAATGATTACTACTGTACCCTTCTCAGGTGTGCATTTCCATGCAGAGGTATCAATGCAGTACTGCCCAGTCTGGAAGAGTTCACTGAGGATGCAAAGCACGATGGACTCCCCTGTCCTGCAGGTAAGAGTCATCCTTGGTGATCTGAAGCTCAAACTGAGCTTTAGCCATTGCTGGAGCAAGGTTTCAGATGATGCAGACACTCTTCACTGTCACTGGGGAAGCAAAGCCTGCATCCCCTGACAGAGTTCCTGCAAATAGTCCAAGGTCCTTGTTCAAAATGGAGGGCAAAATCATGGGAAAGCTCAATATAAATCAGTGCAGCTTATCAGGACATGCCAGGTGGGACGTTATGATCTGCTATGACTATTGGAATGTATGAAACCCAAACACCTTGTCCCAGCCTTTAGCCCAGTACAAGCAGTTACAGAAGAGATCAGCATAGTATGGGTGATCAAACACCAGCTGCAAGGTTCATGGCTCTAGCTGAGGCACGCAAATGATTCCCACTAGTGGACATCCCCAAACAGGAGAGGCTAAAGGCCACAGTGAGCAAAGCAGGAAGGTGGCCCTGGGAGGGATCTGCCAATTTTCGGCACAGCAGCTCTTCAAAGAGGGCAGCAACGCTGCTGGCCATGCACACCGTGAGCTCTCCCCCACTCCTCCAAAATGCTGTGCTACTTTTTGGACTCGATCAGCACTTCTCGGGGTAGGTGACCACGTGTGTATGTGCATAAATTCTGTACACCCACCAACACACACATCCTCACATATGCATCGGTATGAACAAAAGAGAGGTAGGGGAGTGTGTGTGTGCATAGCTATGCATGTGTAACACAAAACAGAGCTTGCAAGATCCCTGCAGTTTTGCATCTAGAAGGGATATCAAAAGGAAAAAAACCCTCAAGACACAGAAAACTCCAACCATTAACCCTTCCTGACAACTAAAATCTCATTTACAGGTCACACACTCTCAAGCTTTGGATGCAGTGTGCTTGCCATCCAGCCCTCGGTGCCACAGAAGCTGACATGTGGCACAGCCGGACCACTTCAACATGAAGGATCAAACACCTCAAATTGTCTCAGAGTGGTTTTGGAACTCACAGTCAGGTAAGGCAATAGACTGGGAGTAATGTGTGACACCCTCAAAGAAATTAATGAGTGTGGTCAGTGCTGATGCGGCTCTGGGTGACCTGAGCTAGTTGGGGATGTCTCTGCTTACTGCAAGGGCATTGGATGAGCTGACCTCTGGAGGTCCCTGCCAACCCAGTGCAGTCTATGATTTATCTAATAGAAATTTAAGGCAGGTTCTGACCTGACACAGCTCAGCCAATGGTGACTAGACAGCCAAGTTCCAAATGTCTTACCTGATGAGAGGCTAATTGCACAAACGCCTGGAAATCAGTTTTGTGCTTTCATCTGGTACTTTAATATTGCACAGACAGACAAAGGGGGATGAAATAACATTTTAAGCTCTGTAATTAGCACTGGCATAATGTTGGCTGTTTAAACTGGTTAATAATATTAAAGACAAGCTTTAATTTAGAACAGAGCCACAAAAATCAAGCCTTTCTAACTGAGGATGGCTTCCCACCAATTGTATTCAATTGAATTCTGTCTTCATTTACACTGAAGGTGATGGCCACTGCAGCATGTGGCTCTGTTTATAGGATTGTTCTCAATCCCTTCAGCAGAGCCAGCAAAACATCACCATTTGCAAGCTGGGGAGGAAATCAAATGGAATGCTCTCCCTCCCCCTCCTTCTAGTTCCTGAAGAATCATCGTCAAAAGTGCTGATTTTGGGACAGTTGTTTATTTCAGATTGGTTTCATTTCTGCTGTAAAAACAACCACTTTCTAGAGACCTTCCATTAACAGCTGCTGCTGAACAGAGGTGTAAGGTACAACCATCCATTTCCACGCAGCTTTAAATGCTGGCTCCAGGTACTGCAGTGTTTTGGATCCCCAAAGCAGAGTCAGATTCAGGAGAGGCACCAAGGAGTCGCAGACAAATAAAAATTTATTGAGACAGACGAAAATGCAACTAGTCCAGACTACAGTTAAGCATTTACAGGTAACCAAAGGTAGCAAAATGCTCACATTCCACTTAACTCCTTATGGAAAAAGCATTCAGAATTTACTATGCAGCTCTACTTACTATGATAGTCTACATCCATCTACAGTAGGGACATCAAACTGAAACACGTAGTATTTGGATCTCTCCTTACAGATCTACACGTTCAACAGTAACAGACAGCAACAGCATTGAGAAAAGTATAAAAAGACCAAAACCCACCTACTGTAGAAAGGGCTTTTTGATGTATAGTAACTGTACAAAGCAGTCTATGGATTAAAGGAACTGGAATGGCTACAGAAGGGACTGCAAGGAAGGGCAACAAATGTAGGAAGCTAAGCTTGAGCGATCTGGTGGTCTGTACCAAGTGGTGACCTCAGATCTGTGTCAGTTGCTGCTTGGTGGGGAAAGATGCTACAAAAACTCCTCTAATATCAAAATATTCCCATGCCAGAAATGTACACTGAGACTAACAGACTAGGCTGGAGAGGCAAAGAGAAGCATCCACTAACAAACAGTGTTGTTTTAAATATAAACTTTACATTTTCAATATAAACTGTAGAATAAATATTAAATAACCAATTCCAATGGTTTAAAAGAATAGTACAGGAGGGCTTAAAAAAAAAGAGAAGGGCAAAAAGAAAAGGAAAAGGATTCCTCGTGTTCACAGCAAAGGCCAGTAATGAGCCCAAACCCCCAGCTGTGCCGAAAGCTGAACTCAAGGAGATTTTGATTTAACCACAGCAGTTGAAAGGACACCTTGAAACATAAAGCAATGCCTAACAACAGTATTTCATAGTCTCTAATATGAGAAGAAAATGAGATTAACCATTGGTTTGTGTCTCTCAAAGAATGGGACAACTCTGACTTCGTTTCTCACAACGAGAAAAATGTTTGGAAGGTCAATGATGACGATGCAGCTGGGAAATCCTGTTTGGGAAAGAAAGGGGGGAAGGAATTAAATGAAGCTGGAAGCAAACCCTTTACGAAGCATGAAGCACGGAAGGGGCTTGATCCGGAAGAGCACTGGTTTGTGGTAGACTCAGTGGTTTCTTGCAATGAAATTCAACAGCTTCTTAATGCAGCTGCTCCCCCTGGACCCACAGCTCTGCAGCCACACACTTCTAAAGGCTTATTTAACAGCTTTTATTTCACCAGCTTCCATGTCTGCACATGACACAGAGGGGCTGCAACCTTGGACCCAAGCAAGGGCTTGATCAGGTAGGCTTTACCCTGGTGAGGTGCTGTGCAGGAGAAAGGATTCACTGTGTGGCCTTTGAAGTGAGGCAGCGGTCCAGGATAAGCCACTGCAGGGGGACACAGGACTACAGAACCATTTAGTTGTATGTGGAGAATGAGTCCAGTCGGGAGGAGAAGTATAACTCTCCTGATTGTGGAGCTCAGGCTAATGTCAGACCTGTGCCTTAGGCAGGTCCCACACAGGATGGCAGAGCTAGACCCAGAGACTAGGGGTTTAATTAATGAACTTCCAGAAGGAAACCAGTCTCAATGCCTGAGAAGCAAGCTACTGATGGTGTCCAACTGCTTCTCAGGAACTCATACTAGTCAGGGAAAGAGAAATGCTGCTGTTCCTCTGGCAAGTCAGCAACATTTCCCATGAAAGGCAAGGAGGCAAAATGTGTGTGAGAGAGACCTGTGCAGCTCATGGACAACGACTTAGAAACACAGTCTCAAAAGCTCCAGGAAACTCAAAGGGTTGAGAAGCAGGTTGGATCTCAGGTCTTTTGCAAATGACTGTGATGGCAGCGTTTGGGGAGGATGAGGGGGCATGAAACAACACAAATTTCTCATGATTTTACACATCCTGCTGCATTAATAACAGCAGGCTTGCTCTTTGTTCTCAGGCCATTAAGATAAATAGGAAATGAAAAAGGAGGAAAGAACTGAGCCCCTGCAACTCAGTGTGTGTGAAAGGTGTTCCCCTTCTGCGCTGCTCTTCTGATCGTATCTGGAAGCAGCGGTCCTTCACTGTGGGGAAAAGGGCTGAAAAGACCTGCAGTTGACTGGCTGTGGAGTGGGCTGAGGACCACAGCTCTTAGACTAGTGTCCCTAAAAGACCTGACTTCTGCCAACCAGAGTGGTGTGTTTCTGCTTTCAAGTGCATATGAAGCTAGACATGTTTTGACACCATACTGTCCTCACCTCTATACCAAATGCTAGCTCACAGGAAATAAAACCACAAACCTAATTAGTTTTCTCTGTAATAAGCACATTTTTCAGTCCACAGAATAACTCCCAGGCACTGCTAAAGTCCTTGTATCTACATCCTAATGCAAGAGGTAAGGGGGCTAAGGTGCCTTTTACTGTTTCTGAGAGCAGCAAAAAATAATGAAAGGTCACACGGTGCATTACTGCATCAGAGAGCTGCAACGGGAAAGGAGACAGCAAACAAGTGGATGCCATCATGCTGTGACACAAGTGAAGAGCTGTGAACAGAGGGGAGATGCTGAGGGTGGCACAGATTGCACTGTAATTCCTGGGTGGGTATTATGAGCTTGTCAGGCCGAGCAAAGGGGTTTGGCTTCTGAAGCATGACCACCTACAGCTGCCTTTCCTGTTCCACCAGGCCAAATAAGTATCAACTGTTTAAATTAAAGAAATGGCAGCTTATTACTTTGGATGCCTGGTGTCTTTGACAGCTTTCTAACCTTGGAATGAGGGATTGCTGAGAGTACATGAAGACCAGGCAGATCCAGAGTGTGTGAGCAGGAAGCAGAGGCTGTTTGCATGATGTTAGTGCAGTGTCAATGAGTTCAGACAGCAGCTGAGGAGCAGCTGTGGAGATGGTTTTGAGGCTACAAATTCATAAACCACTCTTTCCTTAAACACTTTGAAAGGCAGATGGACTCTGTTCCCTGCCTGGAGGGGCTTGGTCCACCATAGCTGCAGGGTCTGAGCATCTCTTAAGATACAGGCCATGCTCCTCAATCAAAGAGTGTCAGTCAGCTGATCCATGCTCTGGTGGGAGCTTTGCCTTCAGAGTAGGCAGGAGTAAGCCTGTAGGACTCAGAGAACGTAAGGAAGAGAAAATCCCACCAGTGGGTTTCTTTCTGGATTAAAGCCCTGGTGCTGGGCAGCCAGAAGTCACTATCCAAAGAGACTTAAGTGGAACATAATAAACACGGACTAGAAAATGAGGCACCTACTTTTCCTTCTTCATGAAAGAAAAAGAACTGTTTCTGATATGATGCAGGTAACAATTTACGACACACATTCTCTAGCATGAGAAGGGCTTCTAAGCCTTGTGTTGGTTTGTTGAACCCCTTCTGTGAGTCTTCTTTCACAGGATCTATTTCATGAGCTGTGCAAGTGAGGATTAAGACATGAAATGCTTTGGAAACAAAACTCATTGCCCCTGTGGATAGAAAGCAAATCCCCCAAGCCAACAGAACAAAAGCTGTATTCCAAACAGTCCTTGCTGGAAAAAAAAAGTTCTCTTCCAAATTAAATAGACGATACAAAATTAAACTCAGTAGAGAGGGAGTATTTGTGCCAGGTACTCTCAGATACAATTGCAGAGATATGATGTGACTTGCAACATTGTGCAAAACATGAGTCCTCATTCTTATGGGCACTACCATATATAACCAATTTCATCATCCTTATCATCATCTTCGTCTTCATCATCTTCATTAGCTGCTCTTACATGAATCTTCAGCTTCCCTTCTTCACC
Source organism: Picus viridis (assembly GCA_033816785.1). Lineage (NCBI taxonomy): Eukaryota > Metazoa > Chordata > Aves > Piciformes > Picidae > Picus > Picus viridis. Next base: position 20,229,505 of record CM066593.1, read on the forward strand.
TCTTTTTGCCGTTTCAGGTTCGTCTTCCAAGTCATCCAACAATACAACAGATCCACCACTGCCAAAATCCCCTGAGGTTTCTTGCTCTTCTTCTGAAAGAGGTGAGCAGGAAAGGTCATTACCTCCCCTGACACCAAACCCCTTGCTCATCACCACCCTGCTCATTCAAGCCACTGCCATCTGCAATGTTACTTTATAAATCCATTGGTTCAGCTACTCGTGAAACAACCTCTACATTTCACATTTCATCTTGAAGTGGGATAAATATCTATTGGATTACTCTGAAAAAAGTACTTGCATAAAGAACATCCTCCCTCTCCCTAGAGACTCAACTGGAGAGTCTCAGCTCACATGCATGCAGGCCTGAAAATCATGCCTTGTTTGTAAGTAATTTCATTCCATCACAGCTCTGTAAACCAGGCTAAGGATATGCCACAAACACTGATTTCATTTGAGTGTACAAACCAGGCACAGCAAATGTAGCTATTGAGCATCTGTGACATGATTCTGGGCACCTCAGACCTTCTAGGTCTCTATTGTCTTTTTCTATTAGAAGAAGAAAGCTGCATCCCCAATCATCACTGCAGCACTGGAACAGGGCTGCAATTTTGCTTGCTTTGGTAAAAGCACTAATTGGGGATTTCAGGTGTCTACCCCAGGTTGTCCTGTCAGCAGTTTCATTCGGCTTGGTTGGTAATTTATAACTTTGTACACATTTAGGCCTTCCTTTGTCTGGAAAGACATTATCCATGAAGTCCCAGCAAAAGTGCCTTCCAGAGTATGTATTTAATAACCATGCCTAGCAATCCCATAGCCTTCATTTTGATACCAGTTTTCCAGGCTAGTAGCAAAAATGTCTTCTTATCAGTAGTTACTACCTGTTAACTCCTGCTGCAGGCTCCCAGTCCATAAGACCAATAAGGGCCCCATTTGTAGTCTGCCTAGGAAGCTACTGGAGCACTTTGAACACTGGAAGTCACGTCTCCCTCTTGCCACTCTTGTTATCACACTCCATCGTGCAGCAGTGGCAGGGCTTACCACAGTGTTAATTCCCTTGTTGTTGGAGGAAAAACATCATTACTCACCACAGCTAACTGTCCCTTGCTTTCTGGAGCCAGCTATCTCATTGCCATACTTATCCACACACCAGCACTGCCCCGTGCTGCCGTGGCACTGAGTGGCTTTGTAATAGCCTTCTTCGTTGCACCGTGGGATGAAAGCACCTGAATAAAATGTAAGGAATAATCAGTAACACAAGCAGCTACACAGAGGGCTAGAAACTTGGCCCTTCTTCACAGCAAGACTTTTACAACATTGGCAAGAAAATGTAGGTGATTATTTGGTGACTAAAAGGGAGCAGAAATTCTGCACGATGAAGTGTTTCCATCCACCCTGGTCACTGGGGAATGTACATACAGCACATGGAGAGTGATGGCAAACACTACTGGAGAGAGCTTCAGCCTGTCTCTGCATGATGAATATTCCCACAGAGCCCTGTTCAGATTTAACTCCTGCCTTTCAACCTCTCTGCCCAACTGGATTATTACCCCAACTTCATTAATTCTGCATTTCCCTTCCATTTGCACTCCTTCAGTGTTTATCACACAAGTCTTTCCACAACACTGTAATTATCCCTGGAAGGTATCTGCCATCTGCTTGCTGATCATGCTCATCTCAAGCACAACGTCTGACTTACTGAGAGTTCTTGCGTACAAAAGAAGTAATGCAGAAGCCTTAGAGAGAGGACAAGAGAATTTGAAGTCATTGAATCATAGCATTGTTTTAGCTGGAAAAGACTTCTGTAATCACTGAGTCCAACAGTGAGCCTAATACCACCATGGCCACTGAACCATATCCTCAGGTGCCATGTCTACAGGTTTTCTGAACACCTCCAGGGGTGGTGACTCCACCACCTCCCTGGGCAGCCTGTTCCCATGCCTGACCACCCCTTCAGTAAAGACATTTTTCAGTAAGTCTTTGGCTTTGAGGTTCAAGATTTGTCGGACAATAAAGCCAAATACTGTTCATCCTTGCAGAGCATAGTTCATTCTGGCTCCTGCAGACAAGGAAGGTCTCAGGAGAGACCTTTTTTATGGTTCCCACCATTTTCAGAAGATACAGCAAACGTCTCAGATAAGTTAGCTTTATTCCCAGGGGAGGTCACTACAGTCATCTTCCCTTCTTTGCCAATTGCTTCAATTTGAAGCACTGCAGACACCCAACTTTGCTCCCAAATTCCTTGTCTCAAATGATTTTTGAGAAAGCACTTTCCTCCTTTGTCAAAGACACCAGTGATTTACTGGCCATGCATTAAGTTTCTCAGCTAGTTTCAGGTGTGCAGCATCTCTTCAGACAGTTCATGTGTCAAAGGGGCTATTACCACCACGTCTCTCTCAGACAAAATGAATGAGAAGGTGCTGCCCATACATCATGAAATTTCCTGTGTAAAAGACATACATGGAAGTGGCAGTCACTCCAACTCACACACACAGGCCTACAGAAGGTGAACCCTTGAAACTCATCACACTGCAGATCTTGTTCAGATCAGTTTTGGAGACCACTCCAAGGCCATTGGTGAGAGTATTTAAAAAACTTCAAAGCATGACCTTATAGAAGAGGTGCTTATAGGTATCACCATCATGTTCACCTCCAAATGTAAGCACACTGATGACCACCAAAGACTCATTTTCACTGTTTGTTAAAGAAATGGTTCCAACAACCATGGATATGATTCCATAAGTCTATATGCATTTGCCTTTGCAGGTTGTTGTTAATTAATGCTCACTGATCAATCCTTTATCCCAATATTGATCGAGAAAGGTTTCTGTCACGTGCATGCTCTCTCTTTAAAGCACTCCAGGTGTTTCTCAGGCTATACACAACCTTGGGAAAAGTGCCCAGAGTGCTGATTGTGAGCTGGTGTAATCCAGCATAGCTGTACCTGTGTCACTACAGCTCCTGTTATGTCAGATGAGCACCTGGCTCCTGGGAAGAATCAAGGCAGGAACCTCAGTCGCATTACAGGGTAAGCAGAGAATGCCCTCTGTGTTTTAAACTGCCTCAGGCTCTCTCTTTTCCTTCCCCTTCTTTGGGACATGCCTTTTTGCACAGCTTCACTGTGTTTCTTGTGAGGTATTAAAATGCTGCACAGTGTCTGTAAAAGCCATAGATTTAAAAATAAACCATAGCCCAGGCTGGCTGCCAACATAACTGTGTGTGGAAAGGATTCACACCCTGGGTCACAGTGAAGACTAGAAGGTACTTCTCCTTCTGCATGGGAAATTTGTGCCAATTTGTCTGTAGCACTGGAACTGGAAATATTTAGCTACACATACTAATGCCACAGGATCTGCCAACCAGCAGAGGGGAGATTCCAGCATGTCCTCTCCAAAGTGTCAGGTGCAGGTGAGAATCTGGTGAGGACTGGGAGAAGTCACTGGCATGATGATTTGTCCTGCAAACCCTACACAAGTCAGCTCCTGTGTTCATTGGCAATAAGCCCTGGCTACATGCTCTGCTGCTCTGGACAGCCTGCTTAGTGGGAAGGTTTCACCTCATCATTTTGGTTGGGCATCCGGGAACATCTTCAGGCTTAGGAAGGAGAAAGAAGTTTTCCTCTCCAGGGGTTCTTGCATGGTGTGGAGAGGACTGCTGGGGGACCAGCCTTGCTATTAAGCACCACAAAATGTTAGTCACTCCCCACTGAACTGTCTCAGGCTAGTGAATCCTGCTTCCCCCATCTCTGTCTCACGGAGTATTTAATCATTCCATGCAAACTTGAACAGCACTGTTGCATCTACATCCCTTTTACAGATCCAGACACAGAGCTCTTCTTTTCGTGTGTGCATCATTTCCTTATCTATATAACACTCCCCTTCCTCAGAGGACATGGGGAGAATAATTATATGCTAAAGATAGTGAAGGAGACAGGTAAAAGCCTAAGAGAATTAAGTGCTAGCCAGCACACAGCTCCTTACATTAGCTATTATATTAGCTGAATTCACCAGGCTGATACAGGAGAAAATAGTGATGGGAGCAGAAATTTATTACCTTAGTGATGTGGGAGAAGCCTTATCAGGCTGCACAGTTGTATGCTCTAAAAGTACACTCTCTGCAGTTAATTGTACTCTAGATAAATCTGGTAGGAAAAGATGAATAGTGCTGTTTACTTTTTAATTCAGTCCCCTGGGATGCTAGGCTCTTATTTGAAAGCCTCCAAATTCAACATATCTAATGGCAAATGGCTTTGAAGCACTTTGTTGCAACTGTTGTGTGTTTGGAAAAAAAACCCCACACATAAAGAGAGAACCAAATATCAAAAGTCATCATTTTTTATCAATGGAGATAAGTTGACAGAAATCTTCCTCATGCATAATGCCCAGTTTGTAAATGCTGTGCTCTCTGTGTCAGGGACAGAGGAGGAAAGGGAATAATTAATTTTCTCTGAAAATATTTGTATCTCTTTTCAATCTTCATTGTTGCTACAAGTGGATGTTGGTCACATGTACGCTTTGGTTTGCATTTGCATGATTTCAGTGAAGAGAAAAGGCAATGTGTTCTGCTGTATAAACAGCCAGGAGATCAGATTAAAAACTCACAGGCAGGTGCCATTATGCAGGCAGATTTTCAAGACAGATGAAGTAAAGAGTTGAGACACTTGAACGTGTCCAAAGAAGGGCAATGAGGCTGGGGAGAGGTCTGGAGCACAGCCCTATGAGGAGAGGCTGAGGGAGCTGGGGTTGCTTAGCCTGCAGAAGAGGAGGCTCAGGGGAGACCTTCTTGCTGCCTACAACTACCTGAAGGGAGGTTGTAGCTAAGTGGGGGTTGGTCTCTTCTCCCAGGCAACCAGCACCAGAACAAGAGGACACAGTCTCAAGCTGTGCCAGGGGAAGTTTAGGCTGGAGGTGAGGAGAAAGTTCTTCCCAGTAAGAGTAATTGGCCATTGGAATGTGCTGCCCAGGGAGGTGGTGGAGTCACTGTACCTGGAGGTGTTCAAAAAAGGCTTGGCTGTGGTACTTGGAGCCATGGTTTAGTTGTCAGGAGGTGTTAGATATTAGGCAATAGGTTGGACTTGATGATCTCTGAGGCCTTTTCCAACCTGGCTGATTCCATGATTCTGTCTGTATTATAATCTTTGAGCTGGTGGAACAGCCCAGGCCTGACACTTCTTGGTTTGCTGAGCCTACCGCTTGCATCCTTTTTTTAACATGCTGTTGACTAGAGGCTATTTGTGGTGAGGGACTGCTCTCGCTGCCTTTACTGTGTCATTTCACTCCTGCTGTTGTGATCAGATCCCAGTGACACCTGCTCCAACTTCCTGCACGTTGTACTGCCTGCCACAGAGCCATCAGTTTTCCCTGCACGCTGTAGCACACCACTGATGTTTCAGCCTGGATGACATTTATTGCATATAGCAAACAATAGCAAAGCATAAAACAAAGCTAACTATTAGGAACTGGGCTTCTTATTCTTTTAGGTGGCTTTGAAAAGCACGATGCCCATGAGACAGAGAGCACTGTGACTTCCTCTGCCACAATATGCTTTGGAACACAGATGTAAAATATTCACTGAAGGGAGCACACATCCAGCTGAGTGATCAATCCTCCCTTTGCTCCCACAGCTAGCAACAGCAGAAGCTCTAACTCTGAAACATCTTAATCTTTATCTGAACTTTCCCTGAAAGGATGATGGAACTAAACCAGAGCCCCTGTGGCCATTGGGAATGTTTGTTTTTGTTGTAAACCAATGGATCCATAGAATAGAATGATAGAATCATTTTGCTTGGAAAAGACATTTAAGATCATCAAGTCCAACTGTTGACCCAGCACTGCCAGGCCACCACTAAACCACATCCCTCAGTACTACATCTACACATCTTTCAAATCCCTCCAGGGATGGGAACTCCACCACTTCCCTGAGCAGACTGTTCCAGAGCTTGATAACCCTTTCAGGGAAGACAGTTTTCCTAATGCCTACTCCAGGCTGGCATTGTACCTGACAGGCAGGCTTTGGCAAAGATGAGCATTGCTCTGTTCGCAGGCTCTCCTAGTGGGTATCTAGAAACATCAGACTAAGATCTGAGAGCAGCCTGAGCAGCAGACTGATTTGAGCAGCACTGCCGCTCGTGATGCTGTAAGAACATGACATGGGTTATCAATGATGAGGCTGACAGCCTGGGTCTGAGCTAAGGAAGGTTTTTCAAGGGTGAAATGCAGCACTTTCTGCAAGCAGAGACCTCAATCTGTACTCGTGTGCCTTGCCTGTAGGGGTACAAAGGCACTAGGACAGAACTTTCAACAAGATACCAGCCCACAAACACAGGGCTAGGTCACACTGCATGATTTTAGGGCATGGAGCTAGTTACCTTGCATGTACTTAATTCAACAACTTGATTGTTAGCAATTAGATGGAAAAATGCCATATGGGGATTCATTTCACCTAATTTTAGATATCCATCAGAGCAATGCAAGGTATGAATTAACTCAGGCTCCCAACAGTCAATAGAGAGAGGGGCAGGCCTTATCACAGCTTACAGCACAGAGCATGCTCCTGCAGGGCAGTCCGCAAGGAGGTTATACGGATTCCTGATTTCACGTACATGAACGCACTGAAACTTTTTAAGGGTGGTAAGGCGAAACTGAAGCCCAAGGACTGCATGAATTGCACCACAGCTGGACAAAGATGAACCCATTGGCTACACGGCTCCTTCAGTCACCCTTCAAACATGGGAGGCTTGAGAGCTGAGCTGCATTTGTACTCGCTCTGACCTCCGAGGTGAGGGAGGCAGCATTAAGCTCTGTGCAGACAAGGCTTTGCATTTCAGGAGAGCTGTAAAGGAGTTCTGAACGTGCTGCCACGCTGACACCTGTGCTGTGTGCTGCTGTCTCATTATTTGTTTAATTTCACAGTGTCAGGTCTGCGCTCCGCCGCGCACATTCCCGACTCAAAACATTAGTCTCTAATTGAAAAACCATTACTGCATATAAAGTTACAATAATCACAGAAGCTTTAATTACTTGAGTAAATGAATAGCAAGTAATCGAACTTACCCAACAGACTCTTCCCTCTACTTAGCTTTTGAATTCTATTCATTTCATTCTGGCAAGGAAGACCTAAAATATAATGTAAGAGAATCAGTTTCCAGATGGCGCGGGACAGGCTCTGTAATGACTGGCCTCACTGCTGACATGAAATGTAGACTGCTCTACACCTGGGAATGAAAGAAGCCCATATGCTGGTACTGTACTGCAAAACAAATTTATGTCATTAGCTCCACTAATTAAAAAAAACCACCCAACAAAACAAGCACCACAGTGTAGCTGAGAACAGTCCTTGGGAGCCCTTCGCATTGTTCAACTGTTTTCCCTCTCTTTTCAGCATGCTGACATAATGCCAGCTCCTGGATTTATGATTTTCTAATTGACTAATTTCTGCATTAGTAAAATAGGAACTTGTTGAGCTTTCTGTCAGCAATAGAGCTTATTCCTAGTGCACTGCCACTTACTACTTTGCTTGTTTTAATGATCGAGGGGTACTAATATAGTCCATCTGTGACATTAAACACCATCACACAATGCCCTTGCACACCAATGTGGCAGATAAGAGCTGCCAGTTACCAAACTATCTCTACAAGCAGGTCAGCCAGACCTGAAGCACAAGCTCCTCTTTGTGCTGTAAAGAGCAGAGCTCACCTCCTGGCTTCTGGAAGCAGTAGCACCACTCGTTGTTGGAAAGCTTTCCGTCTTTGAAGGAGTCGCAGGAGTTGAAGAGGGGCTTGACGCACGGCTCGTACTTATCCAGGTAGATGGCACTGATCTCCGAGGGGTCCAGCAGCAGGTCATAGTTCATGTCAAGCTTGTTGAACATCCAGCCTAAGGAATCCTTGCAGATTGGCAGTATGCTGGTGTCGAATCCTGTAAGGAGGCAGGCAAAGAGCCCCAAGTGAACCCCAGCACTCGCTGCACAGGAATCACTAAGCTGCAGCCTTGCGCAATTGTTTGGCCTGACTCTGAACATTAATCTGACTTGCCCAGAACAAAGTTCTAACTGATTGTATAAAGCTCAGCTCCCAAGCACTGCTACAGACTAGAGCATTGCTCACACCCTGTAGGAGCTGTGAGGTGAGGAGGGTTGAGATTCTTGCCTGAGTGCTGTAACTCAGAGATATTTCCTCCGACAAAAATTTCACCCTTTTGTTCTGTTCTCAGTCTAAGTGGGTTGGTCTAGTTGCAACAAACTGAAATGTGATGAGAAAAGGCTGCAGCCACTGTATTTTCAAACTAGGCTGAGTCTGAGTGAAACTTAAATCCTGTTTTCCAGACCTGGTTCTAGTTCTCCATTCAAATTCTTTCCTTCCAACTCTCATCCCAGCTTTTCACTCTTCAAAGCCCTTCCTCCTGTGGTGGACAACAAAATGCTTTGATCTGGATCTCGAGCTGTGTGGAGGAGGCAGGGGCAGAGAAGGGATGAAGACTCTTGCCTTCACCCCTCTGAAGGCTGGCACTGCTTCAGCTGGGAGCTCCAGAGCTGCCCATGCTCTCATATGCCATACCAGCACTATTTCTTCTTGAGGCCTCCAGGACTGCACAGCAATGCAGGATTCTGCTCTTCTAGTACTCTGGAAACCATCATTATCACTCATTTTAATAGCCCAGATCCTTAAAAGTCAGCAGCAGTGTTTACCACAGAAAGACCAAGTGATGCATACAGATGCCCACACTGTACATGGGATGCACGTTCCAGGATTCTGCAGCCTCCACAAAAGCAGTGGCCTCACCTTCTCTGACAAAGAAGACAGGGCATCGTAAATCCATCCCATGGCTGCTTTTTTCCATGCTTGGTACAAACATGGACTGATTTCCAAGTTATCTATGATGTAAGAAAGCAAACTGGTAATGCAGAGCTAGCAAAGCTGATAACAAGAATATTGGTTTCAAGCAGGACTTGGAAAGATGCCCATCTTGGCTGGGGATCTACAGACATGGAGGGCACCTGAGCCATGGCACCCTGGACACTCTCTGCTGTTTCAGCTGTGGGTGATACTCTGCCTGTGTATGATTCATTCTGCTAGGGGCCACATGGAAAAACCTGATGGGCTTTTTCCTCTTGCTGCAGCTTCCACTGAAAGAGGTCAAGCTTTGCCTTATTGGCTGGACATGTTGAGCCCCATTTTGGGGTGCTGCTTCATCAAGGTGAAACCAAAGGTGTTGCTGGAATCAGACTGACAAGTTTGGCCAAGCTCTGCAGCCTACCTGCTGGTTGAAGTCTGAGTCTGTGCTTTATGCTGCAAGCTGTGCTTTATGTCTGCAACTGCAGCTGAAGGTTGTCAGTGACATGGAGGAACAATCAGAAGGGTTAACTAATGGGAAGGTTTATGTCATTCATAATGCACGTTTCCTTAAGAGAGGAAGACGGTAATGTCATTTCCTCAGGGCTACAGGCAGTAGTATCTCAGGCAGGGGAGTGAGAAATCATGCTGAACATTTCATGACATTTTTGTGCTGTTATCTCCTCTAACATTATCTAATCGAGTTTGAGCACAGTGAAGAAGAAAAAGGCCATGTGAACAGAAGGAGGGAGGAAGCCTGCTTGCCTTGCTGAGGCAATTAGGACTATTGACTTCAATTATTTTATTCATCTGAAGAAGGCAAGCAGGATTTGGGCACTGAGCAATCTCTTGTGAAGTGAAAGGAGTTAAGAATCCTTGACTCTGCCTTTGCAAAACACAGAGGAGCAAGGCACCAAGTCCTGTCTTGTGTGCGTGTATGCTGTGCCTGATCCTACACCGTAGGGCATCTCAGAAGTAGCTGAGCAGGTAGGGGTGGATCACTCAATTGCATGGTGGATCTGGGATCAGTACATGCTTCAGCTATCCCAGATTAACAATTTCCAGAGTTAAAAACATCTGGGTTCCATTGGCTGGTCTTTTCCTCCTCAGACCCCTCTCTGGTGATGGTCTTTATGCCCTGCCATGACATTTCCTGCTGCTAAGGTGAGTAACTACAAGGCCTCTTGTACAACCAGTTGAGTATGGAATGTGTTGCTCAGCCCTGTGGCTCTCTAAACTCCTAACAGGCAAGAAAGAATGCAGGGAGGAGGAGATCCAGGCATGAACTTGCTCCTGAGAGTGTCTTTGGATTATTTCTGAGTCTTGTTTTCCTCCCTGCTGGGAAGTCTTTATCTCTGTGTACAACATGCACCCAGGGATACCACAGCAGTGAGCCCACAGCACTGATCTGTCTGAGCAGATCACAAGATAGAGACTGATGCAAATACAGAGCTGCTCTGTGACACACCACCAGGGCTTGGATGCAAGATAACAATCTTGAAAGGTCACTTCCAAAGACAGTTAATTACATTAATTGAAGAGGTTTTGATTGCAATATCTTATAAACAAGGGAGCTTTCACTGCTGTGACCAGAGTTCCAGATTCGGTTGATTAAGAGGCTGAATTAAGTGCTGCATTATTAGACTGTGGTCTGAAGGTCTTTAACTACTACAGTGATGGGCTCTGACTTGCTGGTGGAAAATGGTTCTTGGAGCTCACTTACCTTCACTGAGAGGTCACTGTGCTCCCATTAGCTTGGTGAGGCCAAGGGATGCTGAGTGACCTCCTTTTTGGAGTTTTTTAATCTATTTGCTTACAAATATGATGCAATATGCTGGATGACATAAACCACACTCTGTCATTGTGTAATGAAGTAAGTGATTGGTTAAGGGGCTGGACTTCTAGCCCACAGATCTGGAACAACAGATCTGCAACTTCCTGTGCAAAGACTCAGCGCTGCAGTGCCTATGGTGAGAAGCAAGAGTATGGTGCAGGATCCATACCCCTCCTGCTCTCAGCTCCTTGGTGGAGGTTGCCAACACAGATGTCACTTAGTGTCAGTTGTGGTGGTGGTTGCTTTCATTTGGACACCTGTTCACAAGGACCTGGATTGAGACCATCCCGTTTCTCATTCTGACTGACAGCTGCTCAGCATCCTAACATTTCTGTAAGGAAATCAAACCAGTGACCTACAAGTGAAAGTCTCACGTACCATTGATCTGTACCACACTCCACCTCCTCTGAATTAAAATGAAATGAAATTTTAAAAAGTCTTTAAGTGAAAATCCTGATTAAACATAAACACACCTTCTGGCTCCTGAAATTGTTTCCCCCTTCAAGAGCTGACTTACATGAGCCAATTTTATTTTATTAAATTAACAGGGGAATAATTAACCTGCTTTCCCCCATCATTTAAAAGAAAGGAAAGAGGAGAACAAACATTCCCCAGAAAAAATAAAATCCTTTCTATTGCATAGATCTAATGAAAGAAAAACAACTCCCAGTCTAGCCAAAGACACTACCTAGATACAGTATGGGAATGTTCTGAATTATCAACAGGCTCAGGAGCAATTTCTATCTGATCTCACTGTCTAATTAGTTTTATTATTTCCTTATGTCAAAGCATGTCCCTGAGTTGCTTATATTATTTACTGAGGAGATTTCAATTGCACAAAGCCTGCAGAAGACAAAGTTCCTGGCCTGCAGTGCTTTGCTGATAGCTCACTGAAGGAAGGGTTGGGATTTCAAACACAATGCCTTGTCCTCATCCCTTTCCTTTCAAGAGAGTTATTTTTATTTCCTCACCTGGGGGTGAACTTAATACACTCAAAAAGCTTATTTACACTCACAGTAACATCTTGAAAATTTAATGTAGCATAGAGGAATCTCTGCTGGAACACCTTCTCTAGGCAGCTGATGTGTCCGAGGCGTCGGAGTCATCGTGTCCCACCATATGTTCCTTTTACTGCCACAGGGGCATTCCCAGAATGGATTACTTTGAGGATGTTCATGCCTTTCAAGACTCTACAGGCACAACTAAACCAGTTCAGTTTAATGAAGTGATCAGCCTGGTGAGGAAGGCAACCCAGGCACAGCAACAAAAACAGGGTGATGTGTACAGCCGGGAGCGTTCCCAGAGCTGCGCTGTGTCCTGATTCCCAGGATTCACACACATTCTTTTCTTTTTCAGCTTGGGTAAGTGAACTTTGCTTTGACTTCTGAGCTCTCTTTAAGGTCTCTCTCATTTTCACAAATGTTTGAAGCTGAAGTCAGAGGAAGCCAAATGCTTCCATCCTTCCAGTGCTACTGGAGAGAACTGGAGCTGCAGAATTTGGCACACACAGATTAATCTATGAATACTGCTGCAAATTCTGATAAAGAATAACAAGCCCAAGTTTTAAGGCAATCAGAAATTATTTAGGCATCTTTGACTCATAAAATTTCTCTCTTTCCTTTTCACTGACATGAGAAAGCAAGAAAATGTGCCAAGCCAACAGTCTAAAAATGAATATCGCAGAGATCAAGTGTTTAAGATCATCAAGGCAGCCTTTCATATGAAAGCTGCCAAGAATCAAACTAACCTGAAAAGAGATAACAGCTCCTCTGTGAATCAGAGCAAACACTGCAGAATTACCAGGAATGTTTTTCTCCCTGAAATCGCTTCAGCAAAACCAAAAAAAGCTCCAACAGCTTTGGGAATTAATTTGGGCTTTGGCCTTTGGTGAGGTCTTCATGAGCGGCTCACAGGTCGTCTACAGCTAAACCATCCTTTGGACAATCAGATAAAATGAGATTTCATGTAGTCCTGGGCCTAAAGGATTTCAGGAAAAGTTTTAAGTCTCTGGCATTTCCTGTCATGGGGTCTGAAATGAATTCATATCTCCAAGCCATGATTAGCTTAGTCTTTCTGCACTATGGGTCAGCTTCCTCTGTCTGGTAATGCCCTTTCCTGGAGTACCATTTAAGAAACAAAGTAGGACACAGGGTTTTAAACTTACTGACTTTGCTGTAAATCCTATGGAGAGTAAGAGGCACATGAAAAAGATCCTTTAGACAGAACATGGCTTGTTTCACCTCCGAGTTTTAAGATACAGTTACTTGGCATTAATGACGTTTGACCATAGTTCTGAGGACTATGCCCTGTGGTAGATTCTGCTCCTTTAGGAAGAGGCAAGCTCAAAAGTCACACAAAAAAGATGAGTGGCAGTGGAGACACAGACTGACAGTAAACACCCATCTGGGCTGGGTCTGCTCTACTGCACCTTTAGCCTCTCCAGTCCCAATCAACAGGGAAACTGAGCCAGGGGTCAAAAGAGCTGCCAAAGCGAGCAGTTGGTAAGACCCTTTACACTGTGGGGGCGTGGACACTGGCTTTAGACAGCTTGCACCAGAGAACCAGGCAGTGAAGAGAGAGATGGTGAGTCACACCTCCATAAAGCTTCTGCATCCTACTTTGCAACCCTAGGGCCCACGGGTTTTGGGACACAATGTTTAAAAGGATTAATGAGTCCTTACAGAAAATAAATTCACATCTGCTCTCCAATGAACATGACCTCTTTTGATGCTGTTATCTGAATCTTTTCCCATCCCTGGTGGGTAAATGACAACAAAATCACTCATGTTGGCTTCATCCACAGAGAGTAAATGTCCTCTAAACTGTTAATTTTCTTAAATCAAGTAAAAGCATCAAAGGAAGCAAAGATGGTGTTGGTAAAGAGCTGGGACACAACAGATTCCAGCTTTCCACACCAATTAACTCTTCCAGCTCTGTGGCTGTTATATGGATGTTTTTATCTCTCTTTTTCTTACACAAGGTGTTAGCAAGAAATTGCAAAGGAAGCCTTTTCCAACACTGGGTCCATTTCCCCTATGCTTTTGGCTCCTGTCACTGACACTGGGTCAGAAAATGCTTGCTCATAAACTTGGGGCTAAGTGCATGCCATGGTCCATGCCCAAGAAGTGATTTGGATACAGCTAATCTGATTTGGAGGGTCACAAAGTTAATTCCAGAGACTTAAGAAAAGTCCCTGAGCCATTTTATTTACTACTATAGATGTGACCTCAGTGGCCTTCAACCACAGACACTAGCCTGATTAGCTTGTAAAGGTCTCTCTGACTCTGACTGCTGGTTTTAGAGCAGTATGGGGCAGAGAGTACAGAATGCAGCTCCTTTGGAAAGGTGCAGCCCTGTGTAGGACCAGGTCTCCCCTGCAGCTGCTTGCTTGCTGGCACCCGCTTGACCTGACATGCAGCACCAGCAGCTCTGCTCAGCCCAACGCTCTCTCAGGCTGGGAAGCTGCCTGCCACAGTCAGTGTTTAAGAGGAAAGGTGTTTCCTTACTGCCTTGTGCTGTCTCCGAGCTCGTCGGCTTGATGACACGATTCGCATCCTCATGAAGAGCACCGAACCAATCCTTCAGCCGCGAAGCCAGATTCCGCAGCTCTTTGTCAGTGCAGGCTGGAAACAGAACAAAGCACCGGAATGAGTCAAGAGGATGAACAAAGAACCTTTCTGCAGGTAGTCTGTTAGAAATACGTTGTTTATGGTTGTAAAGTCCTTCTCATTAAGAGCTCTGAAGTAAAAGAGGAGGTTAAGGAGAAGATTGCAACTCAAAATCACAGAACGGTCTGGGTTGGAAGGGACCTCCAAAGGTCATCTGCTCCAACACCCTCTGCAGTCGGCTGGGACATCCCCAACTAGATCAGGTTGCCCAGAACCCTATTGAGCCTCACCTTGAATATCTCCAGGGATGGGACCTCAACCACCTCTCTGGGCAACCTGTTCCAGTGTTCCACTACCTTCATGGTGTGGAACTTGTTCCTAACATCCAATCTAAGTCTGTTCTTCTCTAGTTTGAAGCCATTGGCCCTTGTCCTGTTGCTGCAGGTGTTTGTAAACAGTCCCTCTGCATCCTTCTTGGAGTCCCTTCAGGTACTGGCAAGCTGCTATTAGGTCTCCCCAGTGCCTGCTCTTTTCCAGGCTGAACATCCCCAGCTCCCTCAGCCTGTCCTCGTAGCAGAGCTGCTCCAACCCCTGATCATTTTTGTGGCCCTATTCTGGACCTGCTCCATCAGGTTCATGTCCTTCCTGTATTGAGGGCTCCAGACCTGTACACGGCACTCCAGGTGAGGTCTCCCCAGAGCAAAGTGGCAGAATCACCTTTCTGGATCTGCTGGCCACACGTCTTGATGCAGCCCAGCCTGCCACTGGCCTTCTGTGCTGCAAGCTCACACTGCCTGCTCATGTCCAGCTTCCTGTCCCCCAAGTCCTTTTCCACAGGACTGCTTTCCATCACCTCATCCCCTAAAATGTAAGTGATTATGAATTCTGAGCTGCACTCCAGCACTTCCACGGTGGCTGACGTGATCTGTGATGGAAGAGGTGACACAGAGCTACCCGCAGGTCCCCAATTAGAGCCATGTGACTATTTCACTTAAATGTTTTCACCTTTTGGGGTTTCAGAGAAAAATATCAGTCAAGCAGATGGGGAGGAGGGGCATACTCTCTCAGACATACTACTGGAACAAGAGTGAGGGATAATTTATAAGCACATTTTGCTTAGGATAAAGCTATTATCACAGTAATGGGAAATATATATCCTTATTTATATACAGCAAACCAAAAATCGTTATGTTGCTCCAGTTGTGCTGCAAATGAGACCTTGCCACCACTGAAGGTTGTCAATTCCATTTTGTTAGCTAGGTAAAACATTCCTCTTATAAATTTTTACTGAGAAAGATCTAATTCCTCCAGAAATTTCTGCCACAAGATGAATGTCCAGCTGAAACAAATGCTCTTAAGGAAGAAAGCTGCATTAGTCACCAGCTTCTGACAGAGGAAACACTCTTGTTTCTGTAGCATGCTCAGTGCTTAACATTCACATACTCAGACAATTTCATTATGCCTGCCATGCACTCTCCTCTACATTTTAAATGGCAATTCTTGGAGGACAGAGAAAGACTTCATGCTGCAGAGGCAGGCACCCTTCACAAGACACAGAATCACACAGAAACATTCGGGCTGCAAAGACCCTCAAGATCACCAAGTCCAGCCCAGAACTCTACTCTACAAGGTTCACCCTTAAATTATATCCCCAAGCACCACATCCAAACCACCTTCAAACACACCCAGGGCTGGCAACTCCACCACCTCCCTGGGCAGCACATTCCAATGCCTGACCACTCTTGATAGGAAAAAATGTTCCCTAATGTCCAGTCTAAACCTACCCAGTCACAGCTTGAGGCTGTTCCCTCACCAGAACAAGAGGACAGTTTCAAGGTGCACCAGGGGAGGTTTAGGCTGCATGTTAGGAAGAAATTCTTCCCAGCAAGAGAGATTTGCCACTGGAATGTGCTGCCCAGGGAGGTGGTGGAGTCACCATCCCTGGAGGTGTTTAGGAAGAGCCTGGATGAGGCACTTGGTGCTATGGTTTAGTTGATTAGATGGTGTTGGGTGATAGGTTGGACTCGATGATCTCAAAGGTCTCTTCCAACCTGGTTTATTCTATGCTATTCTATTCTATTCTATTCTATTCTATTCTATTCTATTCTATTCTATTCTATTCTATTCTATTCACCTGGGAGGAGAGACCAGCAGCAGCCTCTCTACAATGCCCTTCAGGTAGCTGTAGACAGCAATGAGGTCTCCCTTCAGCTTCCTTTTTCCAAACTAACCATCCCCAGCTCCCTCAGCTGCTCTTCATAATTCTTCTCCAGGCCCTTCACCAGTTTCAATGCCCTCATCTGCACTATGTCTTCTCCAATTCACTGCCCATTGTCATATTCCTTCTTCCACCCTACTGAAGACCAGCTGAGTCCCACCTGTGTCTCCCAAAGTCAAACTCTCTGCCCCAAGGGCTGCAATGACCTTGCTGATACCTCACAGCTGTGGTATTTGTTTGTTCTCACAGAGTTTTGGGGTTTTGGGGGGGGGACAGAAACAATCCTGAAGTTACAAACAGAATGATACAGGTTTTTCTAAGTGACAAGTTTTTTAGCATTTGGTGAGGAGGAAGAAACAGAACAATTTCCCCATTTTTCTCTCATGTTGAAAGAATTTGATAGGTTTTCCTATTAAAGATAAAAATGTGGAGATTGTTATCCCACTAAAGCTGAGTCCAAGTAAGGACAAAATCAAGTCTTACAGGAAATAAACAACAATTAATACAAATGAAAGGAAACCAATGCAGTATTAACTGTAAAGTGGCTTATGTTACTGAAAAGGCTTATCACAATTTTCTCACTCAGATGATGTTTTTACTCATTGCAAACTATCTTGTCTTTGCCAGGTAAAACAACAATCAGATTTCTGAGCCCACCATGCCATCTTTTCTATAAGGAACATCTCAGGCTGCTGTAATTCCTTGGCTGTTACTCACAAACAAAATCTCTTATCAGGGAAAAATCACAACAGAAGCAAGAGCGGAACAAATTCCATCATCCTGCCTGCAAAAAGCCTCCATCAGGAGATGTTGCCTGAAGGAGTGAAGGGGTAGGAAGAAAACTAATTTTATAGGTAATAAATATTTAGGAATGAACTAGCTCCAGACATGCACAAATCATTTCTTATTGTCATAATCATAGAATCAACCAGGTTGGAAGAGACCTCCAAGATCATCCAGTCCAACCTGTCACCCAGCCCTATTCAATCAACCAGACCATGGCACCAAGTGCCTCATCCAGGCTTTTCTTGAAGATCTCCAGCAATGGTGACTCCACCACCTCCCTGGGCAGCACATTCCAATGGCCAATCACTCTCTCTGAAGAACTTCTTCCTAACATCCAGCCTGAACCTCCCCTGGCACAACTTGAGCCTGTGTCCTCTTGTTCTGGTGCTGGTTGCCTGGGAGAACAGACCGACCCCCAGCTGGCTACAACCTCCCTTCAGGTAGTTGTAAACAGCAATGAGGTCTCCCCTGAGCCTCCTCCTCTCCAGGCTAAACAACCCAATTGTGAAAAACAACTGACACCAATTTTGTGACTGTAGATCGTTAAAGAAATTTCCATCTTGCACTAATTTCAACAGGAGCTGGGCACTTACACACACGTTAGAAATGATGAAGGTTCTTCTTTCACATGGGAGCTGCTGTTGAAATGTCCTCAGCTGATTTTCATCAGGCAGAATGTTTGCCAAAATATCATTGGGAAGTACAGCAACGTGAGAGACCATAACAGCCTTCTCTTCAATAATCTGTCTTCACAAATGTTTTCTGAGAAGGACTGTACCAATAATCACATCATCCCTCAGAATTAAAAGCAGGCAGTACCTTTCCTTTCCTCCTGCCAAAGAGCCATCTTGTCCTTTGAAAGTCAGTTTTGCAAAGGCAAAACTAAGAATTATAGTGCATGACAAGTAAGTGGTGTTTAGCCAATACCTCATATGTGACAGGTTAGCCATATGTTCAGAGTACTTCCCAAATGTATATCCAGTCAAAACTGCATGGGTAACACAGCCTTGACTACTGACTGTATGGAGTGGTGAAACAACCAAGATCTGCTTGTCTAATATATGAGTAATGAAGGGGGTTTGTGTGCAAACTTGATATTTATTAGAATAGAATAAACCAGGTTGGAAGAGACCTTTGAGATCGAGTCCAACCTATCGTCCAACAACATCTAATCAACTAAACCATGGCACTAAGCACCCCATCAAGTCTCTTCCTGAACGCTTCCAGTGATGGTGACTCCACCACCTCCCTGGGCAGCACATTCCAAAGGCCAGTCTCTCTTTCTGGGAAGAATTTCTTCCTAACATCCAGCCTAAACCTCCCCTGGCACAGCTTGAGACTGTGTCCTCTTGTTCTGGTGCTGGTTGCCTGGGAGAAGAGACCAAGCCCCACCTGGCTACAACCTCCCTTCAGGTAGTTGTAGTCAGCAATATTGATTACAGCACATGATGTCTTTAGGAAGCCAAGACTGGAATCCTGGACTACAAGCAGCCATTTCTCTGCCTTCCTGACACTTTACCGTGCCCTCTGTACTGATATACTGAGCTACACAGAACCAACAAGTCACAGGAAAAAAAAAAGGTTAAAGAAAATACCTTCTAGTGTTGTCCAGATTTGTGTACTTCCAATTACGAACATCACAGAAACCTAAGGTAAAGCAGATACTCTGAGGGATACTTTATTTGCTCCCAAGCCATCTTGCCAGTGCAGAGTGGAAGGCAGGAGCTTGGTGCCCATTCATCTCCCCTCCTGGCCTTAGCACCCTGCAGAATGGCCTTCCAGTGAAAAACCAACATCACTCAAATACATTTCACCAAGTGGCCATTTGGTTTAGATTGCACTGACTGAGTTAATTTGAATCCAAGCTTTTAAAGTGCAATAGGAAAGAGGACTGAATGCACAGTGCAGTGGAGCAGAAGTAGATTAATTGATGGTAAACCAGACCTGAAACGGTTTCTCTGTATAGTCCAGTCAATTAAATATGTCAGGATCTATAAAATGCCATCCACGACACAGTTATATATTTGTTTTGCTTGTCTGTGATGCTAACCATGTCAAGAACCAGCTTTACCACACTCATAAACATTCCTACCTACACCAATCCTCTGCTATTACCCAAGTGCTGCAGTCCGTGACCTACATCAGCTCAGTTCTACCCTACAGCTGCTCACACAGACACAGGACCCCTGCATCCTCCTGTCATTCCCTAACAATATTGCTCTTTGTTTTGCTGGAGCAATAATAGGCTTTCACACTCTTGTGTGCTGGAGCTTCCTTGAAGGCTGCCTGACTCACTCACTCTCATGTCAGTCTTTAAAAGTGAACCCTGGAAGATGCTTTCTGCTTTTTTGTCTTTAATCAAGAATCTGCAAAATGTCACAGACCCTGCAGATGCCTTTTGGAATTCAGTCTCAGGCACGACTTGACAGGGAGCACAGAAATGGAATTTTCTTCCTCCTGGAGAGTTTTATTGTGAATAACTGAGATATTTGTTAAGTATTTTGCTTCAGGATAATTCAGCAGTGGATATGATGTTGAGGTTATCTCTCAGGGCTGCAGTCTTTCTTCACAAGAATAACTCCTGCTTCATGAGTACAACGGGAACCAATTGTGCTGTTAATATGTAGGGAATAATAAATTCCTACATGAGACTTCAAAAATGTAATGCAAAGTTCAGCTAAATTTCTATTCAAGTATTTCATGCCCTCAGTCTTACTTTCTCCTGCACATTAAAATAGAGCAAGTGGTATTTTACATTTTTGCTGTACTCAATTTTATTTCGCTGTTAGCATGCCTGGTTTGAAGGATTCTGCCTCTCTGCCTGATGGAACTGCATTCTCTTTTATTTATCTGAACATTTGCAAAGAAGAAAAGCCAGGCTGCATGGGCCTTTGAGCCACCTGAGCTAGTGGAAGGTGTCCCTGCCCATGGCAGGGGGTTGGAACTGGATGATCTTTAAGGTCCCTTCAAACCCAAACCAAGCAATGACAATTCCATTATTTTTAACTCCAATAATTCTGAATTTCTTTGGTTTGGAACACATCATTTTAAACAATTCCAAGTCGATTGACCTTTGGAGGGCATCAGTTCAGTAATCACAAAGTCAGGCCCAGCCTCCAGCTGGGTGTCCAGGAAAGAACCAGAGCACTTAACACTTTATTTCTGGTAGTAGAGCTCATTAGTTACATACCAAACAATTAGAAAGCATAGCTCTGAGGAGCCCCAGATCTAAGATCCTCACATATACATTTGCATTAGTGTAAGTTATAAAGCATTTCAAAGAACCTTCTTCATGAAAAACAGTACAAATGTACCTCTTTACTATTAATGTAAGTGTCAAGTAACATTTCACAGATGAGGAGAACAGGGCTGTAAGGAGGAGTAGATGTGATAATGGGTCTCTTGCTATTTGAAGGTCTGTAAGGGGAGAATACCTGGGCTGCAAACCAAATGGACATTAACATGACTTGAAGCACTGATTAAAAAACCTGGAATGAAGAGAAAGACCAAGGGAGGAACCTCTCCTTAGCCCCTCTCTAGCAACTGAAATCTGGCCAGTCAACTGTCAGCAACCATTCAAAACTCTGCTGCTGTGGCAAAGACCCAAGGGCAATCACGGGCAAGCATGCATCGTCACCTCTGTGTGTACTGTCTTCGAGACATGAAGAATGAGTTACTCCTCTCCTCCTCTTTCTAAAAAGGAGAAGAAACTTACACACACACACACCACCCCCCAACAACAACAACATTTATCCTTGCTATTTCATTAATGTTCTGCCTTAGCCACCTTCTCTACCAGGTCCCTACCCAACATTAATTCCTGGATCCTTTACTACTGATGCTCTTTGTTGACATCTGTTCATAGCCCACGACTTCCCTGCATGCAGCAGGTTGGTACTGTTGCTGGCACAAACTGGGATGGTGAGGCAGGCTGGTTATCATCCAGCACCTCAACCTGATCACAGCGTGCAGTGCCCTGCATCTGACCATGAGCAGTGGCAGAATCTGTCACTTCTCTGAGTCACAGCAATGCCAGCACAGGAGGAGGATCTACTTGCTGGGGGCACCCAGCTGACATCCTCAGATCTGAATCTGCAGATGTTAAGAATTATCCTGTGGAAGTGACTTAATAGCAAGCAATGAAAGTGCAAATTTATTCCCAAGGGAGAAGCAATTGGTCCAGATGTTATTTATCCCTAACCAAAAGCACTGTTGCTAAATACCTATTTTCAACCAGCAGAAAACATTAATCTGACCTAATGGAAAGCCATTAACATGCTGTAAAGGCTCAGGTTTTTATAGGCTTGCTTCCATTATGGACTTTTTCAGCTCTACAGATACCCATCTATAGATATTGGTGGTGAAAATTAACAGTACAATAACTTAATTTCACTCTTTCAGGGAAGGACTTTCAAGAGTGCTCAGTGCTAGAAACCAACATTAAAGCTGAACTTAACAGCAGTAGCACAATACTAAATCAATATTGAATGTTCTCTTACATCCCATTTTACTCCAGCCTAGCAAAACAATACTGTAAAATCTCCAGCCACTACCAAAACAAGCTTCAGCTCTCCTACTGCACTTAACTCTCAACACAACCCAGTACTGAGGAAGTACAGCACTCCATTACTGCTTTCATGTCCTGTTTGCTGCTACAACGTTCTGGTCCTGTGTGACAAGCAAGGAGTCCATCTGGCCAGAAAAAGTCATGACACTGGATTTCACAACAAGCAAAGCATGCAGCCAGACTCTCAGGATGTGTGTAAAGTGCTTTAGGTCTTTGGATTTTCTGCTGTTAGCCATCTATCAAGCATGTGTCTGGTACCTTCTCATTACCACTGTCATTATCAGAGTCACCATTCTTACAAACAGTGGGAGATCTTATTGCCCTCTAGAACTACCTGAAAGGGAGCTGGAGTCAGATGGGGGCTGGTCTCTTCTCCCAAGAAACTGGTGATAGGATGGATGAGAGAAAAAAGCCTCAAGTTGCACCTAGGGAGGTTTAGGTTGGACATTAGGAAAAATTTCTTTAGTGAATGGGTGATCAAGCATTAGAACAGGCTGCTCAGGGAGGTGGTGGAGTCACCATCCCTGGAGGTGTTCAAGAAAGGTGTAGATATGGCACTTTGGGACATGGTTTAATGGCTGTGGTGGTGTTAGGTTGATGGTTTCAATGATCTTAGAAGTCCAATACAACAAAATCAATTCTCTGATTCCTACCAATTACATGTGGAGAGGGTGATGGGTTGGGCTGATGTTGAAATACAATACTAAATAGTCTCTCAGGTAAAGAGAAAGGAGCCAATTCCCTGGTCCCTGAATGCTGAAGAGGAGCATGTGAACATTCCCTGAGAGCTTGGCTAGTTTCAACTGTTTCACCAGAGAATTAGGATAGGGTAGGATAGGATAGGATAGGATAGGATAGGATAGGATAGGATAGGATAGGATAGGATAGGATAGGATAGGATAGGACAGGACAGAATAGAAGAGAATAGAATAGGATAGAAGAGAATAGAATAGGATAGAAGAGAATAGGATAGGATAGAAGAGAATAGGATAGGATAGACCAGGTTGGAAGAGACCTTGGAGATCATCCAGTGCAACCTATCACCCAGCCCTATTCAATCAACTAGACCATGGCACCAAGTGCCTCATCCAGGCTTTTCTTGAAGATCTCCAGCAATGGTGACTCCACCACCTCCCTGGGCAGCACATTCCAATGGCCAATCACTCTCTCTGTGAAGAACTTCTTCCTAACATCCAGCCTGAACCTCCGCTGGCACAACTTGAGCCTGCGTCCTCTTGTTCTGGTGCTGGTTGCCTGGGAGAAGAGACCAACCCCCAGCTGGCTACAACCTCCCTTCAGGTAGTTGTAGAGAGCAAGAAGGTCTCCCTGAACCTCCTCTTCTCCAGGCTAAGCAACCCCAGCTCCCTCAGCCTCTCCTCACAGGGCTGTGCTCCAAACCCCTCCTCAGCTTTGTTGCCCTTCTCTGGACACCTTCCAGTACTGTAGAGAGGAGCAAGCTCCTCCAACTGCAGAAATGTTGAAACCAGAAATAAACCAAAAGCTTTACAAACAGCTATTCAGCCAATGAGGCTTGTGCCCTTTCCAACTGCCAGGACAGAATTCACTAGTTTTGAATCACCTGCTTAAAAAGATGCAAATGTCCTGCCACGGAGCAGAAGCAATGTGCTATGCTCAGGGTGACCACCCACATATTGTAGATAAGAAATGGGAAACACTGCCAGATTGCCCCTCTCAACCCACAGCCTGCAAATTCAGGCTCGGAGTTCCCTGGGCAGCAAGCGGGAGTGGATGCAGCCATGGATAAAAAGCCCTGCTTGCTATTTGGCTCAAAAGCACCAAACCAGCTGGCTCTGTAAGACATATTTGTTGCAACAAGCAGTTCAGTCACTTGTCCTGTGAGCCTGGAGGACAAGACCATTTAGTTTTGATTAAAATGTGGTATAGCACAAACCTACACAGCATTGCCCAGCAGCGGCATTGTGTCCCTCCAGTCAAAAATAGGACAGGCACAGTGTCAACGAGTCAGACAGAAAAAGTAGTCTCATTTATGTTATTTTTGAAGACCAACATGACAAAGTTACAGGGAAAACCACATTTGAAAATGCTGTAATCACAGCATTTAAAGAGCAAATATATCACAGCACCAAAACTGAGAGGAGATAAAGCTCATCTTCTGGACCAAGTGCTAAATTTTACATTATTCTTTGTGTAAAAAGAAAGTATGAAAATTGTAATGATTTTTCCTCTGACAGACTTCTCTGCAAACCTCTCTGGTAGGTAAGTCAACAACTTCCTTCACTCTGCTATGATTTTGCTCTGTATATGTGGATTATCACAATAGGCTTTCAAACTAAATTATACATGGAATTGTATCAGCTTTCAGGCTTCATGGAGTAGCTCTGCTCCCAATCACCCAAAATACGAAGTGTGTTCTGAAAACTGCTGCTGCAGGAGCCAATGTGGAAGCAAACATCAAGACAAAATCAGTGCTGTGCTAACCCTCCACTGGAAGGTGTCCAGAGAAGGGCAACAAAGCTGGGTAAGGGTCTGGAGCACGGCCCTGTGAGGAGAGGCTGAGGGAGCTGGGGTTGCTTAGCCTGGAGAAGAGGAGGCTCGGGGGGAGACCTTCTTGCTCTCTACAACTACCTGAAGGGAGGTTGTAGCCGGGTGGGGGTTGGTCTCTTCTCCCAGGCAACCAGCACAAGAGGACACAGTCTCAAGGTGCACCAGGGGAGGTTTGGGCTGCATGTTAGGAAGAAATTCTTCCCAGCAAGAGAGATTTGCCACTGGAATGTGCTGCCCAGGGAGGTGGTGGAGTCACCATCCCTGGAGGTGTTTAGAAAGAGCCTGGGTGAGGCACTTGGTGCCATGGTTTAGTTGATGAGATGGTGTTGGGTGATAGGTTGGACTCGATGATCTCGAAGGTCTTTTCCAGCCTGGTTAATTCTGCATTCTATTCTGTAAATTATGCAGCAGCACACACATGCATATAAATGCACACACCTACCTGTGACTGTGACATGCAGAGGGCTGCAAGTGCTTGCTCTGTGATATTTTGGTGATGCAACTGTGGCAGTAATTACCTGCACAAATATTTCACAGCTCTTGGTTGGAAGGGGCAATGCTCTAATTTGCTTTATTTGCTGAGGTCCCAGGCAGCTTCTCACAACAATAAAAAACTGAAGAGTCGTGTCAATAATTTTATGAAGAAGGAAATGGGCTGTTTAGTTTTACTGTGAGGAAAAGTATTGCACTCCAAGCATGCCTTGCTGGTTTGATCAGTGAATCTTTTCCATTAAAAAGTCCCTTCCTTAATGACCAACATTTCATGACAAAGTTCCCTGTGGGTATATTTGCTGTACCCTATTTTTGGCATCCCCTGGCTATTCTTCCACGGGGCTGACACCTATGCTGATAGCCACCTCTGATCCTTCTGTCACTTGTTTTGCCTTGTCTTACAATTACAGCAGCAGATGCCAGGATCCTGTGGTTCAGACTTTGAGATGATTACAGGAGCAGCTGAGTTACTGAGAAGACGAAGCAGGCTTTGATCTGATGCTTCCTTAAAATGGTACAGTGAAAACACAAAGCTCAGCTAGAGCTATATAAACAAAGACTGAGAGCTGCAAAGCTCCCTCTCCAAAGCTGTAGGCAAAGAGTACATCTGCTTTCCTAGCACTTAATGTTAGTTCCTTTTCTGCCTGCATTAATTGTGAAAGCCCTGGGAAGTTCATCTCTGCCAGGTGCTTAAGAAGCCTGGAGGCTTATTTTAAATACATCCAGGCTAGAGCAGTGCTGGGGGGCTGTTGGAACTGGGGAGGAAGGTTTGTGGGAGTAATGTCCCCTGCTACATTATTTTGGCCATGTCAGGTTCTAATTAAGATGTTATCTCCTGCACCATTCTCAATCTCACAAAATTAATCTGCCAGCTCATCCTAACATTCTAATTCAAATCCTGTCACATCACCTGAAAGGAGGAATAGACAGAGTTAGATCAGCTGAAAACTAAACCGAAGCAAATGTCTAACTGCATGGATTTTCCCCTAATTTCATGCTGTGCTCTGTATGAAAATGTCTTGAGAGTCATCATCTCCCCTCATGCCTCCCTTCCTCCCTCCCTCCCTGCTTTTCACAGTGTGCTCTGCAGAGGTGTCCTGCACTTGGTAGATACATGGATGCAGCCACTGTCTTCTGCACTCAGAGGAGATGCTCCAGTTACTTGTGGTCATGGCTTGTCCAGAACCA
Source organism: Picus viridis (assembly GCA_033816785.1). Lineage (NCBI taxonomy): Eukaryota > Metazoa > Chordata > Aves > Piciformes > Picidae > Picus > Picus viridis. The sequence goes on from CM066593.1 coordinate 20,255,551, forward strand.
GCCAGGCTTTGCAAGAGGGTTGAGTGCTTAGAAAAACTGAACACTGATTTGATTTTTGAAGCAGTGTTCAAAGCAGACCCACAGCTCACAGTCCATGGAGGCTTTCACAGACACCTGACTCAGCCTAGCAGATATTGTACTCTTAGGCATAATAAATAAGCAAAGCTAGAAGAATAATTAAGACTTGAAACCAAATTCACTGGGGACAAAATGAGGGAAGTGAGGGATGGTTATTTTTAGGCCAGTGCTATAGGCTACCATAATATGTACATCTGAGTTCTACATGGAAGCGTTTCCCACAGACCTTCCGCAGTCATGGCTGAGAGTGCTAAGACAACCTGCTAAACTCTTCCGCTCCCAGCAGGTTGTTTTGCTCCACTTTCTAGAGCTGAGCAGGGAGAAATTTCAGATTCTGATTCTGAATTACAACAATTGGAAATAACTCAAGCTGTTGATGATGATAAGGGCAGCTGCTGGCTTCCATAATGAAAACGGCCTTGAGCTTGAAAGAGCAAAACTCAGGGAGTAAAATTAGCAATTTGCCAGTGTTTGAGAAGAAACAGGCAGATCTATTTCTGCTCCATCAGAGTGGGAAAGCAACAGCCAGGAATATAAATTAAAAGATTATATATAGAGAAAGAAGTAAAAACATAAGATGATGTTAGAATGGAAGCACATGAAACGCTTCTCCAAAGAGAAGTTGAAGACATGGCTCCATGTGAGATGAAATGCAAGAGGTTTTATTTTTACAGCTCCTTGTGCACTCACAGATGGATCTAAACCGAATTAGGAACAAACCCCCAACACCCGGATGGCAGTAGATCTGTTTTGTAAAGTGTCAAAATAAATAGGAAGATTCACTATTATTTGATACCATTCCTTTAAAATGCATGAATTTTTGAGTGGTTCACAGGTTAAAACTGCTGCTTCTACAGATTCCTGTTCCTCTGACACTACTCCATCACTGGAAGTTTGTTCAAATCTGAAATTCATGAGCTCCCAGATGGTTATTGGGGTTTCTCTTGGTTTGCTTTAATGAGAAAAAGTATTACTTTTATGGCTAGAGAGCTCTAAATGCCAGTGTGTGCTGGACTGCTAGATGCCTGTTCTAGAGAGAAAGTTTGGGCTATCCACCCTTAAGGTAAAGATCAGTGCTGCTACCTGATTTAGGATACTGCCTAAAAGCTGCCAAGAGGGACCCAAGGATTTATTCCTTTTACCAGGAATTGGTACTCTGTCATGGAAAGGAGGGGGAAGCAAATGAGTAAATTCACTTTATTTTCAGTGGAGTCTACCACCTTTATTCACTTCCTCAGGGACTCTTGAAAAGTAATTGATAAATCTAATTTGTCCCTGCTTGAGCAGGATGGAGAGAGAGATACTCGTGAGTCAGCATATGCTAGCAGAAACTATTTTTCCCCTCATTAACTTTTTTGCACATCAGCTGATTTTTATTTTATACTGTGTATGTCCCTGTACCTATTTTCTGTGTTCCCTACTGAATGTTATCCCATCTGACACCAGCAGGCCTTCATTAATGTAAAATGTTGTCATGTGGTGAATTACTCCTAAATGAGAAAACACAGACAGCCTTAGAAGAGAAAATGAGGAGGTGTTGGCCAGCATGGAGCTAGGAGCATTTGAAGATGTCCCACAGGAGTTCTTCCCAAATTGTTGGGAAACCTGATTGAAATTCAACAAGAAAGTGCAAATCAGGCAACACAGCTCCCCAGAGGGTTGCAAAGATCTCCTGGAAGGAAATCAGAAGCATCTCTGCACTGCTGCACCTCGTGAAATCAAGAACTGCATAAATCCCACCAGGGAACAGAGCACAGAAAGGCAGCGCTCAGGGCAGCATGAAATAATCAAGTCATAGAGTGCTGTTAGTAAGGAAATGCAATGTGTTTTGAGAATTAAATTTCAATAGATTTAAGGTCTGAATAGGATTTCATTGAAACCACTGGTACAGCAGTGAAGTGTCAATAACTTCACAGGAGTGGATGGCCATGGGTACATTAGCAAACCCACTCATCTGGGCTGGTTTGCTGACACTCAAGGGCATCACATTAACAAAGGCTTTTAGCAATACACTTCTCACTGCAGGTGACTTCAAAAATGAAGGAAGCACATCACAGACAGGGGCCTGGCTTCTGGTCAGACAACCACCTCCTGTGGTGTGAGCAACAGGGACTATGAAAACTCCCCATCTGACAGGACCTTTGCTGGGTGTGAAATGAGGGAGAACCTCTTCCCTTACACAACCAGCGCTCAGGAACATGCTTGGGGTTATGCTGGCAAAGTGGTGGAGTGGCTTAACTTTTAACAAGCTTTGGGGTTTTGGGCTGAGAGAGTCACTGATGCTTCCTCTGTTATGGCCTCTGCTTCTGGGGTGATGCTAAAGCACAAAGCAAACTTCTCTAGGATTAACAAGAGGACAGCAAAGCTGAGCTGAGTGTCAGGGAGACTGGAGACAAAAACCAGCTCAAAACCTTCCACTGCCTGTTGTTTACCTACTGTAACATGTACCTCCTACAGCTACACAACTTCATTCAACATTGTAAAGAGAAGCAGCAGATAGACATACTAATGAGCACCTGGTGATGCTGTGGAACCAATAACTTCCAGGAGTATGGGATGGAGTTGCAAAACTACCTATTAATGACTGCTTGGAAGAATCATTTAAAGAAACGTCAAATCTTTTTCAGCCTTTCATGCACACTTGTATATTTTTAAACTCTTTTAGAGGGAGGACTGAGATTTGTGTATTCAGGGATATCATTTATTGAAGACCTCCTGATTATTATTATTATTATTATTACTATTATTATTATTACTATTATTATATATTTGCACTATTAAAATGTTTAACAACCAGGAGGAAAAAAAAAGCTGCAAGGGAGATCCAACCCATCCTGGGGCACTATGAAAACCATCAGCTGAGCAATTCTCAAAATAATTAAACAAGACAGACTTGGAACTGTGGCTGAGAACACTTTGAAAGCGGCCAGGCTGACAGGGAGTACTGTGGGTAGTTGTAAGCCTTGGTAGAAGCAATTATTATCATCTCTCCAAAGCACAGAAAAGTCAGTGAACAACAAAGCAAAGGAAAGGAGCAAAGGCTGGCTGGGAAGCAGACCCCCTCTCCCAGATCTGGACACTTGCTGATGGTTTAAGCCAAAGAGAAAACAGTAATCTGAGTCTGATTTAAACTTTAGTCCCTCTGAAGAAAATTAAATAGCTGGAACTGCACCAGCTGAAAGAAGGGCTGAGGAAAGAGCCCTGTTGTGGGAGGGGGCCTGCGGCACTTGGAAGGTGGATCTGGAGTGGTTCTGTCAGACCTGTCCTCTGTCTGCCCACATAAACGTTCTGCAGAATAATGATTTAATCAGAGCAGCCATGGATCAATGCCCTCAAAGTATTTGCAGTTAACAAATTCTGTGCAAGGTCCAGCAAGCCATCCTGCAGAACTGAGGCTTTGCAGCTCCACATCAGGTTCTGCCTTGTGCAAACATCATCAGCTTTGCAGTGGCAGGGCTTGAGTTGGGAACACTGAGGTTGTGCTGCTGACGGGTTTCTCTAACACTGTGCAGAGGTACCTACAGGAATTTATCCTTTTTGCCTAGATGGGTTATCAATCTCTTCAGGACATGTAGACTGCACTATTACAATTAGACTGGGCCTGATTCTGCCTTTTCAAGGCGCTGAGTTTCCTTGAGTGGAACTGAAAGCCGAGTCTGCTTTCTCCAGGTGCAGAATAACGGAAGACTTTTGTAATGTATTATTCTGTCCCACTCCAATGTAGCCTTGTGCTTCATTCCCTTGATACTCCTTAAACCAAAAAGGACCTTTTAATTCAACGAGATATTGGCAAAAATTCACTCCAGAGCTGCAATGTACTTTCCTCTTTCCCCCACAAGCTCTTGGACATTAAAAGCAGGACATTAATATATCTGTTGGCTTTCAGGCCTTTGGTACAATATTTGCTCTCCCTATCATTTTCAGAAAAAGCAGTCATTACACCAAAGGAATCAAATCCCATTCTTTTATTTCAAGCTAATCACTGGCTGTTTTGTGTCTCTCTCATTGCAAAGGATTAAAAGTAATTTCCCCCTACGTGTGTTATGGCTGATCACGGCTGGTGCCCACAAATCTGCACTCTTAATCAGTATAATTTGACTTTCCTAATGGAAGGAGTCTGACACTATATCCATAATTATCCATCTGGATGATAGGGTCCCAAATTTCAGCCCTCTGCCTGCCAATGTGGTCATAGGGCAGACAATGGCTGAACTGGGTGGTTTGATTTCCAAGTGGCTAAGAGAGGATTGCAGTTTGATTGACGAATTTGGACCCAAGAGGATTCAGTAAAACTGATCATCAACTCTTGTTTGAAAAGGAGTTTGTGGAACGGCTTAAAGTATTAAGGTGAAATTTGGCTGAGTAAAGCTGAATGAGTAAAACCATGTATAAGCAATACAAATGAATGGTAAAACCTATATATGAAGCTGGATAAAGTTATTTATTAGGCCAATTAAAGACTATTTGGAGTAATTTGATTTGGGGAAGCTTTAATGTTTCCCTTGATTCTAGTGATAAGCTTTTATCTGGAAAAGAAACCCTCCAGCAGCAGGTACACAGCACTTGGGCTGTATTCTGCAGGATGATCTGTGAGGGCTGCAGCCACTAAAAGGAATAAACTTTTTAACAGAGATGCCAGACTATCCATTTGGTTACTAAAACCAGCCTAAGTTAAGCACAGCAGTTAAATCCAGTATTAAATAACAAAGATTGCTTTCTTCACTTATTATTTCCTTCTGGCTAAGACAGGCAGTGCTGCACTGCTGGTGCAAGCAAATCTTTGTGTTCAGTGTGTATTTACAAAGGACTTGGGCACCAAGAGATGATTTTTATCTAGGGAGGCAAAATCATTTTTTTCCTGATTTCTCATCAAAAGCTGATGACCAATAATGAGCATGCAGCATATATGCTTAGGAGAGTTAATATATAACATTTCTGGTGGAGTTTCAGGGGGTACTTTTTGGTGTTTATCTTGAAAATAGTGATCTTCAGAGACTTATCTACCAATATTCAGTTTTCCCCAATAAGTAAGTGTGAGTAAAATGCTCTGAAGGAATTTGGGGAGAAGATCTTGTGATGGAGGAGGAAGGGATGATGCGAGAACTGGGGTAACAAGTATTACACTTGTGAGGCAGCCCTTTCCCAGGGCTCCCAGGCAAACTCCAGCCCAGTTCATTAAGCCAATAATTAGCTACCGCCATACAGACCTGTATGAGCTATTCCCTGCTGTGCATTTCAACAACCACAACACAAGCCAACCAAAGATCTCAGAAAACATCTGCTGATTTACTTCAATGGTTCAAACGCAACTACTTAGGTATCAACATTATTTATAAGTGAAAGTCATTGCTTTAAACTTGGCTACACTCTGCAGAAGAAAGCAGACACCAACGATCACACAGTTTGGTTGCTGTTTTATCAGGGCTGCTCTGCAAAACACAGCGTTTCCTTTGCTCCATGGTGGAGGTGAAATGCATAGAAAGAATTACAGTATAAAGAGAACAAGTGGAGCAGTCAGCAATTGGATTAGTGCAGACTTCAGCTTACTGCTTACTGTTTTCTTGGCTAATTGATTATGAAGTGGGTTTGGTAGTCAGCTCAACATTTTCAAACTAAGCTACTGCAGTCAAGACAGTGGGGCTGTGCTCTTCTGAGAGGTGTTTTTCCACTTTGTTCTGACAGAAGAACAGAAGAAAGCCTTCCAGTGTGAAAAGTGAACATTTACACTTTTTTTTTGAAGTGTGAAGTTCTCCAAGACTTTTACAAACATCATTTTTTTCCCCCCCAAAAAATGTTTTGTGCATTTGCTGCAGCTCTAAGTAGCTGAACACAAGAAAAATGCAGAAATGTCAAGAAAATCTTAGATAAGTCCCTGAATTTTTTTTTCTTTCTTTCTTTCTTCCTGAAACCTTCACTGACAGCCACAGAAGATTGGATTTAAGTATCTCTGTAACAACAGGTGAAGGACACACACATTCACTCTTCTGCAGAGCAGGCAGAATCATAGAGCTACTAATGCAAGAAGGAGCCTCCTTCAGTTGTCACAGAGTCAGGCAGTAAAGAGAAAAAATCACCCTTGGCTTCAGAGCCACCTGTCTGTACAAAGCACTGCTGAAAGCCCAATTATTTTGACAGATACCCAGGAGAGACAGAAAAAATAAGGACTTATGTAAATCACAATGAAAGGCCTCAATGTATTTCTAAAAGCGCCTCAGGAATTTACAGTAAATAATGCTTTCAAAGGAAATGGTAATCCTTCTGCACTGAAAGCCTCTGATCTTACCATCTTTACCTCAGATCATATTAGTACTCTGCATCATTACAAGAATGTGTTCTTTGAAGCATGTGTACTCTATCTTCCTCCCATTCATCATAAATACCTCTCTGTGGAAGTACACTTTGCCACTCTGCACACATTTTTCATTTCCTAAAGAAAGATTTAATTCATTTCCTAAAGAAATGTCATGCAGTTGTTGGGTGGGTTGGAATCATGATCTTGCCAGGGCGAGTTCACAAGGCCTGATTCATTTAACAAGTGATTTATTGACGACTGTGAGATAGAAAATAATGGAATGTTGTTATTAAGAGCAACATTACCCATTTCCAAGAGTGTATGGAGAGAGGGAATATACAGTGGATGTTAATATTCCTTCACGAACAAGTGATGCATCGTGAGAAGGAAGAAGTGAGCTTGCCATGGTGAGTGGCTGGCCTCCAGCTTCTGTTCCAGCTCCCTGTTTGTAACTCGCAGATGATATTGCATAAATCTTGACCTTTGCTGCTGTTGGTCTAGTTGGAAAACAGTAGCTTGTAGAACAAGAGATAAGAAAACAAGTGTCCTGCTGCAGAAAATGTAATTTTGATTGGTATCCAAACATGACCAGTTCTTCTGAGAAAATGTGAGGGTTCAAGGCGTACTGCCTACGTAAGCAGCAGACCACAGCTGTGTGTAGTAGTTACTGGTTTGTTAGCTAACCTTATCCAAGCAGCATCACACATGGGGATTAAACGTTTCTCTTCCTTCTCTCTTTCCTTCCATCCCTTTTTCAGCCTGTGCCAAAGAAAGCAGCATTTGCAGCCCTCCAGGCTTGCAATTCTCCTATGGTGCAGGTACAGAACCCTTTTCCACAAAACAAGAAATGGAGAAAAGAAGCAATTCCCTGCACCACACATTTATCTATGTAGTCCACAATCATGGTGGGATCCTAGGGTGTCTCATAAAAATAAAGATCATCCCCCAGGCTGTCTTCTGTTCTCACATCCACTGTGACTACAGTGATGGAATGCAACCTTCAGAACAATAAACACTTCCATGTCCCCAAATCAGGTTTTAAACCACCCAAATTTTAGTTCAATGGCTGCTGGAAAAAAAAGTCCAAGCCCTAATGCCAGATGCTTACACTCCTGACTCAAAAGTACCTGCACACACCCTGGGCAGAGAGCACCTCATCCTAGCCAGAACCACAGAAAGAGTTTTGAAACCTTGCTTGTCCTTGAGGATTGAGGAGCTGGGACTGAGCTGGTAGGGAAACACCCTGCATACTCCAGATAGCTTCAGAGCTATCCCCAGGAAGCCCAGAAGCTTCCTGGGGATCTTGGCACACCGGAGCTCCTGCAAAGGACCATTTTAACTCCTAGAGAGCAGCAAGGAAGCCTTACTGTTGAATTAGAAAGCAAGCTGTGCAGCTTGTCTCATCAGAGTGCCCCCACTTTGACCCCTTGCCAAGTTTCTAAACCCCAACAGTGCCTAGTTGAGACATTGGTACCTCAAACTAACCCACCATGCTGTGCAGAGACAGGGAAAAACGGCTCATGCGTGAAGGAGCTCATGATCAGATTCTGGTTTGGAAAAGCAAAACAAATCCTCAGCCCGTCTTTGTCTTCCTGAAGAAATTATCTGACAAAGAGCAGAAGAAGAAATTATTTCTGCAGATTTCTGAAGTGCCAAAGTGAGGAACATCTGACACGTTCCATCGAACGCAGATGAAAGCATAACATTTGGAGAAGCTATAGTGTTTAGGATGCAATAATTCCACAGGGCTCCACACAAAAAGCCCCACAGCCAACAAAGCAAACCAGCAACAACAAGAAAAAAGAAAAGATTAAAATCTGTTCCCAGCAGGATAGCGTAAGCCCAGAGTGATACATTCCCTCTACAGCCAACATGCTGCACAGAGGATGATTTAACTGAGACCCTCGCCAGCTCTGTAACAGCAAAGAAAGCCTGATGAACTCAATTGCATGCTGCACTGTCAAAATTATGAAGTGAAAATGTTAACTTAGGCTCCAAAGACTTTTTACTCTGCAACACAGCTTCAGAAGTAATTAGGGAGAGGGGAGAAGGCAAAAAGCTGAAGCACCTATGCAGACTCACAAATCTATGGTGTGCTGAATGGGAAACCCAGGAGATGCAGCCCCTGGCACTGCTGTATTTGCAGCCAGCAGTCACAAGGTAGCAGCACGAAGCGCCAGGCTAAAGAATTTCTTAAAGGCATTCCAGAGGCGGAGGTGATGAGTTATCAGTGACCAGGATGCAGCTCCAAGCGTGGAGGCCACATAACTTATTGCAATTAAGCACTTAGTGAGGACTAAGTGCTGCGCTGGGGTAGGCTGTGCTTAACCTCTGTGAGGTGGTGAGCAGACACCCAGCAAAGGCACTGACCTCTTTTCTGGATTTACTGCAGACACCAGAGCTGTGTTACAGGAACCAGTATCAGGGCACTCAGACTTGGGAACAGAGAGCTTCTGGTACGGTCATGCAGGGGAGCCTTACATCTGGCAGTGTCTCACAGCTTACAAATTGGTTGCTCAGGTCCTGACCTGCTTTCAAACAAGAAATGAAGTCACCCCCGCCCCCTCCCCCTTCCAGCACCCTCTCTAGGCACGGTTTTAAATGAAGCAAAAGGGAGAAGGATCTCTCTCAATTCTCTACACATTACACATCACATCTACACTGTGATGGAATATGTATGTGTGCACAGTAACTTGGAACTCTCAAAAGTAAGTAAATCCATATTCTAAGAAATAAATGCAAAGGTCAACAGGTCAAAAAAGAGTATTAATGCCATGCTTGACCTCCTGTGAGGGGAAGATTCACTTGCAGAGCTGAACTGAGAGCTGAAGTGTAGCTGTAGCTGAACATTCAAGAGCTGGAGTTTTTGTTGATCTGCAGGAGGGAGTCCAGTTCCCCACCTCTCAGTGAGCCTCTTTCACCCAGCTGCCTTTGAGGGAGCTGTGTTTGCTGTACATCTGCAACTTTCAGGGCATCTCAGAATAAAACATTCAGTAGCTGCTGTGTTGAATTCTAAAGATCATTATTCTGCTTGTTTAGAAAATGGAAATGATGCCCACTTTTCTCTCCTCTTGCTCTCCTCATCAATTTACTTCCAAACAGTTTGGAATATTTCACTCAAAAAAAAAAAAAAAAAAAAAAAGTCTCTTTTGTTAACTGTTGTTGCCTGGACAAACACTACAGATGTTTCCAATTATGGCACTGTCCTTGTCATCAGAATAAATTTGCAGAAGTCTGTTGAACAAAGCTCTCTGGTTTAGAAATCACTAGGACTTGTCCCTTTTAAAATGGGAAATCATTTTTCATTACTTACTACAGTTCAGCCATAAACCCCAGCCACCTCTCCTTTGTCTGGAAACTCACTGAACTCCCCGTCCCTCAAAGCACCATCAGGATTTCCTCCCCAGCTCAGCATTCGCTTTCTGCCCATCAGTAAATCCAGATTCTTTGATTTCATCTTATTCTGCTTACAAGAAATGGGCAGAGCAAATACCTGACTCTCTTACTATCTTAAGCAAGTAAACTGTTAAAAGAAAGCCACCTGAACCTAGAGAACTCTGTAACCCCTTCCGGATGTGCAAAAGATAGGAACGTGAGAATCACTATTGGTACAGTGTCAGAAAGGAAACTTACTGTTTGGGATGGCTGAGAAGGAGGTGAAGTGAACCCCCAAAATTCACTGTGTGATTTACTTCACTAGAAATCTGGATAAATCCCCAACAAAATAATTCCATATTTGTTGAACTGAGAGGCTGTATGGGGTGCAACTCAGCCACCTGTGCTTGGCCCAGCTGTACTCTGAAAGGTACCCTGCTACTGTGCCATGCTGCTGCTGTCAGCCTTTGGAGACATTACAAGATACACCAAGCAGTCCAGAATGGTAGATGACAGCACACTGATTAAGACCTTTATCTCTCATTGCCTTCTTTCCAGTCACTTACAGACACACTTCAAACTAGAATCACTGACTGGATTATCCTAAGAACCCCTTGAAATGATCTCCTCCTTCCTATGTTGTACATGTATTTCTATTCTTCCAGTAGAAACACAAACCACTGCCATCAGTCAACAGCTATAGGCAAAAAAGGGAAAATAAACAATGCTCTAAGAAACAGAACAAACAAAGCTGCATTGCTTCGAGTTTCTTTCCTATGCCCCAACAGCTTAAGCCTGTAATAACTCTCCAGTGCCACACATACCATTTACAAATCCCCCCTAAATATTTCCTTTCCCACATAACTAAATGTCCAAGGAGAATCTGCAGGGACCTCCCTGCTGGTAACAGATAATGCAGTGCAAGGAACTGCCATGTCTTTCCCTTGGGTCTCTCTTTTCAGCCCAGCTCTCAATTTAGCCCCAAACTAGAGAGTAATCATAATCTCTGCTACTTTGGTTGAGCTGATTTATAAGCTCAACAGGAATGAAAGGGAGTTTGGCAAACAGGTCGTAGAACCTTTGATAGAAACACTTCTAATATATCTCAGTGCAATAAAGGAAAATCATTCTTGGTACAGCTAATTCCTCCCTGTGGGTTGGTTTGTTTAGAAATTGGGGGGGGGGGGGGGGAAGTACTGAAGCCATTAGAATGTAGATGCTGAAATCTTTTTGCCCTTCTGCAATTGCTGTAAGGAAACAGAACTTCTGCCTTTAGCAAGAGACAAGGACAGCACATGCAGAAGCACTTGGAGGCCTTCACCATTGGACATGACCTCCTTTTAAGCAATGCCCTTGCTTCTTGGATACAGCAATAAAAGCAGCTGCAATGAATTCCTATCCCTGTATTCAGAAAACACTGCAGATGAGTGGCCTGATTCAAAGGCTAACTAGCACAGAACTACAGCTGCACTAGAAAGAGAGCAGTAAAACCCACTTAGCCATGAATTAATACATAATGAACGACTGACAATGATTATATCAATACAGCGTTCCTGACCTGCTTCAGCACTTCCTTCCTTTTGCTCTAATCATCTTTTTAGAAGGTTTTGCACTTGATTTCTTAAGCACAGAGGCACTTAGTAGCTTGCATTTCCCATTCATTCTGTATATAATAGCAAGTCTCACTTCCCTCTGAGACAGAAGTGTCAGTGATTGGCTCTTTTGTTTTTTTAACGACCAATATGCAAACCCTGGGACATAGGGCTCAGCAGAGCTCAACACATCTCCATGGACTTTTACCCTGATAAGACGTTGCTACAGAATGAGAGAATTCAGTGGAGTGTGGTAGGTGTAATTAAAATTGTGTTATGAAGCTGATCCACAGACAGATAAATTCTATGAGCATTAAATTGCATGGATTTGTTGGGGGGGGGGGGGGAGAGGGAGGGGCCTGCTCATTCCCTTGTAAAAAATGACATCAGTTTTGAGATGGTGAAGCTCCAAATCTGAAATGAATTACAGCAGTTCACAAGTTGCTCAGAATAAACAGAGGGCTGTGTACTCCCCCACCAAGGGACTCCACACATTTTGCAGAGTGCAGTGAAGCAGCCTAATAACAATTACCAGCCAAAGGGATCCACACACGCAGACTGCTGACTGGTGGCATATTAATCCACTTTCTTCCATCCAGAGCATCAGCTTCTTAATGGAAAATACAGAGATGTTCTGGGAATGAAGGTCACAGGTTTAAAACAAAATGGTATCTTTGTAATTGTTTTTTATTTGCCATCCATTGAAACAAATTTGATTAGGTGAAAGTCAGCCTGGCATCAAATGTCATCATGTGGGCAGAGCCTCTCTTTGCTCTGATTGGAAATAAAAGCTCCATCCACTTTCCTTGTGTATTAGTGGCAATATTTTGTCCTTGGTAGGGGTCTAGCCACAACCTGTTCCATGTGGAATACTACAAACCCAGAACCCTGCTTCTTTTTGTCACCTAGGCTTGCAAGTTCAAAGAGAATGGTCTTCCTGGCAAAGTTATCCTTCATCACATTCACCAGTCTGTGAGAATTGGGGAGAAAAAGCCATTTGTTACAATCCTGTCTAACAAAATATTAACAGATACTCTTTCACAGACAGCAGCAATTACTCACAGGGCTGTAGAGAGAATGGGAAGAAACTAATTGAAATGACTTTACACGTGTGAGCAAATTCTTGAATTAAAATCAGACAAAAGTCAGATAAAATTGCAGCAGGTTTGAAGCTGAAGCCATGCAATAAGTTTGTACTTAATGAGCATGTCTTCTAAAGAGAACATTAGCTCATGCTGCAGAGGATCCTTCACAGATTTACCTGTGAATATTTATAAGAAAGGGAATACAATGATGTGATCTTTCCATTGAGTTACTACATGGTTAGGATGAGGAATAATACATATATTATAATTATATTATTACACATATTTTATACACACACACATACATAAAATATCCCTTTTTCATGCTGAGATAGCATAGCCAGGGAGAGAGGACAGGGAGAGGACAGGATGTGGAGCATAGAGCACATGTAAGCCATCTGAGTGATGATAGGGAAGGAGAAATTAGAAACTGAGGTGCACTGGAGGACGGCAGCACAGCTTAGGAAGGATAAAATCTTCCCTTTTGTTTCTGTTTCATTGCCACCCCACACTTTGCCTCAAATCTCATTTTCTCATTGATTTTCCAATTAAAATAATCAGCTACATCTTTATGTATAATGTCAACAGTTCTTCAGAGAGAGTCAGCTGGAGTCCTCTATTTCCTATTTAATTTAGACTTCCAAAGTTGCAGTAGCTCACAGCAAAGCAAAGAAATGGAGAGGTGGGACTTTCAGCGTGGCAAAATCAAGAAAATGACATCATTCACTTGCAAAGTTAAAACTCTGACAACTTTCACTTGAGGAAAACGAGGACACGAGTGGGTACTGCAATCTGAACGCCTGCCCTGCTTGCCCTTTCCCACACTGGGAGGTTTCCACATCAGCAGCGAATCTTGGGAGGGAGCTTGCATTCGCTGTTATCTCTTCTTCCCATTTATTTGTCTCCTGGCAGGTATCTGTCAGTTCCTTAAGTATGCCATTTATTACAGGGCTTTTAAAAATCTTTTCTGCACATCTCTGTTTTTATGTTACTGTGTCTGCCCAGACTCCTTGTGCAGCATCGGTAGGAGCACGTTTACACACCGCATTATTTATAGACAGGGACAAAACACATCTGCTTCCTTCAAGAGCACTTTCACGTGCAGCCAAACCCAAGGCTATGCTATATTCTCAAGGAACTGTCAGAAAGTTAGCAGAGTAAACTGTGTTAGAAAGTGCTTTGGGGAAAACTTTCTTGCTGTCTTGTTTAGAATTAGGCTACAGTGATGTTAATCTTTTCCTTCTTATCTGCATACCTATGAGACATCCAAAACACCAGTAAGCCACTGCTGGAAAATATGTTTCAATATCATTCTGAGGAGACAATAAAAATCTAGACCACAAGCAGTTTTAAGAAGGAAACTAGTTGCTTTCAACTTCTTTCTCCTTTACAAACCTGTTTCTCAAGACTGCTGACCACCAGATATTCCCTCACTATCATGAGGCTAGTCATGAAAGTGGTTATGTGGTTATTCTGTATTTAAAAGACATGTAGAGTCAGAGACTCATCCGGGTTGGAAAAAATTCCTGGGATCATCAAGTCCAACCATAGACCCTGCTCTACAAAGTTCACCCTTAAACCATATCCCCAAGCACTACATCTGAATGACCTTTAAACCATCCAGGGATGGTGACAACCACCTCCCTGGGCAGCCTGTTCCAGTACAGTGCTGGGGGACATGGTTTAGTGGTGAGGTGGCAGTGTTGGGTTACCAATTGGACTTGGTCTTAAAGGTCTCTTCCAACCAAAACAATTCTATGATTCTAGAGACAAACTCAGCACTATCACTGCAATAGGTGCCTGACATTCAATTCTACTGGGTCGCTGAGGTCTGTTCAGACCACCCCTATTAATATGTACATTTTATTCTCATCCCCAGAATAATATAAGGAGGGTGCCAACACTCAGTTCCTCCTCCTAGAAGTGAAGAGAATCCAGCATAAGCAAAGCAAGTAGTAAGAGTGTACAGGGACTGCAGGCCTGCACACAAACCGCATCCACTGAGAGGTTATTCTAAAGCCCGGTCTAAGCTAGAGTTTGCGATAGAGTTTGTGTGTTTCCTGCAGCTGTGAGGCTGTATGGGTACCAGCACACAGAGCCCATCAACAGACAGAATGGAAATTAGACTAAAATCACTCAGAGAGCCCAACACAGAGGGAAATTTGGTTATGTTTTGTTTGTTCTTCACCTCCAAGTCCAGTTAGGAGGACCTGTGCTGGTGATACCGATCAGGCTCAGAGTGATGAAGCTACTGGTATGGCTTTCTTAAATGCACACACTGGAGCTCTTTGTTCATTCCTGCAACTGCAGGTGTGTGAAGCACAAAATAAGATGAGTGCCAGTTCCTACCTGGGGAGTGCTCAGTCTTCAACCTGAGCATGCAAACATGGAGCAGCACAACGCTGCAATGCCACAGTGGTAGGCTCAGAGGAAAAAGCAGTATCGGAATCTTTCCAATTTCTTGCTACAATCATCAACATAAAATCAATTTGTGTTGCGACATTTTCAGTTCTCATTATCATCTCTGTCACAAGGAGGAGGTTTTTAATCCCCTCCTAAAGACTTTAAGAGACAGAGGAATGACACGCACTAAATGCATTATACATTCTTTAATATGACCTTTTCGTGGCTCTTCAGCTTGACTGCCTGGTCACTCCTGTGCTTTGCCTGCCTTGATATGCTGAGAGGAACAGGTGGAATGGTAAATAATCAAAATACTGAATCTTTAAAAGGTTAACTTCATACTGCAAGGGACTCTTTTATAGGTTTTTATATCCAGTACATTTATATTGTACAATCCAGGAAAAAAGCTAGGAAGAAAAGTAAATGGCAGACTACGACTGTTCTTGTGACAGTGATAAAAATGACTCAGGAAAGGAGTAAGATGGTTGTGTGATAGGTACTAATTTTATTCTGCCAATAGTTCACATGTCTTTATGCTGTGTGAAACAACCTACTTCTCATGGAGGTGTGGGAAGCTTTAGTCACCCTTCACCCATAAAAGGTTTGAGAGCCTCAAATAGAGAATGGTTTGAAATGGAAAGTATATTGTGGCTCAGTGCTAAGCCTTTTCCTCCTCTGGTGTTTTCTGGAATTTTTTTTTTTTCCCATATGAAACTTCAAAAGTAATGAAAAGTGAAGCCAGTACAGAGTACTTTGTAAAATAAGTGGCAGGTAATTTTCTACCCTCATTACCATTTTAAACTGACATTAACTGCAAAAGGACCCAAGATAATGCAAGAGAAGTGGGGACAGCAAGTACCAAGAGAAAGTAGGGAGAAGCCAACCCATCCACTCAGGGAGAGCATGGAGCAAATGTGGAGGATATAACCCAGCACCTGAGTGTATTGCATTAGAACTAGAGATTCTCCTTTTGACTTTACAGTGCTGTCCTGTCATTATTTTCCCACAGATAAGCACAAAAGTTCTCCCAGGAAAAAGGATGGGGAGACAGGTCAGGAAAGGAGGTCAGTTCCTGAAATGATTTCTGTATCAGTAGCAGGAGTTTTGTTTTTTTTTTCTGAGAAGGGCAGGAGAGGGAGGATAAAATATCACATGGAGTGAAATGTACCCTCACAATGCACTCATGGGTACACAGCAATAAGGGAAGGGCACTACAGGTGTCAGATGAGTTAATAAAACAATATGAAGGTCCCCACATCACAAAGACGTAAAACTTTACCATAGTTTGCCTTCCTTACAGGGATATTCTTAGAAAGGAGGAATAAAAACACAGACCCAAAGGCTAGAGATCTCCTCTTTAATGGGATTTTAGAAAGACTCCTCTTATACAGAGAGAAATGCAGCTCTGGCTGGAAGAGGTTTTTGAAAACCCATATACTATTCATCAGGTTAAAGGCATTCAAGTCCTTACATGGCCTCAAGGTGTCCCAGGGGAGGTTTAGATTGTATATTAGAGGAAAAAAATAGGGAGAGAGTGGTCAAGCATTGGAACAGGCTGCCCAGGGAAGTGGTGAAGAGGTTAAAAAAATGCATAGACATGGCAACCTGGGACATGGTTTAGTGTGCATGGTGGTGCTGGGTTGACAGTTGGACTTGATGATCTTAGAGGCTTTTTCCCACCTTAATAATGCTACAATTCCTTTGTGTGGGCTGGAGAGGGAGAGATCACCTCATGAGGCACTGCTGTTTGTCAGAGAGCTAGGCTTGGAAGTATCTAGCTATTCATCCTAAGAGAGGCAGATAAGGGTTATCACATAGTTGAAACTCTTCAGAGAGTTAAATTTTTGCTCCTGTGTCAGGGAAGACTTTCAGAAAGGAGAAAAAACCCACAACCAACAGACCGAGAAGCTACTTGCTGTTCCCTACTAAAATGGCAATAATCTCTATTGCCTTGTAGCCTCTGAAGCAATAAGGAGCTGCTAGGATTAATTAAACTCTGAAGGGAGGCTGAAGTGCTTAATCAATCACCAGCACTGTTGATTGCCACTATACCACTCATAGAGATTATTATATGGCAATTCACAGGACAAAGCAAGGCATCTATGCCACAGAAAGGGCAGGCAGGGCCAGTCCATTCTTGGATCTCTAGTTCCAGCTCTTGAGGACCTGCTTTTTCACAGCACCTGAAAGCTGTTCACAAGTTCACCTGGCACTGACCATTCCCTTCAGTTATGGGTGCTCAGCACTTCTGCAAATGAGGTCTCCTAGCTTCAAATCAGGAACCTGGAAAATTAGAGCACGCAGCGAGCGACCCTTGGTGAGCAATCTGGCTGAGCAAGATGGGCAGCGTTACAAAGGAAAGCAGTGCCAGGAACTGCACAAGAATTAATTTCTCCAGGGCAGCACACATCAACTGCTCTGCCTGCGTGATTAGGGTTTGTGTGTGTGTGTGTGCACGCATTTTTTCCCTCCCCTTTCTTTTCTTCACCCTTTGCAATTTGCTGCTGCCTCTTGTGCTCTGCAGCTCGGGAGGAATAGATTGTTGTCTCCTGTCCTATGCAACCTGACACATGGCCAAACCAGGAACGGGTTGTACTGAATGAGAAAATGATCCTAAATGGTAGACAAACATGTAATTAAAAGCTGTGTCATACTGGAGAAGAAAAAGGAGCTGAATGAGTCCTACACCTGAAAGATGGACTTGGTAACCTCTCGCACTTTCTGGTGTACTTTGAAAAACCAAACAATTATCTGATGATAATTTCCATTATCAATGGTTTTAAAACCACATTCAGGAAGCTTCAAAAGACACTTCTCAGGGAAAAAAACCTGAAAACATGATCTTGCATAATTCCCAGGCTGGTGACATTCAAGTGTGAGATGAGAAGAGAAACACAGTAATAATTGAATGCCTGCACAAAGTCTGCATTTGTTAATAGCATGTTTGCTCTTGCCTTCCATTCTAATAGTGGTTAACAGGTATCTTCAGGGCAGCTAGGGGAGCAGATCACCAGATTATACACCACTCTAATTTCCTAAGGTGGCCATTTAGAGAATCCTAAATATCTGTAATAGCAATGGGAAGGGTCAGCCTTCCTATGAATGGTATGAACTGAACTGCTTTAAACTCCTGTTCTTCCAGAGCTGGCTTTATTTCTGTTGAAAGGAGACCATCAAGCTGTGAATACTCCAGGACAGGTCCTCCACTGATATAAATCAGTAGTGACTTTAATGGAGCTATGTGGATTTATAGTGGGTAGAAATCCTGGCTAGCTGATTGTCCACAGTGTTAAAGCAGCTGAAACCTCCACCACTTGAAGAACTCCACTGCAAATAGGTATTCCTCACAAAGTCTGTTTTTTGGCATCTGCCAGACCTATGTGCATTGCACAAGTCGCTAATACTGACAGATTTAAAGTCTATTTGAGGCAGAACAATCATGACAAGGAAGGAAAGAAAAAAAGTTCTCTGTGATGATAATACCACTTACTGTATGCCATAAATGTTAGCTACTAAAAGCACTTTAGTGAAAAATCATTCATTTCCTTTCATGACATGGTCAGGCACGATTTCCAGCACGTGGAAGTGCGAATCATAAACTGCAGCTTTTTGGAACTGATTTCCTCATACTTCATCAGAGACCATCAAATGCTATTTCAGGAGTAATTTGAATCACTGATATGGTCTGTGCAGGAGCTGGTTCCATCTCCTTGATACAGAAGGATAATCTATCACAACACTGACAATGCACAGAACAACTATGAACTATCCTTAGATGACTCCAGTGCAGGAGAAGAGAGATGGAGGTTTACTTTTGTGTCCTTGTGCTGGAGCAGCACCCAGGGACATTTGAACTTGCGATAGGTTGGACTCGATCGCAAAGGTCTCTTCCAACCTGATCTATTCTATTCTATGCAATATGAGAGGTCTGGAGCACAAACCCTCTGAGGAGAGGCTGAAGGAGCTGGGGTTGTTTTGCCTGGAGAAGAACCACTCATGGAGGCTCAAGGGGAGACCTTATTGCTGTCTACAATTACCTGAAAGGAGATTGTAGCCAGGTGGGGGTTGTTCTCTTCTCCCAGGCAACCAGCACCAGAATAAGAGGACAGAGTCTCAGGCTGCACCAGGGGAAGTTTAGGCTGGAGGCGAGGAGAAATTTCTTCCCAGAAAGAGAGATGGCCATTGGAATGTACTGCCCAGGGAGGTGATGGAGTCACCATCCCTGGAGGTGTTCAAAAAGGATTGGATGCGGCACTTGGAGCCATGGTTTAGTTGGCAGGAGGTGTTAGGTATTAGGTAATAGGTTGGACTTGATGATCTCTGAGGTCTTTTCCAACCTGGTTGATTCTATGATTCTATATGAGGAGGTTTGCCCTGAGCAGAACAGAAAGGAATAACGGGCATCTTTTGAGACCTAGGGAGATAATCAATTGCCTGGGGGACAGGATGGTAAAAGATAAAAGAATATGGGGTGATCGCACTAGGTCCATTTAGCTCTGTGATGATGTCCAATGTCCAGAAAGAACATAGAGTTGTACCTCTCATGAATGCTCTTGCAACTTCCCCTAATACTATTTATTTTTGCTATTTAAAGCAAGAAACAGATTAAAAACCTGAACAGAAGGAAAAAATGCAGCTGCAATGACAAGGTGTCTCTGAAGTACGGCAGAGCTGCAATGCCTTTGTAAGCAAGTGGAGTTACATGCAAGCAAAATCATTGCTAGCAGAAAATCCCCGCTATCATGGGAAGTCAGAGCACTCCTGGGGAGAAAAGGATGACTGCTATTATTATTGTTTTCATTATTATGATTTGGAATACAGTTTCTGTGCTGGAAAATGGGGCTTTGAGATGATCAAAATAATGTACAAATTGAGATTGACAAGCTGAAGCACTGAAATGCTGGAATTAAGCACATTCATTTCAAAGTGATGTCTCTGCTTCAGAATCTGCCAAGTTTCATTTTGAAAGAGTTTTTTAAAAGGTCTTTACCATGAAGAATCACCCCCTCAAATCCTGACTTTCCAGTCCAGTCAGTAAACTGAAAAAGCAATTATTTGCACAGTACTGGTCTGGGGGAAGAAGGCCAGAAGAGAAGACAAGCACATATGAAAGTCAGTGGGGAATCAAATGGAGAGTGAGAGAGAATAACCACAAAAATTCATCCGTAGGGCTGGCAGAACCTTATGAAAGCTGACTGCCACTCCTAACTTATCTTTAGAAATGTATGGGGAAAGAGAGGAGAAGAAACTTGCTGGAAGTGGAAAAGCTGGCAAGCTTCACAGCCACGTATAGAACCTAAGCACTGCGACTTGGCAAGAGGGCAGATGGTCTCTGTGAACAGGATTAGCACCTCTCAGCAGAAGACAGCCATTTAAAAAGAGAAGGGAGAAGTTGGTCTCCGAAGTCTGAAGAGAAATGAAAAGCCTATGCATGGCACAACAGTCCCTGAAGCAGGGCAAATGTCCACACAAAAAGGGCCTGAGCAGAAATTGGAAGAAAGCTGCCTGGCAGCCCAACCAAAACATCCTTCTACAGAGGAAAGCAATTACTGTGTTGGAAGGAAGCTGAGCCCAACAATTAAAGCAAGAGCTTTAAACTTCTGCTAGAGGTTTCCTGAAGTATGTTCTATGGATCACAGGAATGATGTGCATTTGTTTACCTGTGCATAAAAATGAATCCCTAAGGCAACATGAGTTTGGATCCATTAACATTAGCAAAGAAAGTTGGCACAAAGTGTTAAAATGCCCACAGCACTGTTAGTGCCACAAGAAGATGGCAGCAAGAAGACCCAGATGAAGGAGGTATTCAAGACCCAGACCACACTTACTTGCACTAGGACTCTACAGGTTATCTGACAAGGGAGTAAGCACTGCACAACACATTTAATTTGCAAGGCCACATGGCATCCTTCCAACCCCATTTCTTTATGAAAACAAATCATTTTGCATAGATCTGTGTGCTGCTAACATGAGAAGAGCCTTATTAACAACACAAATTACACCTTGCTTAGATTTTACTTATTTTCCTGATTTCATTTACTACGTGGGTCCAGAGGAGGCTGTGAAGATAATCAGAGGGCTGCACCACCTCTTGTATGAGGACAGGCTGAGAGAGTTGGGGTTGTTCAGCCTGCAGAAGAGAAGGCTCTGGTGAGACCTGATAGCAGGCTTCTAGTACATGAACTGGGGCCTACAGGAAAGATGTGAAGTGACTCTTCAGTAGTGATAGGATCAGGGGTAATGGGTTTGCACTGAAAGAGGTTAGATGTAGATAAGATGCACAGAAGAAAGTTTTCACTGTGAGTGTGGTGAGGCCCTGGACAAGTTGCACAAAAAATGTGTGGATGGCCATACTCCTGGAAACGTTCAGTGCCAGGCAAGATGGGACTTTGAGCAACCCAGTCTAGTGGAAGGTGTCCCTGCCCACAGCAGGGCATTGGAACCAGATGATCTTTAAGGTTCTTTCCAACCCAAACCATTGTATGTGGATTAGTTGGTGAGTGACCATCCTCACACTTTCCCTCTCTGCAGAGACATGTACAGAGAACTTATTGTGCCACTCCTCATCCTTGCTACAATGCCTGGAATACGCATTCAAAACAGTCATCTGTGAAATAAAGCAAGTTAAGCTTAACTTTGCATCTGGATATTCTGGAGGAAGAGAAGTAATTTGCAGCAGCCCAGGGCATTTTGTTCTATTAAAATAAATGTCCTGAAAGCATCTAATACAGTAACTGCTCTGCCCTACAGCATCACAACCACCCTATTTCCACTGGAATGTGTACACCCAGCTTCTTTGTGAGCACCAATCTAAATCTGAGACCAGCCCTTTGCAGCCAGTCTAACAACCTCCCCATAAAACCAGCCGGCTGGATGGATCTCTTCCGACTGCCTTCTTCTGTTATTCATCGTGACCTACAGCTAAGGACGTTTTTCACACTGCAGACCCATGGAAAAGCCTCTCATAATCTCGTTAAAGGCTGGCATACTTGACTTGCAATACAGAATCCTGCATTTGTCTCCTCAGGGAAATAAACAGTTTTAAAGAGTCTTTGGACTCCTGAAATGACTTAACCAAATACAATGGCCACACTAGTAATAACTGAATCAGTTTTCTGCTTCTGACAAAAATGTCTACAGTGAGGAATTTGGATTTTATGTGCCCTTACACAAACCCATCTACAGCTTTATTTTTTATTGCTCACAGGTTCTCGAGGGAAGCCAATTTCTCTTTCAAGCAGCAGTGACTTTAGTAAGTCAAAGCATCCAATTGCTAGAGGAGGGTTTTCTTTACCTCTCATCACTGAAACCCTGCTGTGGAATACAATCTGTTTTCAGAAGAGCAAAGAGGTGAAGGACAAAAACAAATGGCAATTACTCAAAGGCTGTGAAGAGCTTGGAGACTGCTGTTCTCTTGCATCTGAATTAGGGTAAGAAAATACACCGGTCAAAATGCTGCCAAGGAAAATGCTCTACCATTGAGCACACTGACATTTGTCACACTGTCATCTAGAATATGAAGCTGTAATATAACAATATATAAATACTTGCACTAATGACTGCTTTTTAAGAAAGGCTGCAGCAGTCTGTGAGTTTTCCTTGAGGACAGAGGCTGGGAAAAGACATGACGATATAGTCACACTTTGCACCAACTAATATAATTCCATTATTTCATGACTAAAAGCTTCCTTGCTACTCTCAATCCCTTGCCATACCAGTAAAATGAGTTTCTGAACTTTCTCCTTGACTATCTACTTGAAAAAATAACTGCTTTTCCAAATAAATTCATGCAACCCCTTTCTTAGGGATTCCACCGGCCCGAGACACAGCACATTCAATCCATATTCATCTATTGGAAGCAGCAGGAGAAATAGAACGTAGCGTTTTTCACTCTCCATGCTGCCAGAGAAGCACTGTCTTTAGCAGAAGAGTTGGCCATGCAATACTTGTATATACACAGCAACTCAACCAGGAAGAACTGGTCATTTACTCAGGCATATTGCAGGTTTTCCAGGGGTATACTACAATGCTGTCTGAGGTTACCGAGTAACCAGAGAAGGCTTGAAGATAAACCATTAGACAACACATAGCAAAATCTTCTGCAAACTACAGAAGGAAGAAAAATCACAAATATGCAGATAAGAATCATTCCAAATCAACTAACCAACATGTAAATGTGCATAGAACCTGTCTGTTTTTTGCCATAACAGAAAAGCATAACTACCCTTTATTGTAAGTTTAATGCAGGAGCTACTCTGTGGTCCCCTTCACTAGTACTTCGAGTGTGATGCTTAAAACACAGGCTCATTTCATCTAATTCAGCTTCCCAAGGTCAGAAGCTCTTAACAGCAGAGTTGTGCAGCATGAAATAGCACCACCACATATCAGCATGTTCTGAATTTCTTCTGAGAGGCAGAGGCTTGACAATGAATCTGCTCCTCAGAAGCTTAATATATCGTTTTCAGTTGCATCTTCTTTACTGTCACTCTTTTATACCTGTACTTCAATTGCACAGAGCATCTTTCCTTTATTGAGGGCTGCAGTTAATCAGTTGGTTCCATAAAGTACCACATCAATTCTGTTTTATGAATTCTTTGTCTCAAGGATGTAGCCAAATACCTTGTGTCCCAATACCCAGCAGTAACACATCACCTTTGTAGAGCCCTGCAAAAATGCGATGGAAATTACAGCAGCCCAAGACCAGAAGCCCCTCAATCACCTTTGCTATGGTAGTGTTGGCCATGAAAAAATAGAACCTAGTGACATTTGACAGACAGGTCTCACAGAAGAGAGCAAGAACCAGAGAAAGAAAATCAGCCTGGGTACATGAGCCAATAGATGCAACAGAACTTCAAGAGTGTGAAATGGTGCCATGAACTCTCATTTATCAAATCCCTTACAAGCAGCAGATACCTATTCCCTTTCCTCAAATTCCTCATTCAGTTTACACCATGAACTATATGACAAAAAAAAAATCTATATGGTTATGTGCAAAAAGATTCTTTTGGAATAAATGCATACTGAAGTAATTGCCTGAAAGGTCTATTTGTTCTACCATTTAAATAGCTCTGTCAGGCTAACGTCTACTCTAAAGCGGCTGTAAGACGCCTTTTAAACAGCGCTGCAGCATGAATTTTTAGAACATATAGTCAGAGAATCATTTTGGTTGCAAAGCCCATTAAGATCACGGAGTCCAACCCTTATCTAACTCTCCCAACTCTGATGCTACACCACATGTCCCTCAGCACCACATCTCTGATTGTTTTAAGCACCTCCAGGGACGGGGACTCAACCATCTCCCTGGGCAGCCTGGGCCAGTGTTTGAAAACCCTTTCTGTGAAGTCATTTCTCCTAATGTTCAGCATGAAGCTCCCTTGGTGCAACTTCAGGCCATTTCCTCTTGTCCTTAGGGACACGGGACATCTTATTTTTGCACCAAGCACAAAGAAATCAGTGGCAGAAGTGCCTTAGTTCCACCTCCTGTTTCATCTTGAAGTCATCTCTGCTGAACCACATTTGCAGAAGTTTCCAGGCAAGGTCTTACCAATGCCCTGCGAAGCACGAGTGGTACTTCTGCAACTGCCTCTCCTGACACACTCAAGGATTACTGAAGCCTCTCCCTCAGCACATCGTAATTCAGCGGGCAGCTAGCACACTGAGGTCATTTTCTCCTTTGGACATTTCTAACCAAAGCTCTCTTAGATCAAAGCAGATGTTCATAGTACTACACCCCAAGTGTATAATTACACACTTTGTGTTAATGAACTTCTTCCCATTTCTATGGCTCCAGTTCTCAAGGACATCCAACTGAAAATACAAAAGAACTATCTTTTTCTTTTTAAGAGACATGAAATAGTGTCCAGTGTTTCTGCAACCAGCTGAGCTTCTTCATGAGAACAAACCCTGAACAGATAACTCTTCCTCCCACTTGCCTCTTTACTGGAAAATCTATCTTAATTACTCTTTGCGTGCTGGGTAACAGCATTCTCACATGGAGTTGCTGTATATGCTATATAGCAGTCACCATATGTCTTCCCTCCTCATACATGAAAGAAAACCAAAACACCAAAAATCAAAACACTTGAAAATTATATTTGCTACTAAAACCAAGTTGTGCTTTAAAAATTCTGATCTGGCTTCTCTCCCCTCGCTCTTTTTTTTTTTTCTGCTTATAAATTTCTTGTTTCTTTATGGGATTTTACCGAGTTGAGCAAAGTGATTCAGATATAAGCTTCCTTTAACCATCTTATGTGTAGAAGGTGGAGATTAGTATGAAAGATTATTTTTTTGATTTCAAATGTCCAGGATGACAGTGGCAATAGACAAAAGGGAAACATGACGATAGCTTCATGACACTGGTTAGTTTTCTGCTTTTGACAACTTCCCTGCTGCTCATCAACACAACAAATAAGAGATAAGGTCCTCCATCTGAGACACTTCTTCCAACCCTTCTCCAGCTCATCGTGCTCAGAAGAAGGGACTGCAAGTGAGGGGAGGCTTTGCGGCGTTACACATGGCAATGCCACAGGGCTTTGGAATCGCAGGAGCTCACCTGCTCTGTATGGGATCAGCTAAGAATAGTTATTTGGTTTCATGCAAGGAAAACTCAAGGTCTGCAGAGCTTCCCTGTGACTTGAGGTTTTTTTCAGACCTTTTAGCTCATATAGAATGGTTTAGGTTGGGAAGAGACCTCTAAAGGTCATCCAGTCCAACTCCTCTTGCAGTAAGCAGGGACATCCTCAATCAGATCAGGTTGCCCAGAGCCCTGTTAAGCCCCACTTTGAGTATCTCCAGAGATGCAGCCTCAACTACACCTCTTGGCAGCCTGTTCCAGAGCCCCCCACCCTCGTGGCAAAGCAGCACTATACTGGTACTTTGGCACTGGGACATCTGGAGACTAAACTGTTCCTGGTGTTTTCCTGGATTCCATTTCAACTGAACACACCTCAAGCAGAAGCTACCTTAAGCCCTTTGTGAAAGCCACGAAACAGAATGAGGCATCTTCCATAGAAGATTATTTTCTTAGCCACACCTGATTACAATACCACCATGTTAACAGAGATGTATTATGGTTGAGAAATCTTCAGGTATTCCCTTTTCACAGTGAGATTCTGCAGAGAGCAGAAACTATGTACCACAACTGCTTGGAAAATCAGAGAAAGATACATGTTTTTTTCCTCTCCCTTTACAGTCCCCAAATGAAGCCTAATTTTGCTTGTCTCAATTAAAATGCTCAGGGAACTGTTTTGCCAAGGTTTGTTCCCCTTCTATTTTTTTTTTTTTTCCCCTTTTGCATCTTTGACTCTCCAAGTCATCTGCAACCTTTTCAAGAACTTAAAGCCTAAGCCTGAATTTCAATTGTGAAGGATCAAGGAGGCATTTGTAACACGCAGCTCAGTGCCTGAAGTGACTGTGACATGATCTTATTTTCCTGGTTTTCATTTTTCCTGTTGACAGAGGTTGTCTGATAAGTGAGTACTTGCTGTTGGAGACCACACTTACAATTTAAACAATAAGAGAATCTGCCTGTTGTCTGTGCCTGATAACTCCTGGGCCCTGACTATCATTGCAAACAAATTGAGGATACATAAAATTACCTTCAGACAAACAAGATGGAGCCAAGGCCATAATTCATCAAACCCAAGAATACAGTGGTATCATTGTAGAACATATATTCTCAGAGAGGAAATTCAACTGCTGCTGCATGAATATATCCCTTCTAAACAATTAGCCATGAAATTCTGTCTCACTTAGTGGAACACAATACTGTGATTAAGCTAAGTTGGAAAACCATCACACAGTAAACTTTGCAGTAAACTTAGCCACTTTCTATGTAACTGTTAATTAGAAATATTAGAAAGGCATGTCTGAATGTTTTGTTAGGGACTGAGGCTTTGTACTTGAGCTCCAGACCTGTCCAAGCTAGTGCCAGGATTTCCAGAGAGG
The DNA here is from genome assembly GCA_033816785.1 of Picus viridis. Taxonomy (NCBI): domain Eukaryota; kingdom Metazoa; phylum Chordata; class Aves; order Piciformes; family Picidae; genus Picus; species Picus viridis. The sequence goes on from CM066593.1 coordinate 20,282,322, forward strand.
CTGGACACCTCAGGGAAGGTTAACCTGCCCTGTTGAGTGACCAGTCCCAGTCGTCAGGGTTTGAGCTGCATCAGAAAATGTAACTGAATAGGTACATTTTAGCATCTGGGACACAAAGATCCCATGCTGCTTACTGAGAAGCTTCTCTGGCACTAGCATTTATTTCTGTGTGTGTTACAGGATATTTTAGAGTTTTCTCTGTGGATGATGGGCTCTTGTCTGGCAGAGATGGACTTGAGCCAAACTGTTCAGATTTTAATAACTCACAAATGCAGATCCTGCTTCTCATTCTAGTCCATTTCTAAGGAGAGACATCTGCTTTACAAGAAGCAGATAACATTATTTTTGATTTCTAAAGAGTCCATTAAGCTGAATTACCAAAAAAAGGAAAGAAAAAGAAATGCAATTCTTCAGAGGAAAATGAAGGAGATGTCCCTGTTGGGACAGTGAAAGCTGTAAAATATGTAAGCATGTACATTTGGAATGATCTGGTGATATCTCAAATACCATCTCCATTCTTCAGCACTAATAGACGTGGAAGTAGATTTAAAAAATCCGAAGGAATTGGACAAAAAAAGTAACAACTCTCTGGAAAACTCAATTAATCTCTGGTCTATACTCATTGGTAAAGACATTCTAAGACTATAATGGTACAAAAGTCCAGTGGTTGAATACAGAATTAACCGGGTTGGAAAAGACCTTCAAGACCATTGAGTCCAACTTATCACCCAAGAGCAGCTAATCAACTAAACCATGGCACCAAGTGCCTCATCCAGTCCCTTTTTAAACACTTCCAGTGATGGTGACTCCACCACCTCCCTGGGCAGCACATTCCAATGGGCAATCCACTCTGTTGATGGAAATAGTTCAGATTTACACTGGAGTACCCAAAGATGGATTTCAGTCCTTAAGGAACCGAAGGAAAAAACACACCCAAACCAGAAAACAACCAACCAACCACCAAACAAAGAAAAGCCAGGAAAAAAGCCACAGCAGAAATGTCAAAAGTCTTTTTTCCTTTCCATTCTATTAAAAACTCTGGGTTGTTTTTCCTCCCCTCACACTAGGGATGCTTGCAGCTTAACGCTGCAGTGATAAGCACCATCATTTATTTCACTGCCAAGCTTCTGGAGATTATACAAACTTTGTCATGTATTAATTGTTAGGCAAATATTCCCCCAAAATGCAGAAATTAATATCAATGAGGAAAAAAATTTAAAAAATAATATATGAACCCAATCTTATGTATTGTTGTGGTTTATGATGAGAGAGATTTTAGTGCTCTAATTATCATTATCAATGCACAAACACCTGCTGTTCCTAGATGGTGTTTCTATTAACCCAGTGTGCCACTTCAGTGCTTTCCTCCTGGCAATCTAAAACCAAATTATTTCTTGTCTGGAAATTATTGTTACTTGCTGCTGTGTTTGCTCTGTCTGTCATTTTCTAACCTTTGCTTTATGGGGAAAACCCAAAAAATCAATAGCCACTTTAACATTTTATTTAATGAGTGTTTATGAAACCCTGATTACCATCGAGCTAAGTGTGCTCTTGCTGTGTTTGGAGGGTTTATGCACCCTGCTGACATTTGAATCCTTGCCATATCAAAATGGGAAGGCATCTGCAGGGTCAGTGCCACAGCTTAGGAGCTGCGACTGGTTCAGATTTGGGGTTGCTGAGCCAGGTGCCTCTAATGGGGTTGTCCATGCTAGGAACATCAGTTCCTCTCCAGGTCACGCCAGCTGTGTGGCCTCTGAGCTTTGGGCTTCTGAGCACTGTCCCTGCAAGGCAGCCACCTCCAGTGCTGGTCTAACTCAGTCCTTCATGCATGCTCCACACAGGAACAGACCTTGCCAGCTGCAAATCTGGAATCTCCATAGCATATTTCATACGAGAGTCAGCAATCCACAGCAGCTGGTTAGAGGGGTGAAACTCACCACATCAATTTGTTTATGAGAAGGACCTGGAGGTGCTGGTGGGTGAAAAGCTGGATATGAGCTGGCAATGAGCACTCACAGCTCAGCACCAGCCATGTCCTGGGCTGATCCCCAGCAGCATGGGCAGCTGGTGGAGGGAAGGGTTCTGCTCCACTGTTCTGCTCAGCTGAGACCCCTGTTGCAGTGCTGGGACAGCTCTTGGGTAATAGTATAGCTATAAATGAAAACATAAGGACTTACAAAGACATGTAAGGAGTTACCTCAGCCACAGAGAGCTGCCAGAGAAGTAGCATGGCCTTAACAGTTTTCTTTCATAAGATTTCAAAAGGATTAAAAAACCCAACCACCCCCCAAACCAACAACCTACTGTTTTCAATATAATTACACCATGACATGGTAATTTTTATGCAGTTCCTGTCTCCTGCTGCTGGGATTAGTCTTTATTTAGCAGTGATAAAGAGTTATGTCTCATGTCCTGGTTCAACCTCAAGAAATCTTGACAGGAGTTCTGGCTGAATGTTAATCTATCAGCATGTTACCTTGTTAAAGACATGCACTTACTAAATGAGCAAATCCTACTGACAGTGATTTTCCTACTACAGTCAATATCCTGAAAGAAGCAAAGTGAGCAGCCCGCTGCTGCTAGTGCTGCCTTTTCCTCCTCTCTGTCACTTTTGCCTCTAAAGCAGAAGTTATCTGCTACATTTTGGAGTCCGATGTAATTTGATCAAGTCCCAAGAAGATCACAACAAAGAAGCGACTGCTAGTCACTGGATGGTATCATCCTTAACTTACCTGCCTGGGATGATCTGTGCCGAGTTCGGAAACCTCAGAGCCAGACCTGAACTCCAAACAGCTTCTGCAGGGGACAATTCTTTCTCCTTTTCCAGAGCATGTCAAAGCAGACTTCACAAATATAACCAAGTGCTTTCTGTGTGCAGTTGTTGAAAGGACAGGCAATATTTGAATGTATAATTTTGGGTAAGAGAGTGTTGAGGCCTCATAGGTACAAACTTTGCTCTTCAAGCCTAACAAAGCTTCTGGGACAGGCAATTCTCCTGTGCAACTCGGCAGGCTGAAAAGATCTATTTCACTGCTGTTGTGTAAATACTTTGCACATACAATTGAAAACCTCAGTATGTGCAGAGTGAAGGGGGTGTGTGTGTGTGTGTGGAAGTCCAATAGCATTTGTTGAAACTGGAAAGTGATTTTTGAGATGATGTTTGCAATCTCTTTATGTTTTTGCTTTGTGATGGTTTGAGCCCTTCAGCTCAAACCCACTTCAGCTCAAACCCACTATGGCTGTTCACACCTACATCCTAAAATGTGATACTTGTGAAAAAGGAGTTTCAACTAAGGGGGAAATTTAGACTGGACAGAAGGAAGAGATTTTTTATAATGAGGGTGGTGAAACGCTGGCCCAGGTCGCTGAGAGAGGCGGAAGATGTCTCATGCCTGAAACATTCCAAGTCTAGGAGCCTGAGCAATCTGTTCTAGTTGCAGGTATCCCTGCCGACTGCAAGGGGTGGACTGGGTGACCTTTAAAGGTCCCTTCCAACTCAAACCTTTCCATGATCCTATGCTTTTACTAATCTGGCTCATAGACTGCACATTCTATTTAACATAACAATCCTACAAACCCCCAAGTTTTCCCAGGAGATATGTATATGAGGAATGTGCAGCTTTCCCCTTTGTTCTGGTGAACAAAAGGAAGACACGTGTGGTCAGGCAGCAGAACAAAATGTCCTTGGCCACCATTACTTTGCTCTTTCTTCTGAACCTTAGTTTTGCTGCCTTAGTCTTGAAGCTTCCGAGGAGGGGATGATGGTAATAACCATCCATGAAGAGCAAAGGTTTCTATTCTCACTTGGTTCTCACTTTGTTTAGTCTAACATTAATTGGGTGCAGCTACTTCACTACTCACAGACAATATCTAGCAGAAATGAGAACAGTTACTCTTTCATGCCTTTGGGAGAGGAAATAATAAAGACTGATCTGCTTATGTGAAAGCTTGCAAGCAAGGTGATACTAATAATTATGATCATAATGATTATTTACAGATGCTACACAACTCATTTACTTGTCTAAGGTCAATTTATCATGTAACAAAAAAAGAATTGCAGTATTCACATAGAAACATTTGCAGCCAAAATATCAGATCTATAGGGTATAGAGCTAATCATCCTGCTGTTTACTGCCAGAGTCCAGAGAAGGATCAGGTCAGTGTATGGAGCACACATCACCCTGTTCCACATCCTCATATCTGCCCTGCACTGAAAGTTCCTCTTTGTTTGGAACACACAATTTGTCCTCTGTAAAACAGGTGAGAAAGCCCTCCTAGCTTTGATGAGATCAAAGTGAAGTTTTGAAATGCTTGGTAATCTTAATTTTAGAATGTTTTTTGGTTTACCATTCCCAGAGCTTGAGACTCAAAGAGGCCATTCACAAATGTATTGTAAAATTCAGTGTCAGAAAGAGTCCTTTTTTTCCAAAGCTAAAGCCACAAAAGGTAAAATTTCCTGGCAAATCAAACCTGGGAACCAATTTCAACTCACCGTGCTCATGGCTCACACTTCATCTTCATAAACTTTAAATTTATGTACTCTGCAGTCAGGAAAATTTGTGAATAGCAAATTGAAACTGAAATATTTGCTGAAACTGAAATTCAAAGGAAGACTTAGTTCCAAGACTTTACATTCTTTGAGTTGCCAGTCATTCAGGTGCAAGAAGCAATCCAATTCATGTGGGAAACAAGACTGTGATTTCTTCAAACGAACTCCATGCTCTTTATGAGCATAATGAAACATTAGACCTTCTCATCCATCACATACAGTAGGGCTGGCAGTTAAATGCTACAATTCATATCCTAAACTATACCCTAAGCAAGGTACATTCTCGATCGAGCTTGCCAAGACCTGTTCCTGGAACATTTAAAATGTTCTCCTGGTTCCCTTTAAAGTTTAAACAACACTCAGTGTAATTGAAAACATTTGATTCTGCCTAGTGACTTTACAGTTCCCTTATCCAGATAACTGCATTTTCTTAGAAGTTGCCTTGGGCACTTCTGCAAGGTCAAAGAGACACAATGCACAGATAGGGCTACAACTGCTTTGAATTACTGCACCCATTCGTGCTCCAGTGGCTCTGCAACCCTGATGGCAACAAATGAAGACGCGTGCGTTGGGAGTACTGCACTCAACCTCCTAGGAAACAGACAGAGGGTATGGTCAGCAAGAGCCCTGTCACGCTGCTAAACGTTGAGCATCCTGCCTGAGCTGCTACAGCACCGACACCTAACAGGGAATCACACAGGTATGGGGAAGCCAATGGCCGCGTGGTGCATGGATTCACACTTGCCAAGAGATGTCCCAACCTGCACAATGTTGGGTTTTGGTAGAATGACCTACACCTTCAGAAGAAAAATCTCTTCCCTTGCCAGTAGGTTTTGAAGAACTAAAACTGGTTGTATCTTGTGTGAAGCCTTTTGTTTACAGAGGGGTTTTAGAAGCTCCAGATAGTGTCAGAGGAAGTTATGCTCGACAAGAATCCTCATTAATTGTGAAATCATAACATTGCTTTGGTTGGAAGAGATGTTTAAGGTCATTGAGACAAACTGCTAACCCAGCACTGCAAAGTCCCCTCTAAAACTGTCCCTCAGCACCATTTCTACACATCTTTCACGTTTCTCCAGTGAAGGGGACTCCACCACATCACAGGGCACCCTGTTCCAGGGCTTGACAACCCTTTCAGTGAAGGAATTTTTCCTAAGATCCAACCTAGACCTCCCTTGGTACAGCTTGAGGCCATAACATTGCAGAGCTTTTGGAAAGAGGTACCTGAAAACCACTAGCAGACAGAACTTTGTGTCTTCTGCCACTTAAGTGCCACTAAAAGTCAGTTACCAGTACTTTCCTTTTGTTGAAATGATAGCCTTATTAATTTGCTGGTATTAAAGGGGGCACATGCTCTGAAAGGGCAGCAAACCTCAGGGCAGAATACAGCTCATCCTCCGTCTCTGGGTGGCTGGGTTGAAAATCAGCGGCTACCAGGGAAGCCTATTGCTAAGCTGGGACACTGCTGTGAATAATGAAGCATACCAAGTGTTTTGATCAAGCAAGGGAATCTAAATGGCCTTCAAAACTAAAAGAGAAAAAGCATTAGGGCTTGTCTTCTCCTCCAAAATCTGCCATTAGTACCCCGGCAGAGTCCTGTTTTCTACCTCTCTGACTCAATATTCCATTTCAGAAAATGAAGAACGTGATCCAGCCATCTCCTCAAAGATTTTAACTTTATGGTAGAAAGATTTTACTGTTGCTATTTGCCATTAGTGGCAATAATTCTGGGTGTAGTTTTCTTTTGCTAGCATTTGTATTACTTTATTAACGTCTTCACAGAACCAGTTAGCACTATAAAAGGAATTCCAATTTTTTAACACCATGATTACTCTTGATTTCTGGGCTCAAGGCAGAGATGTTTTTGAAGGAGCCCAGGGAGGAGGAAAGAACACAACTCAGACACTGCAGTCAATTGTCACCTCTGAGCACACACGCTCAGATTGCTTTCCTTTGATGCTGCTGCCAATTTGATTCACAAGCGTGTATAAAAAAAAGGTCATGACATTTAGAGTTACAGCACTCTGCAAATTAAATGTTCCTTTACATTTTTAATTCCTGAAAGTAATTTATTATGGAATAATATTTGAATATGATTGAGTGAATGTGTAAAGATTAATGCCAACTGTCTTTAAATTGGAAGTTCACAACCACATACATTTAACCTTGTTGTATAATAGGCATTAAAAAAAAAAGAAGTTTATGCAGTAGCTCTGAGAGCTGCATTTCCATTTTGCTGGAAGCAACTGCACTGTAATTCTCCTTAGTATTTTTCCACTGACATGCCTGTATAAGGCATGAGGTTCAACTCTCTATCATTTTCTCCTTAAGATTATGCTGCATTTGAATGGATTTCACAAACCTGGCAACTAAATAAGGAGCAGAACCCAAGTCCCCACTGGCTGTGCAATTCTTTTATACACATTTTCATGTGAGAAATCAGACTGCGGATTTTTATACCAATTCAGCAATATTAATGATTCTATTGGACTAGATGAGGGGGAAAAAAAGATTGTGTGAAGAGCAGAGAAAACACTAAGGAACCAAAATGCCAAGTTAGAAGCTCCAGACAGAGAGGTCTGGAGATTTGATGGAGGGGAGATCAAGTGCTGCCGTGGCCAGGCTCCAGGGGACTGCCATGCGATTGCCTTGCGCATCTCACACGTCAACTCAGACACTAGTCAAGACTTATTTCTCCAAAGCCAGGTGATGCTACTTGCTGAGTAAATAAAGGAATCTCAGGAAAGGCAGCGCTACGGGAAGGGTTTGTGGTCTGCAATTAGGATTCATAATTCTCCCCTAAAGCTAAGGAGCTGATGTCCCAGCTGGAAAGGGCAGACACAGTATGGAATCCCTCTGCAGATGTGGCTAAAACTGCAACTGGATATAGAACTGCTACTGGTGTATAGGATCCACTCACGTTTTCTCATGGAAACTCCTGGGAGCTCTTTGTTAAAACACTGACTAACTCAGCAATGCTCGGTTTGAGGCCCTCTTACACCCAGGGGGTCAGCTGAGGTGAGAATGTCTGAAAGGAGACTGAGGAGGTAAGGTAAAGGAAGTCTTCAGCTGGCACATTCGAAGATCCAGAAGAAAATGTAAAAGAAAACAATTAAAAAGCAATTTTGCTGTTATTTGATTCTCAACACCAAATCCTTTTGGAAGCATTTCAGCACCTAACCCTAGAAAGCAACAGACAGAGATCAAGGAAGACCTTATACTGTAGAGGGCAGAATTGAGGTATTTAACATCCTTGTCACCAGGGCAGTGGTAGGACTGCTCTTAACTCAAGTCTGGCCTCTCGAAAAAGCCTCCAGGAAAGTTGCTCTGCAGATCACCCAATCCATTAAATTAGTGCTTTGTTGGCTGGAGTTAAAGTTTTGAGTCAAGCAAAACAAAAGCCTGGGTTTCAGAATACATATACCCTGTCAAATTGCATTTATCAAGATAAGGGTTATTAGAATCTTTTTTCTCTTGTGTGAATGAAATTGTAAGCTTAAAATGTCACTGAAGATTTATTAACCCGATACTCTTTCTGATAAGGGCGAAGAAACAGAAAGGGCAAAGACAAAGAAGTATTTCTTGTAGTCTGATAAGGGCTGCAAGAAATAGAAAATATGAGTAAGGCAATTTATCTGTGGGCATGCTCTAACCAAAAGATCCAAACCACATAAAGCAACATTACAATCATATGCTGATTTCAGAACCTCGCCATCCAAAATACTTAAGTTTGATATCTATGCAGAAAAAAACAACCACCCCTCTGATTTGCAAAAATTGGAATAAATCTGAATTTTCTAAACCTAGGTGGAGAATCACTGCTTGTTCTACAAGGTGGAAAGAAGCCTAAGGTGAGAACTTCCTGAGAACAGCAGTGTTTTCAGCTGAGCTGCCCAAAGGCTGCGTTGTTTAAACTTGTTTTTCCTTTCTTTTTCTCCTCTTTCTGTGCCTCTTGCCATCAGAACATGTCCACAGAGAGAAGGAACGAGAGCAAAGAGAGATTCTCCAATATTTTGGGTCCAACAGACTGTTGCTAAAGCTTCATCCTTTATAGCCCATGTCGTGCACATGACAAATAAACACATCTCACTGCTTGACAGAGCAATCACTTTGGCTTTGGGAGCTGCTAACAGAGGAGCCCAGCAGCTGTCAGTGGGTTAACCCTCTTAGCACCCCTCCTAGGAGAAAGGGGACAACCCAGGACTCAAAAGCAGGCGAGTATTCACTTTGCCACACCTACACTCACACCAAGAAACCACAGCCACAACAAGTCTTTTCCCTTCCAAAGGTTTTCTCCATAGCAAGGTGGACACTTAGGCAGAACTTGGCTGTGGCACTTGCCCTGCTGCTGCACTCTGCTTTCAGTCAGACAAGAACAAATTCCCTTTGGATGAAGTCACTCCGAGACAGCTTGTCCTTACTTCCTTGGAAAGGACCTGGGGGAGTGAATTATCTCACCAGGCTCTCAGACCTAAATAGAGAACTCACTGAGGAGCTGGCAGGGAAAGTGGCCATTTGTGCTCAGACTCCAACCATCAGCATTATCTTACACCACTTACAATGAGTTTGTTATTGAAACAATTTCATACCTAGATGCAGTTATGAATTCCTATTTACCACAGATGTGGCTTCCAATGACAATGTTAATAACAATGAACATAACAATTCAGATGCCAGGTAATATGCACATATGACATTCAAAGACTTTTCCCTTAATACACGGGCTATTGATCCCTATTTTTAACTCACAAAGCAGTGTACCATTAAGTAGCATTTTTCCCCCCTATCTTTTTTTTTTTTAATGATCACTCAGTATTTCCATTACAAATATTTTGACTCAAAAATGAGAGCCATTAACCAGAATTTGGGTGTTAGTTTTGCGCCAGCTGTTTTCTGGCACTCCATGACAGTGATTAGCTGTGCCTTAGCCTCTCCTCGGAAGTGCTACACACAGAATCTGCTAGTTAAGATGCGTCTGTCTGATTTTGTTTTTTAAAAGAACATAGCAGGAACCAAACTATCTGCTGTCATTCCACTCACAGGTCAACCTACCAGGCTTCTCCATCTTGTGTTTCGAACGTTCAGGTCCTGGAACGCAGGGACAGGGCCCTTCGCATCGCGCTGCGATGGCTTTTCCAGAAGTACAGGCGTGAAACTCCAGCTTGCACTAGAATCATAAAAACCAGCAAGAATACATTTTGAATTAGGACAAGACATAAACCCAGCAGCTGTGGTTTAAATGAGAAAGTGCATTTTGCAGTAATGGCATTGGACAGATTACAAGACTTCAGTCTCTGTTGAAAATGCCATTGTTTTTATTATCACAGATAACAACAATAATAGCTACTTCCCATGCAGAGTTTTGCACAGCACTCTGAAATGTGCCTCATAAACTGTTGTTATTATTCCCCACTTAAATATATGGAATCTGCAGCACAGAAAGTTGAACCAATTTCTTTCAGGTCACCTAAGAGATCAGTGGCCAATCTGGGAAGAAAATACAAACCTCCAGAATCCTCTGTGCTTCTTATGCTGCATTACCATGTTCTGGGTGCTTGGCCATCTACCACCTGTTACCACTACTGATTTATTAGTTTGGTATTTTGAGGAGCTGGGAGCTCTCAACTTCCCCTGCAAGCAATAGGCTTGGTCTGAATAACATGTGAAAAGATTAGTCCTCACAAAGGTGGGAACACTAGGAAATGAGATCTCTGGACAAGGAAGGAATTTTGAATGACTTCTGGCAATAAGTCTAAATTGCCTTAACGTTCACCAGCATCATCCCTAAACCCAGCCATCCAAGCAGCTCCAGAAATACAATGCTGTAAAACTGAAGGGTGAAGAGTAAACCACAAGCAGTACTGTAGAGTTCCCTACATCTGCATATTGTTACTTGTTCCTTTCCCTTCCCTCAACCCACAGCAGATGGGATTTACACCACCTCCAGACAGTCACTACTCTCAAACCATTTAGGACAGCAGGACATGTGCAGTATTGGATGAAATGAGACAACTCAGGAGAATTAAGATTGTAAAAGCATGCTAGCTAAAAAGCCCTGATTTATAACATCCTGACTGCTCACAGCCTTTGCTGGTTGCATCACATATCTTATTGCTGACTTTCCTCTAAGATCCTGCATAGCTGTCCTCTGGCACTTTCTGCCCCAAGGGTATTTTCCCCAGACTGTGCCTGCAGACTGGACTGACACAGTAATGGAGTAAGAGAAAAGGCAGGCAGAAGCAGGAACCAAACGTGTGTCAGGCATTCGCTTTGGCTTGATACCTGATGAACTGAATCAAGTTCCATTATTTGCCATCCGGAAGCACTGCTTTTACCAGATCAAGATCTGTGGGCTTTCGGTGCAAGGGGAAGCTGTGCCTGCAGTGCTCCTTCCTGCAGAGACTGCCTCCTGCCAGGAGACACTGGAAATGCTGGGCTGCAGCCCCCTTCGATAGGGCTGAGTCTTCCTAGAGATGAATCCTTCCATTTGGAAGCAGGCCAGCATGCTTACACCACGTGTTTTGAAACGTGCAGCTCTTTGGAAGTCTGAAGCACTCACAGCATACAGACCACATTGTCACCCAGCGAGGCTGCAGTGGGCAACTGGAGCTCATCCAGCCACAGACAAAAATCACAGCTTAGTCCTGTGTTATTTTGGTGCCGTGGGAGCCAAGAGAACAGCACAGGATGTTGTTACAAGATAAATGCCTCCTGCTTTGAAAGTGCTGCAAATATCTTGGCTTTGCCTCTGTTTGTTTTCGTTAAAAGGGCTCATCTTTGCCCAGGCTTTAATCTAGCAGCAGGAGACCATTATCCTGTGCCTACATCCCATTCTGTTGACATTATCTCCCAGCCATCCTGAACTTCAATGCACTCTGGTGGCTGCATGCTCTGTGTGATGTTCTGCCCTTGCGATTTAGGAAGTGCGGGGCCACACACACACGTGCAAGCTTAGCTCTGCTCTGCACTGCTGTTTTGCAAGGCGGAAAGGAATATAAATGCTTGGTTTTCATCTGCTTGCTCCATAAATAGACTTGCTTAATCTGTGCTGCACGGACAGAGCACAAACACAAGAGAAAGCACATCAGGAGAGGATGGAGGATGCTCCGAGTGCACAGTCCTGAGGGCAAGGACTCTTTCTGCAGCCTATTCTGATCATCAAGATGTTGTTGAGGACAGGCATAAATCTCCATCCTGCAGCTGGAGCTGATCATTTAATCCCTTGCAGAACATCAATTAGTTACATATTTTATTATGCATAATAAATGCAAATTATGTAGCTAAGTATAAGCAATTATACTTCAAATACCACCTTTAAGATGGTGAGGCCCCCTTCCAGCCCATTATTATGCACAGTTACGAAAAGAGAGCTTCACACTTGGAAGAGGCAAGGCAAGGGTTTAAGAGTGATAAAAAAACCAACAACCAAAAAGCTGAAAATAAATCAGAAAAGAAACTGCATGAAAAGGGCTGTGTCTGATCTGAAGGGGCAGGGCAAGGAGGAGAGCTAAACTTGAAGATGACACTGATGCAGTCACACGTGTTGGTTCGTATGCATACAGAACTGGGGGGGCAGCTTGGTGTTGGGGGAAGATGATACAAGAACTCCACTATTTTCAGTGTTAAATTCAGATAATAGTGATTATTTTTCATCACCTAATCACCTTCCCTAAAGAAAGAGAGGGAGATCTACTTTCCATGCCGTGGGGATCTCACTAGCTGCAACAACCCACAAGAGTAGGTCAATTTTGGGTTTAATCATGTTGTCTAAGCCAAACTAAGTGATATTTAGAGGCAGAAGCCAATGCAGATGTTTTGTGAATCACCAATAAAGCTTTGGGACTACCCTGCCACTGGGTCTACAGTCCAGAAGGAGCCTGCTGGTTTTCCCCAGACCATGGACACTGAATTTCTATTTTTGCAGAGAAAAAGCAGATGTCCACATTGGTTTTGCCTTCTTAATTTCCTTCTCACATTAAAATAAGACACACAGTACAGGACAAAACACAACAAATGACGGAATCACAGAATATATGTGGTTAGAAGAGACCTCCAAGCTCGTGCAGTCCAACCCTCCACCTAGCACTGAAGGGTCAACACTAAACCATGTCCCTAGGCACCAGGTCCACACAGCATTCGAACAGCCCCAGGCACAGTGACTCCACCACTGCCCTCAGCAGACCATTCCAGCGTCTGAGAATCCTTTCAGGGAAGAAACCTTTCATAATATCCAGCATAAGCCTCCCTGCTGCAGCCTGTAACCTGTAGTCCTGTCTGTCACTGGACACCAAAAGAAGAGGTTGTCCCCTCCTTGCTCCTACTTCCTTTCGGGTAGTTGTAGAGAGAACATTCCAACCATCCAGCCTTCAGCACCAAAAAGACATTATCATTGCTTGCAGACAAGAACCATGAAACTCCTTGCAGTAGTTCTACACAGGACTCACAGGGAGCAGCCCCAGAGTCTGCCTCCATTCTCTGCTGAGCTTTTCTCCTAGCACAGCTCCCTGGGTCCTGCCAAGCTTCATACTTCTCTGCTACCTCCCTGATGTTTGAACTGCATTTGTTTACTACGAACCCCAAGGCCCACATAAACATCTCTAAAGTATTTTACTGCAAATGGAAAAACAGCTCTGTTATTTGTTGTTAAATGTATATGGAGATCAATAAAATATATGAAGGGAGAAATGGTTGAACATAGTCATGGAAAATTCATACATTAATTTATTCAACTAAGATGTGGGAAATTATTGCAGAGTGTGTTTTGGCTAAAGTGTTCCCCTGAGAATCCACTCCTCATATAATGATTCCCTCTTTATTGTCAGTGAACCCACAGCAATGTGTTTTGCATAAGCATTCACATTTCAGGGAGAAAGAAAATGGCTACATAAAATTTATTCCCTGCTATTTTATTCTAGTCTGTCAGTCTCCAGCCTGTACCCCTGCTAGAATAGAATCTAGATATTTGTTTTAATGATGTAATAAACCAGTGGATCTCTGTCTTTATGATGCCTTTCAACTTTTGGCAGGCAGGTTTTGATCAGAGCTGCATGGAGTGATGTTGCTGAATAAGTTACTGTGATCCCTCACACGAGGCTGTAGAGTTGACTAACAAGTGCCTATGTGGACAGATTAGAGCAGCCCCCATCAATGCCTGGAAGAGCTTTGCATCCTGACACAAGGAGCTCGTGCGCTGGCTTAAAATGCAGCCAGGTAAGGCAGCAGGGGGGATAAAAAAGGGGGCAGCAGTGCTCAAGCACCCAGACCCCCTTGCCTCCCACCTGCTATTGAGCGACGTGCATCTCTGTGCTCTGCTGCAGAGCTGAAACTCCCTCTGCAGCCAGTCAGCTAGAGGGAAGCCAGCAGCTTAGGATGCTTCTCCTTCTACCAGCAGCTTAGGATGCTTCTCCTTCTACCAGCAGCTTAGGATGCTTCTCCTTCTACCAGCAGCTTAGGATGCTTCTCCTTCTACCAGCAGCTTAGGATGCTTCTCCTTCTACCAGCAGCTTAGGATGCTTCTCCTTCTACCAGCAGCTTAGGATGCTTCTCCTTCTACCAGCAGCTTAGGATGCTTCTCCTTCTACCAGCAGCTTAGGATGCTTCTCCTTCTACCAGCAGCTTAGGATGCTTCTCCTTCTACCAGCAGCTTAGGATGCTTCTCCTTCTACCAGCAGCTTAGGATGCTTCTCCTTCTACCAGCAGCTTAGGATGCTTCTCCTTCTACCAGCAGCTACCCAGCTGAGATCAGCTAATGCTCCCCTGCCAGAGGAGAGCAGGCAGGAACATTGCAGCAATAAACGCTCCCACCAGCAGAGATGGACTTGGTGCACACTGACAATGTTTGAGGAATTAACTGTGCTTTGCTGGGATGAAGACTGGCAGCTCACTCAGCAATGTCCATGAATGGCCATTTCTTCATTGTGATTCTAATTACAATAGATAGAGATAAATTCTGCCAGATCCCAGCTCTGACAGCACCTTTCACAGCAAATAAAGCCATAATTGAGAACACAGACAGCCTGGGACAAACTCTGTGCCTAATGTTCCTCCTGTTCACAGGGCCATGGAGAGGACAGACAAGTGAAGCACTTTGCATAGGCTCAGTATCAGCCTTGATAACAGCAGAGAAGGGGATGAAGAGAGCATACTTCAGCCAGGCTTCAGCAGAGGAAGACTCAAGACCCTAATTTGTTCTTGACACAAAATTTATAATACAAGATCCATCATTTAAAGTTTCCTGTAGTTATGCTAATAAAGGAGAAAGTGTCAGCTTCCAGCCTTCTACTGCTTCTGTCATTAATTGAACTGCAAATTAAAAAGGAGACAAGCACAGTGCTGTTGTTGGGAGTATGCAGGAATTAACAGACAATACACATCATGAAGATACTGCCACTAAGTCTCTCTCTCAAAAGGCTGCAAATTGGAATAGGGAGTTAAGCTTTATGTTTTGAACAGAAATACTGTGCCACCCCCTGAAACATTACATCTTACCAACAGCACTGGCTCTGAAGCTGTTGTTGAGCAGCTCTTGCCTGCAAGCTGCTGCATCCTCTTTTGCACCCTGGGGCTTTTTGCACTTCCACCAAGGATTCCTTCAGTGCAGTGGTTGTTTTACGGTGCATCTCCTGTGCACTCTCAAAATGTATCTCCTAAACTTCAGATACAAACAACAGCAGCTCATTATTTCTGACCTTATCTTTTACTTAGTACCTGCTGCTGGCAGAAGCAGCTAAAACTTCATGAAATTACAGCATACAGCCCAGAGTTCCTTTATATCAGTAGGGTTTTGTACCTATCTATCCTAGCAGATAATTAGACTCCATTGGAATTCAGACACCTATTTGAGAGGAGCTGTTTGTTTACATGCTTTAGAGCAGTGCTTGCCATTGCTTCCTTGGCTAGGACTCTTATCAGTGTTTTCTTTAGAAGCTTCTCTTTCCAGTTTTCATCAGATGGAAACAAGATTTAGTACATTTGGAACACACTCAGACCAGGATACTTTTCTTTTGTTAAACTTCGCACAACATTAAAAAAGGTTCAGTATCAGCTCCGCAAGCCCCCAAAGGGGCATCACACGCTGCACTGCCATTGCATCCTGCTAAACAGGTACATTAAAAAGTTAAGGGAGTTCTGCAAGCTTTACAGGGTGTGTAAGCCATGAAATCCTGACAATCACTGCCCAGTCAGGCTGCTGGGAGATGGCAGAACAAACCCTGTGAATTTGTGTTTGTAAAAAGGCAGATGCTGACACAGACTTCTGAAATGCCTTCCAGTGTTCAGCTATGGGACAAGCTTGTGTGGTGCCTTACAACTCCTGTCTCCTGCTCTGCAAACCAGAGCCTTGCCCAGGCCTTGGGAGAAGGAAAGGGGCTGCACTGGGAGAGAGCAACTGAGCTCCATGCCTCAGGTGGGCACTGCATATATGGAGCAAGCTCTGCACACAAGACCTCAATAAGCTTTATGCTGACAAATGAGGCTGTTCTAGGACCAGACTAACAGTTTTGGCAGGTAGTGTAGTGGTCTTGTTCCGCCGAGCACACAATTGCTGCTCCTGATCTTCAGAAGTCCTTCCTAACCCTTCACATTCTGTAATTCTTGCCTTGCACAGGCTTTGCTCCTGGGGGGCTGGGTTGGGTTATTGCAATAAAAATAGAAGAGAAGCTGAGACACACACACCCCTGCCCCCAAGCCTTTGTTTTTCTTCAGATAGCTGGCAGGTGAACACACAGCACTTCATCTTTGCAATAAAAGCTGTACAAAGGCATCATAAAAACCTGAAGTTCTAATTAAGAGCTGTGTTCTCCTTAAGAGAATACATAGCTGCTGCTGCTATTAATGAGTCATGCATGCATACAAGTGCTGGAGTAGACTCTAATTAACACAAACAATCTATTGTGTAAATAGAGAGAGACATTTGTAAAAGGTGTGCTGGCTGCAGCATTGAAGCAGATGTTAGAGCTGATCAGCTCAGCAACTCCCCCTTCTGCAAGAAGTGACATGAAGGACCTCATTAGAGCTCAGGTAAGCAGAAAATATTTGAGAAAGTCTCTTGTTGCACACATCTGAGGGGCTCATGCTTCAATCTGCTGGAAGGAGAACATATTCCAGGTCTGGGGTCAAGAAGAAAGAGACCCAGGTTCCACATCAGTGGTATTCAACAGGGTGAACAGACTTACATGGCTGAATGTGGTAATGCTGAAAGGACTGATGCAGCAAAACTCTGAAGGCCACAAACTGTTTTACACTCCACAACTGTGCCCCCTCTGCAATCTTGCAGCTCTAAGGAGAGAGAGCTGCAGGCAGGACTTGATCCTCAGGGTAAAATTAACCATGGAGCAGGGAGAAAGCAGAAGACCCCAGCAATCTTTAAATGTTCCTCTGAGGCAGGAGGTCACATCATTAACATTGCCAGCCGCAGGTGCACCGAGCACAGACCTCAGGCCCCTCTATCTGTCCTGCCCTAGTGAAAGTCTTTAAAATGTAAAAAAATCTGATGCATTTGAAAGTTTTCCCTTGATTATTTTTTTCTGTTGGGTTTGAGCCACATGCAAGAAGTCTGTTACCTGCTTTTGACTCCTAGAGCACAACTTTAAACAACTGACTCCCAACTCCAGAGCAACTGGAAAGAGAAGAGCTTTGTCTTCCAGGAAGAGAAAAATCTTTTCCTAGCCTGGGCTTTCAGAAACAAGCAAACCTGAGATGAGAGACAGCCATCATGCAATTCAGGGTGGCATTAATTGCATGTTTTGTAGCTCTGCACTATAATTAGAACTGTGCACACACCTCTAAAAATAGGTTACAGCTTCTCAGCAGGAGAAGAGCAGAAGGGGCTCCTTCCTCACATTAAAGTCAAAGGCTTGATTTAGAAAACAAAGAGCCTGACTGCTCAGGAAAGGGTCGGCTCTGCTCCTTGGAAAAGTTCATGACTCTTCCTTGCCTTCACAGTAGTGCATGAGAGATGCTAAAAGACAGCCTGTGATCATGGGGTACAAATCCTACACACCATGACGAGAAGGGGCAGAGCCATGAGGCAAGCATGCCAGCAGCAAGCTCTCAGGACAGTGGCTGGAAGCAGTACCCAATGGTGTGGAAACCCAGGGTGATGGAACAGCTGGAGTTACAACTCTGGAGGAAAACATCTGACCACACTTCCATCAGAACACAGATCCTTAAGTGTTTGGCCATTAGCTTGTTTGTGAGGCACTACTTGGCCGATCTTCCATATTTGTAATTGGACTTCAAGTAGCCAAAAGCTTTGCCTTTAAATGTTACCCTGCTGGTTAAAGCTACCCATAGAACAAAGGCCTACAGACAAAAAAATTACAGCCATTTCCCAAAGTGACTGATAGCTGAGGAGTTCTCAGGGTGACTGCTTGTAGGCATGTTGAACCATTTCAGTGTTTGAACGGCAGGACTGCAAACCAAGGAAATTATCCTGCACTTGTGCTGCTGCAAACTGCCCTTACGGACAGAGCCAGTTCAGCTAATTTAGGGACTTCTGGACAGAACAAAATTCTGGTTTAATGTAAACCAAATTGCCCTGAGAAATAGCTGGCAATCAGCTCAATGTGAAGCAGGAACTTGAAAAATAAATGCAGTTAATGGCATGAGCTCAATAACATGGCACAGAAGGGCACTGCACTGCACACAGGAGGTGGAAGACATTCCAGGGACCATTTTTAATGCAATGAAAACAAACGGTTGCTATTTTGTGAACAATCAAGAAAATAATTCCAGGCACCAAAATCCAGCCTGTCATACAGAAATTGCATTGGAGTTTGGAAGTAATGGAGATGCCAGTTCTGGAAACATCAGGGCCAAGGGGTCAGGGGCATCTCTCAGTTGTTTTATCAGGTAAGAAATGCGGGTGCTGAGTGGGGCAGCAGGGACAGAACTTGACACAAGAGAGCAAATTTGTAAGAGAAAACATTCGTGCAGTGCTCCTTTTGACTTTTCCTTCACTAGCTGAAGAAACTAAGACAAGTTAAAAGGCAAACGAAAACAGAGAACGTCTGTCACTATGAACGGCTGACTCGGAATAAAGATACCCATCCCTCCCCTTCTCCCCAGGCTGTAGCACAAAGCACCAGCCTCTGTTAAAGATGCAAATCATTCCACTTTCCCCTGCTTCTTCCTCCTGTTAGCTACATTGCAATGGCTGCTCCAAGGTAGGCACACACTTGTCCTTCTCCCTAAGAGTCTCATTCCTAGACTGAAATCTAGGGCTCCAGCCTGTGGCTTGATTTTTGTGACTACAGATCATTTTCAAGTACCAAGGTCATGTCTACCCTCTGGGCTGTGCTACCTGGTTCCTTATGCACAAAATGAGAAGCTGAGGTGTCAAGGAGATGATGCAAAGTTCCCCATCCCCATGGGGTGGCTCTGGCTCACAGGTGGCACAAAAGCAGCTCTGCACCTGAGCTCCTTCCCCCCACACAGGGACTCACTGCCACAGGCTGGCACCAACTTGGGGATCTCCACAGGATGCTTCTTTGCATGGCATAATCATGCACTAGTGCCTGGTAATTACTGCTACAAACTGTCTTTGGAGATGCTAATTCTCTAGTCAGGAATATCTACAGGATCAGAATCCAAATGCAAATGCAGGCAGCAATGATGGCTTATTTTTAAAGAATTCAAGCTGTTTCTTATGGCCCATGTTCTATATTCACTTACTAAAGCATTTCCTGTTGCTAAATATCTATTCCTTTTTCCTCCCTGCAAGATGTGCATGATAGCTCACTAATGATGTCCATTTTCTAGCTGCACATGGGAGTTTTTCCTTTCCAGTAGACTAGTCTGCCACATCCCAAGATAAAATAATCACTTTCCTACTTCATTTGTTTGCTTTCATTTCTCTACAGATATTATATTGCTTTTGTCTTGATGAAATTATTCCCTATTCTAACTCTTCATAATTATGAGCTGAGAGTTCATAGCTAAGAGCATTATTCAAAGTGGAAAGAAGCTACTTTTTCTTCCCCTCCCTCCCCCCTTTTAACAGACCACAGCTGTCTTGGTTTAAAAGTAAAGAAAAATCACAGGAAAACAACTGGAGGTTTGGAACTATTGATGCTGCTTGAAATGTACTTGCCATGTAATTGAGAAGCATTCTTGTTCTGCAGCCATTTACTAATCACAGGAGAATGATGATTTGTCATTTTTACTTGCTTCAAATTACTAAAGGCAATTTCATTTCTCTCATGGAAACGACATATCAGAAAATGTGAACATAATCAAGAGGTAACGAT
The DNA here is from genome assembly GCA_033816785.1 of Picus viridis. Lineage (NCBI taxonomy): Eukaryota > Metazoa > Chordata > Aves > Piciformes > Picidae > Picus > Picus viridis. Next base: position 20,302,119 of record CM066593.1, read on the forward strand.
CTGCAGCTCTATGCACACACAGACACTCCAGATAGCAGCCAAACAAGTGCCTGCTCGTGGCGGAGGGAAGGCAATGCAAGGCATTCGGATCCCCAGGCACAGAGTTCCCATCCAGGTAAGGACATTTTCAGAGCATTTCAGCTGTACCAATCCAGATTTGAGCAGAGGCAAGACTCCATCTCCTGATTTTTGTGCCCATTCATGCATACCTGGGCAAAAAGCAGCATCTGGTGACTCCTGTCCAAGGCAAGCATGTTCCCTCCAGCAAGCTTACATGAAATTGGTGTAGTGGCAATACCTTAGCATCTAGAAGACTCAACTCTCCACCATCAGTCAGTAACTGCCTGTCCTATGGAACTATAGCACATAAGGAGACTAAAGCAAAGAACTGGGTACTGGCATCAGGTGATGGTCACAGGATGTCAGGGGTTGGAAGTGACACAAAAAGACCATCAAGTTCAACCCCCCTGCTAGAGCAGGGCAATACAATCTAGCTCAGGTCACAGAGGAACACAGATGGGCCTTGAATGTCTCCAGAGAAGGAGACTCTACAACCTCACTGGGCAACCTGTTCCAGTGCTCTGTGACCCTTACAGTAAGAAGTTCCTCCTTGTGTTAAGGCAGAACCTCCTGTGCTGCAGCACTTCAAACTGTATTTGCAGTTACTTTTTGGTGTCTGGAGCATCTGACAGGATGAGACTGACAGCTCTGGCTGTACAGGCTGAGAACAGTTCTGGCATACACTTCACCCCTCTGTTGCTACTACCCCTGCTTCACCTCTGGAAACACTGAAAAAATCACTCACTTTTGTTCTCTGGTGTCTATTCCTTCTCTAGCAAGCTTGCCACAAATACCAGAAGCAGCACTTCAACTAGCATGGCATGTGCATGCAGCTGTGTGCTTCCCAGGGCCTGTCTTGAAGTTTTGGGAAGAGGAGGAGGAAATACCTGGAAACATTTCAGAACCTCAGTGGGCAAGGGTGTGGGGAGCTTACTGAAGAGACAGAACAGGAGTCAGGCTAGGTGCTGCACTCTGAGTTTCTTAACTCACAGCATTGTTGTATTTCTAGAATGAGTTTAAAAAAATGGTGATGGGGGAAAAGGAGACAGATACATGGAAAGACCACCTTGGCTTGGCTGACAACTTGGTGATGCAAGGAGCAGCCAAAGTACAGACTTTCTTGATGTCAAACTGAACAGTTTACTCATGCCAAACAATCAGGTCCTGAAGAGCCTCTGTAAAAGCAGAAGTGTTTCTCCAGCACATGGTTGGTTTTCAAACACTGTCATTCTTTTCTAACCAAACTTTTGTCTTTCCATGTGATGGGCAAAAGCCAAGCTGAGCTTTTTCTGCACCCAAATATCACTTCTGCTAATAAATTCCTGCAAATCCTCTTCTCCAGAGCAGTTATCCTATTCCTTTCCCATCAAATCTATCAGATGAGCCAGTTCACAATAGGTTTGCCCAGGTTTCACTGGCCATGATGTGGCCCTAGCTGTGGTCAGTCCTTGCTGCCGATATACGAACAGTAAGCTTTCAGATCTCAGAGAGAGGTTTTTTTGCCTGCTGTTTATAGACAGAGCAAATCCAAAATGCTAATATAAAACAGAAAGCATCCTGCACTGCCACTGCTCTGGCTGCTTTCAGAAGAGCAACAAGATTGAACTGTTGAGATTTATTTATTTTTTTAATTGACTTCTCAGAAATGTTGTGAAGACCAAATCAAGACAACAGCCAAACCAAAAGCCTCGGCGCCGAGAAGCCCTGAAACAAAACATTTGGCAGCTACTAGCAAAGCAGCTCAGGACTACATTTTGGAGCATAGCAACCAGGGGAGAGTAAGCTGTCTTGAGCTTTGAAGTTAAAGCTTTCAGCAACGCTTCCTATTTCTGAAGAAGACAATAGAAACAAGGGAAAATTAACAAAGAGAAAATCCAAACCCCAGGCCTAGTTCAACACTCAGTGAATGGACTGACTGTGAAAGACACCCATACAAAGAAAGCAGAATTAGGCTGTTTGCTCAGGAATCAAGTAACCACAGCTAATCCTTTTGCAGCATTATCCTGTTTCGGCCTTTAATAAATCTGCTTTAAACTAAAAGATGTACCCAAAGCCCAGAAACATCTCCTTTGATGTTTTAAATGGCTCAGAGAAGCCATTTGCTGGGCAAAGCTCAAAATACCAGTTCTGAAATGGAAAAGAAACAAGAAACCCAGTCACTTTGCTGTGCTAAGAGGCTGGAACATCTCGGGGAGGTCAGAGAACGTAGGATCACAAGTGTTATGCACCTCGAGCATTGGAGGATCTTCTTTCCATGCATAAGGGGAAAAGATCCTGGAACACAAGTTGCCCACAAGCAGTTACCCAAAGCCAGCCAATCCTCTTGTTTTACAACCCTTATATTGCATCAGCTGGAGACAGGAACAAGGAATTTTACATTAACTGAAGTCAGGCATTGAGCTTGGAATGAGGTAACTAAATTAGTGCAAACCACACTTTTATTTAGCTGGCAGTTGGCATAACAGGCTCTGAGACTTTGTTTCCTCTTCCTGTCAGGAACACAACTTTCAATGAGTGGACTCTGGCAGACAATGCACAACGTATATAGCAATTTTCTTCTGTTTTGACTTTGGCTGCAGAAAGGAGACTTGAAAAAAAAAATATTGCCCTTTCCCATAAAATGTACAATAGGTAAATTGAACTACCAGCAAAAGGAATCAGGTTATCCTCTCTTCAAAGGTAACTGTAGAGAGGGGAATGTAGGTAATTGATGGTTTGTGAGTTCCTGATCACCACATACCAATTTGTTTGATTTGGCAGTCACATCTGTGATTCTCATCAAGTTAGCAAAGGAGCCCTGTGATTACCATCATCAAGATTGGTAGCT